>CM017763.1:10815048-11522548 GCA_008009225.1 Acer yangbiense
CATACAACTTTAGCTATGTTAAGGATGACCAATCCTAAATACAATAGCTATCACAAATAACCCACAAACATTCAAAAGATTAACTAGTTGATTAAAATACAATCTATCAACCTAGCTAGTTATCAATAAATCACATAAGAATGTTTATGGCATAGCTTTTAGGCAATAATGACCTAATCAATTAAGCTATCAAAAAGAATCTCAATCATATAATGAGATTAATTAGCTAGATATAAAATAGGCATGAAAACCTAGCTAACATAAATAACCCAATCAACACATAATCTCAATCATGTATCTAGAAATTAATCTAAACACATACAAGTAATAAATGAGATAAAATTGATAAGTAGAAACACTAATTATGTAAGATAAAAGTGTTCAACAAATCATACCATGTGTGTTGAAGAAGACCCATGCATTAGCACATGCTAGATGAACCTAGATGATGCCTGTGGGAATGGGTTTAGAGAGATAAAGATGTAATCTTTAAGCTTTTTCTCTCAAGTCTCTCTTTCTCTCTCAAGAATATGGAGCCTCTCTCTCTAGGGTTTGATTTTGTGGCTCTGCCCTCAAAATGATGAGAAAGATATGTATTTATAATGCCCAAGTGAATCTATGTCGTTTTGGAAGAATGGAAAAATTATGGGCATTTTCGCGGTACTCGCGTCAGTGCAGCGGCTCAAGATTCGAGCACTTTGAAACATAACCAAACGACATTGAAACCTTTCGTATAATATATCGTTGGAAAGGTATGGATATCTAATTTATACTCGTTTTTACAGAATGACATTTTGATCTCTGTAGAAAAAGTTATGGTCAATTGAGTGACCAAAGGTCAGAAACGGACAACAACAGAGTTGCCCTGTTTTGGTTGTAACTTTGGAGATTTTAAAACCAATCCAAACGGTCATGAAATATTACGAATAATATACCGTTGGAAAGGTATTGGTGTCTAGTTTGTACAGAAATTTTCAAAACTCATTTTGAATCTTTGTGTAAAAATTTATGGTCACAAGACCATGCAAAGGTCAGTTTTGAAAACACTTAAAATATTGAAATCCAATCTTTTGAAACTAGACACTTTACTCCAATCAACCAAACCAAAACTACCACTTATCCAAGAGAAGAATGAGACCTTCTCAAGTGGTCAACCATCGCGCTAAGACATGCACACCATCGTGCAAGCGCGGACGTTTCCGATCACACAAACGGAAACGAGTTACACCACACTTAAGACTAATCATAAAGTACAAGTGTGGGAAGTGAATGCATCCTAATGCCTAAACATGTCATGGCATTTCAATGAACAAGATGCAATCACTTAAACATGCATGAATAGAATTCATGACTTTGCATCCTAATGCCTAAACATGTCATGGCATTTCAATGAACAAGATGCAATAAAATAAAACATGCAAGAAGAGATGTTCAAGAACATGCATGCACACATATAAAACACACAACATACAAGAATAAGATTTATGCATGAGTTGTGTGTGTGTGCAACTAGATCTCTTCAAAGCAAGTAAGCACTAGAATTTACCTTTGGTGCTTCATCTCTTGAGGTCTTGAGAGGGCCTTGGTTGTGTAAAACACCAACCATCAAATACCTAAGCTACCCTTACATCAAGCCCCAATATGTGGTTTGTCCACGAAATAAGCCAATCAATAGATGGGAATCCTTACAGACCCTCCCCCATCCCCATCCCCATTCCCCCATTTTTCCCACTAATATGGTGAAATGGGGATGGGGGGACCTCCCCCCATCCCCATTTCTCCATTTCCCCTAAAATATTATAAAAATAATTATATATATATATTTTGTAATGTATTTTCTTTGACATTATTTTGTAATATGTATATATATATATATATTTGACATTATTTTGTAATGTATTTTCTTTTGTATTTGTAATGGAATGTTTTTTTTTTTTTAGTTTAATTTGTAATTTTCAACCAAATGGGGAAATGGGGGAACGAGGTAAACAGGGAAACGGGAAAAAACGGGGAAATGGGGATGGTGATGGTGATGGTGATGGGGGGACCTCCCCCCAAAACTCCCCCATCCCCATTTTCCCCAAATGGGGAAATTGGGGGGGGGGGGGGGGGGGGGGGGGGGGGGGGGGGGTGGGGTGTGGCGCTGGGGTTTGAGAAGTGGGGATGGGGATGGGGGGGACCTATATCCATCCCCATTTCCCCAATGTGCAACCCTACTTCTCCCTTGTCAGATTTGTCTATATCTACGCCTTTGAATATGTGTTTGAGACTTTGAGATCCATGTATTTGGAGTTGGGGCTGTGGCGACCGGTGAGGCGGTGAAAGAGAGAGGCATCCTATTGTTAATTTTTAATATTTTAATACAGTCTAAGCTTTCCCCACAATGGCGGCCTACCCATGGCCTTAACAGGGTACTAACATTTCAACCATTCAGAGACAAACAGTGACCTTAAGCCGAAAGGATCAATCTCGTCTTCTGATGTACAAGATCCTCTATTAGAGGCAAGCACAGAGCATACTGAGATTATTACAGACTATTAATTATTTCATAGATAGGCTTCGAAGAAAGAAGAGAATTTAGAAAGACATGAGAGTGAGATAACACACAATAATAATTTTTATTGAATGTTTGATTCTTGATGATATGTTACAACGAACTCTCCTTATATAGAGAGGGAGTGATACAAACATCCAAATTTAAAACAGGAAAAGACCCATTTATCACATGGGATAAACATGGGTAAAAGTAGCTAGTAGACATAATAATTACAGACACCATGATAAAAGTAACTATCATAATAACTCCAAACATCATGATAGCAAACAGACAACATGATTGGGGCAAATAGTAGATATCACATGGGTGGAATGTCACGGGCGGAATGTCACGGGCTTGAAAGATTGCAATTGGCATGATCTTCGTCATCAGAATCTTGGGCTCCACAAATAAAGCATGGCCAAGCAGTAGCAGATTCCATAGGGTCCTGGGAATCAATCATGTAGGAATCCTGGAAAAGGTTCCAGCTGAGAGAAGAGTCTCGGGGAATGTCTAGGAGAATGGAAATTTCATTGGTGGTGACATGATTAATATCACAGAGGAAATTGAGTAAGGAAATCTGGAGTCCTCTGGGATACCATTTTTCATAATCATAAGTAGTGTGCCACTCATAACTGGTATTAACAGTCCATAAAAGCTTCTTGTGTGGGTTGTACCGGTATGGTCTATGGAGTATCCAGATACAAGAAACAGAGGAGGCTGACTCATAGTCAAGCTTCCAGAGGTTGTACTGGCCCATAAGCTTAGTGAGTTCCTTTTTCCAATTGTCAAGGGATGTGAACCATTGCAAGAAAGTCCATAACATGGAATCTTTCTAGATAGGGTCATGGAGGTGTCCATATAAAGCCTGTAGTGGGAAAACAATAGCATGATGATGAAGGACTGATAAGCACCAGAGGAACCATAACAGTTGTGGTGAAAATTAGTAGAATTGTGGCATCAAGAATGGGTCAATGAAAGGTCTGGAAGGGTTGGTAAAATTATGTCGAACACCTTGATTTATGATTTGTGAAAGATAAACTGGAAGATGAGTTTTGGCAAAGGTCTGGATTTGATCTAAAGTGGGTTGGTGTTTAGGTGGTAATGTAGACAAGAGCTCAGGAGGAAATATATCATGTGAGGATGAGGATGAAGAGGGGCCCGCTGGAGTCATCATGAATACCAAAGGATAATGGCCTTTTTTAGTGATAAGATGAGTTGGTGGAGGCCAAGAGAGCATATCAGCAATGATATTATGATGTCCTTTCACGTGATGTACAGTAAAATCATACCTGGCAAACCAATCTTTGAGTCTCAAAAGGAGTGGATTAGGAGGAATCTTATTACGAAAATCAAGTATTTTTGGGAAGGATGAATTGTCCATTTCCATAATAAAGTTCCTTGTCGTGAGGTGGAAATCAAATTTTTGGATTCCGTTTTTGACAGCAAGAATCTCTTTGTAGATAGTGTGGTAATGCTCTTGAGAATCTTTGAATTTTCCACTTGCATGTCCACGGTATCTTTTTTGGCCGTTGAGTTCTTCGATGAGGACGACACCCCAAAAAATATCGCTGGCATCAGTCTGGAGGATGAGCTGGCCGGATGATGGAATGGTGAGGGCAGGTGGGTTTTGAGTGATACTTTTTAATTTAAGGATTGCTTCAGTATGACTGGAACCCTAAGAGGGAGGATTTTTCTTAAGGAGGGCGGAGAGAATCGAGGTATATTGGCTGACATGGGGAATGAAATCTCGGATGTAATTGACTATACCAAGGAATTGTTGGACTTGCTTTGGATTGAGATTAGAATCAGGGAAGTCTAACAGTTGAATAGCCAAATGTGGACCATGACGATATTGTCCTTGGGAGATGTTCATTCCAAGGAATTCAATTTCAGATTTACCAATTGTGCTCTTTTTCTCTGAAAGCATGATACCATACTGGTTAACAATATCGTGGAATTGTTGGAGGAGAATATTGTGAGAGGTATCGTCTGGAGAGAACAACAGAATGTCGTCAATGTAGATGAGGGCTGAGTGTAAGAGGGGATGAAAAATTCTGGTAACAACCTTTTGGAAGAGAGAGGGAGCTGTTTTTAGACCAAAGGGGAGGACAGCCCATTGATATTGTGCATTGGGAAGACAGAATGCTGTTTTATAACGTTCATCTGGGTGAATCCCAATTTGCCAGAAAGCACCTTTGAGATCAAATTTAGAGAAAACTGTAGCTCCAGGGAGTTGAGCAAATAACACATTAGGTATAGGCACAAAAAACTTGTCATCTCTGAGAAAGAGGTTGAGGGGCTTGTAATCAACGACAAGCCGTTTCTTTCCCCGTTTTAATTCAGAGCGTTTCTCAACATAAAAAGCTTGGCATGCCCAAGGGGAAGAAGTATGCTAAATTAGACCCTGTCGGAGAAGTTCATTGCATTCTTTGTGAGCCATCTGGAGATCAGTAGGAGACATGCCTGAATGAGACGCCTTCGTAGGATTGATATCTTCATTAAGTTTGAAAGGTAACTTAATAAAGAAATCAGGATTCTTCCACAAAGGTGAAGGATGGGAAAAGGTGGCATGATCGTCAGCACAGAGTCTGAGCAATTTGGCTTGAATTTGGTCAAATGGGGGTTGGATTTCTGAGAGAGGGAAGATTTTTGGAATTTCGGAAAAGGTTTTTGAAATTTCTTTTGAATCTTATCCCAGTAGGAAGGATCCGGAGAGATTTACTCTGACGAAAAACATCCCAACCAATGAGGATATCTTTATCAAGAAGGGGAGTTCCAATAACTTGAACCCAAAGGGTGAAGGATGGAAAGAATTTGATACCAATCTTTTTTCTAGAAATAAGGTTGGTGGAGAAAACTTTTCCATCAGCAACTCTGAAGTGATAAACATATGGCTTCCAACATTCTGGAGGAAGGATCTTAGGGTGCGTTTGGTACGCGGGACAGGACGGGACTATTTTCTCTTGTCCCGCGTTTGGCGCGCCAATAGCTTGGGACGGGACGGGACGGGACAAGGTGGGACAAAATTCACCAAAAATTGTCCCACCTCAGACCCTAGGCCAGACTTGTCCCATGCATGGGACAAGTCTGGAAAAGACAATTTTACCCTCACCATTTTAAAATATTACAAATATATTATAATATATAATATATATATTATATAAAATAAATATAAAATATATATATTTTATTTTATTATTATATATAATAATATATAATATATTAAATATTATTACGTATATAATAATATTATTACCCATACAATAATATATATATATATATATATATATATATATATATATATATATATATATATATATATATATATATATATATATATATATATATATATATTATTATACATGTAATAATATTTAATATTATATATATATATATATACTTATAATGTAATATATATATATATATATATATATATATATATATATCTTATATTATATTACTATATATATAATACATGTAATATTCTATATTAATATATAATAATATCAAATAATAATATATATATATATTATTATTTGATATTATTATATATTAAATTGTAATATTTTAATATATGTTGTTTTATATATAAGAGGGGTACTCTGGTCATTTGAACCTCTTGTCCTATCCTGTCCCAGCCAAACCAAACGCATAATAGTACAGTCCACAGTTCTGTCCCAGGCCTTCCAAACACAATATAGAACAACATGTCCTGTCCCGTCCCATCCCACCTTGTCCTGTCCCATGTCCGTGCCAAACGCACCCTTAGGATTCATCATAGTAGTGTGAGAGCCTGTGTCAAAATAGGCAATGGCGTCAACTGGCTTGGAGTATTTGTCAGGTAAGATTTGGACTGGGGCTTGAGGACCAAAGTGAGTACTGATCTGAGAAGCTTGGTAAGATTCATAAACAAAGCAAGAAAGGCTTGAGGAGTCTTCTTGTAGAACAAAAGTTGTGGAATGATCAACCGTATCTTGTTCGGAGAAAATGGATTCTATATCCGCATCTGAAGGGACTTCATCAGCAATTTATTTTAGTTGCTGAACCAACCTAGCTGATTTGGCCTTTTTGTTTGGACATTTTTTGGCATAATGTCCAGGTTTGCCACAGATATAGCAACGTTGAGACTTATTCCATCCTTGTTTCACCTTTTTCTTGTAAAACTTGAAATGTTTTGCTTTGCCACGTTTATGCTTGAAGGACCTGAAGTGATGTCTCTTTTTTGTCTTGCAATTGCAGGTGCCAGTAGATTTGCATTTGATTTGAAGAGAGGGTTGTTTACATTGAGCTTGTAACCTTTTCCCTTCAGTCAGCATTTTGGAAAAGAATTTCTGTGTAGCACAGAGCTTATCAAGAGCACTCAAGGCATACATATGAAGTTCTCCCAAAGTGGTATCATTAAGCGATCGGCCTGAGGTGTTTATTTTTCTCTGGATTTCATCTTGTAATTCCTCAAGAAGGGAATTTACATAAACCTGTTTCAGGCTTAGGTCATTGATACCTCCAAGGGTATGAAATCTGCGAGACATCTTCTGGTAATGGAATTCAATATCTTTTCTTCTGAGAGAACAGCAACGCATATCAAAGAATTCTTGTCTAGCTTGTTTGTAGTATTGATCAGGATCACCAAGAAATTCTCTAAAGATAAGACCCATGGCTTAAGATGCTATGGGAAGTCTGACGAACTGGAGCTGTCTGTATTCTCCGAGGGCTTGATACCAGTCTCTGAGGGAACCAGTAAATCGAGACACAAATTCTCGTAAAATAGATTCAAGGTTCTGTTCAGACTTTGACATTTGGAGGTCAAGCCATGCACTCATTTCAGAAACACGTTTTCTCCAAGAGCTAGGGGTTGAATCACCAAGGTTGAACCAAGGACCATTAATTGGTTTGATCGAATGGGGGTGTTCAGGAGTAGGTTCCCGAGGTTCTTCAACATAAGGAGTAGGACCAGTGGAAGAAGCTTTGTCTGGGGACTCATAGGTTTGAGTAGAAGGTTGAGGGTCAGTTCTAGAAGCCATGAAGACCTGAGTGAGGTCAGATTGGTCCTGGAAAATGGATTGTGTAAGTGAAAGAGCTGGAGTTGTCATCCAGGAGGATGAAGAGGAATTATCATGTGTAAAGGAAGCAGGCTCTGAGTTGGTGGAAGAAGAAAGGGGAGAAAAAGGTTTAGATGCATATAAAACTGGATCATAAGAACCAGAGACAGGCTATTCATCTTTTTTCTTGGATGGAGATCTTCTCGTAGACTTTGGAAGAGGAGGTGAAAGAGGAAGGTATCGTTTGAAGAGTTCACCGGTGGACTTAAAATGTTGGGAAAAATCATCACGCCTTGACGGAGGTGAATGAGTAAGGGATATAGGAAAAAACAATTATTGGAAATGAGAATAAGTCCGTGGGTGATAAGAATGATCTTTGGCCAATTGGTCAAACTAGTCTATTGGTCAAGCTGGTTTATAAGCTGTCTAATTTCTCTTTCTTTTTTGTCAAAATCTGGGCCAGAATATCCATGGTCTATGTACCTATGAATGTCAGAATGTAGTTTGGCAATTCTGGACTGAAGGTCTGAAGAGAAATCTCTGAAAGTAGCATCAAGATTTAGGAGGTAGTGATCATGTTGTGTGACTTGACGAGTAACTCGGTCAATCTTCTGATCAATAGAGTTAAAACTCTATTTTAAGCTCTGGCATTGTGAGATTGCCAATTAAGGACCTGTTCAGCCTGGGAAGGTTGTTTGAAAGAACCGTCAGCTTGGACTTCAATAGTTTGAGCCAACGGTCTCGAAAACCGAATTTTCTCAGGGTTTGAAGTTGGTTCAAGTGGAGGAAAATCACAATCATAATCAGAAGTCATGTAGCACGGGACAGGCGGAGGTAAATTTGGTACAGAGGAAGTTGGTTGTGAAGGCAGAAGCCCTTCAAATTGTAAAATCTGTATTGCTCTATCATAAATGGATAAGGGTTTGTGATTGCGAGGATGTGGAGCTATCCATGGACTATCTGGGTCATCTGGCTTTCTCGGTTTGGGTTTGGGTTTGGGTTTGCAAGATGTGCGAGAAGCCCTGATATCTAGGAGGCAATCTCTGCAAGAACGGATCCAGATCCTTGGTGCTCCTATGCAACCCACTTCCTACATGGCCACACTTCACCACCAATTGGCTTATCGCCTTCAAGATCATGCACTTGATCTTCCGCTTCCTGGCCACAATGGTGAAACCATCTTCATCAGAGCAGAAAGAGAAAATGAAGTTCCCACTATCCTTCAAATTCTGAAGCAATTACCCAGAGATAAGCTCACAAAAATCATGCCTCTTGAATGGATCACCAACTATGAGAAGGCATTTGAAAATGTTGCACCTGTTATTGCTACATACACAAGATATGTCACACAACCTGACGGTTCCATAAAAACAATTTATCAACCCGTTTCCGGTTCAACATCCTCTACTGTTTCTGACACTCCTCCAATTTTCCAAGCTCTCATGATCCAACCAGTCACAACTGAGGATGATATCCCTATTCACAGCTTTGAAGCTGATGGTACTCCGATTTACACAGATAAAATCAACGGCCATTTCATTTGGGACGTTGATCCAAACATATGTGATGCAGATTGTTCTTGCAGAGATTGCCTCCCAGATATTAGGGCTTCTCGCACATCTTGCAAACCCAAACCCAAACCGAGAAAGCCAGATGACCCAGATAGTCCCTGGATAGCTCCACATCCTCGCAATCACAAACCCTTATCCATTTATGACAGGCAATACAGATTTTAAAATCTAAAGGGCTTCTGCCTTCACAACCAACTTCCCCTGTACCAAATTTACCTCCGCCTGTCCTGTGCTACATGACTTCTGATTATGATTGTGATTTTTCTCCACTTGAACCAACTTCAAATCCTGAGAAAACTCGATTTTCGAGACCCTTTGTTCAAACTACTGAAGTCCAAGCTGACGGTTCTCTCAAACAACCTTCCCAGGCTGAACAGGTTCTTAATTGGCAGTCTCACAATGCCAGAGCTCAAAATAGAGTTTTAAACTCTATTGATCAGAAGATTGACCTAGTTACTCGTCAAGTCACACAACATGATCACCACCTCCTAAATCTTGATGCTACTTTCAGAGATTTCTCTTCAGACCTTCAGTCCAGAATTGCCAAGCTACATTCTGACCTTCATAGGTACATAGACCATGGATATTCTGGCCTAAATTTTGACAAAAAGGAAAGAGAAATTAGACAGCTTAAAGACCAGCTTGACCAATTGACCAAAAATCATTCTTATCACCCACGGACTTATTTTCATTCCCAATCATTGTTTTTTCCTATATCCCCTACTCATTCACCTCCGTCAAGGCGTGATGATTTTTCCCAACATTTTAAGTCCACCGGTGAACTCTTCAGACGATACCCTCCTCTTTCACCTCCTCTTCCAAAGTCTACAAAAAGATCTCCATCCAAGAAAAAAGATAAACAACCTGTCTCTGGTTTTTATGATCCAGTTTTATATGCATCTAAACCTTTTTCTCCCCTTTCTTCTTCCACCAACTCAGAGCCTGCTTCCTTTACACATGATAATTCCTCTTCATCCTCCTGGATGACAACTCCAGCTCTTTCACTTACACAATCCATTTTCCAGGACCAATCTAACCTCACTCAGGTCTTCATGGCTTCTAGAATTGACCCTCAACCTTCTACTCAAACCTATGAGTCCCCAGACGAAGCTTCTTCCACTGGTCCTACTCTTTATGTTGAAGAACCTCGGGAACTACTCCTGAACACCCCCATTCGATCAAACCAATTAATGGTCCTTGGTTCAACCTTGACGATTCATCCCCTAGCTCCTGGAGAAAACGTGTTTCTGAAATGAGTGCATGGCTTGACCTCCAAATGTCAAAGTCTGAACAGAACCTTGAATCTATTTTACGAGAATTTGTGTCTCGATTTACTGGTTCCCTCAAAGACTGGTATCAGCCCTCGGAGAATACAGACAGCTCCAGTTCGTCAGACTTCCCATAGCATCTCAAGCCATAGGTTTTATCTTCAGAGAATTTCTTGGTGATCCTGATCAATACTACAAACAAGCTAGACAATAATTCTTTGATATGCGTTACTGTTCTCTCAGAAGAAAAGATATTGAATTCCATTACCAGAAGATGTCTCGCAGATTTCATACCCTTGGAGGTATCAATGACCCAAGCCTGAAACAGGTTTATGTAAATTCCCTTCCTGAGGAATTACAGGATGAAATCCAAAGAAAAATAAACACCTTCGGCCGATCGCTTAATGATACCACTTTGGGAGAACTTCATATGTATGCCTTGAGTGCTCTTGATAAGCTCTGTGCTACACAGAAATTCTTTTCCAAAATGCTGACTGAAGGGAAAAGGTTACAAGCTCAATGTAAACAACCCTCTCTTCAAATCAAATGCAAATCTACTGGCACCTGCAATTGCAAGACAAAAAAGAGACATCACTTCAGGTCCTTCAAGCATAAACGTGGCAAAGCAAAACATTTCAAGTTTTACAAGAAAAAGGCGAAACAAGGATGGAATAAGTCTCAACGTTGCTATATCTGTGGCAAACCTGGACATTATGCCAAAAAATGTCCAAACAAAAAGGCCAAATCAGCTAGGTTGGTCCAGCAACTAAAATAAATTGCTGATGAAGTCCCTTCAGATGCGGATATAGAATCCATTTTCTCTGAACAAGATACGGCTGATCATTCCACAACTTTTGTTCTACAAGAAGACTCCTCAAGCCTTTCTTGCTTTGTTCATGAATCTTACCAAGCTTCTCATATCAGTACTCACTTTGGTCCTCAAGCCCCAATCCAAATCTTACCTGACAAATACTCCAAGCCAGTTGACGCCATTGCCTATTTTGACACAGGCTCTCACACTACTATGATGAATTCTAAGATCCTTCCTCTAGAATGTTGGAAGCCATATGTTCATCACTTCAGAGCTGCTGATGGAAAAGTTTTCTCCACCAACCTTATTTCTAGAAAAAAAGATTGGTATCAAATTCTTTCCATCCTTCACCCTTTTGGTTCAAGTTATTGGAACTCCCCTTCCTGATAAAGATATCCTCATTGGTTGGGATGTTTTTCGTCAGAGTAAATCTCTCCGGATCCTTCCTACTGGGATAAGATTCAAAAGAAATTTCAAAACCTTTTCCGAAATTCCAAAAATCTTCCCTCTCTCAGAAATCCAACCCCCATTTGACCAAATTCAAGCCAAATTGTTCAGACTCTATACTGACGATCATGCCACCTTTTCCCATCCTTCACCTTTGTGGAAGAATCCTGATTTATTTATTAAGTTACCTTTCAAACTTAATGAAGATATCAATCCTACGAAGGCGTCTCATTCAGGCATGTCTCCTACTGATCTCCAGATGGCTCATAAAGAATGCAATGAACTTCTCCGACATCGTCTAATTCAGCATACTTCGTCCCCTTGGGCGTGCCAAGCTTTTTATGTTGAGAAACGTTCTGAATTAAAACGGGGAAAGAAACGGCTTGTCGTTGATTACAAGCCCTTCAACCTCTTTCTCAGAGATGACAAGTTTCCTGTGCCTAGACCTAATGTGTTATTTTTCAACTCCCTGGAGCTACAGTTTTCTCTAAATTTGATCTCAAAGGTGCTTTCTGGTAAATTGGGATTCACCCAGATGAACGCTATAAAACAACATTCTGTCTTCCCAATGCACAATATCAATGGACTGTCCTCCCCTTTGGTCTAAAAACAGCTCCCTCTCTCTTCCAAAAGGCTGTTACCAGAATTTTTTATCCCCTTTTACACTCAGCCCTCATCTACATTGACGACATTCTGTTGTTCTCTCCAGACGATACCTCTCACAATATTCTCCTCCAATAATTCCACGATATTGTTAACCAGTATGGTATCATGCTCTCAGAGAAAAAGAGCAGTAGAGCACAATTGGCAAATCTGAAATTGAATTCCTTGGAATGAACATCTCCCAAGGACAATATCGTCCTGGTCCACATTTGGTTATTCAACTGTTAGACTTCCCTGATTCTAATCTCAATCCAAAGCAAGTCCAACAATTCCTTGGTATAGTCAATTACATCTGAGATTTCATTCCCCATGTCAGCCAATATACCTCGATTCTCTCCACCCTCCTTAAGAAAAATCCTCCCTCTTAGGGTTCCAGTCATACTGAAGCAATCCTTAAATTAAAAAGTATCGCTCAAAACCCACCTGCCCTCACCATTCCATCATCCGGCCAGCTCATCCTCCAGACTGATGCCAGCGATAATTTTTGGGGTGCCGTCCTCATCGAAGAACTCAACGGCCAAAAAAGATACTGTGAATATGCAAGTGGAAAATTCAAAGATTCTCAACAGCATTACCACACTATCTACAAAGAGATTCTTGTTGTTAAAAACGGAATCCAAAAATTTGATTTCCACCTCACGACAAGGAACTTTATTGTGGAATTGGACAATTCATCCTTCCCAAAAATACTTGATTTTCGAAATAAGATTCCTCCTAATCCACTCCTTTTGAGACTCAAAGATTGGTTTGCCATGTATGATTTTACTGTACATCACGTGAAAGGACATCATAATATCATTGCTGATATGCTCTCTCGGCCTCCACCAATTCATCTTATCACTAAAAAAGGCCATTATCCTTTGGTATTCATGATGACTCCAGCAGGCCCCTTTTTATCCTCATCCTCATCCTCATAGGATATGTTTCCTCCTGAGCTCTTGTCTACATTACCACATAAACACCAACCCACTTTAGATCAAATCCAAACCTTTGCCAAAACTCATCTTCTAGTTTATCTTTCACAAATCATAAATCAAGGTGTTCGACATAATTTTACCAACCCTTCCAGACCTTTCATTGACCCATTCTTGATGCCACCATTCTACTATTTTTCACCACAACTGTTATGGTTCCTCTGGTGCTTATCAGTCCTTCATCATCATGCTATTGTTTTCCCACTACAGGCTTTATATGGACACCTCCATGACCCTACCCAGAAAGATTCCCTGTTATGGACTTTCTTGCAATGGTTCACATCCCTTGACAATTGGAAAAAGGAACTCACTAAGCTTATGGGCCAGTACAACCTTTGGAAGCTTGACTATGAGTCAGCCTCCTCTGTTTCTTGTATCTGGATACTTCATAGACCATACCGGTACAACCCACACAAGAAGCTTTTATGGACTGTTAATACCAATTATGAGTGGCACACTACTTATGATTATGAAAAACGGTATCCCAGAGGACTCCAGATTTCCTTACTCAATTTCCTCTGTGATATTAATCATGTCACCATCGATGAAATTTTTATTCTCCCAGACATTCCCCGAGACTCTTCTCTCAGCTGGAACCCTTTCCAGGATTCCTACATGATTGATTCCCAGGACCCTATGGAATCTGCTACTGCTTGGCCATGCTTTATTTGTGGAGCCCAAGATTCTGATGACGAAGATCATGCCAATTGCAATCTTTCAAGCCCGTGACATTCCACCCATGTGATATCTACTATTTGCCCCAATCATGTTGTCCGTTTGCTATCATGATGTTTGGAGTTATTATGCTAGTTACTTTTATCATGGTGTCTGTAATTATTATGTCTACTAGCTACTTTTACCCATGTTTATCCCATGTGATAAATGGGCATTTTCCTGTTTTAAATTTGGATGTTTGTATCACTCTCCCTCTATATAAGGAGAGTTCGTTATAACATATCATCAAGAATCAAACATTCAATAAAAATTATTATTGTGTGTTATCTCACTCTCATGTCTTTCTAAATTCTCTTCTTTCTTCGAAGCCTGTCAATGAAATAATTAATAGTCTATAATAATCTCAGTATACTCTGTGCTTGCCTCTAATAGAGGATCCTGCACATCAGAAGACGAGATTGATCCTTTCAGCTTAAGGTCCCTGTCTGTCTCTAGATGGTTGAAATGTCAGTACCCTGTTAAGGCCATGGGTAAGCCGACATTGTGGGGAAAGCTTAGACTCTAGAGAGACGGTTCAGGGCTCCCTGCCACTAGCCACTGGTATCAGAGCCTCCAGTCCCTGGAGTCCAGGAAAAGAGTTAGACTATTATGAATTTCATAGATAAGGTGTAGAAGAAAAATCTCATCAAATATGGCATGTACTACTCCCACTCCTGCTTCCTCTACTGCTTTAGTTCCTAATAGGCTATCTTCCTCTGTTTCTCTTCCTACTTCTATAAGACGTACTCAGTCTAATCGAATCCAAGATTTGGTTGAGTACACACACATTCCTGAGTCTGCCCAAATAAATGAAACATCTCTTCCTCTTTTCAATCCATACAATATTTTCAGAAGAACCAATTCCTTTGGCAGAAGATTTACCCATCCTATCAGAACTCGTCCTCCTCCTATTAAAGAATATATCCAGTCTACAGCTCTTGACAACTATTTGATCCCAGCCTCGCAAAGTGAACAATATGTTGATCTTAACATCGACCAAAAGATGATAGATCAATGGCTTCGAGATGGTTACTCTCATTTACATATCGGGGCTGTCCGAATCATTCTTTCTCTACATGGAAGAAAAGGTTAGATGCATATAAAACTGGATCATAAGAACTAGAGACAGGTTGTTTATCTTATAATTGGTTATATATTATTTGTCTCATTAGATATGTATAAAGTCAACTTTACCCTTAGAATGTTAAGTTTTAAGTTTTTAACAGGGGATATTTAGCGGTAAGCGAGGTTTGTGTAATTTTGATTAAAAGTTCCATATATGTTTAATTAAATCTAAACTCAGTGGTGTTTGTGCAATTACCCCTATATTTAATTGGATTAACATGATATATGACAAATGAGATAATCCATTGTAAGAGCATCTCCAATGCAAAAGTGGTTTGGATACCAATAATTGTTGACATTGCAACAATGTCAAGAGACTTGCTTCCTATGTGACATAAAAATAGACTTAATAGACAATCAATTTAAAATTTGGTCTCCAATGCTTCTATCTAAAACACAATTTTTTTTAATGACATGTCCATCTTTTTTTCCTATTTTATTTTTTATTTTTTTTCCTTACCAAAAATATATGAAAAATTAATGTCAGTTTTAAATATTTGCTGAGTTAACCTAAAAAATAGCTGTGCAACAGACTGTCTGAAAGTAGACGGTCATGTTGACAATGTCTAACATTTTTTTTTGCCACGTCAGCTTGAGGTTGAATATGCACGGTTGCATTGGAGACACAATTATTAACATAACGTCTATTTATCCTACGTGACATCTCTTTTTTTCACAAGCCACGCTTGCATTAGAGATGCTCTAAATATATATTTATTTACCCATGGACACATCATACTTTTTTTTTTTTTTTTTTTTTTACGGTATCTATCTATTCACATATTTAGACCGGATATTTTTTTTGAAGTTTTCGTCATTGATAAGATTCGAGACGATGACTTGTGAATCATTTGCCCAAGCCTCAAGCTCGTTCATCTACCAATTCAGCTATGCCCTTTGGGTTATGGACACATCATACTAATAGATGAAATGATGATATGAGATTGGTCCGGTGGTAAACCCCTCACACATGCACTACGAGTTTGTGGGTTTGAATCTTCCATCTCTCTAAAAAAACCATGAATTTATATAATAATATAATATTTAAAAAATAAAAAATAAATAAAACGCAATAGATGAAATCAGGTACATATAAAATAATTGAGAAAGCAGCCGGACATCTTGCAGTCTTGCACTTTGGAGGTGGTCTCCATTGCAGCATGGTTCGGACTTCGGCGGGGTCCATAAGCGTATCATGTAGACTAATGGCCTAGGCAGGTGGCCTCCAATGCATTTTGGAGGTGCACCCACTTAAGGTTTGCCCTAGCGGACGTAATTTGTTACACTGGGGGTTTGTGGTCTCCATAATCCATTAATCCATATCTAGATGAACTCTCCCATTTTTCGAATATGATTTTGAAAAATTCATAATAGAGGAGTACCTTCTAATTTATTTGATTTGTATGAGCTTGTAAAGTTATTAGTTTAGTTTTTTTTTTTTTTTTGACAATTATTGTAAAGTTATTAGTTTTTTTTTTGTTTGACAATTCTTGTAAAGTTATTAGTTTATTTTAATTTATATACCATTTACATATTGTTAAATTGAATGAGTACTATTTATCATTAAATTACATTGGATGATGGTAATTGTAGTCGATCAGATCTTCAATTAATTCGATGATAGTCTTATCATGTGTTAGGATCCATTAGTTCAGACATTGGGATGTGTGTAACGTTCCTTCATGATTGTCTGATTTTATGACTTGATTTACCATGTGTTTTGACTTTGTTTGATGGCTTGTGGGCTAGCTTTTGGGCTTCGTGGGCCCGTTCCTGACGGGTTCTTTGAGATATTCAACCGTTTTGATAGTTGGTTTATATAATTGGGCCAGATGCCCAATATTTACCACTACAATTATTGACTCGTATGATCATGAAAATACGTAAAATCACTTGATATAGTACCTTCTAATTTATTAGATTTTTTTTACATAAACAAGTTATGTTAATATTTTATTATTGCTTTGTATGATCTTGAAAATTCATAAAATCACTTGATAGAGTACCTTCAAATTTATTTGATTTGTATGAACCTCTAATGTAACTAGAGGAAATAGGGGGTTTTGTCACGCTTATTATTGACTTGTATGATCATGTTAGTGGTAATATGTGTTTGTCAATAATTTGTCTCCATGTCACACGTGAATAACACAACATTTTGAATTTTTTTTTAATAATATATAAATTCGTGTAACGTCTGACATGATTGTGATTTATTTAAGGCTTTTTTTGACAACGTGTTTAGTTTGGTCAAATGCATTGACGGGTCAGACCTAGTTTTGAGCCTGTTTGGTAGGCTCATGTTGGTTTTATTAGTTTAGCCTCTTTGTGCCTTTTTATGATACTCAAATAGGCCCAAGACACATTTTTATCGTTCATTTAATTTTGGGTATGTCTATTGGTCTGTAAGTCTGTATTTTGACCACTACACAGTAATATTAATACTTAATAGTTTATTATTGATTTGTATGATCCTGAAAATATGTAAAATCACTTGATATAGTACCTTCTAATTTATTTGATTTTTTTTTTACATAAACCTGTTATGTTAATATTTTATTATTGATTTGTATTATCCTGAAAATTCATAAAATCACTTGATAGAGTACCTTCAAATTTATTTGATTTGTATGAACCTCTAATGTAACTAGTTACTCTTATTATTGACTCGTATGATCGTGTTAGCGTTTAATATGTGTTTGTCAATAATTTATCTCCATGTCACACACATGAAGAACACAACATTTAGATTTTTTTTTTTTTTAAGTATTACATAAATTCAAGATTTTTTGGAAGGGGGAAAACTCAAACCTACAACCACGTGGTGCATGTGTGAGAAGTATACCACTACACCACTACACCAACCTCATATCGTCAATAACACACGCACAGTCTATATATTCCCTTAACAAAATATAAGTACTCTCAAGCCTCCTGATATTACAACTTGGTTGTGTTGAATATTCAATACGCGCAACACGTGTTGGTCCGTTTTTCCATAACTACCATCTGAATTTTTCTTTCTCTTTTCCAATTGGTTGAGAAATGAGTGAGTATAGAAAGGATAAGAGGTTCTAATATCTCTTACTATATTTGAGCCAACAACATCTCCATCTGATTGCAAAGTTGATTAGCTACGTACTTTATACGGCATAAACTTTGCAACTTGGTCCACACTCATCCATTCGAAGAAGTGTTGACTAGCTACGTACTTTATACGCATAAACTTTACAACTTATTGGAAAGTTGCAAGATATAAAAAGGAAGCATATTAGCAATTAATGCAATACCAAGCAGCCTCAAAAGATAAGTAAACAATCTACGTTCCAAACTTCCAATTAGCCTCATCATATATATAAGCATGGGATCAGCGGTGCTAAACAAATCTCCTTCATCTTTTATAGCATTTGTCTACGGCTTTCTCTTGATATCATTCCTCTTAAATATCCCACATGCTCGTAAGTCCTATATTATTCAACCTTCGAAGTTATCATATTTAATTCATTCATCTAACAATACATGCTAGTTTAGGGGAATAATCCATCCACATTCCACACACTCATCTTTGTGATGTAAAAAGCAAGCTATCATCGTTTTAGTCGTTAGAAAGCTATATAATATTATTAAGGCTCTTGTTAACGAAATATGAAAATATGAAGCAAATTTGTTGGTCAGTAAATAAATATATGCGTGTGGAGTCTGAAACTAATTATATATGTATCATGCAGAAGGTGCAGTTCGTGTATATAGTAGAAGAAGCAGATCACTTGGTGTAAATGACAAAGCAAGCAGAGTTGGTGCACCCCCAGCAAGGCACGACTCAAATGCTCAACGGCGTCCTCCCAACAGTATATACTTTTTCTTTCTCTTTTCCAATTGGTTAAGAAATGAGCCGAATATAAATAGGATAAAGAGGTTCTAACTTCTAATATCTCCTACTGCATATGAGCCAACAACATCTCGATCTCATTTACTTTAATAATCTCATTTCTATTTACGCGTCAAACTATAATTTAGACTTTTATCATTTAATGAATCCATATTATGTATATATAAGATTAAATTTTGTATATTAAAATAAAGTATGGGTATCCACATCAAAATAAAAATAAAAATTTAGAATTACGAGTTGATTTACTTGCATCAACCAATCTTATGCAAATTAAAGTAAACTTGGTCCACACAAACTCATGGAGAAGTGTTGATTAGCTACATATTTGGATTGACCTCGGTCAACCAATCTCATGCAAAGTAAACATGGTCCACAATGGTTCGGTTGGCACTTGGCACGGAGAAGTTACCCACTTCCTACGCATGTAAATTGCAATACCCAGCAGCCTAGATCCAAAAAGTAAACAATCTACCTTCCAAATTCCAATTAGCCACATGTGGAATTGGTGAGAAATGTCACCTTTTTAAACTGATTTGGTGACAATGTCACTGCTTTAATAAGTTAAGTTTAAAAGGCACCTATTATGGTGAACGGACAAAAATACCCTTACTTTACACATTCTTTTCTTACTTTGAAGTTTTCTGAGATTAAAAACAGACCTCCAATGGATAATTAGTTTTGTGGCTCTACGCAAACGCATTCGGGGGTCGAGCTCCCCGCTGAGCTCGCGATGGTCGAGCTGCCCGGTGGTCCAGAGATTTTTTTTGGTTTTGAATCTTCCATTGAAAAGGCTCGAAATGAAGTGTTCGAGCCTTTTCATACACCAATCGTGCCTTTTCATTAGTGTATGAAAAGGCTCGAACACTTAATGAAAATGCACGATTACTGTACAATCGTGCCTTTTCATACACCAATCGTGCCTTTTCATGTACAAAAAGGCACGATTACTGTACAAAAAGGCTGGAAACTTTGTTCAAAAAGGCTCGAAATATTTTTTAATTTTTTAATTGAGCCTTTTGGAAAAGTTATCGAGCCTTTTGGAAAAGTTATCGAGCCTTTTAGAAAGGTTATCGAGCCTTTTGGAAAAGTTATCGAGACTTTTCCAAAAAGGCTCGATAACCTTTCTAAAAGGCTCGATAACTTTTCCAAAAGGCTCGATAACCTTTCTAAAAGGCTCGATAACTTTTTCAAAAGGCTCGATAACAACTTCAAAAGGCACGATGAGAAAGGTTATCGAGCCTTTTGGAAAAGTTATCGAGCCTTTTGGAAAGGTTATCGAGCCTTTTGGAAAAGTTATCGAGACTTTTCCAAAAAGGCTCGATAACCTTTCTAAAAGGCTCGATAACTTTTCCAAAAGGCTCGATAACTTTTCCAAAAGGCTCGATAACAACTTCAAAAGGCACGATGACAGTGTAAAAAGGCACGAAAATATTTCAAAAAGGCACGAAATCATTTCGAGCCTTTTCCGAACGTTTTTCGAACCTTTTTCGAGCCTTTTCAAACCTTTTTCGAGCCTTTTTCGAGCCTTTTTCGAACATTTTTAAACATTTATGAGCCTTTTTAACTATCAATATATTATGGTGAAGAAGGTTACTGTGGGGGGCAATTTTGTCCGTTCACCATAAATGGTGCCTTTTAAACTTAAGTTAGTAAGTTGGTGCCTGTTCCCAAAAAAGAGTCTCAAATAGTGCTATTTAATTTTTTAACCCGCCACATTACACATAGCAAGCATGGGATCTGCAGCGCTAAACAAACCTCCTTCACCTTTCATAACATTTATCTACTGCTTTCTCTTGATATCATTCCTCTTCTATATCCCACATCGAATGGTTGCTCGTAAGTCTTAAATTTTTCAACTTTCATAGTTACACAAGTCTACTATATTTTAATTCTAGTTTTCATCTAACAATACATACTAGTTTATATTAGGGGCATTCATCCACATTTCTGTGATGTAAAAAACTATCATAACAGTAGTTGTTTGGGGACTCTACCCGACAGTTTAGGCTTTTGGATATAGTACTACTAATTAACATGGTATCGGAGTCTGGTTTGACTCAATCGAAAATTCATGGTTCAAATCCCCGAAAGTTCTAAGTTCCAATTCTCGATCCCACATGCATATGTTAATGATCAATTATTACATACAGATAAAAAGATGCATCCCTAGCTAATCTGAACTACGTCTATTTAGTACATCTTAATTACAAATGAAACATGAAAATATGAAGTAGATTTTGTTGGTGATCTGTATTTAAAAAAGTGTGTAGAGAGTCTGGAACTAATTGATCAGTGTTATATATAAAGTTAATTTATGGATAATATGCAGAAGGTGTAGGGAATGGAGCAAGCAGCGTTCATGGAAGCACACAAGGGCACGCCCCAAGTGCGGTTAAACAAGGTTCTCCTCCCAATTTAGCTGTAAGTTGTGGTATTATTATCCTGCTTTGTGCTGCCACTGTTATTCATTGGAGTAACCAGGTGCAAATGTGTCTGTTAAAATTTCAGTGTGTTCTGGTTTCAAGGATATTTCTGTTTTTTGAGCTTTTGGTTTGATGTTGTATGGTAGATTGTTTAATTGTAGAGTATATGAAGATTTAGAGTTATTTCGGTGCAATTGTGAGTTTTTAGTGGACATTGAATGTCTAAATCCATTCATTTGGTCACCAATTAGTCAATTACTGCCTTTTAGATTTGAATGGTATCTTGTCAGAGTTGATAAATGCTCTGTTTATGATCGTATTGAGAGTGTATATACAATACAAACATTCAAAAAGTGAAAAGTTTAATTGTTTTTGTTTCTGGGTATATTTTATTATCTTATTCTTTTGACAAAGGGGTTAGAATAGTAAACATCTCGTGTTCTGTTCAATTTTCAGAATGCTGGAAAGATTGGTAGCCATTGTTTTACTACGAGCGGGCAGCCTACTTACAACAGAGGTTGTGTGTATCAGTAAGCAGTCAATCCGGGAAGACACTGAGCTTTTGTTACAGCGATCAAAAAGACTCATGTCCTAGGTTGGTGGCCTCCATTGCACTTCACGGAGACGCACCTGCTTAAGTGTCCTCCATTGCAACGGGGCCTGTGCGCGTGCGGCCCATACCATTTCTCTCAATAAAATTTTGTCTTTAAATTCTAGTGTGGTTTCTTGATTAATTGGAAATTAATATTCGAGCTCTAATTTATATTTTGTTGTTTGATCAACTGATAGTCAAATTCAAGCAATATCATTTATCATTTTTTGTACTGTTAGCAATAAAATGGTCTCAATTTTTAAATTATTTGTATTTACTTTCTTTTTTTTTTATATAAAAAAGAATATTAATATCTTCATTTTTAAATTTTAATAACTATAACAATCCATACTCTTGTTTATATATATATAATTAAATTTTGCATCAAAATAAAGTATGAATATATCAGAATCAAAACAAAATAATCGAATATGAATTATGAATTGACTTGGATCAACCAAAATAATTTAAAATGGAATCATTTGTCTCTACTTTACATAAGTGCATGTCCATCAATGATCATCTGTCTTCACATTTGTTGGTAGCAGAAAAACGCTCAAGAAGATACTCCCAGATGCTTCCCCCGCTTCCCCTCGGTGGAAACATAACCCTCCGATACGTACCCCGACTGACCGATGCCTTACCCGGATTTCTTCTCAGAGGCCTCATGCCCACCGATAAACCCGCCAGAACAACGCGGCAAGCAGCCAATCGACCGCCATTAAAAGCAGGAGGACGTGTCGATCCAGATCCAATCAATAAGCGACACAACGCCCGCCTTGTCAAAAGAATAACCTATATATACTTCGTTTTTTACCATTTGAAAGGGGAGAACTTTTAAGAGCAAGATAAGTATAGATATTCTAGATAAATCAGTTGGATGAACCTGAACTGTAATCTGAGAGATAACTCTCCTCCTTGTAAATCTCTTGTGAGATACGTTGTCTATTCAAATAATATTTAATCGGATAATTTCCCTCCTAACGAATATCTCGGAGTGACATTTTTACTATCAACAACATTAAACTATTTATCTTGCCATGACAAAATATAAGCACTTTTATCTGATACATCAGCAATACAATATATACCTTCCACACAAAATTTATACTTTTTCTTTCTATTTTCCAATTG
Organism: Acer yangbiense; assembly: GCA_008009225.1. Classification (NCBI taxonomy): domain Eukaryota; kingdom Viridiplantae; phylum Streptophyta; class Magnoliopsida; order Sapindales; family Sapindaceae; genus Acer; species Acer yangbiense. The sequence goes on from CM017763.1 coordinate 10,838,241, forward strand.
GTTGAGAATTGGGAGAATATAAATAGGATTAAAGGTTCTAAGAGCAAATCCAATGTATTGCACCCAATTTGGAGTTGAATGGGAATCTTCTAGCAATATGCTTACACCCATTTTTTTTTTTTCGGTCCAATGTTCAACATCAAATTTTACAACAACAAAAAAAAAAATTCTTTAAAGAATATTCTCCCAATAAATATTTAAATTATTATAAAAGTTTAACATTATTTTAATATACAATTAATAAGTAAATTAAATAAATTGAATATTTATATCAATATTGGTGTCATTTTAAAGATCTCAACGAGATCTTTCCAACAATATATATTTTTGGAATACATATTATTTTAATTAAGTATAAAATGGTTAAATTAGGAATTTTTTTTTTAAAAAAATGATAATTTGACAATTAAGGAATTAAAAAAAAAATGATGTTCCATTCAGTTATTTTGTTTGTTTTTGTAAGTGTTAAAATTTTTCACTTTTCACTTTTCACTTAATACAAATCCAGTAGAATTTAATGCAAAGTTTTACTTCCAAAACTATCCTCACTAATTTAATCTATTTCCAAAACTAACCACTTGTTCTATAATGTTTTTTTTAAATGAAATCTATAAATTATATAATTATCCAAGTTTAGTCCAAATCAATTAAAGAATAAATTATACATATCAAGTAGATTGCTAATAAGAACATATTGATGAACTTCATTTTGTCCGTAATATACACATGAAGTAGCCCATTAGTTTTATAATGTCACTAGCTAACACTACTAGAAAAAAGATGATTTATTACACTTATTTATGATGCTTTTTTTCAACCATCAAACCTATATGATGGTTTTTTAAAAACATCATAAAAACTTGGAATTTGGATCCTCTGCTGAGCTGATCTTTGTCCTGTCCTATATAGATCTATTGACATGTGTAATCAATGGTTGTCATTTATTTCTTTTATTTATTTCATTTAAATACAAAGTCATATTCTTAAGTGTTTTAGATCAGGAAAAAGATCAGCATAGCAGAGGATCCTGATCCAAAAACTTGATGATTTGTTTTAAATGTCAAGATTTAATGACGCTTGTAAATAATATCATTAAATGTTGATAGTTTTTAAAAACCATCAAGAATTGTTGACATTCAAAAACCGTCAAGAAGGGTTGATATTTAAAAAGCATCAAGAACTATTGATATTTAAAAAGTGGAATTGGTGAGAAATGTCACCTTTTTAAACTGATTTGGTGACAATGTCAGTGCTATAATAAGTTAAGTTTAAAAGGCACCTATTATGGTGAACGGACAAAAATACCCTTACTTTACACATTCTTTTTCTTACTTTGAAGTTTTCTGAGATTTTAAACAGACCTCCAATGGAGGTTGAAAACCATAACATTATCAACGCATCTTCATTAGATATTTTGTGGCGCTACGCAGACGCATTCGGGGGTCGAGCTCCTCGCTGAGCTCGACCCGGTCAGTTCGTGGGGGTGTGGGGGCAACGCCCCCAAAGATTTTTTTTGGTTTTGAATCTTCCATTGAAAAGGCTCGAAATGAAGTGTTCGAGCCTTTTCATTAGTGTATGAAAATGCTCGAACACTTAATGAAAAGGCACGATTAGTGTATGAAAAGGCTCGAAATGAAGTTTTCGAGCATTTTCATACACCAATCGTGCCTTTTCATTAGTGTATGAAAAGGCTCGAACACTTCATTAAAAGGCTCGAACTGTGTATTACACCGATTAACCTATGAATTTTCCTTGAAAATGCTCGATTCATAAAGGTTCAAAAAGGCACGATTCATGTACAAAAAGGCTCGATTCATGTACAAAAAGGCACGATTACTGTACAAAAAGGCTCGATTCATGTACAAAAAGGCTCGATTCATAAAGGTTCAAAAAAACACGATTGCAGTACAAAAAGGCACGATTCATGTACAAAAAGGCTTGATTTATAAAGGTTCAAAAAGGCACGATTGCAGTACAAAAATGCTCGATTCATGTACAAAAAGGCTCGAACACTTCATTTCGAACCTTTTTCAAACCTTTTTCGAGCCTTTTCGAACCTGTTTCGAGCCTTTTCAAGCCTTTTTCAAGCCTTTTTCGAACCTTTTCAAACATTTTCGAGCCTTTTTAACCATCAATTTTTTTTTTTTAATTTTGTATCTCTGAGACTTTCTATATAGTTCATGCTTCCCGAGCCTTTTTGTTCGTTGATTGGTCAGTATTATTGATTCATCGGTTCCACTTCCATTAATAGAGGATTTTGAAAGAAAAAAAGAAAACAAAATAGTGAAGAAGGTTACTGTGGGAGGCAATTTTGTCCGTTCACCATAAATGGTGCCTTTTAAACTTAAGTTAGTAAGTTGGTGCCTGTTCCCAAAAAAACGCCTCAAATAGTGCTATTTAATTTTTTAACCCTATTTAAAAAACGTCAAGAAGGGTTAAAATTTAAAATGAATGAATTGCTAATAAGAAAGATAAATAAAATTTAGTATTTATATCTATATATTTATAAAAAAATATTCTTATTAAAAAAAAAAAATCCTCTATTGTAAGTATTATATTATTGTTTTTATATTCTAATTTCAATTGAGAATTTTGATTATGTAACTTTTATTTTTGGTAAAGATTATGTAATTGATATTATTTATTTTAATCTTAAATTGATATATAAGTTAATTAATGGATCCAAGTGACACGTGTTATATTCTTACTAGTTGTTGTAATGTCTACCATACTCATAAGTGCACACAATCATTTCACTTATATAAAATGATCACAACTCTAACCCTAATCAATCTAACTTTTCACAGCCACCAGGGGCGGTAGCCCACCCAAGTTTTTTGAAAAAAATCTCTAAGTTTGTATTAATATTTTTAAAAAATAAATTAGTCATAGCTTAAATGAAATAATTACACAGCCCAAATGAAATAATTGCACAGTTATCTATTCAATCTTCATTTTTAAAAGCCCAATAACCTTAAACATAATAAAATAAACCCAAAAGCCCAACTAGCCCAAATAAATTGTTATAAAATATTTTATCTTTTTTTTTTTTCATTTTCCCAGATCTGTCTTTCCACTCTCCAACATCATTCATTCTTCGATCACTTTCCCATTTTTTCTTTCTTTTTTTCACTTTCCCAAATTTCACTTTCTCTTTCTTTTTATTGGACTTGCTGTAAAAAATTATTAACAAATTTTGAAGATTATTCTTTGTTTTTAAATGTTTATTTATGTCATTTTTTTTATCGTAAGTTATAATATCAAAAATCTTAGGAAAACTAAGGTTTATTTACCTTTGGGGATTTGAAAAGAAAAATATACATCGAAAAATTTCATTGTGTGTTACCATTATCCCTTACTAGGTATATCCTCGATGTTTTTATTTATTTATTTATTTTATAAAATTTCTCTTGTATCGTTTTGATTTGATCATTACAAAGAAAAATTTTGCACAGTAGTTAGTTCAAAATTTTAGGATTTTTAAACAAGAAAAAAAAAATTTAGATTAGCCCACCCCAAAATTTTTTTCCAGCTACGTCCCTGACGGCCACACCTATTTTTCTTCATATTCAATTTCTTTTTTTCTTTCCATTGGCACTACTTTGAAATTTCACAATTCATTTTTTTATTATCAGATCGCTGATGCCCTAGATTTTGTCACCATGAAGTCCAAAGACTCCAGATTTGTCACCATGCCGTCTAAAGTTTTCAGATTTCATCACCACGCACGCCCTTTGAAGTCGTAAAACTTCGTCACCACACCGTCCCACACCACCCACATCGTCGTCCTTCTACACAAGGTATTTAACTTTTGGGTGAGGGCCTTTTTTTTTTTTTTTTTTTTTTTTTTTTTTTTTTTTTAACAAATGTGTTATTATATATATATATATATATAGTTTTATATTCAAGACTATAACATGACTATATAAATAAAATTAAAAAAAAAAATTTAAAAAAAAAACCTATCATGAAAAGTTTATTTATGGGCTTGTAATATATTCTTCTTGTCATTTTAAATTGATAAGTATAGAGATTCAAATATTTTGTGTCTTCGAACTCTCTTTTGTGGGTTTTTAATGTTGATTTTTTTTAAGTAATAACAATTTTGTTGCACAAATAATTTCTTTAATTATTATTTTTGTGTGTTTTATGTAAATTAATCATTTTATTTAGTAAAATTTTTCTTAAAAAATATATATTCATTTTAGTTCATTTGGATTTTATATTTATTTTAAAAATATCGAAATTGAAAAATTGAAGTATAAAATCGAAATCGAAATTGAAATTGAAGTTATTTTAAAAATAGTTGCTTGGACTGGATCTACAGATGAATAGAAGTGGGAGTAAAAAAGATCTAGAAGAAAAACAACTTTTTCTCATGAGCTCATTGACCTTGGAGGGAGATGCACATATCAAATCATTGATTTATGTTAGTAGAAGATGATGTAGCATAATTTATGTTGTTCAAAAGTATATGTAATGTCCCCTTAAAAAGAAAAAAAAAAGTATATGTAATGAATATTTTGCTTGTTTTAATGATATTGATTATTACAGATTATTTTTTACCATATTTTTATTGAGTTTTAATTATACTATTGCGTTTTTGTTTTTTTTTTTTAATATGTTGAGTTTCAATTTTATATAATATTATATTTATTTATTATAGATGGCAGCGGTAATTTATTTTTTTATAAGAAAACAATTTGATGGTTTATAACCATCGTAAATTTATGATGGTTTACCACTATCAAGATGTAATGACGCTCATTTATGACTTTTAAAAACTATCAAGAATTTATGATACCAAATTCTGTCATAAAATTATGACGCTTTTAAAACTGTCTAGAAACTATTCTTGACGCTGAGATTAATGACGGTTTTTAAACGTCATGAATTGCCTATTATGATGGTTTTTCTTCATCATAAAACCTTTTTTTTCTTGTAGTGTATAAGAGCTTAGAGCATCTCCAACGGTTTACCTTGGAGACTCCCTTAAATAAGGGTGAATGTTGATGTAAGGAGCCATTAAAGGAGTATGTGCTCCAACAATACCCCCTTAAATGGTCCCTTTAATAATTTATTATTATTATTTAAATGTTAGATGGTGTATAATAAATATTATATATTGTTTTTCATTAAGAGAGTTTTAAACTGATTTTAGCGGTTATATTTAGGGCTGGGCACGGTCCGGTTTGGTCCGGTTTCGACTAGAACCAGACCAAACCAAAAATTTTGGTCTTTTGAAAAATAGGACCAGTTTGAACCATTCTTTTTTTCAGATCAGACCAGACCAAATTATATTTATTCGGTTCGGTCTGGTTCGGTCTAACGGTTTTTGATTTGAAATCCAAATACTTGACCATTTAAAAATATATATGGCATGATAAAGTGATCAATTAACGAGACATGCAAGTTACTCTTATGAACGGTTCATCAAACTAACAAAAGCTAAAAGAGTGAAAAAATAAAAGTAAAAATAAAGTGTTGTGTAGAATTTCTGGAAGTAGAAAAAATAATAATAAATAAAATCACTTGCTATTGCTATAATCATGACAATGCAATTGAATGTATGCAAGTAAAAAAAAAAACAACTAAATCATGAAAATTGCACTAATTTAGTTTAATAATATTAATATTTTTTATTATTAGTGATAACTTTGTAAAATTATGGAAACAAATTGAAATCTTTTACCATCCCATGCTTGGAGTTTTATTTGTTAATGGAGATTTTCATTTTGTACGAACTTGTACGGCTGGTGTCCAAAAAAAAACAAATATGAAATAATAAATTAGGGTTTTTGACTTTAACCTTTTATTATTAAAATTTCAATAAAAAGTTTTGGGTGTGACATATAATAGTAATACTAAAAGTATTTGGTTTACGGTCCGGTCCGGGTTTAATATACTTGGACCATAGACCGTACCGAACCATACGGTTTTTTTAAAATAAACCCATACGGTTTTTTTTAAAGTATAAAACCGGACCAAACCAAGCGGTTTGGTTTGGTTTGGTTCGGTTTACGGTGTATGGGCTTTTTTGCCCACCCCTAGTTATATTTATCAATCCAACTTCATATTTTTGTTAAATAATAAAAAATAAAAAACGATCATAGTTTAACGGTAATATGAATAATAACCAATTTATAGTGAAATTAAAAAATAAAAGAGCAAAAGAGCTATTAGGATTTTAAAGAGATGTTAGCTTAATTCAAACTCATATATATGGAGTTTTTTAAGAAATAAAATAATCTTAAATAAGTGGAGTCTACTTTAAGGGGGTTTAAAAACATCCCTTAATTAAGGGAGTGAACTCCACTTGAACACAATTAAGGGAGTCATTTAGGGAGCTGTTGGAGTTGCAAAAATACACATACTCCCTTAATTAAGCTAAGAGATGTCATTAAGGGAGTCTATTGGAGATGCTCTTAGTAATAATTAGATTCTATACATTAATATAAATTTGAAATATTATTAATAACTAAAATAAATTTATTTTAGAATTAATTTTTATGTTAGAGTTGTCCATAATATATTAAAATGTAAATATATAACAAATAATAGTTAGAAGGGCATAGATGTAAACATGTTTATTTTCAGATATTTATAACTTAAAAAAACAAACAAACAAACAAACAAACAAACAAACAAACAACCTATCACTTATATTCAGTTTTCAGTGAAAAAACAAATATGTTTTTCAGTTTTCAGTCACTATTCAATCTTCAATAACATTCAGCACTGTTCAGTTTTCAGATAAAAAATCAAACGGGACCTAGTGTTGTTTTAGTGTTCTCAGTTCACTATTCAGTTTTAGTGTTGTTTGGCATTCAACTGTTCACAAACAGACTAAAAAAAAAAAAAATTCTTGGGAATTGAAATATTTGAAGTTGGTGTTTTCTTTGGCGCATGGTTGGAGTTGGCCTAATATCTCCCACTATGATCCAACATCTCGATCTCATTTACTTCAATAATTGAATTGATAATGACGCGCAATCTATACTAATATATTTTTCATATTTTATAGTTTGACACATCAAAATATAATATGGACTTTTATGGTTTAATGAATCCATACTAAGTATATATAGCATTAAATTTTACATTAAAAAAAGAATCGGATACAAATCTTTTCGAGTTGATTACTTGGGTCAACCAATCTAATGCAAAGTAAATATTAAAAGCTCGGTCCACACAAACTCATGGAGAAATGCTCACCGACTATATAATACTAATTTTTACTTAAAATAAAAGTATGCACCAAAATAAAATATGGAAATCTACATATAATAATAATAATAATAAATTGGATACGAATCATGGGTTATGATTGACCTGGGTCAACCAATCTTTGCAATGTAAATTTGGTCCACACTCACTACAAGAAAACTTGACATTTACGAGCTTTGAAAAATACCGTAAAAACCCTCTTACAGCATTTAGTAAAATGTTATTACGATAGAAATTGCTAAAGACTGTCAATCTATTGCAACATGTCACTAACGCCGCAAAAAATGCCACAAAAAAATCATTTTGGGGCAACCAAGAAATGCCGTTTAAATGCATTTTGGAGTAGCCCAAAAATGCTGTAAAAGACTTATGTTGGGGCAGTAAAAAAAATGGCATATAAAAAGGAGTTTTGTGGCCAAAAAAATGCCATATAAAAATGAGTTTTGAGGTAAAAAAAAGTTCCAAATGTAGAAACTATTCCATTTGAAAAGATTATTAAATTAAACAAAAATAGATAAACCAAATAAAACATGTCATTGCAATATCATTAAATTGAAGAATAAATTAATATAACCAAGAATATCATTTTACAAATTCGACTACCAAATATGATTTTACATAGCTTACTACTATATAACATATATGATTTTCTGCCCCAAGAAACACGGACTTGTTGCTGACCAATCATATGTCCCTGCATCTTTACGATGGCTTCTTCAGCAGATGCCCTATATAAATAAAAGAGGTCAGAATGGTTAAGACTCCATTTACATGACAAATAAGATAGGTTAGCAAACAAATTGACTATTTGACCATTTCCACTAGAATATCTTCTGCCTATTTCCCGCCTTTATATTTTTGTAACTCCTATCTGAGAAAAAAAGACATGTATAGCAAGGGATATTCCAAATCATAAAATCAAATAACGTTAAGGCAATGGAACGATATTGATAATAAATAACGATAAAACAACAGGCGCATATTGATCAACCGAATTCTATCTAAGATCAACTGCAGCATATAGATCAGGACAACATATATATATTGTTGTTGACAAATTCTATGTGACGAATCTGACTGAATGCGGTTTCCTTTAAGTGACTGAATGCGGGTTCCTTTAAGCTTACCCTGAGATCATCGCATGCATAGTAATACTGAGGATTTTTTCCTGCAGGTCCACCAAATGCCTCCCGCCAAGAGTCTAACAAGGCCAAGATTTAGACAGTTACCAGAAGAAAAGTGTGTAAAATAGGACCGGAAAGACAGCAATTCTATGCAGTAAAGCTTTTAAAAAAAAATGCAATAAGAGATTTAATGTTTTATATAAAAAAAATTATTATTAAATGTTTTTCATTTTTTTTTAAAGAAATTGTTAAATGTTTTAATAAAAAAATATGGATGATGTGTCACCTTTTAAAAAAGTGGAAGTAGAAGGAACTAAAAAATGCTGTTAATCTATTAAAGGATTTTAAAAATGCCGTTAAAGTAACTAGTAAGAACATTTTTTAAATCTTGTAAAAAATCAAATGGACATATATTTTACAGCTTTTTTCATTACAAATCCTATAATTGAAATCAATTACAACTATTTTTTTAAAAATGCAGTAAAATGGATGCCGTAAAACTTAAATTTCTTGTAATGACACTAGGAAGTTTGTTAGAATCAGGCAACTTGGCTGGTATATAAATCAGCTTCTTGTTATTCCTTTCTCTGTACCTTCTAATTTATTTGATTTGTATGAACCTCTAATAAAACTAGTTTATTATTGACTTATATGATCCTATTAACGTAATATATGTCTATCAATAATTTCTCACGTCACACATGTAAAAACACACCATTTATATCTAGTCTTGACAAAATATAAGTACTCTCAAGCCTCAGCCGATACTGCAACTTAGTTGTGTTGAATATTCAACGCACAAAACACATATTGGTCTATTTTTCCATCACCACCATCGGAATTTTTTTGTACTTTTTTCTTTCTCTTTTCCAATTGATTGAGAAATGAGTGAATATAAAATTATAAATAGGATAAGAGGTTCTAATATCTCCTACTCCATATGAGACAAAAACATCTCGATCTCATTTACTTTAATAATTGAGTTGATAAATTAAGAACTATACTAGTATACTTTTTCAACGTGCATGTATAGTTTGACACGCATCAATTAAACTATAATATAGACTTTTATCATTTAATGAATCCATATTCTGTATATATAAAATTAAAATGTGCACCAAAGTAAAGTAGGGATATTCACATAAAAAACAAATCGGATACGAATTACGAGTTGATTGAGTTGATCAACCAATCTAATGCATGTCCATACAAATTCATGGAGATGGTATTGATTAATTACTACATACTTTCTTCGTAGATAGGAAAAGAATGTAAAAAGTATGTAGTTAATTTTACAGACATCCAAAAATATATATATATATATATATATATATATATATATATATGTTCACTAGCTACATATTTGGCTAGTAAACATGGTCCACACGGGTGAACCACGGTATTAAATGTACGTAATACTTAAAAAAAATAGTAATAAAATTAGATACGAATCATAGATTGATTGACCTCCCATGCAAAGTAAACATGGTCCACACGGGTTCGGTTGGTACGGAGAAGTTCCTACTGACTAGCTACCCACTTCCTACGCATAAACTTAGCATGCAAATGGCAAGCTATAAAAAGGAAGCATATGAGCAATTATTGCAATACCCAGCAACCTAGCTCAAAGAAGTAAACAATCTAATCTACCTTCCAAATTCCAATTAGCCACATTATACATAGCAAGCATGTGATCTGCAGTGCTAAACAAACCTCCTTCACCTTTCATAACATTTGTCTACTGCTTTCTCTTGCTATCATTCCTCTTCTATATCCCACATCGAATAGTTGCTCGTAAGTCTTAAATTTTTCAACTTTCATAGTTACACAAGTCTATTATATTTTAATTCTAGTATTCATCTAACAATACATACTAGTTTATATTAGGGGCATTCATCCACGCTTTTGTTATGTAGTAGTTGTTTGGGGACTTTACCCGACAGTTTAGGCTTTTGGATCTAATACTACTAACTAACATGGTATCGGAGTCTGGTTTGACTCGATCGAAAGTTCATGGTTCAAATCCCTAAAAGTTCTTAGTTTTAGTTCTCCCACATGCATATGTTAATTAATGATCAATTATTACATCCAGATAAAAAGATGCATCCCTAGCTAATCTGAACTACGCCTATTTAGTACATCTTAATTACAAATGAAACATGAAAATATATATGAAGTAGATTTGTTGGTGATCTGTATTTTAAAAAGTGTGTAGAGAGTTTGGAACAAGTAATTGATCAGTTTTATATATAAAGTTAAATTTATGGATAATATGCAGAAGGTGAAAGGAGTGGAGCAAGCAGAGTTCATGGAAGCCCATTAGGGCACGCCCCAAGTGCAGTTCAACAAGGTTCTCCCAAACAAAGTTCACCCACACAAAATAATCCAAATTCAGTTGCTAAGAATGCTGTAAGTTGTTCGCGCCGTGGTGCGAGCTACTACAACTGTATGCCAGGTCTGGAAAAGAGTCGTTCAACTGAAAGTGGTGAATCAATGTATAACTGGGTGGAAGGAGAGACACCCAGTTATAACAGGGGGAGAGGAGTGACACCAGGAAGGCACTGAGCTTTTGTTGCAGCGATCGAGAAGGTTCATGTCTTAGGTTGGTGGCCTCCATTGCACTGCGGAGGCGCACCTGCTTAAGGTCTCCTCATATGTTGGAGAGTCTACGTCATAATTTGTTGCAACTGGCGTGTGGCCCCTACCATTTCTCTCAATGAAAATTTGTCTTTAAATTCTAGTGTGGCATCTTGATTAATTGGAAATTAATATTCGAGCTCTAATTTATATTTTGTTGTTTGATCAACTGATAGTCAAATTCAAGCACTATCATTTATCATTTATTTTGTACTGATAGCTGTCAAATGAAAGAGAATAAACCTGCTTAAACTATAACAATCCATACTCTTGTTTATATAAAATTAAATTTTGCATCAAAATAAAGTATGAAATATATATCAAAATCAAAACAAAATAATCGAATATGAATTATGAATTGACTTGGATCAACCAATATAATTTAAAGTAAACTTAACACTAGCTACTTACAATCTCATGGTGTACCCCCAGCAAAGAAAGCCTCTCAAGTCATGTACTGGTTCAACTAGGTTCACCCCCACAAAAACATATTCTTAGATGACCGCCACGAAGTGATGAAGAATGGGACACTTTTAATGTTTGATCACGGTAGATATGTTTTTAGTGTCAAGCCACTATTATCTAGTTATTCAATTATATTAGCTGATAAATTTTGTATTTACAATTATGACAAAAATAAAATGGAATCATTTGTCTCTACTTTACATAAGTGCATGTCCATCAATGATCATCTGTCTTCATATTAAACTATTTATATCTTACCATGACAAAATATAAGCACTTTCATCTGATACATCAGCAATAGTGCAATACTATACGATAGTGGGACTTTCAAAAAAAAAAATTTATACTTTTTCTTTATATATAAATAGGATTAAAGGTTCTAATATATATCTCCTACTATGATCCGACAACATCACGATCTCATTTACTTTAATAATTGAATTGATAATGACGATCTATAATTGAATATAAATAGGATTTCTCCGGTTTCGTGAATCGTGATTATAAAACAAATGGGCGTTCCACATATAATAATAATAATAATTGGACACGGACACGGACTCAGACGTTCCAAATGGATATTTTTAGGTTTTGATTGACCTGGGTCCAACCAATCTTATGCAACATAAATTCCACACGGTACACGGACACGGTCACAGTCACTCGGTTCAAGAAGTGCCTTTTATTTATTTTTATTTTTATTTTTTTAACGCATAAATTTGCTTTGCAAGCTATATATAAAAAGGAAGCATCTGAACAATTATTGCAATACCCAGCAGCCTCAAACTAGTATATATACAATCTACCTTCCAATTACCCACATTATATACACTTTTGTCTACTGCTTTCTCTTCGATATCCCACTTCGAATCGTTGTTGGTAAGTCGTAAATTTTTCAACCTTCATAGTTATACATACAAGTCTATTATATTTAATTATAGTTTTCATCTAACAATAAATACTAGTTTGTATTAGGGGCATTCATCTACATTTTTGTCATGTATAAAAAACTATCATGGCCGTAGTTGTTTGGGGCCCTTAACCAACCGTTTAAGCTTTTGGATCTAGTACTACTAATTAACATGGTATCAAAGTCTAGATTGACTCGGAAGTCCTCAGTTCAAATCCCCAAAAATTCTAAGTTCAAGTCCTCCCATATGCATATGTTAATGATCAGTTATTGCTTCCAGATAAAAATATGCATCCCTAGCTAATCTGAACTATGTCTATTTAGTACATGTTAATTACAAATGAAACATGAAAATATATATGAAGTAGATTTTTGGTGATCTGTATTTGAAAAAGTGTGTAGAGAGTCTGGAACAAGTGATTGATCAGTGTTATATATAAAGTTAAATTTATATATGGATAATATGCAGAAGGTGAAAGTTCAACAAAGTTCACCCACACATGTTCTTCAAAATTCAGTAGCTGCTGTAAGTTGTTCGCGTGGTACGAACCAGAGCTACAAAAGTTGTCTGAGAGATCCGGGAAGGAAGCGTTTAAATAGAAATGGTGACTCAATTTATAATGGTTATAACAGGAGGGGGAGACGGCAGGAAGACACTGAGCTTTTGTTGCAGCGATTGAGAAGGCTCATATCCTAGGTTGATGGCCTCCATTGCACTGCAGAGACGCACCCGCTTAAGGTCTCCTCATATGTAGGAGAGTCTACATCATAATTTGTTGCAACAGGGCCTGTGTGTGCCCGGCCCCTACTATTTCTCTCAATGAAATTTTGTCTTTAAATTCTATAGTGTGGTATCTTGATTAATTGGAAATTAATATTCGAGCTCTAATTTATTATATTTTGTTGTTTGATCAACTGATAGTCAAATTCAAGCACTATCATTTTATTGGGTAGAAACATTATGTTCGTGAGTGATTCTAAGTTGGCGGTTTCGTGGGTTAATGGTCAAGGGATTGGCAACTTAACTCATGTTCAAACTATATACGATAGATATTCGTAGTCATCTCATCAGTCTCGGCCAAGCGAGTGTTGTTTATCGTTCGAGGGCCTCTAATTCGTTTACAGACATGTTGGCAAAACAAGGTTCCGGGGGGTAGGGATGTTTTAACCTGGAGTGATGTTTGATGTCCTGCGTTTTGTGTTTTGTCTGTGCTCTGTCTTTGTGGGTTGCTGTCGGTTTGCCAGTTTGTTGGCTCTTTGTTGTGGCTTGGTGTTTGTGTGCTGCTTTTTGTAGCCTTTAATAAATTGCCTTTAAAAAAACAAAAATCATAAAATGGTCTCAATTTTTAAATTATTTGTAAACATCCTGGTCATGTTCTTGCTCTGGAACTGGTTTTCCAGGTGCCCTTTCCATCAAAAAAAAAAAAAAAAAAAAAAATTAATTATTTGTACTAATTTTTATTAATATAAAAAAGAATATTAATATCTTCATTTTTAAATTTTAATAACTATATCAATCCATACTCTTAGTTTATACAAAATTAAATTTTGCATCAAAATAAAGTATGAATATCAGATATGAGTTGGGACGAGTCATGTCAGATACGATTTTGTAAATGATTGAACACGAAACTTCTTAAAGGAAAACTTTAGAACATTTTGATTTGAGATTAATTTTAAGGATTAATTATTAAAAAAAAAAAAAGTTTAATTAGTAGGCTGTAGGTATTAAGGATACCTACACCTGATAGTTTTGTAATTCCTATTGTAACTTTACTTTCGTGCTTATCACTTTAGTCTTTGTATATAGGTAAAACTCTTCCTCTGTAAACTACTCTGTAGTCTATTGCTGTACTGATGCCTATATATTGGCTGATTATTAACGTGAATACATTAAGAAGTCTTATATTCTATATGGTATCAGAGCACTTCTAAAAACTCAAACGAGTTCCTCGATCAACCATGACTAACCCTGCTTCTGCCTCTGCTTCTTCCTCCCAGTCGGTCACAGTTGTTTCATCAACTTCTCCCTCGCATGAGATTACTTCCTCCACAAAGACAATCGTTTCCATCAATGTTACTGCACAAGCTCCCCTAAAATTGACAGCCACAAATTACCGGTCATGGAAGCTGCAGTTCCACACTCTTCTCATCGGTTTTGATCTCATGGGCTTTGTAGATGGCCGGAATCCATGTCCACCAGCAATCATTACAATTGATGCCGTTGACACACCAAATCCTGCTCATCATCTCTGGACTCGACAGGATCAGTTACTTCTCAATGCCATTATTGGATCTATTTCTCCTTCAATCATACCATTCATTGCTTCCGCTCAAACCTCTCGTGACGCCTGGACCACACTTGCCAACACATACGCGAAACCCTCCAGAGGTCATATAATGCATCTTAAAGGAATTCTTACAAGTGTTATGAAGGGTACTCAATCCATTACGGAATACATGCAACACATCAAAGGAGTGGCGGATGAGTTAGCAATGTTAGATGCACCAGAAAATTCCGAAGACCTTACTGTGAAAATTTTAAATGGTCTGGGTGAGGAATACAAGGACATATCGTCCGCTGTTCGGGCTCGTGAAACCGCCATATCTTTTGAAGAACTTCATGAGAAATTAATTAATGTTGAGGCAATTTTAAAACAAGATGCAGCCAAGGCACAACAATTTCCAATCACAGCCAACTATGCCAACAAACCATTTTCTGGCAACAATTCCAACAGCCATACACGGTCAGCCAGATCTCCCAATCTGTCCAACAGCAACAGCAGCGGTAACAACACAAGGCTGGCCGCAAATCAGCCTCAGCCCAACACCTTTCGGCAGCCTCAACCTAAGCCTAGGTCCTACCGCGGGTTCTGTCAGCTTTGTGGAGAACAAGGCCACACAGCTAAGCACTGTTCCTTGCTCCCAATGGCCACCACGACCACCCATTCTCAGCCGAGCAATTCTCCTCGACAGTGGCAGCCTCGCAATCAGCCGCGTGCTAATTTTGCCTCTCAAAATTCGGCCATCTCTCAAGATTGGCTACTTGACTCAGGGGCATCTCATCATGTCACAACTGATCTCAATAATCTCTCACTTCATTCTCCATATGGTGGTAATGACGACATTATGATTGGTGATGGCTCGAGTCTACCTATCACACACACTGGTTTCCTACAACTACCCTCTGAATCCTCAAATTTTTTGTTATCTGATGTTTTGTGTGTTCCGAATATGGAGAAAAATTTAATTTCCGTATCTCAATTTTGCATCTCTAACCATGTGTCTATTGAATTTTTACCAAACTTTTTTTCTGTGAAGGATCTTCGTACGGGGGCGCAACTCATGCAAGGACGGACTAGAAACGGTGTCTACGAGTGGCCGATTCATGCCAAGCCAAGGTCATCTCCAGTTTCCGCTTTCTCAAGTGTCAGAGTCTCCATTCCAGATTGGCACCATCGTCTAGGTCACCCGTCATCCAAAATCATAGGTCAATTATTGTCGTCTAGAGTATTGCCTGTTTTATCGCTTTCAAATTCTAGTGTCCCATGTAATGCTTGCAAGTGCAATAAAACTCATAAATTACCTTTTGCAACTTCGACTGTCTCTAGTTCGAAACCACTTGAAGTCATTTACTCTGATGTGTGGAGTTCTCCAGTAATTTCAAAAGATGGTTTTAAATACTACGTACTCTTTGTTGATCACTTCACAAAGTATATGTGGTTATATCCTCTAAAAAATAAGTCTGATGTTCATGGAGTTTTTAAATGCTTTAAACTTTTAGTTGAAAAAATTTTTGGCCACTCTATTATTTCATTTTATAGTGACAATGGTGGAGAATATGTGGCACTAAAACAAACACTCTCAAATCATGGCATCTCCCACTTCACCACCCCCCCACACACACCGGAACACAATGGTGTTTCCGAGCGTCGTCATCGTCATATAGTTGAAACAGGTCTCTCACTCCTCACACATGCATCTATGCCATTACACTTTTGGTCTTATGCATTCATCACGGCAGTGTATTTAATCAATAGGATGCCCACACCATTGCTGCAAATGCAATCGCCTTTCGAACAAATATTTTCAAAAACTCCTTCTTATGAGAGGCTTCGTGTGTTCGGTTGTTTGTGTTACCCCTGGATTAGACCGTATAATAATCATAAGCTCGAGCCGCGATCCAAAGCTTGTATCTTTGTTGGGTACTCTTTGTCGCAGTATGCCTATCTTTGTCTAGACTTGGAGACCGATCGTGTATTTGTCTCCCGTCATGTTACATTTGCGGAGTCTGTCTTCCCCTACTCTCAAGTCTCCTGTCAGTTTCCTCGTGCTCATATTGACACATGTGCCTCATGGCTCCCTCACTTGTCGCCACTGGAACAAGTCCCCACTACTCATGCTCACTCCCATTCGGTCTTGGCTTTGCATGAATCTTCCACGTCGGCGGGATTGCTTTCATCCGGAGCTCGAGCTGCTGCCTCCACACCGCCTTCATACTCCACACCTGTCCTTGTGAGTCACCAGCCACTTGCCACAGCTGACCGACACTTATCTCACGCTGCAATTCCACTTGATGCAGCAGCCCCACTCGGTTCACCAGCTCCATCGTCAACTGCAGCACCTGACCCCGCCACCTGTCAACCCACTCCTTCAACCGATACAGCCCAACACACACAAACTAATGCCGCATTACCTCCTCCCACCAACCATCAGCCCACAGACCAAAATGCCCACCCTATGGTTACCCGGTCAAAGAACAATATTCACAAACCCCTTACCAAGCTGTCTCTAACGAGTATGTTATCATCATCTTTGCAGGTTGAACCGACGTGTGTATCTCAGGCCCTGAAAATTCCTGAGTGGAGGAAGGCTATGTCCGAAGAATTTGATGCGCTCAATCGCAATGGTACCTGGGACTTAGTTCCTTCTCATTCGTCCCACAATATTGTTGGGTGCAAGTGGGTGTTTCGGATCAAGCGCTCTCCGGATGGCTCGGTCTCGCGCTACAAGGCTCGCTTGGTAGCGAAAGGCTTTCATCAGCGACCAGGGCTCGACTACACCGAGACCTTCAGTCCAGTGGTTAAGACCACTACCATTCGGGTCATATTGAGTATTGTTGTCTCGCGAGGATGGTGCCTTCGCCAACTTGATGTCAATAATGCCTTCCTGCAGGGGCATCTGTCTGAAGATGTCTTCATGGCTCAACCACCAGGCTTCGCTGACACCGTGTATCCTTCCCATGTGTGCCGTCTAAAGAAGGCAATTTACGGTCTTAAACAGGCTCCCCGGGCATGGTACACCGAACTGAAACAGTTTCTCCTTCTTTCCGGGTTTGTCAACTCTCAATCTGACTCATCTCTGTTCATCTATAATTCTAATGGCTGTGTTGTGTTCTTGCTTGTCTACGTTGATGATATAATTCTCACTGGGAGTGATCCACTGGTAGTAGACAGATTCGTACTGGCACTTGCTCACAGATTTTCTATCAAGGACCTTGGCCGCTTGTCATATTTTCTTGGTGTTGAAGTTCTTGAATCTCCTCATGGGCTATTTCTTTCTCAAAGGAAATATGTGACCGATATTCTCTTGCGGACCAAAATTAGGTTAGGGTGATGTGCCACCTGCTCGTATGGTATGGCCGTATGGGTATCTAATTAATTTCGTAAAAACCAATTATATTTAAATTAATTATTGAATTTAAACTTTAAGATTATATGTTCAAGTAATTAAACATAGTATATTACTTTAAATGAAAATGAAAAAAAAAAAAAAAAAAACTAATTAAACTTAGTACATAGAAGTTAACAATAAATGCCTGACAAAAAAACATATCTGCTTGTAGAAAACATTAAAAAGTACCTTGGACAACAAACGAGTTATATTTTACACATAAATTTTCAAGTCAGTGCATCCTGATAAAACTTCGTGAGGATATTGAATGTGAGTCACTAGTTTTGACAAGTGCATACACACTTGAGTCAAAGTATGTAAAACTAGTGGCTCACATTCAATATCCTGATAAAGTTATATCAGAATGCACTGACCAGATCGGAACTGATATTTTACATTCTTAAAATTAGCGCAATCCTATAAAAATTTGAAAGAGGAACGGGACAGTGGCCTCCATTGGTTCTCACTTGGCTCCTCGCTTGCACGAGCGTGGATTTGCCAAAAAACTATGTGTGACAGTGTGAGGAAATGCTTCTGCATTTGAGTCTCGCTTTATTGGGCTTCTACTAACACAGATTGCTCCTGATACATATAATCAATCAACTTTACTAGAACTCTGCTTGCTACTAATAAGTATATAGTAGTTATCGGTTGTAGAATTTTCGTACGGAATCGTCGATTGCTTCCGGTTGTTATTGGATAGGTATCGGTAGCAATCCAATAACTACCGGTAGCCATCGACAATTTCGAACGGGAAATCCCGCACTTGATAATTGATAAATAAGTATAATTAAGGCATCTATGATTTTGTCAGTTTTTCTGTGCTGTAGAGGAAGACTTAAGACATCTGTTTCTTGACTATCATTTTGTTCGTGGGTTGTGGGATGTTATATCCTCTACTTTTGGCCATAAGTTTAAGTTGAATGGTACTTGTTTGGACCTTTGGCAAGAGGCTATGAGGGTTGTCTTTAGCACTCAAATGAAACCTCTTTGGCGGGTTTCTATCATCACAGTTTTCTGGGTGGTGTGGTTCCTCCGGAATCAAGCTATCTTTGAGGGTGGCAAGTCTGTTTTTACCGATGTTCTTTCCTTGATTTGGCGTTCCGTTCGCGAGGCAGACTCCCTTCAGTCTGGCACTATGAAGAATTCAGTGGATGAGCTTCTGACTCTTTAACGGCTTCATATCTCTGGTCATCCTCCCAAGGCTCCTCGCATTTTAGAGGTTAATTGGCGCCTTCCCCCGCCGGGTTGTCTTAAGGTTAACACGGACGAGGCTGCTTTTGGTAGTCCTGGTCTTGCTGGTTGTGTAGGGGTTTTTCGCACTTGCAGGGGTTTCGTTAAAGGTTGTTTTGCTATTCCTCTTAGTGTCTGCTTTGCTTTTGAGGCTGAATTGGCCGCTGCTATTCACGCTATTGATTATGCTTGGAATTTTGGCTGGCGTCGGTTATGGTTGGAGAGCGATTCAACTTTTGTAGTGAATATCCTTCGTTCTAGGTCTCGTAAGGTTCTTTGGCGTTGGTGCCCCGTTTGGAATAGGTGTTTGAGCTTAATATCTCAAATGGACTTTGCTGTCTCTCATATTTATCAGGAAGGTAACCAAGTTGCAAATAGTTTAGCATCCAAGAGCCCCAGTATCGTCTCTCCTACATGGTAGTGGACCGCTCCGAGTTTTTACAGCCCTTTTATTTTCAATGATTTTTGTTGCAGACCTTCTTTTAAGTTCTGTTAATCTATTTTCTTTTTTTATTTTCCGTTCTCTTTTGTTCTCTTTTGTTTTCTTTCTTTTTTCTTTAATAAAATGTTGGGCTGGTCCCCAACAACGGGGCCAAAAATTAAATAGCACTTTTTGGGGGAGGGCTTGTGCAAATAGCACCACTTTAATAAGTCATGTTTAAATAGCACCAAAGTAAGTGATGAGACCAAAATACCCCCACTTACTCTTTTCCTTTTTGTTTTTTTTCTCGAAAATTCGAGACTTTTTTATGCATTTTCGAGACTTATTCATGTGTTTTCGAGACTTATTCATGCGTTTTCGAGACTTAATTCAAGTTTGTTCGGGACTTATTCTGTTCGACCTCCATCAATGGTGAACAGTGACGATCCGACGACGGCGCCGGTTGACTCCGGAGATAGTTGGATCTGGAAGAAAGAACGACGCCGAGTTCGTTGGCGCCATCGATTTTGTCAGATTCGCGACGGATCGTCATAGATCGGACGATGAAGATTCGCGACGGTTTGGGTTTGGCTTCGTTTCTCTCTCTACACAGCTCGAAAATGAAAACGAACACTCCGGTTACAATTATTGGCACTCGACGAACGTTTTCTCGGTGGTTTTGCCGGTCAACTCGCCGGTCGGCGGTGGCATCTCCATTGAAGCTCCATCAATGGAGGTTTTGGAAAAAGGAAGAAGAAGGTGAGGACACACAAGAGAAAAGAAAAGAAGTTGGGGGGTATTTTTGTCCAAATTCCATTTTTGGTGCTATTAAAACAAGAGTTATTAAAGTTTGATATTTGTACGATTCAAAATTAAAAAAATGCTATATACTCCTATTTCCTCCCCCAACAACCTTATAAAAAAAAAAAAAAAAAAAAAAAAAAAGGTATAATTAATTAACTTTACAACACCCAACTACTTGTTTCAGAATCCAAACTCCAACGTATATACTTTTTGATGCTTGTGGGTCTGTGGAGAGACTTGAATCTAACACTCTATTAAAAAAAAGACTATAATATCCTAACAACTAATTAAAAATCATAATAGTTTTTTACATCACAAAGACGTGGATGAAAACTATAAATAAATATGATAGACTTAAATAACTATGACGGTTGAATAATTTACGACTTACCAACAAATATTCGATGTGGGATATTGAAGAGGAATGATATCAAGAGAAAGCAGTGCAGATCCCATGATTTTTATATATAATGTGGCTAATTTGGAAGGTAGATTGTTTAATTGTTCGGGGCTGCTGCCTGCTAGGTATTTGGCAATTTGCATTAATCGCTCATATAAATACGAAGTGGGTAGCTAGTCAGCAGACACTTCTCCTACCGATTTCACGTGAACCAAGTTTTCTTTGAATTAGATTGGTTGACCTAGATCAATCAATCCGTAATACCGTAATTCGTATCCAATTTTTAATTTTATTATATTTTTATATGTGAATGTCCATACTTTATTTTGGTGTAGACTTTAATTTTACATAGAAAGTATGCAGTTAGTGCGCAATTCTTTATGAGTTTGTGTGGAGGACCAAGTTGATTACTTTGCATGAGATTGGTTGACCCAAGTCAATGATCCTTTTTTTAAATGTAGATATTCATACTTTATTTTAATGAAATAAATACAAAATAATAAAAGTCTATATTTTAATTTGATGTGTCAAACTATATACGATGAAAAGTATAGTATATTAGGATAGATCTTCATCAACTCAGATATCAGCCAATAGGGGCGTAGCTCAGCTGGTAGATGGATGAGTTTGGGGCTTGAGTAAATGACTTCCAGGTCAGTGGCTCGAATCCTACCAATGGCGAAAACTTTTAAAAAATACCTGGTCCCGAATTAATAGATATTGTCAACAACAACAAAAATATCAACTAAGTTATCAAAGTAAATGGGATCGATATATTATTGGCTCATATTAGGAGATATTCGGACCTTTAATCCTATTTATACTCTCTCATTTCTCAAGCAATTGCAATTTATGTTCATATCTGACAGCATCAGAATTAGAACTGTATGGCTGTACTAAGTCTTGCATACTGTTCTGGATCGTATCCGAAACAAGTGAGAGCATCGGAGACCCAAACACAAGACCCATTGATGCCACATCATCAAAAATAGGTCTTGTTTTTAAAGAATGGGTCTTCTCATTTGGGTCCTATTTATTTGGGTCTCATTTTCCCACAATGGTGTTCAATTGAAAAAATATAAATGGATCCATTTTTTTAACTTTTTTCCAAACAATCATTACTCTTTTTTAAAATATTATAAATATATATATAACAAATTATGATTAATTTAAAATAATTTCTTCACAACCGAATTACATCAACAATAAAAATAAATATTTAAAACAAAATATTGTATAAGATTAGACATGGTGCCGGTTTCAGTTCGGTTCAGTTCGGTTTCGGTTTCGGTTTCGGTTCCGGTTCCGGTTCCGGTTCCGGTTCAGGTTCAGGTTCAGGTTCCGGTTCAGGTTCAGGTTCAGGTTCCGGCTCTGGTACCAGTTCTGGCTCTGGCTCTGGCTCTGGCTCTGGCTCTGGCTCTGGCTCCGGTTTCGGCTCCGGCTCCGGCTCTGTCTCCGGCTCCGGTTCCAGTTCCGGTTCCGGTTCCGGTTCCGGTTCCAGTGCAGGTTCCGGTTTTGGTTCCGGTTCCAGTTCCGGTTCCTGCTTCGGTTCCGGTTCCAGTTTCAATTCCGGTTCCGGTTCCGGTTCAGGTTCCGATTCCAGTTTTGGTTTCGGTTCCGGCTCCGGCTCCGACTCCGAATCAGGTTCCGGTTCTGATTCTGGCTCCGGCTCAGGCTCTGATTCCGGTTTCGGCTCCAATTTCGGTTTTGGTTTCGGTTTCAGTTCCGGTTCCAGATCCGGTTCCGGCTCCAGATCCGGTTCCAGTTCCAGCTTCGGCCCCGGTTGCGGCTCCGGCTCCGGCTCTAGCTCCGGTTCCGGTTCCGGTTCTGGCTTCCGGCTTTTAGCTTCTGGCTTCTGGCTTCTGGCTTCTGGCTTCTGGCTTCCGGTTCCGGTTTTAGCTTCCGATTCCGGTTCTGGTTCCAGCTCTCGGTTCCGGTTCTAGCTCCGACTCTGGTTCCGATTTTGGTTTCGGTTCCAGTTCTGGTTTTGGTTCCAGTTTCAGTTTCGATTTCGGTTTCGGTTTCGGTTTCGGTTTCGGTTCCGGTTCCGGTTCCGGTTCCGGTTTCGGTTCCGGTTCCTGTTCCAGTACCGGCTCCAGCTCCGACTCCAACTCCGACTCCGACTCCGACACTGGCTCTGGCTCCGGTTCCGGCTCCAGTGGGCTTCGGTTTCAGTTCCAGCTCTGGTTTCGGTTTCGGTTTCGGTTTCGGTTCCGGTTCCGGTTTCGGTTCCGTCTCCGGCTCCGGTTTCGGTTCCGGCTCCTGCTCCGGTTCCGGTTCTGGTTCCGGTTCCGGTTCCAGCTTCGGCTTCGGTTTCGGTTTCGGTTTCGGTTTCGGTTTCGAAGGTTTTGTTCCGATTCCAAACCTTCAAAAAATTAATGTTTTTATTCAAATTATTTTAATTTTATTGAACTAAAATTTTATAATTGAAATTAAATTTATTTATATTTTTTTCATTATATATATAAGGGTAAATTGTAGTGAAGTACCCTCACATTTTGGCATACAACAGCCAACTCTTTTTTTTTTTCTAAAATTGCAATGAGGTACCCTTGATCGTTTGACCGTTACTCTCAGCCGTTCACCGACTGCCGGAGAGAGTGGGTCGACACCATCTACACCAGAAGGTGCGGGGGATGCCGACCGTTCAATCTCTCAAAAGGACCGTCACAAAACGAAATCGTTTGGGTGGTCAAACCACCGTTCGAAAATCATCGCCGCCGCCGCCGCCGCCGCCGCCGAAGCTTCGTCGCCAGATCTGCGCCTATCCGTCTTGAATCTGACAAAACCGATCACACCGACGAACTCAGCGCAGTTCGGTCTTCCAGATCCGACCATCGGCTGAGTTAACTGACGCCGTTGATGTACTGCCGGTACCGGAAGCCGTTAAAGCCAAGGTCGGTCAATGGTCGGTCAATGGTCAAGGGTACCTCATTGTTATTTTAGAAAAAGTCAAGGGTACCTCATTGCAATTTTAGAAAAAAAAACGATTTGGCTGTTGTATGGCAAAACGTGAGGGTACTTTATTGCAATTAACCCTATATATAATTATTGAAGTTAATAATAATATATTTAAATTTAAATAATTGAAATATATATATAAACCCAACCCAATGATTGGGAAGTGTTGGGAACCCAACCCAACCCAACTCAATCATTAGACAAGACCCAAATTGAGTTCCAAATTTGGAACCCAATTTGGGTCTACTTGGGTGGACCCCACATTTGGGTCCCTTTTTATGGATCCCTTTTTGCACCATTGTGGAAGAATTTGATGGGTTCCAAAGTGGATCTAGTGAAAGTGGGTCTCATTTTGCAACCATTGTGGATGCTCTGAGAGTTCAGATCTTGAGCTTCTCGATCATCATGAGATTGAATCAATAATCCATCACCAGAACTGAACACTTCTCCTTTTAATGCATGATAATGGATATGTTGGTACAGTTTACATTCTTGATTTGTGGCTCTGAACACCCAACAATTCTATGGAGAAACCAGTAGTCAAAGCACAGTAGTAGAATATGACTCCCTCCAAATAGGCCACATCTTCTACTAGGTGACTAGGTCCCAATTTGGGTTAGTGATAAAAGAACACTCATTTAGTTTGACCTCTTGTTAGAGTTACTACTCGCTACACATCAATTGGTATATATATATAACCAAAAAAAAAAAAAAAAAAACTTAGAAGGAGATATGATAATATTTTGGTAAAGTGATCGGGTCTAGATTTTTGTCTAAGTTATTTTTTAAATATTAATTTTTATTAAATGATTTTTTTTTATTAAATAATATTTATTAATTTTACCTGTCATTTACCATCCTACCCTCAGTGACCTAATAGAAAAATCAAAAAAATTAATGGAATAGTAATGGTAAGTGGTATTTTGACTATTAATCGAAACTAGAGTGTGTATTTTGGCCATTACGGAAACTAGATGATGCATTTTGACCAATACCTCAAAAGTCAGGGGGAAAATAATAATATTCCTTTAATTTATTATTTATTATTTCATATTATTTTTAAATGATTCTTTTATTTTTCAAATAATATTTTTAATTTTAGTTTTTACCATTTTTTAAATTATTAATTTTTATTTATAAGTTCTTAAAAATTTCTAATTTAATTTATTAATTTTAAGATTAATATTTATTATTTAGGCTTAATATTAATTTAATATTCTTAATTTATATTCTATAAAATGTTAATTTGCTTCATTTGTTTTAATTGATCGAGCACATGTGGTAATCAATACATGTGGCAACATACTAATATGATAAGCTCACCCTCATTTAATCAATATTATAGATTGAATCTGAACAAAACCCTATTCCTATTTATTTATTAAATATTTTCTCATTCTCACAAGTCACAACGCCACCTCTTCCCCTTTGTGGCTTTGTGTTCCACTGTTCGTCCTATTTCATCATTTTCGGTATTAATTCATAATAGATATTGTGAACTCTCACAACATGAACTAATTAAAGTCACATTTTTTTTTTATTGATTTTCTTTGTGTTTCATTGAGTTTATACCTAAGTTGTATTAATGAAAATAAATTTTATTGTTGTTCATTATATTAGATTATTTTTTTTATAGAAATACTCTACAAAAAAAAAATAACAAATTTAAATAAATAAAATAAATAAATTGGTTTTTGTGTAATAATTTATTTTTTCAATTGCAACCTAAATTATTTTTGGCCCCAACTTCCCTCGTTAATACCTTTTTCCTATCAAAACCGCCCTCATTAATGCATTATTTATGATGGTAAAGGCCATAAAAAATAATCCCTTGGTATTGAATCACGATATTATTTTCAATGGAGACTGTCAGACCGATGACCTTTTCCCGTCAGAAGTACACATTTCCAATGACTTTTTGACATTTTCCAACAACATTTAGCACTCGGAAAAGACCATATTTCTTATTGTGTACATAAAGATAAAAATAAGACATTACATGATCAAAATATGTTTATTATGATTATTATTATTATTATTATTCACACAAGGCAAGTGATTGATTGAAAAAAACAATTGACTTTCAATCATAACAGTAGATCGAAAAGCTTAGTGACTTCATGGTGTCACACTCTCAGGTGTCCTGAAATCAAAACTCTTAGCAGCTGTTTGATTGAATTGTGAAGGCATATTTGGCGGCCGACAACTAAGATAGTTTTCGAACGAACAATTTTCAATAGCACTACTATTTTTCTCATTACTTATTTTTGTGGGTGAACTTTGTTCGGGAGAACCTTGTTGAGCAGCCGCATTTGAGTCGTGCTTTAATGGGCTTCCATGAACGCTGCTTGCTCCATTCTTTACACGTTCTGCATATATGCATGATACATATAATTACATTCACAACACTCTCAATTACTTCTTGTGCACACACACACGCACACACTTATATATATCTGCTTCATATATATTTTCATGTTTCGTTTGTAAATAAGAGTTCAAATAATAATATAAAGCTTTCTAACGACTAAAACCATGATAGTTTTTTTACATCACAATTCACAAAGATGTAGATGGATTACCCTATAATTAAATATGATAGGCTTATTATATAACTATGAAAGATGAAAATTTTATGACTTACGAGCAGCTATTGGATGTGGGATATTGAAGAGGAATGATATCAAGAGAAAGCAGTAGACAAATGCTATAAAAGATGAAGGAGATTTGATTGGCACTGCAGATTGTAACTTGTTTACTTGTTTACTTGTAAATATATAATTGATTGGTATATATAAATATATAATGTGGCTAATTGGAAGGTAGATTGTTTACTTGTTTGAAGCTGCTGGGTATTGCATTAATTGTTCATATGCTTCCTTTTTATAGCTTGTAACTTTAAGTTTATGCGTAGGGAATGGGAAGCAAGTACGTGTAGACCAAGTTTGTTTTGCATAAGAATTGATTGGCCTAGGTCAATCAATATTGATTTGTATCCTAGCAATCAATCAATCCTTAAATCATGGTAATTGATGTTCAGTATCATTAAACTTAACTCATTAAATTAGTGATACTCTTAAAATTCAACATAAAAAGAGTGTTATTTCCCTCTATTTCCACGTCTTCTAAAAGCAAATTAGAATTCTATCAAGTCTTCGAAAAGCAAATTAGAATTCTATCAAGTCTTGTTATTTCTTAATCTACTGACACCTAAACAAAAAATGACGTTACTTGATCAATATTTTATTTTTTCTCTTGGACAAGTAATTGATTCAAACTCAAATACCTTTAAAAAAAAAAAAATTAATAAACTAGAAAAAGACATGACTGGAAGAATCGTAACTGATCCTGGTGTCACCCCCTTTCCCTTAATTTCCTGGAATAAATCGATCCATATTTAGGGTTCTGCCTTGGATATGATTGACTGATGGGGTATTGTTTGTTGGAATATTATTTGTTTGGAAAAACCTTGTTGAGTCGCACTTTGGGTGTGCCTTAATGGGCTTGATGAACTTTGTTTGGAAGAACCTTGTTGAACTGCATTACTGGGCTTCCATGAACGCTGCTTGCTCCATTCTTTACACCTTCTGCATGAATCACGATACATACAATCAACTTTACAACAGTACTCAAGTGTGTAGTGTACTGAACAGCAGTTCAGATTCAAAAAGCTAGGGGATGCATCTTTTTATCTGTATGTATAATAGAACTGATCATTAATCAGTTGTGTATGTGACTAACTAATTAACTAAAAAGCTTAACCCATTAAGTAAAAGCCTAAGCAATTATATAGAACTCTCTAACACGCCCCATGAGTACCAAACTGATCGACCATCTTGACACGTGGATCTAAGCCTAAATATGAAAAAAAAAAAAAAAAAATGGATACCTATTGGGGGACTTGAACTAGTCAAATAAAGGTTTTGATATCACTAAATCCAAAAGTTTAAACTATCAAACAAGAGCACAAATAAAAATATGAAGCTTTCTAACAACTAAAACAGTGATAGGTTTTTACATCATAAAGAAGTGGATGGATGCCCCTGAAGTACTGGTGTGTATTTTTAATTTTTTAGATGAAAACTATAATAGACTTATATATATATATATAATTAACTATGAAGGTTGAATAATATAAGACTTACGAGCAACTATTTGGTGTGGGATATCAAAGAGGAATGATATCAAGATAAAGCAGTAGAGAAATGTTATAAAAGATGATAGAGCTTTGTTGGGTATTGCATTAATAGCTCGTATGCTTCCTTTTTATATGCGTAGGAAGTACATACGTAGCTAGCAAGTTGAAAGTAAGTAGTTAATCAACATTTCTCCATGAGTTTGAGTGGATCAAGACTTTTTGTATTATATCGGTAAATCTAAGTCAGTCAACTCACAATTCGTAACTTGCAAGTTGAACTGCACTTAAGTCTTTCTTTGCTGAATAATGTCAGTACCCAAGATACAGATATCACCGTGGGAGTGTAGCATGCGACATTTTTTCTTTTACTTTTTACATTTATCTCACAAATTGAATCACGTACTACACTTCCATCGGTGTGATTAGTATTTTAGGTACTGACTGATCAGTACCTAAGCAGTCAGTACCCAAGCATTATTCTTCTTTACCGGGTTGCACCAACTGTACTTGCTTCATTATAACCTTCTGCATGATTATAATTAACTTGCAAGTTGGAAAGAATGAAAGATGAAAGAGATTTTCTCCATGTGGACCAAGTTTGCTTCTTATCAAATTGGTTGACCCAAAAGTCAATCAACATTAATGGTTTTTTTTGTATTTTTGGTGGAGAGTGGAGACTTTAATTTTATGTAGAAAGTATGTAGCTAACTAGCTACTAGCCAGTGAGCACTTCTCCATGAGATTGTGTGGATCAAGTTTACTTTAAATTATATCGATTGATCCAAGTCATCCATGATAATTCATATATATTCGATTATTTTGTTTTGATTCTGATATTCATACTTTATTTTGATGCAAAATTTAATTTTATATTAAAAAGGAGTATGGATTGATATAGTTAATTATTAAAATTTAAAATTGAAGATATTAATATAAATTAGAGCTTGAATATTAATTTCCAATTAATCAAGATACCACACTAGAATTTAAAGACAAAATTTCATTGAGAGAAATGGTAGGGGCTGCACGCACACAGGCCCCGTTGCAACAAATTATGACGTAGACTCTTCTACATATGATGAGGAGACCTTAAGCAGGTGCACCTCCGTGCAGTGCAACAGAGGCCACCAACCTAGGACATGAGCCTTCTGGATCGCTGCAACAAAAGCTCAGTGACTTCCTGGTGTCACTCCGTCCCTCCTGTTATAAATTGATTCACCATTTTCAGTTGGACGGCCCCTTCCCGGATTGACTGCTGGCAGACAACTTTTGTAGTTCGTACTACGCGAACAAATTACAGCATGCCCAGCAAATGAATTTGGATGAAGTTGTGTGGGTGAACTTTGTTTGGGAGAACCGTGTTGAACATCTTTTTATCCGGATGCAAGGGCATACCCATGATTTTTTGTTATGGTGGACTAAAACAAAATTAGACCAATTTTGTTTTTATTCCATTGAGATGAATAAGGCAAACTTGAACCCCTATCCCCAACATTATATTGAAAACTAGATTCACTCTCACTCCATAGTTTTTTATTGGCTTTGAATATATATAGTTGTTTGATATTGTAACATAAAATTATTAAACAATTTTGTTAACAACAGTAAGTTATTTAAAAAATATTCTTCCAATAAATATTTATACGATAATAATTTATTTATAATTAATAAATTAATTAAATATGTATATCAATATCGGTGTCATTTGAAATATATATTGTTATAATTAAGTATGAAATAGATAAATAAAGAATTTTAAAAAATTTAAAGATATTGATATGATATTTAAAAAAAATAATAATGAAAAAGACCTAGGATCTTCAACGTGAAGCACTCTCTTACGAAATGTATTAATTAGGCATATACAGTGATACTCTAACGTATCTACTTAATAAGCTGATACTTTAATTAATGAATTTAAAGCTGGAGCACGGAATATCATCAATTTGATATATTATTAATATTTTTTTTTTTTCAAATTGCTGACCCCGGCTATAGCCCGGGTCAGCCTCCATTACCATCCGCCCCTGTCCGGTTGTAATAATTGATCATTTAACATATGCATGTTGGAGATCTGGAACTTAAAACTTTCGGGGATTTGAACCAAGAACTTTCGAGTCAAACCAGACCATATTAATTAATTAGTTAGTAATACTAGATCCAAGAACTTAAACTGTCAGGTAAGGGCCTCAAACAATTATATACGGTCATGATAGTTTTTTACATAACAAAGAAGTGGATGAATGCCCCTCATATAAACTGTATTTGGGTCACCCTAGCCTCATTGGACTGGAATCTATTGGGTCTTCAAGCCCAATACAACAACTACGCTAGTTTTTGTCCGAACAATATTACGATAGGAGCACTGCTTTGTGTTGCTGAACTTCGTTTGGGAGAACCTTGTGGAACTGCATAATTTAACTACATAATAAACTATAATGAAATTTGCAATTGATGTTTGCTGAAGTAAGATGCAAAATGATTCAACACAGATTCTGCCATTAGAAGCAGATTGAATTTGATGATACATTGTAATTTAGACTAGATAGTAATGTCAATTGATGATAGGTTATGTTGTTGAACTGAGAAGCACTTGTTTTATCATTGTCTCAAGATTCAAGTAAGATGAGCTATTAGGACCAGTAGTGGCCTTTTCTGCCAATAATTTCCATTCCATGGCTTTCTTCTTCATTTCTTTTCCCTTCTCTCCTTGCTTCAATTCTCTAACAAGTCTCTCAATCTCATCTCTTTTAGCCTCAGACTCAATTTCCATCCCCACACCCCACTTGTTCTTACAAAACCAACAATTAGTCTGCTGCTCAGCAAAGAACGGCCAGTACAGCATAGGCACACCCCCACACAAGCTTTCCATTGTTGAATTCCATCCACTGTGTGTTAGAAACCCTCCGATCGCGGGATGGCTTAGAACTTGTTCCTGTGGGCACCAACTTGACACCAATCCCCTCTTTTCAGTTTCGAAAACGAATTCCGGAGGAAGGATGGCTGATTCACCTATGATCAGATCAGGCCTGATCACCCACAAAAATGTCACCTTGCTATTTGCAAGACCCCAAGCAAACTCAACAAGTTGCTCATCTGTCATGACAGTGACACTGCCAAAGTTGACATAAACAACTGATTTTGGTTCCTTTGTATCTAGCCATTCGAAACACCCACCTTGTTCTTTCCACAGGTTTGATTTTATGGAACTCAAAGCATCTTCATGAGGAATCTGATCCAGTAGAAGCTGAAGAGGACCAATAGTGAAAATGGGAGGATAAGTAGGAGAAAGTGCCTCCAAAACTTCATTCTCTAAGTCATCAATGGTATTGAAAAGTAGTGCAGATGCATTGCGAGCATTTTCAACTTCTCCTATAGCGAAATTCAACATTATATCATCAGCATCTGTAGTTCTGATAAAGGTCGGCAAGTCCTTCAACCTTATACCTTCCATGCCAGGAATCCAATCAATCACAGTGTTCAGATACCCATTTGTCAAGTAACTCATATCTACATATCAATGTCAAAATTAAAAATTATAAGAAAAAAAATAAAAATATTACATGAATCTTTAAGCACAAACTACATGTAAGAGTTATCCTCAACCTCAAGTGCAAATGTCCGCACTTTAGTTTCTATTCGGACATAGGTTACACGACCGGTTGTTCAAATCGCACAAGACATTCAGGACATGCGATTTGGACAACGGGTTGCAAAACCATACAAAAATCGTGCAGACAATTTACACCCGGAATTTTCAACAAATCCAATTCAAAATCACAGTTTGCACCGACATAGGTTACACTTCCAGCTGTTCAAATCGCACAAGACATCCAGGTCACTCGATTTGAACAACAGGTTGCAAAACCATATCAAAATCGTTAACAGTTTGCACCTGGAATTTTCAACATAACATGTAGGAATATAGAGTACTATTATAGACTACCTTTAAGAGGAATAAGACCCTTTTCGATTAAACTCCGATATTGCAAGTAACCCATGAATCCACAAGCACTTGCCGTCCAAAGAAGTACGTTGCGGATGTTTAGCTCTTGAGAAGCTATAAGAGTGAAGCTCATAATACAATCAGACACTATGCAAGTGACTGGAGGAACATTTGACAAACGTGTGTTGTTGAGTCTGGAAAGAAGTTCTCTAAAGGGAGCTAAGCAGGTTTTCTTGGTGGAGTCAAAGAGAGAAGGGACATCCTGCGTGGCGTCAGCGTCTGTCGGAGGAAGGCCATCGGGGATGGTCTCGAAACAGAAGGAGGGGGTGCCTTTGAGAGAGTCAGGGCCTTGGGACCTCAGCAGCCGGTTGTGGTTGTACTCTGTGTTTACAAAGGTGATATGGAAGCCTTTGTGGTGCAAGAGTTTTGCTAGTTTTAGCATTGGATTTACATGGCCTTGTGCTGGAAATGGGACACATACTGCATGAGGTTTTTGATCTGTAACCAAAGAATTCATCATCTCTAAAATATATCTTTTTGATCAATCTTTGTAAAATTCAAGGCAAAACCTGCAGGTTTTTGATCTGCTGGAAATGGAAGTTGACAATATGTCACTATATCAAATGAAAATCGCAATCTTTTTTTTTCATATAAAATCACCATCAAAGCTTTATTTTCAAATTTCAGGACCCAGCGTTGTTCATCAATTGACTTATCGTTGTAAACTATATGTTCTCTCATGAATTTCGAGTTTTTTTCTTTGTGATGTGATGTGAGATCAGACGATGGAGATTCAATTTCAGCCAAAAGATCGTAAGAAGATAAAGTGAAAGTTTGGTTTGACAATTAAGGACAAGACACGTGTCTCAGATCCTATGATTTTGCATCCATGTGCGTGGCAAGACCAGAGACCCAATCATATTTGTGATCTATCTTGTGTACATCACATTCACACCCATACTTACTCTCCACGCCTCCACATAGGGACCATTTTTCACCTACCTTTTCATGACTCTCCACTCTCCGATCGCCAGATGTCATCATATTATTGGGTTTTAAGGTTTATTATTATACGGGGTTTATCAGAATTTTGAAAGTTTAAATATATACAACCGTTACATTATTAATAATGACCGATCTTTCGTTTTCATCGTTTATGTAAAAATTCAAGGACCAGTGGACCACTGACCATAGTCGGCGACGCCTGGTTTAGCCGACCAAATCCATATACCAACAAAACAGACCTTTTTGAAAAAATATATTTCCACAATTGCCCCTCTAGTTTCTCCCATATTACCTCGTACATGTAAACGCATTGAAGAAACTTTCAAGTAACCAAGAATCAAGGTCATGAATTACAATCAACATACTTTTCAAAGCACATTTTGACATTGCTTGGAACTAGAGTAGCTAATTAAATCTCGACACAAAAATACAAAGTATATATTGCGATTTTGAAATTCGTTAAAAATTAAAATAACAAATGAAAGAAAAAAAAAATAGGGAAATAGAAGATTCAAGAGGCCTACAAAGAAAAATTGGTCCACACGAACTCACGGAGAAGATACTAAGAACATCTCCAAGGGAACTTTCTAAACCCACTCCTTAGCTAAAATAGCTAGTGGTAATGGTTTTAGAGCACTCCAATGGGCTCTCTAAATGGCTCCCTATTTTAGAGAACCACCAAGAGACTCTCTAAATGTAGGGAGCCATTTCAAGCTTCATATCTTCTCTCTCTTCTTTTTATTTTTTAATATTTTTAAGTTGATTGATCTTCTCTCTCTTATTTTTATAATTTAAAATAAAATAAATTTATTTACATTTTAAATTTAAAAAATATTAAAATATTAATGACTAACTATAATAGAGAGGATGATTAAAGTAAATTGCTAGCTAATATAGCTAAAATTCAGAAAGTATAGTCGGAGATACTCTAACAAACTATTTACTTTCTACGCAAAAACTTTGAAACTTGCAACTACTATGATTGCCAAGTAATTTACATCTTCCGCAAAATTTATGTACTTCTTCGTTCTCATTTCCAATTGCTGAGAAATGAGTGGATATAAATAGGATAAGTCATAAGTGGTTCTAATTTCTATAAATAGGATAAGCCAACAATGTCTCGATCTCAATTACTTTAATAATTGTCTATAGTTTTCTAAATTCAAAAATATATATATAATTTTTATAAAAAAAATTGCAAATGCTAGTATAAATAATTTAAAATTTAAAAACAGTAAAAAGATAATTAAATTTTAAAATGAAGATACTTTACAAAATTAAACCATTTGTTATTTAAAAGTTTAAAAATATATAATTTTTAAAATGAAGATAATTTAAAATTTTAAAACTAGTTTTTATTTACCCATTTTAAAATTCTTTTGAATTTATATCAATTAAAATTTTTGAAAATTTCCCTTCACCTGCTTATTATAATTAAGGTCTATAATTTTAAATTAATTGTACTAGCCTTTACTTATCTTTTTGTTTATAAAAAAATCATATCCATTTTTTTTTTTTTTTAATATCTATATGAATCCACATACTCTTATAGTCTTGTATATATAAAATCAAAATGTTCATCAAAATAAGGAATGAATATCCACATAAAAAAATTCAGATACGAATTACAAATTTATTGACTCAGGTCAACCAATCTAATGCATGGAGAAGTGCTTACTAGCTAGGTACATACTTAATTTCTACGTAAAATTAAACTAAACTCCAAAATAAAGTATGAATGTCACATAAAAATACACATCACCTCTAAGGCCCAGTTTGGCATTGCTTCTAGAGCTGCTTTTGGGACAAAAAATGATTCTGGACAGAGACTAGGGTGTTTGGTAAAATTTCAGGGAAGCGTTTTTGGCCACTTTTAGCTTCCCCATAATCAGAAAATGAGAAGCTAGTTTTTCTTGCTTTTAAAAAACTGCTTCTTGGAGAAGCAATATTGAAAACACGCTACTCTTCAACATTAATGAATTTTTTACAAACTTCCTATTTTATCCCTGGTCTTTCATGGGATTTACCAAAAAAAAAAAAAACCCCTTTTCTCTGTTCACCTCTGGCAACCATCAATTGATTCGATTCGATTCCTTCAATCCTATCGTCTCCTCTCCATCCATCCTTACGCGAAGGCTTCTACAGCTACTTCTCGGTGAGTAACAATCCATTATCTCTGAAATTTCTCCTCTCCCTCCATCCATCCTTTCTCTTTGAAATTTTCGTTGTTATTTCTTTCTATGTGCTTCTCGGCTGCTTCTCCCTCTATCATAATATGAATTTTGTTGTTGTGGAGTTGAGCAAACAAAAACCCATATGTTTTTCCTTTTCTTTTTGTTTTCGTTTTATAAGATTTTGCTATTCTTGTATGAAACTGTTTATTCTTGAAGGAAATGGGTAGTTAGGGTTTCGTGTGAAAACCGAAATTCCTAACAATCTGGAAAGCAATTAATTAAAGTGATCTTTAAGCCTCAAATGCATGCTATAATTTTCTAGATTTCTATCTCTTTGTGATGGCTTTGGGCGTCAGGTGGTTTTTAAGGGCTGCTATGTTTTGTTGTGTTTCATTTTGAGGGCTGTTGTGTTTTTAACCTGTGTTAAGCCTTGTTGCTCTGTTTTCTAGCTCTTTGGCCTGTTTTTTATAAAGCTATTTTGCTCTGTTTTCTAGCTCTTTGGCCTGTTTTTTATAAAGCTATTGTTCATATATATATATATATATATACACATGTTATGCTTATATCTGCTTCTTCGGTTCTTTATTGTTGGATTTTCTTTTATAAATGAATTAGGATTAAACTATTATTATTCTTACTAACACCTTTTACTTTTACTTAAATCAAATGAGGTTAATTTAGAAATTGATTGGTTTGCCTTATAGAAATTGATTGGCTTATTGATTGATATAAAGACACCAGTCCACGACAATCTAGTTTGAGGTTGTGGGGTTACACAGAAGCTGCATTATTAAAGTGAAAATTGTTATTGCTACAATAGCTCTTCATAACTACATTAGAAAATATGCACAACGAGATAGAGATTTTGATGAAAATTACTCAAGTGAAGAGATTAATGAAGAAATGGAGGTCAATGCACATGAAGAAGATGGTCCGAGAAGACGAGAAATGGAGAACTTAAGAAATTTAATTGTGCAAAGTTTAATGAGTGCGCGCACT
The DNA here is from genome assembly GCA_008009225.1 of Acer yangbiense. Taxonomy (NCBI): domain Eukaryota; kingdom Viridiplantae; phylum Streptophyta; class Magnoliopsida; order Sapindales; family Sapindaceae; genus Acer; species Acer yangbiense. Next base: position 10,874,358 of record CM017763.1, read on the forward strand.
TAGCACCTATTTGCATTTTACTCTTAACTTCGTACCATATTTTGCTATTTGGGATCTTTCTAGTAATTTTGCACTCCCACAGCACTTTTTACTTACAGTTTATCAAACACATTGAAATTGATTTTGGTTCTCACAGCACTTTTAAAAATCAGTTTACCAAACACTCAGCTGATTCTCCCAAGAGCAGAATCAAAAGCAATTCTCCCAAAAGCACAGCAATGCCAAACTGGGCCTAAGTACAGGTGGTAGTGTATCTCTCTTCCACATTAGTGGAAATCCCACTATACGAATTTCACAAGCATGTGTGTGGAGTTTTCTCCCCAGTTTATGGAAATAGTTATCCCTCATTATTGGAGTAGATATCCAGACCACACATATAGTGTTTAATCTCAATAGATCCCGACAGTAATAATTCATAAAAATAAAAACAAAGAAAAAAGGAGGAGGAAATTGAATGTGAATCACGAGTTGATTGACTTGGGTCAACCAATATGATACAAAGCAAACTTGCTGTTAAAAAAAAAAAACAAAACAAAACAAAACAAAAAAAAACAATTAGGTGGTGTTTGGTTGTATTTTTAAAAACTGTTTTTTGTTTTTAAAAACAAAAAACAACTTGAATGTTGTTTGGTTAAACATTTTACAAAACTGTTTTTGAAAACAAAAAACAACTTTTTAAAAGTTATAACTAAAAAGTTAAAAACAATTTTTTTTTTTGTTTTCTATTGTTTTCAAAACAGGTTTTCAAAATAAACCATAACTTTTCCCTCCAAACAATTATTTCACTCATTTTAAAAACAACAACCAAACATTTTTACATCGTTTTCCGTTTCAAAAAACTAATTTTAAAAAACACTACCAAACACATTACATTTTTAAAAACATCATTTTTAAAACATGATTTCCATTTTTAAAAATAGTTTTCAAAAACACCATTTTAAAAACGATATCAAACGCGCCCTTAGATTTGGAAATAACAAACCTGTGAGGGAATCCTAATTTGCTTTTCGAAGATAGCCATGAAGCGAAGAATGAGGTACTTTAAATTTTTCATACTTTAATTCGAGTAGACATGTTTTTAGGGTCAAGCCACTAATGTCTAGTTATTCAATTATTGTTATCTTCCACACACTATGTTTAATTAATTAATTGATAAAGTTTGTATTTACAATGTTACCAAAAGAAATAAATAAAATGGAATAATCATGAGGCGAATTAGGTTTATAAAGTTTTAATTCATTTATTAATTTAACTATAATGGTATAGGATTCAAACACGGCTGAAATCTCGGCGATTCAAAAGGCTTGCGAGATAGTCTCTACCCATTTCAATAGAGCGGGCCATAATATAATTATTGCGAGCGACTCCAAAGTGGCGGTTTCGTGGGTGAACAAAGAAGGCTTTGGAAGAATCAGTCATGTGAATATAATTTATGACATTCGTAACAAGCTAAGTTTACTGGGTAATGTGAGGATCCTCCACAATTCCAGAGCTACAAATTCTGTGGCTGATATGGTGATATGCTTGCAAAAAGAGAATCCAGTTCGAAGGGTGACATTTTTTTTATGGGGTGATGGCTGCGCTTCTCTTTTGCCTTTTGTTTCTTTTTGGCCCTCTTTTGCGTTTACAGCTGGGTTTGTTGTCTTTTGTTTGGGTGCTGTTTGTCAGCTCTTTGCTTCTTGGCTTTTGATGGGCGTTCCCTGCTCTGTAGGTTGTTTGCTTGTTCTGTTCTGTTTTTGTGGTGGCCCTATTTTTGGCCTCTCTTCTCTTTAATAAAATTCTCCGTTTAAAAAAAAACCTATAATAGTGGCCTAATCTGAGAGGAGGTAGCTGATTTCAATCTCCTCTCCTTTCCCTTTTTTTATTTATTATTTTATTATATTTATTTCTTAATTATTATAATAAATATTATAATCATTTAATTTAATATGATATACGATATATATTTAAAATTATTAGAATCATTTAATAATTTGAACTAGGGTAATGTTGGAACTTTAAATATATATATATATATATTAATTGAGTGACGTTATTTGCAATCTACCAAATATCTTTTTATACTTCATTTTTAATTTTTTTAATAATAATTTTAACCTTAATTAAAATTACTAAATGGGACCAAAAAAAAGTTCTAAGCACAATTTTTTTTTTTGAAAATAAAATATCCCATTAACCAATACTGAGACCAATGCTGAATTATATGTTCTGAAAATAAAAGAAGAGTAATGTTGGGCTTCCTTTTTCCAAAAAAAACTTCCCAAATCATGTTGGCATATGAGTTGTCAACATCTTGTAAATCATGAGTTTATATGGTGAGGGCTGTGATGTTGACAACTCACATGCCAATATGATTTGATAAGTTTTTTGAGAAAAAATTTGAGAAGCCTAACATTACTCATAAAAGAAACTGTGGAAACTTCAAATCTGCTTTCGATATTTAGGGTTGGCTTAACTCTTCTTCTACCAAAGATCCAAATTTAGATCATTGGGTCTTGTCTTGGGACCTAACATTTTAGCCAAATAGGTTCCTTTTAGATAATCTAATTTAACTTGTGAAGTTTGGAGATCCACGGGTTATTGTAATTACAAGCTCCAATATATTTGGCTCAAGTACCAATTAACTCTTAATTAATTTAGCTCAAATATATTAATTTCAGTTTAGTTTACTAAAAAACTGAAATTGCACTCTTGAATTAAAATAAAATATATTAAATATTTTTACCCTAAGCAATTGTGTGAAATATGTATCCTCATGAAAAATACCAATAATTAAAATGTCTTTTGACCGTTGCATTTTAACTGTTTTATTCCTTAGGACCATCCTTGCGTCTAAATGGATAATTTGATTTACCATAAATCATGATTCAATAACTATTTATTAAATACTCGGTACCAAGATTTACTATTCGTGCCCTCATAAGACCCATAAGGTTGTATTTACTCTAATTTAATTATAAGAGTCATGATGTCTATATCTATAAATATATGTCCGCTATGACATGAATTAATAACACCGAACTATCATGGTTAAACCGTTATTCCGTGGTCGCACCCATTGATAACTCAAATATTACAATTTATAGTACATATGGTACATTATTTATCTCAAGATTAAGATAAATATTTCAATTGCTCTATTGTGAATGTATTATTCCATTAACGGTAAAATTGAAATATAATATTCACGAGATCTGTTAAGTACATCATATGTACTAGGTCGTTTGTTCAAAGTCTTTCACTTTGGTGATTCTAGACTCATCACTTTCCAATTGAAAACAAAAGACCCACAACTTTAATCAAAATAAGGTGTCCATCATGTATGTTAAGTTGTGAACAATATTTTTTAGACTAAATAAAGAATTATGTTTACCACACATAAACTTCTTTATGTGAATAATTTTTTATTTTTCTTTTAGTCTTGGAACCTTATAATATTTTGTTTTTAACATATATAATAAATGATTTATATATGCTACATGATTTATTTGTAAACAAAATACTTTTATTGATATCAAACGATTCGTTACAGAAAAACTCAACTTTAGGGCATACTTCCTAACATTGATTGCACTCATCGGTTCAATAGACATACGCAGCCCGGTAGAAAAGCTTCAAAATTCTATCTTTTTTATTGCTCATTTTTTTTTAGATTTTGAGACAGATGATATGCATAGAAACCATGAGATATGGTTGGGTAAATGTCTACCATTGCTACAACAATACCCAGATGGCGATCGAATATGATCATCAGCTCATCGGGAGTGTCGATCACCTTACATAATTGAGTCATGAACCAAGTCTAGGATAGGGTGCATTCAAAACGTGTGAAGCCAAATGTCAAGGGGTATATCATCTTGTTGCCATCCTTGCAAACAGGTACTAACAAAACACCCTTTGTCGGACCCTTCAAATGGTTCCTATAAATGGCGATAACCAGTCTAATAACTATACGGAAACCATGTAAGGAAGCACCGAGTGTCATGGATCCATACTTGTCAATCACACAAATTCGTCTCTAAATTCGTTACGGTTCCGGGATTGGATTACTTCAACATGTAATAGTAGGATAGGATTTTTTGAAACAACTCGTAAGGATCTCCATATGCAATATTCAGCGCATGTTTCTTGGCCCTATGGGCTTTGTTGTACAGCAACTGAAGACCATGTTGCTCCCTCATTTTGGAAATTATGTCTTTTGGACGAATGATGCGACCCAAATCATAAAATTTACGAGCATCCAGTTCTCCTATAATGAATGCACTCACTCGAAGATAATGAAGACCATAGTTTCTTTTCTTGCATGTGTGGGACTCTTGATGCAACTTAACATGTCAGTATGTCCCATTTCCTATCTTCCCCGCCTTAACCTTCCACTCACAACTAATATTTATACATGCTGCCTCGAATCTTGAAGTCGTTGAACGCCTAACTCTGAACTCAAACCGCTCATTCCACTCGTACAAACCCAACTCTATTTTCAACAATGACTTGTTTGTGAAAATCTAACCTTTGTCTATAAGAAATGAAGGTGTGATGGATTTCTTGGTAGGAACAATATCAAAAGAGTAATGTTCTGAGCCTGGCAATTTCCACCTTGTTGGAATTGCAGAATTGGGCATGTAACTACAATCTTCAGTATTGGAAGGATGTGGATGGCCTAAATTGTCATCTTGGTCTACACCATGAGATTGCACTTCATCTGGTATATTATGAGGAACCAAGGAACAGTCACAAGTAGAATGACAACCCATGCCATCCTCTTCAACAGTACATGCTTCATGTGTTGGAATCCCTTGATCCTTACAATAAGCTGGAATCCCCTGATCCTTTCAACCAAATGGAAATCCGGGTGAACTGTCATATGCAGGAGCCAAATTAGAAGTGAACCGATTGCTGCCACTTGTAGATTTATGATAAGAGGTAGCAGCTGGAGTGGGGGGAAAACAATGCCTCATTGGAGAAGGAGGTATGAATGCCTGATGTGCTTGCATGGATGTCAAAGGTGGAGGAATAGGTGTGGGCTTTGATAGAGTTGAAATACATGTTCACTCACTGGTACAGCAACAGGTTGAGATCGTTGAACCATTTCGGCAAATACTTTAGAGGAACATGTTTCTCCACACAGTGCAATCAAAGTTCACAAGTTATTATCATACATAACATCGTACACTGTCGTACCACTATTTGTTACCACGCAAGCACTTATCTTCCTATCCATTGTATCTATACTTGCACCGACCCGACCCGTGACGACACGTCGTTATAGTGTCGGTCAAAAGATGAACAATTAAGTTTGACCTCGCTAGCGCGCGAGTCATAAGGACTAGCACAGCGGCAAGTGAGGGTATCGTTCCGCAAGGAGGTGGAAACCACCGACCGTCACCGGTTCTAGCTATTATTACAACACGCCGAGAGAACTCGTGTGTTGCGTTTGTAGAGAAATGTAAATAATACTATAAATATCTAAATTACATAAACTAATATTTAAAAGGATAGAATGGAATGGAGAGATGGCATGCAATGTGGTTACTCTAAGGAAATGACTCAACCATAGCAATCCTCCTAATTAAGTTCTAGACTCACTTAGTCCCTCAATGTGCAAGTATATAATAGACTCGTGTCCCCTTAATTGATCTCTAATCTCTCTCGAGTCTTAGAAATCACATCCATACAATGCATGGATTCATTAAGTACTTTGGGACACATACACGAGCTATGTACGCCAGCCTAGTGATCTCTCAACTTTTTGGTCATATACCATGGTTATTTCATTAGGCTTGTAATGCACAACCGCGTGGGCCATACTACAGCCAATAATCACTACTACATAAAAGGTGAAAGGGATCACTTAATACATATCGCTTTATGAAAAAGTGATCTCTTATACGAAGTGATCACGTAAAATAGATCACTTAATTTAAAAGTGATCTTATTTTATAGAAGAGTTATTTAAAATAGATCATTTTATAAAAAGTGATCTTTTTGTTTATTTAATAATAGATTGTTTTTTTACTAAACTGATCTATTTTTATATTTTAATTAAAAAAATATAATTTTTATAATTAGTTTTTCAGTTAACTGTACACAACACACGTCTTTTCTCTTCACCTCCATTATTTCTCTTTGCTTACTTATATTAAATCTCTCTCCCTATATCTACTTTTATGATCATCTCTCTACAATAAGATTCTCTTTGTTTTTTTTATTTATTTATTAAAACCCTAATCTTCTTAACAATTGTTTATGGCTTTAAGTCGTTTTTTTTTTTTTTTTTCATTTCGCAGTTGTGTTTTGTTTAGAAGAAGTATAAACATCACAAAAAAAGGTATGTTCTACTGTTTTCTTCTTTTTTTAATTATTTTAATTATGTGGGTATATATTTTTATATCTTGATTTCAAATTTGAAATTGATAATTGATGAATGAATATTTCTTAGGTTTTTTTTTTCAAGGTTGGAAACTCAAAATCTAGCAATCATTACTTGGAAAATTTTCTTTCAACAAGGTATGCCACTTATTTTGTGTTATATTTCTAACTATACATGGAGATAATACTAATGTTTGAAGTAATTTGGTATCAATTTAAGAGAAAATTGAAGAAGTGCATGTTTGTAGTTGTTGGATTTTAGTTTTATATATTTCATAGTAGTATCAATTAATGTGCACACCAACTGTTTGTTAAAATGTCCCTATAGAGCTAAATATTATATTGGCATGCAATTTTTTTTTATTTTTTTTTTTCATATCAAAAGCCTCATATAATCCTAAAAGTAAGTACAAATGTTAAAAGTTTATTTATTTATTTTTTTAAATGTGTTAAAAGTTTTTTATTTTTATTTTTATTATTGGTATAATTTTGTTACTTGTACTTTTTGAGAATGTAAAATTTAATATTTTAATATATATATATATGATTTCCATTTACTAGTAAAAGTAGTTTGTTTTAATATTTTTATATAAGTTGTTATATACCGGGTGATGAATTTTCTTGATGTTTTTCTGTTCTCTTTCGTGTTTTTTTGTGGGCGATGGTCATTGCTTGGTTTCGTCTTTGTGCTTTGTTGTCTTGTGTGTTGTCGGTTGCCTGGTTCTTTGTTTCGGGTGGGTTTGTTTGCCCTGTTTCAGTGTAATGGTTTTTGCTTAGCCTTTTGTTTTGCCTCATTTGGCCTTAATAATACAATTTCACTATTCAAAAAAAAATATAAGTTGTTATACACCATTTTAATTTTGAAATTTATGTCAATCCATTTAAATAAAAGAGTAATTGGCACAAATCACCCCTCGAGTGTATGTGAATTTGTATATTGCCCCCTAAACTTTTTTTTTAGGCATTAAACCCCCTGAACTATCGCTTATTGGCAATCCTTTGGTTTTTTCCCCCCTGAGGGGGCATTTTTACTCTTGTTCTGCCAATAAGCGATAGTTCAGGGGGTTTAATGCCTAAAAAAAAAGTTTAGGGGGCAACATGCAAATTCACATACACTCGAGGGGGGATTTGTGCCAATTACTCTAAAGAAAATGACGATGATATAAAGCATTGCGATTATAACAACATTCAAAGGAACAAAAAAAAAAACTTATGTTAATCATTCATTGTACCCTTTTCTTTTCAAAAGTTCTTATTCTTATTAATCATTGTTGTATTTTTTGTTATGCAGATTCAAAAGAAATCTTCTTATACAAAGAAGATATTGATATTATTCGAGACAATAGGATTGACTTTACAAGGGATTGCATATGAACGTTGAAATATTGAACTTTGATGGAAAACTGTAGTGCGTATGAACGTTCAAATGTTGAAATTTATTGAAAGTTGTAGTATTGAACTTAGATAAATATTTTGAAGCTTTTTTTTTTTTTTTTTTTGGTTTTGAGATGTCTTGTAAATTGGTTTGAATTTAATTGAATAAAGTTATTGAAAAAGAAAATCAATTGTACTGAGAGTTTTTATGAATGAATGTTATATTTTTTATTATAATCATTGTATTATAATAAAAAAAATCAATTATTACATTTATATTAAAAAAAAATCATATTTTGACAACAAATAATAAACGGATCATTCTTTTATTAAAAAAAAAATGTTATTTAATGTCTTAAATAGTGATCACTTTTTTAGGAAAAGTGATCTTTATTGGATTTTACTAGATCACTTTTTAAGTGTTCTCTACTATATATTATTTTTAAAATCACCTTATAGAGATCGCTTCAAAAAGTGATCTCTGTATATTTTTAGATCATTTAAAAAGTGATCTCTATGAAGTTTTTTGTAGTAGTGAATTCATCCACGAGGCTAACCAAATACGGGATGGCAACCAAGTGAAAGCATTAAGAATACGAGATACCTATACAACACGTATGTTATATGCTCGTTTGCCCTTAATTAATCTCTAATCTCTCTCGATGTCTTAGAGATTACATCCATGCATAAATGCTTGGATTCATTAAGGACTGTGGGACACACACACGAGATTTACACGCCAGCCTAGTGATCTCTCATCTTTCTGGTCAAATGTAGAGGATATCACATTGAGCATGTCAATACGACACCACGCGATATATAACACACAGCTTAAATATCATTCACTAGGTGGCTAACCGAGTGAAAGCATTAAGCAATGAAATACCCTTATAACTACACAAGCACAAGAGGAATTTAGATTGTCTTTACTTTAGATATGGATTCAGTTTTATCAATCTCCCTAGGATTGCTAGAAATGGAAAACAAGCTTACAAAACAAACATGTACATAAAGTTGGTTGTTATATATTAAGGACATTCAATTTAAGTTAAAGGTTCATTCTCTTGATTTGGAAATTTTCCCTAAATCAATTTATTACCCAATCCGGCCAAGGATAGATAATTGTGTCATGATAACAAGACCCATTAAGCACAAGAATATGAACCAAGGCCAATTTAGCATATTCAATGCCTGAACTGAAACCTTTCCTACTTTTTGGAGCCAATACTCAAACACTCAAATTATTCTAAACATGGTATTTTGGTCATCTATCAACATACAAACAATCATGGGAAGTTAAATTACTCTACTCCTAAATTAATTTACTCTACTCCTAATCTCATTCAAGCATACATGTCAATTTCGGACCTTTACACACATGGATATTGCAATTAGAGATTAAAACATGCAATTAACAAAGAGTAAAACAAAGAGTAAAACAAAACCCAAATGAATTTAAACACAAACATACATATATTGCACATGTGAAGGTTTACAATATTCCCCAAATCAGGGTTACACATCAAAGACATAAGAAATATAAAGAAATGAGTAGAAATAAGACAACCTTTGAAGACAAACCCTTCAAAGATGCTCCTAGCTCTCCTAACTCGAATTTGGCTCATATTTCCTTGTAATCTAGCCTAAGATGGATGGATGAAGTGTATTATGGTGTTGTGGAGGTATATGGTGAGCTCCCATAGAGGAAAACCCTCCATGGGAGCTTGGGTTCTCCTTATTATATGAAGAAAATGGAAGAAAATGGAAGAGAGAAGAGGAGAGGCGTGAGAGAGGGAAGAGAGAGAGATAGAGTAAGGGATTCTGATTAGAAGAGAGAGAATAGAGGATATATATAGTAGGGGAAATTAGGATACAAATGTAGGGGTGAAAAGACATGAATACCCCTCAAAAAATGCCCTGAAAAACGTAACTCTGGTGAATCTCGCGGTACGTTTCGTCGTACGCTTTAACGAGATGTACTGCAAAATGCCTTTTGCTCAATGTCGCGGTACGCCATTTGGTCTGACGATGTACACTTTAACGAAATGTACTACGAAACTTGGTAGAAGTTCACATTTTCTCATACGCGGTACGCTTCGACGACCACTCTGACGAACTCTCTATTTTGCCCTCTAAGATGCGTTTCGGCCTGAAAACACCCTGTTTCCGTACGATGTCTTCCCAAAACAAAATGAACCTACACAAGGCTCACAAAACATATTATATTCATAAAAACGCTCAAAAACGAGAACAAATGATAGGAAATAGGGACCTCAAAAGGTGTATAAATCGTTCTGATCAACCCGCTGGCATATCTACTTGCACAAACTTCTGAGGGTGACATCCCGTTGCACCCGAATTCCAAAACTACTTTTCCCATTGAAATTGGAAGATTTCCACTATCCATTATAATGTACAATCAACAAAAATGTATCCATGGAACAATTGTTCTTCCATCCTAAGGCATTTCCACAACTCATTCATGAGCGATAATCGAAATTGACATAATCTATCGGACCACCCTTATTTTTCCGCTTCCTTATCCATTACCACTAACCTTTTCTCAATCTATCTTTTTGGACATCAACCACCTCTGTAAGTGATTTTTCACTTCCTTAACTTTAGAAGCCAGCACAAAACTCTTCGATCCACCACTCTTACAATCCTTCCACCCTCTTATTGTGTCCTTCATCATTTCGTTATCTTCCATCCACCAATTGTAAAAACAAAAAGGGTAAGGGCCCCAATCTACGGTCGATTCTCTTATCATAATCGCATTATGATCTGAAAGGCTTCTCGGAAGGCCTTTTTGCATTAAGTTGGGGAACCACAAAAGAATAAGAGGAGAAATTAAAAATATGTCTAATCTCGCTCAAGCTTTCTTCACTTTATTATTGACAGGACACGCCCTAACTTCTATCTTGAGTACGAGAGAATCCTGTGAGAATCTTATCTTTTTCTTTCTCTGGTGGGCTTGAGTTTGAGATTTACAACTCAAACGCCTACGTACCATATACTTAATAAGGATTAAAGCCCTCATAGTTCATTAAACTTTATAATAATCTAACTTCATAACCGAAACACTTATCTGAATACATCTTTATCTTCAATTCTCTACTTTATTTATATATCTCTTACTCTTAGTTTCTCTTTCACATCTGATTTTTCTTTCCACAACATATTGTTTCTTCTCTCTCTCTCCTAGCCTTTCTTATCTTATCTCTCTTTCTCTCTCGACTACAGCTTTCTTCCATAGCTCACTTTTCTTTTATTTCTCTTTCTTTTTCTGAATTTTGGTCTCTTATTTTTCCCCCTCAATCTCTCAGTTATATCTCTCTCTCTCGTCCAACTTCTTCTTCTTTCTTTCACTGTTTCTCTTGATGCTTTTTGTACAAAATCCAACTTCTCTCCTTATTTCCTTTTAATCTTCTTTTATATAATATCACGCCTACCCCTCATATCTCACTTCAATCTTTATCCATTTCCTTTTCTTCTTTTTTTTATTCATTTATTTGCCACCTTTTCACCAAATCTTGCCACCTCTCTTCATCATGACCTGGCAACTGTTTGCCTCCACAACGTATTTTTTTTTTATTCTTTAAACTCATCTGACTTGGGTTTGGGTTTACCAAACTGGGTCTTGGGCCATATGTTTGGGCTTGGATACTGGGCTTGAGAATATTTTCTAGAGCTAGACCTTACAATTATTGGACCAAGTATAGCAACTACCATGCAAAGGAATATCCACCACTCTTATCTTCAAAATGAAAGAGTTAAACCTTCTAACCGATCCCATGTCACAACCTTCTCCAACTATCTCAGATGGATCAAGCACTGTGTTGAAATCACCCCCTACACACCACGGGACTAGGAAAGTTTGTTGAGCAACAATTAAAGACTCCCACAACTCTTTCCTCTCACTCTCCACAGAAGCTGCGTAAACATTACAAAAAAAAAACCTATTTCTTCAAATTCGTTAACTCTCCCGCCAATATAATACACTTCTTGTTAGAAATGCATGTCTTCACCAAAAATAACTCTTCATTCCAAAGCGTTATCAAACCACCCGAGGCCCTTTCCGCCTCCACACCGACCTCTTTAGAAAGCACTGCACCCCTTTAAGACCTGATCGTTTTACTTTCAAACATGGCAAGTGATACTCACTTTTTGTGTTGTTATCAAATTGTGATTATTTATATTTAAAAGTTCCAACGTAATGTGCTCTAACTAGCAAAAGACTAGTAAAGCGGTAAGCAAGGGTATCGTTCCGTAGGGAGGTGTCATCCGTCAACTGTCTCGAGTTCTAATGTTTATTGAAAGCATGTAAATTATAATGCGGATGTGGTAAGAATGGTGTGTATGAGGTGTATGCATAATGCGGATGTGTGCGAAGGAAATGTAAATAATGGAAATGAAAACAAGAGAATATGGAGGGGTGAGAATGGTGTTTAAAGAGACAAATAAAATGGTGGATAGGAGAGATGTAGGATTGTGGTTACACAAGGTACTTATGAGTTCACCAAACACAAGTGCACACCTAGTTGATTGTTAGGCATTAAGTTCGTCGAATTCAAGTTAAGGGCTTATTCTCTAGATTAATGGATTTGAAAATACTAATCACTCCCCAAGGGTCATGGATAGAGCAATTGTGCTTCTTGTCCCAACCATTAAGTACATGAACATATAGCCGAAAACTATTCTAGCAAGTCATGCATAAAACAAGTTTCATCCATTCTTTTAGAGCTAAGTGGTCAAGACTATACCCTGAAGGTCATCCATGGAGGCACAATCCTAACCCACATACACTCAAACCTATTTAAACAAGGCATTTACACACCCCATGCATATCAAGATAAGATATTATTAATAATAACAAGAACAAATCAAAACCAAATCGGAGTTAAGAACAAATAATTCATAAATAAGCATATGTGAAGATTCCCAAATATTCCCAAGTGGGGTTACACATTAAAGAAAACAAGAAATACAAAGAGAAGAGATAAAAGGAGACAACCCTTGAAGGAATCCACTCCAAGAGCTCCATGATTTCCTAGCTCGAAATTGGTCCAAGACCACTTCTTTCTCTATGCAATCTACTCTAAAATATGGTGGAAGATGTGTAGAAAATGGTGGTGGTGAGCTTTCTATGGAGGAGAACCTCCATGGGAGCTTTAAAAGCCTCTCTCTCTCTCTCTCTCTCTCTCTCTCTCTCTCTCTCTTGATTTGGTGAGAAGATGAAGAAGATGTAGTATTGCTCTATTCTGCTGTCTAGAGAAGAGAGGAAATAGGTGAATTTATAGTGTTGGAAAGTTAGGGCACGAAATGGGTGTGAAATGACGCATTTGCCCCTCAAAAACAGCATGTCGTGGTCTTGGTATCAAGTGTGCCGCGGTTTGGCACAACGGCATAACCGCGACAGTAATTTCCGCAGTTTAAGTGCCGATGTCATCGCCATTGCATTGTGATTGTTGCGATCGTCGCCACGGTCTTGCCGCGGTCAGGTTTCCAGTCTCATGCACCGTTACGAAAATGAGCATAACTCCCTCTAGAAAATCCGAAATCACATTCTGTAAAAACCGCTGGAAAGTAGACTTCTGGGGCTTTCCGAATATATGTAGAGCTCAACGTGGTTCGATTGAAGGAGGGAGATATGGCCCAAAAAAGTTGGGTGTTCTGCACAAAGTTCTCTACCACGGTCATGTTTTCAACCTCGCGCACCGTTACGAAAACAAACATAACTCCCTCTAGAAAGCCCGGAATTATGATCCGTAAAAACCGTTGAAAAGTAGACTTCTAGGGATTTCCGAATATATGTGGTAAAAAAAATCCATTTCAATCTAAGGAAGGATATATAGCCCCCGAAATTTGGGTGTTCTGCATGGGCATTTGTAATGTCAGCCCATTAACCTTTTAGAAAGTAGAGTTGACCAATGTCGCGGTCTCAATGTCGCATTATAGCTCAACGGTGGATCCAACATGGAACGCTTGACGCGGTTGACCTCAAATCACGCCATGGTCTGTGTCAACGGCGAGGCCGCGACAACTCTGCATGGCTTCCAATTCTTCATTGTTTTGCTCGGTTTGGCCTCACAGTCTTTGACTTTAAGCTCAAACACCAATTGTAGGGAACATATACCTACACATGGCTCACAAAACACATTATATACAAAAATACGCTAAAAAATGAGCATAAAATCTAGGAAATAGGGACCTCAATTAGGTACATTTATCTTCCAATCAGCAAGCTTTGATTCTTGTAAGAACAAAATCATTGGTTTAAAATTTGACAATAAACCTCTGACCATTCTTTTCTTTTCTGGTTTTCCAAGCCCTCTAACATTCCATGTAACTGCTATCATAAAAATAAAAATAAAAACAGAAACCCACCTCCAACAATCACCACCAAACACCTAAACTCCAGCTACTGCCTTAAGACGCTCGTCGTCTTCCTGCTCCATTATTTTCAAAACTTCTACAATCTCATTTTCCTTACCATGAAAATTGAAACCTAATGTCGCCCTCGTTTCGATAATTTTCGCTATTTTGACCTCCAAATTCCACAAGAAATTGTTAATTTCGTTACCTGACGTCTCTTTCTCGGTATCTGTATTGTCCTCCCTAGCATGAACACTGACTCCCATTGACTTTATCATGCCTAGAGACAGTACTCCAATTAGGTTATGAATTCAATCAAAGATATCTAGCATTAACTTTTAGACCTCTTTGCATTCTTATCTAGAAATTGCCCAAAAACTTAACCCAAAAAAAAAAAAAAAAAAATCAAGACTTACTTACCATATCATATACTATATCATATATGATAAATAGAAGTTCAAAACCTAGTTTCAAGTTTTGCATTTCTGCTAGCAAGAAACATTTTGGAGCAAAATCTAGTTTCAAGTTTTGACATCTGTTTTCATTAGTTTAAAATTTTGTGTATCAACTTTTTCCTGACATCTGGACACAAACTTTCTTAATTCTAATCTCTAGCTACATACACAAACATAATTTTTTATCAATTTGTCTGATCAAAACCCTCAACCTGAAGCTCAAGTTTCTGATCCCACATCAAAAGAACACCGTTATGAACCCATGAATTGAGACCATAAATATGAAGTGAGAAGCAACATTGAAATATACTTATCTGGACAAGGTCAATGGGCGATCAATAAGGCGCATGGCCTAGGTTGGTGGCCTCCATTGCACTGAGGAAGTGCACCTGCCTAAGGTCTCCTCATAAGTAGGAGAGCCTACGTCATTATTTGTGGCAGTGGGGGCCTGCGTTCGCGCGGCCCCTGTCTCAATTCTTAAAGCAAAATTGTTTGTGTTTAATTATTTGGTTTTGTATGGGTTTAATGGCTTTTTTGTTATTGAAGTATATACTCATGTTTGTTAGTTTTTGTTTTTATTTTCTTTAAAAAAGATAAATAAATAAACAATACACACTAGCTTATTTTTATGAATTCTTGGGTTTAAGTCTCCACACAAACATCAAAAAGTATATATGTGGTATGTGGAGTTAATTAATTATATGTATTATAAGCAAGCAGATTTGTTGTAAAGCTAATTAATTATATGTATCAGGAGCAACAGAGTTGTTGTAAAGCTAATTAATTATCTTTATCAGGAGCAAGCAGAGTTCGTGCAAGCCCAATAACACGAGCCTCAAATGCGAGAAGTTGTGAGGTAAACCAACGTTGCAGGAACGGACGATCTTTCAATTATTATTTTTATTTGATTGCCACTAATGTCTAGTTATTCCATTTATTACTAACTTCTATTTACTATGTTTAATTAATTGACAAAGTTTGTATTTACAATTGTAACAAAAATAAATAATTCGACCATATACCATATACATATATGTGATATATAGAACTATAGAAGTTCAAAAGCTATAGTAGAATAAGAAGCAGATGCATTATTGATTTCTGATATGGCCTATTTGGAGGGAGCCTTCTACAGTACGTTCTACTACTGTGCTTTGACTACTGGTTTCTCAGGAGAATTGTTGGATTGTTCAGACTTCAGACCCACAAATTAAATCAAGAATGTAAACAAGCGTTCAATTCTAGTGATGTGTTGTTCAATCTCGTGATATATATATATATATAGTCTTTCTACTATCAGTTCGTCATGATATAAAATATATCAAGACGAAGAATGTGAACCATAGATTATGGAGAAGTTTTGACAAGTGTATACACTTTGAGTCAAAGTATGTAAATCTAATGGTCCACATTTTTCGTCCTGATATATTTTATATCAGGACGAACTGACAATAGAAAAATTATATATATATATATATATATATATATATATATATATTACATATCCATTATCAAGGGGAAGCTCTTGATGTTTATATATATGGTACTGAAGCATGTTAGAGCATTATATATATATATATATGGTGAAGTTTTTTTCCCTGTAAATTTGTTCATTCTCTTTCTGCTTCCTAGAAACATTTTGACTAAATTGGGTTTATTCGAAGCAAAATCTAGTATTAAGTTTTGACCTCTCGGCTGTTAACTTTTCCTGACATCCAAACACAATGTTTTTTTCTAGTTTCTCTGATCACTCCCATGAACCTGAAGCTCAAGTTTCTGATCCCACATTGGAAGAACAGTACAATAAACCCCTGGTTGAGACAATAAATAAGAAGCAAAAGCAACATTAAAAGATACTTACCTGGGCAGGGTCAATGGGCGATCGAGAAGGCTCATGGCCTAGGTTGGTGGCCTCCATTGCACTCTGGAAGCGCACCCACCTAAGGTCTCCTATATGTCTACGTCATAATTTGTTGCCGAGGGAGCCTGCGTTCGCTCGGTTCCTGCCAATTCTTTTAATGAAATTTTCTATTTGTATATTATTTTTCAAGCTCTTCAATATATCATTGTTTGTGTTTTTTGCTTGGTCAACTGATAGTTAAATTCAAGCACCATCACTATTTTTGAACTGTTAATAAAGCTAAGCAGATTTATGATACACGTACGTGTGTAGAGCTGCAACAGCCTCTGACCATTCTCCTTCCGTGTTCAGTATGATGATTTGTTTACTAGAATTTAAACAAGATTCAGAAACCAGGTTGGGTGGTAATTGTTGGCTGTGAATTCAATATGAATTTAAACAAAGTTCAGGTGGTTAAGTTCCTCACGCCCACGTCAATCAGATTATACTTCTCCCTTTATCCCCAAATCTGTTACTAAAAAAATAAAATAAACATTTTGCCTTTTTTTTCTTTTCAATATGAAATATCCAGCATTAACTTTTAAACCTCTTTATATTCTTAATTAGAAATAGCACAAAAGCAATAAAAGAAACATGACTGTCATATACTAAATCCATATATGATATGTTATATAGAAGTTCAAAAGTAATCAAAACCCAGTAGAACAAGTAGGATGCATTACTGATTTCTGATGTGGGTGGCCTATTTGGAGGGAGTCTGCTACTACTATGCTTTGACCGGTTTCTCTGGAAGTGTTGGGTGTTCATAGCCAAAATTCAAGAATGCAATCTGTACCAACATATCCATTATCAGGTATTGAGAGACAGTGTTCAGTTTGATGATGTGAAGCTCTTGATGTTAAAGCATTACAGAAGTTCAGAACAGGTCCGATCAGTCGCAAATGAATTGGGTTGAAGTTAAAAGCCTAGATAATCGATTGCCGTACCTAAGAAGAGACTAAGATTTGATCATCTCTCAACTCAAATGGGATGAGGACTAGCCAAAATTTGCATTCAACCTCATCAATATGAAGAAGCTGAAACTTCTTTTTCTATTAGCTAGAAACATTTTGGAGCAAAATCTAGTTTCAAGTTTTGACCTCTGCTTTCATTAGTTTAAAATTTTGTTTATCAACTTTTCCTGATATCTAAACACAAACATCCGGAGGACTCTGAAATAGTATTTATAAAACACCACATTGAGCACATTAATAATAGAGGTTCAAAAATTTAATAGCACTTTTTAAAAATTAAGTTTTAAGACTATCACCAACTTAATAATTTAAGTTTTAATAGCACCTAAAGTTGACAAAAATACCTTTAAAACACACTCACAAAAATAAGTCTCGCGCTTTTATGTTTCTGAGACTTATTTTGGTGTTTCCGAAACTTATTTTGTATTTCCAAGACCTATTTTCTAATTTCTGAGACCTTTCATTTGGTTTCCGAGACTTTTTAGGTAGTTTCCAAGACTTTTTAGGTAGTTTCCAAGACTTTTTAAGTAGTTTTCAAAACTTATTAGGTATGTTTGCAATTTCTGAGACTTATTGTGCAAAAATGAAAATTTTCAAAAAAAATTTGTCATCTTCTTCATTGAGACCACCATTTCGACCTCCGATGGAGGTCAAATTGACCTCTAATGGTGGTCTTTCATAACCATTGATGGAGGACCTCCATTAGTCCTCCATCAATGGAGGTTTTTGAAAAGAAAAAAAAAAAAAAAACCTAAAAATGATACAAAAGTAATAAAAGAAGGAGATAAGGGTATTTTAGTCCATTGATATTATTTAAACTTAACTTATTAATTTATTGATACTCTCAAAATTCAACATAAAAAAGATTGGCATTTCCCACCATTTCCGCTTAATAATAGTATGCTTGTGTGGTCAAAGGGCAAAGGCAATAGTCCGATGGTAACTGTAGATCTCAACAATCTCAAGTTCAAATCTCCCACTCCAAATAAAAATAAATAAAATAATACTATGCTTGTTGGGTTGGGACTTGGGAGGAAGATTTTGGAGAACATTTTTGCTCACCTCCCCTTCAAGGGAGGTAACCATTACCCCCTTCCAAATGAATGACATGTGTCCAGGGAGGTAATTATGTTTGGACAAATTTACCCCTCCATGGACACATGTCATCCATTTGGGTGCGTTTGGCACGCAGATGGGACAGAACAACGTGGGACGGGACGGGACGGGACAGGACAGGACAGGACATGACATGTTGTTCTGTATTGTGTTTGGAAAGCCTGGGACAGGACTATGTACTGTACTGTCATGCGTTTGGTATGGTTGGGATAGGACGGGACAAGAGGTTCAAATGACCATATTACCCTTCTTTTATTTGATTAGTTTTAATTATTTTATTTATGTGATAAAAAGATTAATAAAAAAAATCAATCCACATTTTTTACTTCTTCTGTAATGAATATTCATCAAACCAATTTCTTCATTAGATTCAAACACATCCCAATTTTCATCAAACCTCTTCTTCATCAAATTCGAAAACAAATCCAGATCTTCATCAAACCTCTTCTTCATTAATCTATAATCAACTTATATACACAAAATCAAAACAAACAAAAAAAAATCTGGAAAAAAACATATTATGAAATTTGAGGCAAATTTGAGCAGTAGATCCAGAACATGAACCAATTTGAGGCAAATTTTTTGAAATTTTCTAATATTCTAATCTCATCATCTAATATTCTAATTTTCTGAAATTTTACAAGTTATTAAACAAAAGCATCATAATCAAAAAAGAAAACAACAAACCATGATGGGTGGGGCCGTGGTTCTTAATTTTCTGGGCATTTTTCTTTTTTCCAGATCCAAAAGCAGCATATCAAAAAAGAAAACAACAAATTTCATACTAATTCTTCACTCATGCATCTTGACCTGACTAGTTTCATACTTCGTGACCTGACCAGTTTATACCAAATTCTTCACTCAAATACAAATTTCATACTAATCAAACCCAAACCTAAATCTTCTTCACCCATCTGGAAAAAAAAAATAACATCGCCGTCTTCACCCATCGATCATCACCGTCTCTAAATCATATAAACAAAAAAATCTCTTTCAAAAATAAAAAAATCTTCTAAGAGAGGGATTTGATCTGATGAACAAACGAAGGAGAGAGAGAGAAAGAGAGAGGGATTCGATCGGGTTGGAGAGAGAAAGATAAGGGAAGGATTTTAATTTATATCGGACAAAGTTGTAATATTATGAATATTTGAAGGGCAGATACGTCTTTTTCACACTTGTCCCATGCCATGGGACAAGTTGGCCGAGGGTATTGGGTGGGACAGATTTTTGTGATTTCTGTCCCACCTTGTCCCATTCAGTCCCAAGCTCAAGTCGCGCCAAACGTGGGACAAGAACAAACTGTCCCACGTTGTCCCGTCCCGTCCCGTCCCGCGTACCAAACGCACCCTTTGGGAGGAAGGTAATGCTTACCCCCCTTGTAGGGGGGTGAGCAAAAATGGACTCAACATTTTGAGGATTGAAATTCGGTTTCAACGTACATATTTACTATGAGAGCTTCTCCTTACAATTCACAAATTATCTATTTATACTCCAATTTAAATTTTTTTATTAATGACAATTTTAACCTGAATTAAAATTACTAAACAAGACAAAAAAATCTAAAGACACTCCAAACTAGTTTTATTTTAGAATTTTTTTAGAACCCCTAAAATATCTTCTTCTTCTTTTCCAATATTTTAAAATTTTTATTGATTGAGAAGTGATGGACAATATTGTCCATAAATAACAATATTGTAACTCATTATGTCGTCATTTAGTTCATATACCAATACCACGCATTTTTATTCATACTCTACTATTTATATGTACACGCAACTCATCACAATTTACAACCATCAAAACTGGAAAAAAAAAATGTAGTTTTTCAATTGTGTTCAGAAACTGTTTTTTAGATGTGCAAGTTTATACATTATTACAAAATAAAAAATAGAGGGAAGAGTTTATTATTATTATTTTCTTAATTCTACCTATGCAAATCATATTTCTCAAATTTCTCAAATTTTAAAACTTTTGCTTACGATTAGAAACTGTTTTCAAATTTTTGGATCATGAATCAAACAATTCAAGTAAATTTCACAGAAGCCAATTTGTGCCTCTAGCTTCTTCTAGCCAACTCTGGTATGCATCAGGTAATACATGGACAAGGCTAGTGTATGATACTGGATTATCCATGTATGCATAACCTGATGCATGTCGGAGTTTAACTAGTCTTTGAATTTTAGTCTTATGAGAATCGTCATGACAGAAAGAGATTTCAAACAAATTATTATACAGAAAGGGTATACAAATTCCAATCGATGTTCTAACCATATAAATTTTAATGTTCTTATTATATTTTTATATTGTTTTTCTTTATATTTTGCCACACACAAAAAATTATAATAATAACAAGTGTGATATATTATATTGTGTAGGAATGATTTTTTTTCTTGCAATTTTTTGTTATGCAGGTTCTTTGTTCATGTGCTCATGGGAAAAAAAAAACCCGGGTATGGACTGGGTATAATTGTTTTAAAAAATAAACGGTACCCAAAGGCATGGATATATTCAAACTTGTCCTGCATATTTGCTATCCATATTAAAAAGTGGAAATATAAGGAAATATAATTGTATGAGTAATGTTAGACTGTTCAACAAATTTTGTGGTTCATTGCTGTGAGGTGTGTCTAAAATGGAGTGTCTTTAAAAAAAATTATTTTTAAAAATGGAGTGTCTTTATAATAGGATTGTCAAAAGATAAAAAGGATAATTTTGAAATAAAAGGAAGTGTCTTTAAAATTTTTTAAAATTTAAATTTTGAGAATGGATTGTCTTTAAAAAAGAAGTGTGAAAAGAAAAAATTAGATTGTTAAAAGAAGCTCTCATTTACTATTTGCACTCCCTTTTTTCTTTTTCTTTTTCTTTTTTATCTAAAAGGATTTGTTTTTCCTTGTGTCTTCCTTCAAATTTCTTCTTTGCCCTTTTGCTAGCTATATGTATCATGCAGAAGGTGTAAAGGAAGGAGCAAGCAGCGTTGATAGAAGCCCATTGTTCAACAAGGTTCTCCCAAACAAAGTTCACCCACACAAATAACTACTAGCAAAAGTAGTACTGCTGCTATCGTAAATTGTTCGAACAAAAACGTTTGCTAGTACTGCTGCTATTGTAAATTGTTCGAACAAAAACTATCGTATTTGTCTGCCGCCAAATATGCCATCACAATTCAATCGAACAACTGCTAAGAATTTTGATTCCCAGACGCCCTAGAGGATGACACCATGAAGTTACTAAACTTTTCTATAGTAATGATTCTCTCGTTGTCTTATCTTTTTCTAGCTTGTTTTTTTAAAAGTAATCGAGTTTCAATCGATCACTCGATTGGCGTGAAATAAAAAGAAAAATAAACAAATTTTGATCATGTAATGTATTTTTATATTTAGGTGTCACTAAATTATGAAAAAACAAGACTTTTAGAGAATCTTCTTTTGCCTTTTGAAGATAATTAACAAGCTAGCATTAAGTAAAGAATGGAGCACTTTTATGTTTTATACAAGTAGACATGTTTTTATGGTCAAGAAACATTGATGTCTAGTTATTCAATATAATTATTGGTATCTTCAACTTATTATCATTAATCAATTGGGTTATTCAGAGCCACAATTCAAGAATGTAAATTGTGCCAACATATCCATTATCACGCACTAAAAGAGAAGTGTTGGTCATTCAATCTCATAATGGGAAGCTCTTGATTTGAACTCTCACATTTTTTGGATACGATTTCGGACAGTATGCAAGAGTAGGTACAGTTTATAATTCTGATGTTGTCAATTTTGAACATAAAACTCAGATGATTTATAAGATCATGAGATGGATTAATTACTAGTTTATTTGATTTTTATATATATGATCCTTTTATCCATTATTAACAAATGCAATATAACATTGTAACATATCATTAAATGTGGATTTTCCCGAGAAAATATCAGATAGAAAATGAGAGAAAACTCAAGAAGAATCTGGAGAAAACTTGTCTGTTTTATTGAGTGGTTTCTAGATGTGAAGTATTAAAGCTTGAATGTAATTAGTTGAGTGTGATTACAAGTTAATTAGTTTTATAGGTTTAATAACTAAGGCCACGTGTCATTGATGGATTGGAGAAGTTTGTTATTTTGTTAAAAACTTCATATATAAGCTTTGGCTGTTCATTCTACAACAGATGAATAAAAACGATTGTTTCTCTCTTTCTCTATTTGATAATATGGTATCAAAGCACCGATAAGCGTGTTTTCGTTGTGCTTAGTCTTCTAGTTCTGTTTGATCTTCATGGCTCGTGGTGGTGTTCAGACTTCTAACAATGGCGGGAATCAAGCTGCTTCGAATGTCCCTGCTAATCGGTTTTCCAGTTTGGATGTCACTGGTCGATCTTCGATTGAAGACGCAAGCAATCCCTATTTTCTCAGCAATAGTGATCATCCAAATTTCAATTTGGTTACCACTGCTCTTGTTGGAGATAATTACAACTCCTGGAGTCGCACTATGAAGATGGCTCTCATGGCGAAAAACAAATTGAGTTTTATCGATGGTACTCTTCTCAAACCCTCCCTTGATAATGAATTGTATAATTCTTGGATTCGTTGCAATAGCATGGTTATGTCTTGGATTCTTCATGCCGTGTCGAAAGAAATTGCTGATAGCATCATGTATATCGATTTTGCATTTGAGGTTTGGAAAGATCTTCAAGATCGATTTAATCAAAGCAATGGTCCACGGGTCTTTCAAATTAAACAAACTCTTCATGCTTTAACTCAAGGATCATCTGATGTTACTAGTTATTTTACCAAATTGAAGATATTGTGGGATGAACTAAAGGATTTTAGACCAATTCCTGTCTGTTCTTGTGGTGGCATGAAGGCCTTGGTTGATTATCAACAACAGGAATATGTTATGCAGTTTCTTATGGGTCTTAATGAATCTTTTGCCCAAATTCGAGCTCAGATTTTGATGCAGGATCCCTTGCCTTCTATCAACAAAGTTTTTTCTCTTGTAGTTCAAGAAGAAAGACAGAGAAGTCTCAATTCTTATACTTCAGAATCTAGTCCTTTTGCTGTGGCCAATGTTAATTCTTCTAGTGTTTCTTCTTATAGAACTTATAATTCTGGAAAAGCAAAAGGTGAACGACCTGTTTGTGCTTATTGTGGTATCACTAGTCACACTAAAGACAAATGTTATAAGTTACACGGGTTCCCTCCAGGTTTTAAGTTCAGAAATGGCAATGGAAGATCATCATCTAATGCTTCTGCACAGTCTAACTTCAAACCTTCAATTAATCAGACTAGTTCAGATGTTATTGAAGTTGTTCCTTCACAGTTTACTCCAAGTAATGCAGTGACAGGTCTTTCTTCTGATCAATGTTAGCAATTGATTGCTCTTCTTAGTTCTCAACTTCACATAACTAGTTCTGTTGATTCTCAACTTCACACAACTAGTTCTGTTGATTCACATCCAGTGGTCTCCAACTTCACTGGTATTGGCTCTTCTATTCCTTCTACTACTTGGATTATTGATAGTGGTGCTACTCATCATGTCTGTCATGATTTGAGTTTATTTTCTTCATTTGATATTGATTTTAGTGGATCATCAATCCAATTACCTAATGGACATATGGTTGCTATTTCTAAGATTGGGACAGTTTCTCTATCTCTCCATCTGGTGTTGACGAAAGTTCTTTATGTTCCTGATTTCAAATACAATTTGTTGTCTATTAGTGCTTTGCTTCAAAGTGCTTCCTGCTCCTTGAAATTTTATGCTGATCATCGTTATATTCAGGACATATCACAGGACAGTCTGATTGGGATGGGTAAGAAGATTGGCAATCTTTATTATTTGCAGCTCCCAGATAAGAATCCTCATGCTTACTCAGTTTGTATTGATACTCCTATTACTGATATTACATTGTGGCATTATAGACTTGGCCATCCTTCTTGTATTAAGTCTCATCCTTTAGACAAGAATTTGAATTTTCAGTTTACTAATGAACAAGATTTTCACTGTACCATTTGCCATCATGCTAAACAAAGAAGATTAAGTTTTGTTTCTCACAATCATCTATCTGTTTATCCTTTTGATCTTGTTCATTGTGATGTATGGGGTCCTTTTCATACTTTGACTGTTGAAGGTTACAAGTACTTTCTTACCTTAGTTGATGACTCTTCTAGATATACATGGGTTTATATGATGAAAGCTAAGTCTGAAGTGCAGACTCTTGTACCTAAGTTTTTAACTATGGTGAAGACACAGTTTGACAGGGTGGTTAAAACTGTAAGATCAGATAATGCAAAAGAGTTCAATTTTTCAGACTTGTTCTCTAGACTCGGTATTATACATCAACATTCTTGTGTTGAGCGACCTCAACAGAATTCTGTGGTAGAACGGAAACATCAGCATTTGCTGAATGTTGCTAGAGCTTTGTTATTTCAATCCAACGTGCCTCTTGAGTATTGGAGTGACTGTGTTTCTACTGCAGCCTATTTGATAAATAGGATACCCTCTTCTTTGCTTCAACACGGAACTTCATTTCAGCTCATCTATAACAAGCCTTCACAGTATGCACATTTAAAGGCTTTTGGATGTTTATGCTATGCATCTACTTTGGCTAGCTCTAGAGATAAATTTTCAGCTCGATCTAAGGCTTGTGTGTTTCTTGGTTATCCAATTGGTATGAAGGCTTATAAGTTACTAGATATTGCTTCTAATAAGGTTTTTAATTCTCGTGATGTTTACTTCCATGAGAAAGTTTTTCCTTTCTCTAGTTCCATTCACAGGTCAGCTGCCACTCATGATTTGTTTCATGAACGTGTTTTGCCTCTGTCACTTCCAGATTCTGTTGATAGTAATGTTTCTTCCAGTCCAATATTAGAACCAGATTGTGATTCTGCCATGATGGATCAAGCTGTTCTTCAATCTTCTAATTTCAGTTCTACTGATATTTCTACTGAAGGGAGTTTTGCTGCTCCAAATTCAGATTCTTCTCCAATTTCTGTTGTCACCAAATCAAAGAGAGCAGTGAAAAGACCCTTTTATTTACAAGACTATCATTGTGCTTTGATTAACAATAAGTATCTTGATCATACTTCCACTTATCCAATTTCAAATGTCCTTAGCTATTCCAGACTTTCTCCATCTTTTAGAGCTGCTGTTTTATCAGTATCAGCTCATTGGGAACCTGAGTTCTATCACCAAGCTAAGGGACATCCAGAATGGGAGGCTGCCATGCAGAATGAGCTTCATGCTTTAGAAGCTAATCATACTTGGTCTATTGTCAGTTTACCTCCTGGCAAGCACACTATTGGCTGCAAGTAGGTATATAAAGTCAAACATAATTCTGACGGTTCAATTGAGCGCTATAAGGCTCGACTGGTAGCCAAAGGGTACACACAACAGGAAGGCATTGACTTTACAGATACTTATGCTCCTGTTGCTAAGCTTGTTACAGTCAAGCTTCTTCTTGCTCTTGCTTCTATCAAGGGTTGGATTTTGCATCAATTAGACGTTAACAATGCCTTCTTCCATGGTGAGCTAAATGAGGAGGTTTTTATGACCATACCTCCAGGGTATAGTCCTAAGGAGGAGATCATGCCATCTAATCCTGCTTGTAAACTACATAAGTCTATCTATGGTTTGAAACAAGCATCAAGGCAATGGTATGCTAAATTCTCTTGTGCTTTACTAGAAGAAGGCTTTAGACAATCAGCCACTGATCATTCATTGTTTGTTAGAAACTTAGGACCAGACTTTGTTGCTTTGTTAGTATATGTAGATGACATTATTTTGGCCAGTAATAGTGTTGAGCAAGTTGCAGCCTTGAAACTCAAGTTGAATAACATATTTAAACTAAAAGACCTTGGAGAGCTTAGATTCTTTCTTGGCTTGGAGATTGCTAGGTCTGATAAGGGCATTTTAGTGTCACAAAGGCCCTATGCTGTTCAGTTATTGGCAGATGTTGGATTGTTGGGAGCTAAACCAATTAGTACGCCTATGGAAGCAAACCTCAAGTTGACACAAGATGATGGTGAGTTACTTGAAGATCTTTCAATGTATAGAAGAGTCATAGGAAAACTGTTGTATCTCACAATTATTAGACCTGATATTTCCTTTGCAGTTAATAGGTTGAGTCAGTTTTTGTCTAAACCAAGGGTTCCACACTACAAAGCAGCTATGAGAATATTGCAGTATCTCAAAAGTTCTCCAGGTAGAGGTCTGTTTTATTCTGCAAATTCAGAGTCTCATTTAAAGGCATTTGCTGATTCTGATTGGGCTGCTTGTTCAGATACTAGGAGGTCTATATCCGGCTTTTGTATTTTCCTTGGTGAATCATTGATCTCTTGGAAGTCTAAAAAGCAACACACAGTGTCAAGATCTTCAGCAGAGGCTGAATATAGGTCAATGGCAAATACTGCTTGTGAGGTTGTCTGGTTAATTTCTTTACTCAAAGAATTGGGAGTTAATCACTCACAAGCTGCAGCACTTTATTGTGACAATCAAGCTGCTTTGCATATAGCCTCTAATCCAGTTTTTCATGAGAGGACAAAGCATATAGAAATAGACTGTCATCTAGTTCGGGAAAAGGTGCAAAAGGGTGTGATCAAACCTTTACATTTTTCAACGCATCATCAGGTTGCAGATTTGCTTACAAAGGCTCTGTTACCTACTCAGTTTCAGTACTTGATAAGCAAGATGGGCTTCTTAGACATATATGCTCCATCTTGAGAGGGAGTATTAAAGCTTGAATGTAATTAGTTGAGTGTGATTACAAGTTAATTAGTTTTATAGGTTTAATAACTAAGGCCACGTGTCATTGATGGATTGGAGAAGTTTGTTATTTTGTTAAAAACTTCATATATAAGCTTTGGCTGTTCATTCTACAACAGATGAATAAAAACGATTGTTTCTCTCTTTCTCTGTTTGATAATATGAAGCAAATACACTGAGCTCTGCTTTTATACTAAACAGAAATATCTGACGTGTCTATTCCCTAACACAATGTGCTAA
The DNA here is from genome assembly GCA_008009225.1 of Acer yangbiense. NCBI lineage: Eukaryota > Viridiplantae > Streptophyta > Magnoliopsida > Sapindales > Sapindaceae > Acer > Acer yangbiense. The sequence goes on from CM017763.1 coordinate 10,901,909, forward strand.
CTAGCATTACACTCTTCTTGGTCTGTTAAATACCGACTATCATATTAGACTAAACCTTACACCATTGATTTCATAACAATCAGATGATCATCACCACCGGTACTGATCAATTAAACTCAACCATATGATCAATCAAGATTGTTCATCAACAAAGCATGGGATCTGCAGTGTAAACAAGGCTCATTCATCTTTCATAACATTGGTCTACTACTTTCTCTTGATATCATTCATCTTCAATATCCCACATCGAATAATTGCTCGTAAGTCCTATATTATACAAGTCTATCATATTTAATTGTAGTTTTCATCTAACAATACACACTAGTTTAGTTGTTAAGAGAGCTTTATATCATTGTTTGGACTCATAAAGTATACATGTGGATTCTGAAACAGGTAATTAATTATGTGTTGTAAAGTTAATTAACTCTATATATCAGGAGCAAGCAAAGTTGTATCAAGCCCAGTAAGGCCAGCCTCAAGTGCGAAACAACATCCTCCTCCTCCCAGACAAAGTCATCCGACTAAGGGCTAGTTTGGTATTGCTGTAGCTTCTGAAATAATCACTGTTAGTTGTGCAGGGAGAATAATCAGCTGTGAAGTTAAATAGATAGACGTTTGATAAACTATCATTTTTAAACTGCTGTGAGCTAGTAATTAATCCATCTCATGATCTTATAAATTAGACCTGACACAGTTCCGGTCTGGTTCCGGTTCCAACAGAACCAGCGGTTCTAAACCGGTTTTTTTATTTTTTTTTTTATTTTTTTATTTTTTTTACATTACAAAATATTACATTTTATTTATTAAAAAATAAAATGTTAGAAAAGGACATTACAAAGTATTGGGCCATGGCCCATAACCCTTGTCCAAGTAATTATATTTTTCTTTGCATTCTCCTCCTTTTTATATAGGTTAAGTCTCTCTCCACTTTTCGTATTTTTCCAATGTGGGATGTGAGATTTTTTTTATCCTTTCTATTCTAATTGTGTTGTTTTTCTTTGTTGTTAATTGTATCATAGATCTACCTCAACCCACACCATTTTCTACTGTAAGTAAATTAACGTACACAAAATTAAGTATTTAAGAAATAAATTCACGTTGAGATAAGAAATGTGGGACACTGGGACAAAAGATATATATAGATATATTAGATAATGAAGAATGATAGAGCATAAAAAGAAAAGAAGAAAGGCAGTGCTTTGTATAATGAATAATTGAATTTCGTCAAAATAAAAAATAAAAAAAATGAATAATTGAAATTTGAAACAATGACACTGAATAAGAACAAAAGATATGAGTAGACAAGCACATGGCTGAGGGGCGATGGCTCCCAATTGAAATCCCATAACCTTTTTTTTGGTTTTTTTTTTTTTTTTTTTTTTGTTAATGGATTACAGTTAAATATGGTACCAGGTCCAAGATCAAAATGTCTAAAGTTAACTCTCTCACTTCTACTTAAATTTAGTAAGCTACAACTAGAATAGAAAGGAAAAGAAAATCTCACATCCCACATCGGATAAATGAGGGAAGTGTAGAGAGATCTAACCTATATAAAAATGAAGAGAATGCAAAGGAAAATATACTAATTACTTGGACAAGGGTTATGGACCATGGTTCAATACTCTTCAATATCATTTTTTTTTTTAACATTTTATTTTTATAAATAAAGTGTAATTTTTTTTATAAAAAGAAATTAAAAAAAAAAAAAAAAAAAAAAAAAACTTAGAACCGCCGGTTTGAACCGGAACCGGCCTCCCCCGGTTTCGGTTTCGGTTTCGGTTTCGGTTTCGGTTTCAATTCCGGTTTTTCCGGTTCCAGTTCCGGTTCTGGCTGGTTCCGACGGTTCGAACCGGAACCTTGCCAAGTCTACTGTGAGGTTTAAAAGTACTATATACTAGATTGCATCCCACACGATGTGTGGGAACTATAAAATGTAACACAACAATATTTTAATGATTTAACTTATTAGTCTAAGATATTTGATGCATTAGTGATGAAAAACAATCATGAAGTATTTCTCTAGATTTATATATATATATATATATAAAGCATGAATCTATTCTATACTTATAATAAGGCCGCATGCAATACTACATAATATTAGTTCACATTCAAAAAAAATTATAAACAATTATATATAAAAAATATATATATATATAATAAAGGAAGAGCAAATGTTGTTCGTAAAATCCAAATTATAAGACAAATAGAAATCAACGGCTGAAACATTATCTTTATCTTCAATTTTTTTTTTTTTAATTTTTTATCTTTATCTACAATTTCCGGTTTCAGTTTTTTTTTTTATTATTTTTTTTTATTATTATTTTGTTTTCTAAGCTCAATCTAAATTATAAGATAAGTAGATAAAATGATAAATTGTTGTCCATAAAATCTAAATTATAAGATAAGTAGAAATCAATAGCTTAAACTTTTAAAAAAAAAAAAAAATTATCCTTGTCTATAATTTTTATTTATTTTTTGATTTCTTTATTTGTTTCTTTAGTAATTTCTATGTTTTATCTATTCCAATTAATATCAAGAAAATATTGTATGATATTAGTAAATATTAAAATAAAAAAAAATAAAAAACCGTAAACAATGATCTCAAGCTTTTAAAAATATATATATATATTTTCTGTTTATATCATTTTTTTTTAAGTAGAAATCTATTATATATTTATAGTAGGGCTGCATGCAACACTACATAATATTAGTTTATACTCAAAATAATTTAAAACAATTATATAAAAGAAGATATAATAAAAAGAAGATCAAATATTGTTTATAAAATCCAAATCAACAGTTGAAATATCAGTAAGTATTTATAAAAAATAAATAAATAAAAACCGATCTCTAACTTTTTTTTTCTATTTAAATTATTCTTTTTTATGAAAAAACATAAAATTCATCTCTAACAATTATATAGGTATTATTCAATAATAAAAAAAAAACAATTATATAGGTAAAAAAAATGAAAAACAATTATACAATTATTAACATATTAAAGAATGGAAACAAAACAAAATCAAAAGAATATGTACCTTTACACAAAAGAATGTATCACTCTATTCTAGCATTGACACGTGTGAGGGCTCTTTATAGAAAACGGTGAACATTGTAGAGTTATTAGTGGAATTTAAAACTTTAGAAAATAGGGGAAAATGAAGAGTTAGTAGTGGAATATGAAACATTTTAATAGAGATTATCATGTGTGATATAACTATATAATCAATTGAATCTGTATATTGATAACATTAAGTTATATCAAAAATTTAATATAGTTAATAATAAAAAATTAGTGGATATTAGAACATTACAATATATATTGGTTAGAGAAAGATGGGGAATTATAATAATATTTTGATTACAGAGATACAATTGAACACCAAATAAGTTGATTTATATGTATTTCTAAAAAGATGTTTTCAATTCACCAAAAGTTTCGTTAGTCAATTCTCAATAATATAAAATTTAAAATTTGATAAAGTTTGACTTTTTTTTTCTAAGCAAGCTAATTCAATCACCTAAACCAAATGCCATAGACATAGCATAACGCCATTGGAAAAAAAAAAAAAAAAAAAAACAATAAATACGAATTTATGGTTTGTTGGAAAAAAGATTTATGGCTTGTCTTTTAAACTTACCAAATAATATAATACTTAAAAAAAAAAAATTGCTTAATAATTAAAAATCAATTATGAGATTGGTTAAGAGAATTTATTTCATTAATTACGTGAATGCCTCTTGATTACCTATAGATTTTTTATTTAGGAAAAAAATTATATCATTAAAAATTATTAAAATTAATAACTTACCAAATATTATAATATATATTGTATAGATAACTAATTAACAATACATTTGTTTTTTGAAATATTACAACTAATTAAAAATATTTAAAAAAAAAAAAACTAATTAATAGGAATTTATGGCTTGTTGGAAAAAAAAAATTACAGCTTGTCTTTTAAACTTACCAAATAATATAATATTTCAACAACAAAAAAAGAAAAAGAAAACCTTGATAATTAAAAATAAATTATGAGATTAGTTTAGAGAATTTATTCATTATCTCATTAATTATGTGATTGACTCTTGATTACTTATAAATTTTTTTATTTAGGAAAAAATTATTACAATTAATAATTTACCAGATATTAAAATATATATTGTATAGATAACTAATTAACAATACATTTTTGTTTTTGAAATATTACAACTAATTAAAAATACTTAAAAAAAAAACTAAATAATACGAATTTATGGCTTGTTTGAAAAAAATTATGGATTGTCTTTTAAACTTACCAAATAATGTAATACTTCATAAAAAAATAAAAAAATAAAAAACTTAATAATTAAAAATCAATTATGAGATTGGTTAAGAGAATTTATTCACTATCCTATTAATTACGTGATTGACTCTTGATTACCTATAGATTTTTTATTTAAAAAAATATATATTGTTAAAAATTATTGCAATTAATAACTTACCAAATATTATAATATTTATTGTATAGATAACTAATTAAGAGTACATTTTGTTTTTTGAAATATTACAACTAATTAATAATACTTTAAAACAAAAAATAATTAATACGAATTTATGGCTTGTTGGAAAAAAAACAGTTACGGCTTGTCTTTTAAACTTACCAAATAATGTAATACTTAAAAAAAAAAAATACTTAATAATTAAAAATCAATTATGAGATTGGTTAAAACAAATTATTCACTATCCCCTTAATTACGTGATTGCCTCTTGATTACGTGTAGATTTTGGATTTAGGAAAAAATATTATATTATTAAAAATTATTATAATTAATAACTACTTAATAGCTTTGGCAAAAAAATAAAATAAAATTTATAGCTTGTCTTTTAAACTTCCCAAATATTGTAAACCTTCTTATTCATTATCCCATTGATTATGGGATTGCATTTTGATTACCTATTGATTGGTTATTTACTAAATTTTTTTTGGCAAATTATGGCTTGTCTTTTAATTTAAACTTACCAAATAATGTAATATTTCACACTTATTTTCTAAAAACATTCAATTTTTTTAATAAACTAATTTCTATTTTTTTTTTTCACACGTTTGTCTCTTAAATGATTCAATAAAAATTATATAAAGGCAAAGACTTTTATGGAGAGGCAAATAGTAGTGGAATTATGAGTGAATTTAATATATTTAGAAAAAGAATCTATTGAATTGAATGTAATAATTAATTTTCTAATGTAGTACCGTTAATATTTGAATAAAAATTATTATTTATTAATTTTTTGTTATGGTATCATTAATATATTACCATTGCTATGTTTTTAAAATTTACCATTAATTCCATAAATAAATAAAAACGGATTACCATTAATTTGGTATTACAATTGATATTGTTTTAAAAAATATTTATTTATTATCATTTATAAGAATAATTAAAATTCAAAAGCATTTATTTTTGGTAATAATCATAGTGTATTTAATGCATACTTAATATATTCTAAAAAACCAAAAAGAAAACAAAACAAAACAAAACAAAAAGGCTAAAAATAGTAAGAAAAAAAACCTATAGAAAAAAATCAGTGCAAATTTCCATTAAAAACAAATCCGGGTATTGGATACCCGAAAACCCGGGTGGATACAATGTTTTAAAGAGACAATACAGATATACATTGTTAGACTTAAAACCAAAGACTATAACGCTAATATTTGAGACAATACAAATATACATTGTTAGACTTAAAACAAAGACTATAACACTAATATTTATTTGTAGTAATAGTCTGTCTATTGAATTTTCAACCGGTCTCATTGATTTTCTACATTGGTGGTGATGAGCGGGATGTTAGCCTTACCAGAGAGTTGCATAGCGAAGTGAACACCTTATTACAGATTCCAAAATACATTAAAACAATAATCAGTCCAAAATTACATTTACAACTACTAAAATGTTTCCTAAAAAAAAAAAAAAAACAATAAACAAAAAACTTCTAAAGTGTTTGAATCAAAAAACATATAGAGATGCTTTGTTTTGATAAGAGAATGATACCTGAAAATGATGTTTGAGACAGACCTTTGGCAATCATCACGAATTGAAAAAAAAAAAGAAAAAAACTAAAAGATTAAAATTATTCAACCAAATATTTAAAAAAAATATATGTAGAAATTACTCTTACCACTCAATGACATCCTGTCCCCCACTGTTTGGGTGTTTTGAGTTTGTCTGTGAAGTCAATGGAATGAGATGGAAAAAAAAAATAAGAACCTTCAAAACAATCGACTGAAAAATGAACTCTTACGTATCAAAACAACAACAAAAAAAAAACTGAACAAAAAAGGAATAAACACAAAATCAGAAGGAAAAAAAAAACAACAAAATCACAAAAAAAAAAAAAAAAAAAAACCCACTTACTGTGATTGCAGTGATGGCAAAAACAAATGTTTTCCCGAACCCAGTTTTGGTGGAACCCAAAAATACTTGTGATTAATTGCATGAAAAGAACATAAAAAGAGTTTATAGGCAAACAAAAGCAATTAATTGACTAAAAAATGAAGAGTTTTTGTGAATTGAATTTACAGGCAAACAAAAACAATTAATTAGCTGAAAAATGAAGAGTTTATGGAATATGAAATGTTAGGGGATTATTATCAGAATTAATTATTATTTATAATTAATTTGATAATTTATTCATTATCCCATTAATTATAGGGTTATTTATCTAAAAATGAAGAGTCTTTATGAATTGAATTTATAGATAAACAAAAGCAATTAATTGGCAGAAAAATGAAGAGTTTATGAGTCAAATAATGGAATTAGATAGCTAAAAATTTCTTAAACCGACTCAAATAATAACTATGTGAATTAATGCAATAATTGGACAGCTAAAAAAATTCATAAACGGACTCAAATAACAATAATTGGACAGCTAACAAATTTAAAAACTGACTCAAATAACAATAATTCTTATTAGTATTTGATATGGCCAAATCTCCTCCTATTTTACACCTACTAATCAATAAAAATTAAATACCAAAGCATCCACACGACGACACGTGTCAATATGAGGTTCCATTTTACTATATTATATAGATATGTATATATGTTTGGTATGTTATAATGACCAAACTACTGTGGCGGTGTATAATGACCAAACTAAATATTATACTGTTCAATTTTGTATTTTATTCAAAAACCAAATCACTATTTAACCAATATATTTTATTTTAACAATAAAATTAAATATTTAAGTATTTTATACTTGTATAAAAGTAATTCATTTTATGTTTTGCTCATGTTGCAACATCAAATTATCAGACCATTTTATTTTTATTTTATTTTTTATAATAAAACAATCAGACCTTTGAGTTGCCATGATCTATTTTATCCTAAGAACATGCACACCGGTAAAATATAATGGTAAACATTAAATTGAAAATCCAAATAACACTATCAGTTAATTATAAAATATTAAATCGTGTTACACTAGGAAAAAACCTAAAACAATTATGTACACAAACTCAACTTCGACATACTGCACGTATATATATTCTGCAACATCTCCCAAAAAAAAAAAAAAAAAAAAAAAAAATTTATCTATGAATGAGAAATAAACTTCTAATTGAGGAGAGATTAGGGTTGAAAGATATCAGTTTAGGAAAAAAATATATGGACAAATATGTCTTTAAGTTAAACTAATGAGGGTAATTTTAGTATTTTAAATGATTCATTAAATGCTAAAATTAATTATTTCACAATCACTTTTGAGAAGTAACCCCTTACCTACCTCTCAAAATCACTGCAAAATCAAGGTAGATTCTTACATAATCACTTTTGAAAGGTTTTATCAAACATCTTTCTATTCCAAAATTATAAAATAAGTTGATTTTAGCTTATCAAAATCAATACCAAACTGATCCTAATGCTTCCGTTGAAAGTTGTTCAGCAAAGCAACAATGCAGGCCTTGACAGAGCCAAGTGAGAACCAGTGGCATCGCCCTAATTTTAAGAATGTATGTTTATAACTAATTTTCCACAGGCGACACTGAGCTTTTCTAAATGAAGAATGGGGTACTTTTAAGTTTTAATACTATAAATATTTTGGCTAAATTGGATTAGAAGCAACAAATCTAATTTTAAGTTATGACCTCTGCTATTAACTTTTCCTGACATCCAATGATCCAAACACAAAGTTTTTCACATCCATGAACTTGAAGTCTGCGATCCCACATCGGAGGAACACTACAATGAACCCTTGGTTGAGACTATAAATAAGAAACGAAAGCAACATTAAAAGATACTTACCTGGGCGGGGTCAATGGGCGATCAAGCAGGCTCATGGCCTAGGTTGGTGGCCTCCATTGCACTCCGGAAGCGCACCCGACTAAGGTCTCCTCATATGTAGGAGAGTCTACGTCATAATTTGTTGCAGAGGGGGCCTGCGTTCGCGCGGCCCTTGCCAATTCTCTCATTGAAATTTTGTCCTCAAGTTCCTGTGGTATGCCGGTTGATTAATTGGATATTAATATTCAATCTCTTCATTATAGTACTTATATGTGTTAACTAAGCAAAGCATAATGCATGGGGGCTGCAACACCCCTAACCATTCTCCTTCTGTGTTCATGATTATATGATCATTCTTAGTTTACAAAACCGCAAGTCTACGAATTTAAACAAAATTCAGGAACCAGGATCGGTGGTAAGTTGTTCCTCACACCCGCGTCAAGTAGGTTGTTGATTAAATATGAATTAAGTTGTTCCTCATGCCTACGTCAACTAGGTTATGAATTAAGTTGTTCAATTCCTCCCCACGTCAATTAGGTTGTGAATTCAATATGAATTTAAACAAAGTTCATGTGGTTCGGTGGTATGTTCCTCACCCACATCAATTAGGTTATGAATTCAATCTGAGATATCTAGCATTAACTTTTAGACCTCTTAGCATTCTTATTTAGAAATTACCCAAAAACAACCCCAAAAAAAAAACCAAGACTTACTTGCCATATCATATATGATAAATAGAAGTTCAAAACCTAGTTTCAAGTTTTGCATTTCAGCTAGCTAGAAACATTTTGGAGCAAAATCTAGTTTCAAGTTTTGACCTATGCTTTCATTAGTTTAAAATTTTATGTATCAACTTGTCCTTACATCCAGACACAAACTTCCTTAATTCTGATCTCTAACTACATACACAAACATGATTTTTTATCAATTTGTTTGATCAACATCCTTAACCTAAAGCTCAAGTTTCTGATCCCACATCGGAAGAACACTGTAATGAACCCATGAGTTGAGACCATAAATATGAAGTGAGAAGCTGCATTGAAACATACTTACCTGGACGGGGTCAATGTGCGATCATTAAGGCTCAGGGCCTAGGTTGGTGGCCTCCATTGCACTGAGGAAGTGCACTTGCCTAAGGTCTCCTCATATGTAGGAGAGCCTACGTCATTATTTGTGGTAGTGGGGGCCTGCGTTCGCGCGGCCCCGTCTCAATTCTTAAAGCAAATTTGTTTGTGTTTAATTATTTGGTTTTGTTTTGGTTTAATGGCTTGTTTGTTACTGGAGTATATACTCTTGTTCGTTAGTTTTTGTTTTTATTTATTTATTTATTTTTTTTTGAAATGGTGAAATTTATTGTAAACCAACAAGGCAAAAGAAGAAACAACGAGCAACAGGCCACAACACACAGAGGCAAGCCAAAGCAGGCGCCCACAAACAACAGACACAACAACACAAAAAGGCACAGCACAAACAACAACACCAGAAAACTAAAACACATCCCACTCTAATCTATCAGCAGCCAAACTTGAACCCAACTTCACCAGACCATCCGCAAAGGCATTAGAATCTCTAGGCGAAAACTGAATTTGTAACTTGTTTTTATTTTCTTTATAAAAAAAATAAAAAAAATTTTAAAAATACACTAGCTTTTTTTTTTTTATGAATTCTTGGGTTTAAGTCTCCCCACAAACATCAAAAAGTATATATGTGGAGTCTGTATTCTGGAACAAGTAATTGAGTGTTATAAAGTTAATTAATTATACGTATTATAAGCAAGCAGAGTTGTTGTAAAGCTAATTAATTATATGTATCAGGAGCAAGCAGAGTTCGTGCAAACCCAATAACACGAGCCTCAAATGCGAGAAGTTGTGAGGCAAACCAACGTTGCAGAAACGGTTGATCTTGCAAAAAAAAATTTATTTGATTGCCACTAATGTCTAGTTATTCCATTTATTATTAACTTCTATGTAGTATGTTTAATTAATTGACAAAGTTTGTATTTACAATTTTAACAAAAATAAATAATTCGACCATATACTATATACATATATGTGATATATAGAACTATAGAAGTTCAAAAGCTATAAGCAGATGCATTATTGATTTCTGATATGAACTATTTGGAGGGAGCCTTCTACAGTCTTCTACAGTTCTACTACTGTGCTTTGACTACTGGTTTCTCAGGAGAATTGTTGGGTTGTTCAGACTTCAGACCCACAAATTAAATCAAGAATGTAAACAAGTGTTCAATTCTGGTGATGTGTTGTTCAATCACCTGATATATATATATATATATTACATATCCATTATCAGGTTCTGAAAGTAAGACAAGTGTTCAGTTTTGGTGATGCGTTGGTTATGGGAAGCTCTTGATGTTTATATATATGGTACTGATGCATGTTAGAGTATTATATATATGGTGAAGTTTTTTTTCCTGAAAATTTGTTCATTCTCTTTCTGCTTCCTAGAAACATTTTGACTAAATTGGGTTTATTCGAAGCAAAATCTAGTATTAAGTTTTGACCTCTGCTGTTAACTTTTCCTGACATCCAAACACAATGTTTTTTCTAGTTTGTCTGATCACTCCCATGAACCTGAAGCTCAAGTTTCTGATCCCACATCGTAAGAACAGTACAATGAACCCCTGGTTGAAACTATAAATAAGAATCGAAAGCAACATTAAAAGATACTTACCTGGGCGGGGTCAATGGGCGATCGAGAAAGCTCATGGCCTAGGTTGGTGGCCTCCATTGCACTCCGGAAGCGCACCCGCCTAAGATCTCCTCATATGTAGGAGAGTCTACGTCATAATTTGTTGCAGAGGGGGCCTGCGTTCGCGCGGCCCCTACCAATTCTCTTATGAAATTTTGTCCTCAAATTCCTGTGGTATGACGGTTGATTAATTGGATATTAATATTCAGTCTCTTCATTATAGTACTTGTCTATGTTTGTCGCTTGGTCAACTGATATGTGTTAATTTCAAGCGTATCATTATAGTATTTGAAGGGAGTCTTCTACTCTGGTTTCTCTGGAGAAGTGTTGGATGTTCATAGCCAAAATTCAAGAATGCAATCTGTATCAACACATCCATTATCAGGTATTGAGAGACAAGTGTTCAGTTTTGATGATGTGTTGGTTCAGTCTCATGATTGGAAGCTCTTGATGTTAAAGCATTACAGAAGTTCTGAACAGGTCCGATCAGTCGCAAATGAATTGGGTGTATTCAATTAGGATTCTTGAGGACATTTAAAGACATTATAAATCCTGGTGTATTCAATTTGGACATTTAAAGACTTTAAAAGAGTCCATATGAATCCAGTGGTATTCAATTAAGATTTATATGGACTTTTAAAGAATCCTTCCAAATCCAGGTGTATTGAATTGGGACTTTAAAAATGTCTACAAGAATCAAGGTGTATTCAATTAGGACTGGATTTTAAAGGATTTTCTTAAGTTATGGATTTTGATGGATTTTGGTGGACTTGATGGTGAAAGATATAAATATCAAATGTCATAACATGTCCAGCCTTCTCCCCAAAGATTTTGGTGGATTTTGCTTTCCCTCTCTCTCTCAAATCAGAAACGAAAAGCACTAATATGTAAAAATTAAAAAAACCGATGCATGTGAGAATAATAAGCTTTCATCCCTAGTATGTTCTGTGAATTAAAAAAAAAAAAAAAAAAAAAAAAAAAAAAAAAAACTGCATATAATTATATATATGAGAATATGTTGCAGTCACATAATTATATACAGTATAACAAGTACAAAACTCATTACGTGCCAGAATTGTACAAAACAACACCAGATTAATATGTAGAGCCTTCAATCAAACACCAAAAATGCTCACTCTTTATTAGCTTTTTTTTTTTTTTTTTTTTTAATTGAAAAACTCTTTATTAGCATTTTATTTTAAAGAAAAATAATTCATCTACACTTCATACAAGCAGTGCCTTTACGCAGATAAGCTTTAGCCAATTTTGGGTTCAATTCAATCGCTTTGTTTGCATCAGCAACAACCTCAGACTATATATATACACAAATATAGATTGACTAGTGTATCAAATTTTGCTCATTCTAACTTCAAAGATTTTTTTGATAATTAGCTATAATTAGTTTATTATTGATAAGTCAGAGATAACAAATTCATGAAAGCCTTAGCCAATTTTGGATTCAATTCAATCGCTTTGTTTTCATCAACAACAACCTCAAAAAATATATATACGCAAATATAGATTGACTGGTGTATCAAATTTTGCTCATTCCAACTTCAAATGTTTTTTTTTTTATAATTAGCTATAATTAGCTTACTATTGATATATAAGTTAGAGATAACAAATCCATGAAAATCCTTAGATATCTAAACAAATCCATAAAAGTCTGAGATAGATGTCTAAACAAATCCATAAAAGTCTGAGATGAATGTCTAAACAAATCAATGAAAGTCTATGTGAATTTATAAAAGTCTGTAGAAATCCATAAAAATCTGTCACTTAAAAAATGTTTTTAAATGTCTTCAAGAATCCTAATTAATCATAATTGAATACACCCCCCTAAGATTTGATTATCTCACAGCTCAAATGGGATGAGGACTAGCCAAAATTTGCATTCAACCTCATCAATATGAAGAAACTGAAACTTCTTTTTCTGTTAGCTAGAAACATTTTGGAGCAAAATCTAGTTTCCAGTTTTGACCTCCGCTTTCATTAGTTTAAAATTTTGTGTATGAACTTTTCTTGACATCTAAACACAAACCTCCTTAATTCTGATCTCTAGCTATATACACAAACATAATTTTTTATCATTTTGTCTGTTCAAAACCCTCAACCTGAAGCTCAAGCTTCCAATCCCACATCGGAAGAACACTGTAATGAACACATGAGTTGAGACCATAAATATGAAGTGAGAAGCTACATTTAAACATACTTACCTGGACGGGGTCAATGGGCGATCAATAAGGCTCATGCCCTAGGTTGGTGGCCTCCATTGCACTGAGGAAGCGCACCTGCCTAAGGCCTCCTCATTTGTAGGAGAGCCTACGTCATTATTTGTGGCAGTGGGGGCCTGCGTTCGCGCGGCCCCTGTCTCAATTCTTAAAGCAAAATTGTTTGTGTTTAATTATTTGGTTTTGACGGGTTTTTGTTATCTCTGTTTTTCGGTTTTTGCTTATCTTTTGATCCCTTTGTTTCGTCTGGACTGTTTCCTGGTGTGTTTTTTGGGGTTTTCTTTGCTTCCCTGCTGGTTGTGTTTTGTGCCAGCTTTGTTTGCCTGTATGCTCTGCCTCGCTTGGCTCCTTTAATAAATTGGCTTTTCAAAAAAAAAAAAAAAAAAAAAAAAATTTGTTTTGATTGTGTTTAATGGCTTGTTTGTTACTCTTCCAAGTGAAATTTGCAGTTGATGTTTGCTGAAGTGAGAAGCAAAATGATTCAACTCAGATTCTTCCATTAGAAGTAGAGTGAATTGATGATACATTGTAATTTAGACTAGATAGTAAATGTCAATCGATGATATGTTCTGTTGTTGAAGTGAGAAGCATTTGTTTTATCATTGTCTCAAGATTCAAGTAAGATGAGCCATTAGTACCAGTAGTGGCCTTTTCTGCCAATAATTTCCATTCCATGGCTTTCTTCTTCATTTCTTTTCCCTTCTCTCCTTGCATCAATTCTCTCACAAGCCTCTCAATCTCATCTCTTTTAGCCTCAGACTCAATTTCCATCCCCACACCCCACTTGTTCTGACAGAACCAACAATTAGTCTGCTGCTCAGCAAAGAACGGCCAGCACAGCATAGGCACACCCCCACACAAGCTTTCCATTGTTGAATTCCATCCACTGTGTGTTAGAAACCCTCCGATCGCAGGATGGCTTAGAACTTGTTCCTGTGGGCACCAACTTGACACCAATCCCCTCTTTTCAGTTTCGAAAACGAATTCCGGAGGAAGGATGGCTGATTCACCTATGATCAGATCAGGCCTGATCACCCACAAAAATGTCATCTTGCTATTTGCAAGACCCCAAGCAAACTCAACAAGTTGCTCATCTGTCATGACTGTGACACTGCCAAAGTTGACATAAACAACTGATTTTGGTTCCTTTGAATCTAGCCATTCAAGACACCCACCTTGTTCTTTCCACAGGTTTGATTTTATGGGACTCAAAGCATCTTCATGAGGAATCTGATCTAGTAGAAGCTGAAGAGGACCAATAGCGAAAATGGGAGGATTAGTAGGAGAAAGTGCCTCCAAAACTTCATTCTCTAAGTCATCAATGGTATTGAAAAGTAGTGCAGATGCATTGCGAGCATTTTCAACTTCTCCTATAGCGAAATTCAACTTTATATCATCAGCATCTGTAGTTCTGATAAAAGTCGGCAAGTCCTTCAACCTTATACCTTCCATGCCAGGAATCCAATCAATCACAGTATTCATATACCCATTTGTCAAGTAACTCATATCTACATATCAATGTCAAATTAAAAATAAAAATTATAAGCAAAAAAAAAATAAAAAAGTTACATGAATCTTTATGCACAAACTACATGTAAGAGTTATCTTCAACCTCAAGTGCAAATGTCCACACTTTATTTTCTATTCGGACATGGGTTACACGACCGGTTGTTCAAATCGCACAAGACATCCAGGTCATGCGATTTGGACAACAGGTTGCAAAACCAGACAAAAATCGTGCAGACAATTTGCACCCGGAATTTTCAACAAATCCAGGTCAAAATCACAGTTTGCACCGACATAGGTTACACTACCAGTTGTTCAAATCGCACAAGACATCCAAGTCACACGATCTGAACAATAGGTTGCAAAACCAGATAAAAATCGTGCTGACAGTTTGCACCTGGAATTTTCAACATAACATGTAGGAATATAGAGTACTATTATAGACTACCTTTAAGAGGAATAAGACCCTTTTCGATTAAACTCCGATATTGCGAGTAACCCATGAATCCACAAGCACTTGCCGTCCAAAAAAGTACGTTGGGGATGTTTAGCTCTTGAGAAGCTTTGAGAGTGAAGCTCATAATACAATCAGACACTATGCAAGTGACCGGAGGAACATTTGACAAACATGTGTTGCTGAGTCTGGAAAGAAGTTCTCTAAAGGGAGCTAAGCAGGTTTTCTTGGTGGAGTCAAAGAGAGAAGGGACGTCCTGCGTGGTGTCAGCGTCTGATGGAGGAAGGCCATCGGGGATAGTCTCGAAACAGAAGGAGGGGGTGCCTTTGAAAGAGTCAGGGCCTTGGGACCTCAGCAGCCGGTTGTGGTTGTACTCTGTGTTTACAAAGGTGATATGGAAGCCTTTGTGGTGCAAGAGTTTTGCTAGTTTAAGCATTGGATTTACATGGCCTTGTGCTGGAAATGGGACACATACTGCATGAGGTTTCTGATCTGTAACCAAAGAATTCATCATCTCTAAGATATATCTTTTTGATCAATCTTTGTAAAATTCAAAGCAAAACCTGCAAGTTATATACATGGACAGAGCCAATGAAGGACGGGCAGGGCCAACTGGCCCCCTCAAATTTCATTTTCGACCAATTTTTTTAAAGTTTTTTTATCTTATTAGAATGTCTATGTAGAAAAACTTCACACTGAGCTTTCAAACAATTAAAAAATTGTATAAAAAGCTATTAAAATAAAACAATTAATAAAGTCAAATAAAATGGCCCAGACAAATGGTTTATTAAACAAAGAGAAGGTCCCATTCATTCACTTTACTCTTTCACTCAAAACTCACCTTGTTTACTCTTTCTCTACGCAATAAATAAACTCCGCTTTACTCTTTCTCAACCTTACTCTTCCAAAATAACCTAAAAATCTTTCCAACACTCTCTCAAAGTCTTTCCATCATCGGTGACTTTTCATTATTATCGAACAATATTTTCTTCAAGTTTATATCATGGCTGCACTCTAATTTCTGCAAGGCCGCTGCGTTTGTCTTAGGTAAACATACAATAATGCTAAACATCCCACCTAAAATCTCACATTTTTCATCCCACTACATGTGGCATGTGAGGTGTCAAATTGTGAGTGGATACACATTAATGACGCCTACCCCATGTATCCACTCACAATTTGACACCTCACATGCCACATGTAGTGGGATGAAAAAGGTGGGATTATAGGTGGGATGTGTAGCATTACGGTAAACATATTGTAGACTTAAGATACATAATTATAAAAGTAATGCTACACATCTCACCTACAATCCCACAATTTCCATCCCAACACATGTGGCAGCTGAGTTGTCATTTGATGAGTGGATACACATTAATTATTGTGTGGATACATGGGTAAGTGAGATAAATTACAATTAATGTGTATCTACTCATCAAGTGACACATCAGCTACCACATGTATTGAGATGAAAATGGTGGGATTGTAGATGGAATGTTTAGCATTACTCTAATTATAAATACATTCTGAAACTGAATTTTTGAGCTCTTTTCAATCTCCTTTCTTATTTTAACAGAAGTTGATTATACCAGTACTCAATTACTCAATCTCCTTTCTTATTCTATCTTAGTATGTGATGCATAAAATTTGGTTTATAACTTGTGAGTTATGAAATTCAATAATTAATTTTACAAATTGCAGATACAAATTTGGTATTATATTGCATAAAAGTTGGTTTTGCACTGAATAAAGGTTTGGGTAGCGTTCTCGAAGCGGATCTGTGGGGTATTTTGGAGGGCTTGAAGCTGGTTTGGCAACATGGGTTTAGAAAGGTACTCGTTGAAACTGATTCAAAATCGACGGTGGACATTCTTAATAAGGTTCCTCCGCCTTGTCACCCCCTTATTAGTATCATTCAGGCTTACAAGTCTCTTATGGATAATGATTGGAGTTGCCACATTCAACATGCTTTCAGGGAAAGCAACAGAGTGGCGGATAGGATGGCATTTCTTGGGCATTCGCTTGATTTGGGTACTACTATTTTCAACTCTCCCCCTCCTCTGGCCTCTAAGAGCCTGAAGGATGACTTTAATGGTGTTGCTTTTGCTAGACTGTGTTCTAGCTCTTAGTTTCCTTTTTGTTTTCGCTCTGGGCTGTTAGCCCCCCTTTGCACCAAAAAAAATAAATATGAATTTCAATACTAATTAGGTGTTATATTGCAGAAAATTTTAATTTAATTTCACTATCAAGTTGAACTATTTTATGCTATTTTAGATATGCAACTTTAAATAGTCGTTTCAATAAAACAAATTTCGAGTTGCTTGTTTGTTTGTCATGTTTAAGTCCAAGTGAATCATTTTCTGCTTTTGATAAGATAAAATTGATAACTTGCTTAGTTTTACCCAAAGGATTTTTTCTCTTGCGGATCTTATGATACTTGATTGTCAACTTCAAACTTATATAATGGATATGCGCTCTAGTGTTAAGTTCTTAAAATTGAATGGAATTACTAAACTTGCAAAAATGATGGCTACCAATAAATGATGGTATTTCCATTGGTTTACTTACTTTTGACATTAGCATTGATTCTACCGGTTATTACTGCTACTGCTGAGAGATCATTTTCAGCTATGAATATTATAAAAACTCGACTGCGCAACAGAATTGGAGATCAATGGATGGATGATAATTTGGTTGTTTATATAGAAAATGACATATCTGATGGCATTGATAATGAGTATGTCATGCAACATTTTCGAAAGATGAAACCACATCGAGGATAGTTGTAAATATGTTTGAAGAATTATATTAATCTATATGTTCCAACTTTTTGCTTAGTCAAATTTTTTGTTTAGCCAGGTGTATACCTCTTGTAAACTTAGGATGTTTCATTTTCGGTTAATGCACTTTAAATTGTTCAATTTTTTTTTTTATCATTTTTATTATTATTTAATGGTGCACCCCCTAAATGAAATTCCTGGCTCCGTCCATGGTTATATATACAGATGGAAGTTGACAATATGTCACTATATACTGTTTAGGTCTCCGTATATTGTTTTCATACAACAGTTCTGTTTTTTCTTCTCTTAGTGGAACAAACGAAATTTCCAAACAATTGCCTACAAAAGTGATGCATACATGTTTTTATATTAAAATCTCTTTATATCAATTCATATTTTTCTTTCTCTTGTAACATTCGTTTAGATCATTAGGAAAATAACCCTTTAAGTTGTCTTTAGCAGCTAAAGACATTCATTGAAAAACAAAAACAAAAAAGAATAATACACATATATAAGCGCCGGCCAAATCAAATCGAAGAATACGATTGAAAAAGTGTGGATTGATCGGAGGACTTGAACGTACTCCAAACTATGTAGCTCTGATATCATGTGAAGAGTGTCATGATATTAAGCTTATTAGGATGAACATTTGGAGCTTAGAAATTCAGTTTCAACATATTTACTAGTGTACTCTTTTCTATTTTATTTTATTTTTTCAAAAAGGATTTGTTTTTCCTTGTTTCTTCCTTCAAATTGTTCTTTGTATTTTTGGTAGCTAGAAACAATATTGGCTAGACTGCCTAGGCTAATAAAATACAAATCTTGATTTATTTAATAGTTTGTGTAATTACACCCATCAAGCTTAAGTTCTTTGATCCCACATCAGCAAAACCCTATATTGGATTCCTTAGTTGAGACTACAAATAATAATCAATAGGCAACGTTGCAACATACTTACCAGCTGGACGAGGTCAATGGGCGATCAAGAAGGTCCATGGCTAGGTTGGTGGCCTCTATTGCACTTCGGAGGCACACCCGCCTAAGGTCTGCCCATAGCCGCAGAGCCTACTTCATAATTTGTGGCAGCTGGGGCCTGCGTTGGGGTGGCCCCTTCTACTATTTTCAACCCAATCTTTTATTCAACAATTAAAAGGTTCTATTAACACATCGATATAGTGAAATCGAACCCTAGTGAATAAAGTACTATATCTCATGGACGATTTGGTTAGATATATAATGAACTTTAGTAAATAAAAGACTAGATCTTGTTCTAGTGGACAAATTTGTTAGATAACGCTCTAACAAAAAAAAAAAAAAAAAACTCGAAAATAATCACATTATTTTTTAACTGAATATTATTGATATCTCCATTTATGATTTTACACATTTACAGTTTTAGAACTATTTGCAGTAACACTTCATTCAAATGCCATGTTTTGCACTTCTTGCCTGATGTCCTCTAACAGCACAGCGGATAGGTAACGCTCTCCAAAACTTGGGAAAATTACCTGCAGAGAAGATGAAAAAAAATCAGCCAAGACAGCATAGTGAGTGTGTATGGATTTGGAGGATTTTAATTGATGATACTGAACTTACAGCTATTAGTTTTCCAGCATTTTCTGGTCTCTTTGCCAACTTTATCACGGCGGCTGCTGCAGCCCCAGATGAATCCCCACCTGTTGCCTGCAACATTGTAAAAGGGTACCAATGTATAGACCTTCTTTTAAAGCAAGCTGCTTTGCAGTTTCAATAGCCTCCTTACCTGAAACCTGAAAAGTTACAGCAACAAAATTGATGTCAATAACAGATGACTTGTTACATATATGATATATGGACGGTCCATGGAAACAATTAGTAATCACGAAAATTCGAAGAATTAACACATCTAATAATATATGGTTCTGAGTCTCAGACTTACTTGAACACCCTAATCAAGCAATTCAACATCTAAAACTTTGGGGATGACTCCAACAGCAATTCCTTGGATTGGATGTGGACCTTTATGGAATGCACAGAAGTAAAAATGTGTTCAATTTCGATATGTACAATTTTCCAAAGATATATTACCCATCTCAGAACTGCTTAGACAAAAATCGTTTCGAGTAACATAACTTCAATGATTAGTCTTCAAAACAGGATTTCCATGCAACAGGTTTTAACAAGACTTCATTTGTCTTTAACAACTTGTTAAAAGTCTAATTGGTTCAAGCTTTATTTTGCTGAAAACTCAGCCTGTCAAGCACATCATTTTGAGCTAAAGACTTGACCAAAATCAAGGCATGAAATTGGAAACTTTGAACTCACCAGGCTTTCCACCATTCAGAATTTCACTTTCAACTGGCTCTACACAGTAAACCTGGACAGAAGCGAAAAAAAAAAAAAAAGCTATCATTGTAACAGATAATCAAACAACATTAGTTTAGCTCTATCACTCTTTCTCTGCACAGACACAACAACCTTAATATCCGGGTTCTTCTCTTTGAGGAATTTCCCTGCACCAGTTATTGTACCCCCGGTCCCTATACCAGCAACTAGAGCATCAACTTTCCCTATGATGGATCAGTTAGGCACAACTCAGCTCCAAAAGCTCGGAGGACAATTCTTCGCTCAAGACTATACGATGATGGCATTACGAGGATAATTTTGTAGCCCTTTGCAGCTGCAATGGACGCCAATCCAATGCCGGTGTTTCCACCGGTAAGCTCAATGAGTAGTCTTTAATCAATATTGTTGTTCATGCACTGCATAGGTTAAAGTAAAAATTTGTCAGCAAATTTGGTGTGGAAAATTTCCCCCATGTAATCGAAAATTGATGACAAATTGCTTAAGTATAGCGAATCAACAACAGTTTATAGACATGGAAATCTTTTTCGATTACCTTTCCTGGCGATATCAAGCCTTTATCTTCTGCATCTTTGATCATGCTATATTCAATCCTTCATGTCAAAAGTGTGCAGATTGTTAAAATTCCTTGATGACAAGCAATAAAAATTAACAAAGCAACAGAACTACATGTTGAGCTATGTGAAACTTTTCCACATACTCCCTAGCTTATGGTTATGTTTTTATAGTTTAGTTATGGTTTAGTTATGATAGTTTAGTTTAATTTGAATAAGTGTAATTTAGTTTACTTTTTAGATTGCTTTGAAATATGTTAGATTTACTTTTAGATTTCTCATATGTTGTTGGCAGCTGTGCCAGTTTCTTTTGTCTGTAGATCAGGTCTGACAGTGCCAGTTTTTTGTTGCACATTGACTATTAGATGGCAATGATATGGTATGATCTAATGGTTGCACATTGCCCTGTATTTTGTATATAAACCCTTCTGTCAGTGTTATCTAATAAGGAGATTGAAAGGATGTGTAATTTGAATGAAAACCTTAGAAGATATTGAGTGATCTCTCTAGTTTATCTCCTCAAAACTATGAGTATGGTTATTTATGTTTATGGTATGAGTAATGCTTATGGTATGGTATGAAGAGAGCTAGTTTCACCTGTATGAAACTAGTATAGTGAATCTACTCCACTGGTTTCACGTGTATGAAAGTAGTAGAGTAAAACTCTTCCTCTTGTTTCATATGTATGAAACTAGTTATATTAGAATGCATTGATGTGCTGATGGCCTAAAATTCCAACACTATAGAAGTGAGTTGTTCTTGTATACCTGTCTTTGATACTTGAACAAGGTTCCATCATTTCTAGCTTGACCACAATACGCGCTACACATCCATCCGTGACAGTACTGAGATACACCATCAGGGTATTTCCTATCAACTGCATAGAAGGAAACACAATACTCTCTCTGTAACGTAAGCGCAAAGGCAAAAATTACCTCATTGACATCTTTCTTGATCATAGAGTTGTCCTCCGTATTACTTGAAGAAGAAGAAAACTGCAGTTTTACAGTAGATTGCTTGGACCTGAGAAACCTCGACAGTTCAAAACATGTCACTCATGCTAGCTGTAAATTGCATAACACCGGAGTGGTTCTTGTATTCTTCACTCTCTCGAAGCAGACAAACTTTCCTGCAATATTCATTGGTTACAGTTTTTCTTGATATTGTCAATTTCTCTCAAGGCTTTACAATTGGTTGAGCATGCATTGACCAACCGGATAAGACTTTTTGCTTCTACATATATGAACTTCCATACTAAATTATCAGGTATGGGATTCTATAACGTTACATAATCAAATCTCGTACGAAAAAACGTGTGGAATTCGCACCTGAAAGTTAAGTAGCACGCATTTTTTACTAATTGTAAATCACATCTCCCTCCAAAATGAGATATTATAAAGGAACAAAGCCGGATAATAGCATATACTAAGAACAATTAAACAACAAAAAATCAAAAATAAACAGAAAACCTTGTGTACCTAAGTATCATATTTCATGAGTATACACAGAAACTTCCTATGAATTTCATAACATCAATTCCTGTATGCTTCATTAATTTTCCCAAAGCAGCTTCAGTAAATTTTTATGTAAGGTCCATCTTCGTAAATTTTAGAAAAGATTCTACTAGCAAATTTCTTTCGAAATCAATAAAATTTTAACTAAATCTCAACACATTAGTAATGCATATTTAGTTATACAATTATACAAACAATGATTTATTTTTCATTCACTGAAAACAGGCAATCTTGCGTCACATATATTCATTTGAAAAGTATGAAATAGGGACCATACAGTTTCATTCATGTTTGAATAAATTACTTTGCCTTCTTTCGTATGACAATAGCATTGTATATGAAAGTCCCACATCGACAGAACAGAAGACTAGAGGTAGAGAGATTGGTATATAAATAAAAGGCGTTGGACAACTGGACGACATACTTACCTGGACGGGGTCAATGGGCGATCAACAAGGCTCATGGCCTAGGTTGGTGGCTTCCATTGCACTTAGGAAACGCACCCGCCTAAGGTCTCCTCAAAGTAGGAGAGCCTACGTCATAATTTGTGGCAGTGGGGGCCTGCGTTCGCGCGGCCCCTCCAATTCTTTTAATAAATTTTTATAATTCTTTGGGCTCAATCGGACCGTAATGATTACTTCAAGTCCGTTAGTTCTGTTTTAGTCTTTTGTTCGAATGCTGATGGGCTTGAACTAAACTATTTAATTTCTAATTCTGGGGCCCAATATAGATTTTTGTCAATTTTGGTGGAAATTTCGTTTCAATATTATATTTAATAAATTTTGTGCTAGTGGGCTTGAACTAACTATATTGACAATAATACTAGAGTACTCAAAAAAGTGATCCAAACCTATGTGGCATTCTTATATTTATATCAGATCCAAAATATGTGGGGGGATTTACACAAACATCCCAGGAGTTTAATTAATATTGTACTCAGCTGTAACTTTTGTTAAAATTGCACATACTTCTCCTGCTTTTCGTTAACTAAGTATTAAGACTAACCATAAAATTTAAAATATCTAAATTACCCCTGAATTAATTATTTTATTATAATTATTATTATTTTTGAGATTTTATTATAATAAAATTAATTAACTAACAATTTTTTTATTTAAAAAACATTTTTTTAAAGAAAAATAAAAATATTTTCCATAGGAGGACTGTAGAGACAGATTAATGAAAATTGAAATGAAGTACATACAAGTCTTTTAATAATTCTTTTTTTAAATGATCAAAAACAAGAACTATCAATTAACTAAAAAAATTTGTTAGTTAATCAACTTTATTATAATAAAATCTCAAAATTAATAATTATTATAATAAAATAATTAATTCAGTGGTAATTATTTTATGGTTAGTCAAACTGTCAGTTAACACTTGGTCAACGAAAATTAGGGGAAGTATGTGCAATTTTGACAAAAGTTGCAACTGAGTACAATATTAATTAAACTCATGAGATGTTTGTGCAATTTTCCTATATATATATATATATATATATATATATATATATTTACTACATTTTCCTAAATATATATCTAATATCAAAATATTAGATATTATCTTTCTATATGTCAATTAGAAAATACTTCTTTTAACTTTTGATATTGAGATTTGAAATTAGGATCATCTCTGCTTGTATGGCATTTTTGCAGTTTTGTTGAGAGATCAAAGCAAAATCTAAAATCACCAATTAAAACAACTAGTTTGGTAATTTAGGTTTATAAAGAAATAAAGTGTAGAAGTTTGACACTTTATTGTCAAACTTTTTACTATTCAATAAAGTTATTTGTCTTCTTCTACCTACGCTTGTTTTCTTATCTTCTTCTATACTATCCTGTCTTCTTATGCCGAGGCTTGCTTTCTTATCTTTATCATGTACTATCTTGTCTTTTTATGCTGACACTTGTTTACGTGTCTTATGTTGTGATAAGCAATTTCATCAAAGTTGGTGTCTACTTCATCTTCCGTAAGAAATTCTAGTTTGGTTTTACAATTTGTACATAACTAGTTTGGCAATTTAGGTTTATAAAGAAATAAAGCGTAGAAGTTTGACACTTTATTGTCTATGCATATTATCTAAGATTTTTTGGTGTCATTTGTTAAGGGGTTTCTTTAGTTGACCATACAAATCAATATATGTTTAAATGACTCTCAACTGCAAAATTAACCAACCATCTTCAACTTCATATGCTTGCTAGTAATAATCACCCCATGAAGTTGCAAGACAGAAAAATTATAACAGATCAAATAAGGTTCTTTTGATCACATCCTTGACTTTAAAAATCATGCTATTATGTTCTACATTTCACTGCTAACCTAAACATGGATTAGAGAAAAATGTAAATCCAAAAAGTTATCCACTTATAGAAAAACTTTGGTGCTCTAGGTGTATTATTCGGTACACTACTGAGTGGTAGATTCGATCATTAAAGATATAACATAATAGATTTAGATGTACACGTGTATTTAATAGCATATATCATATTCAGGGGCGGAGAGGTAGCATATATCATATATCATACACGTGTAAAATTTGTTGGAAAAAAAAAAAAAATTTCTAACTTCAGCCCATTATTAGAAGTTTATACCTTAAGCCCAATAATTTGTACATTGTCAAGTTAAGTCCATTTTTCAACTAATTAGTTTATAATATAAAAAAGGCCCATTAAACTTTCGAATTCCCCATGTGAGGGGTATTTTTTTTTAAGCTTTTTGCAAAAATAAGATTCAAATAAAATTTGGGAATTTTGAACCCTAGCTCCAACAAATACACTACTGCAATATTTTGGGTTTCTTTCTAATTTCTGGCTGCCAATTTTAAAATTTTAAGTTAAATAATTGAAATTATAGTTATTTTAAATTTTGTTTAAAACATTGTTTTCAAAATAAATAATTTGTTTAAAATATTTGCTTGAATTAAAGTTCATTTGGTCTTTAGGTTTGGAAAATAGGTGAAACTACTTGTATATGCTCAATGTTTTTTTTTTCTTATTTTATGGAATGAGTTCGTATTTAGTAATATTAAGTTCGAGGTGAAATTTTGGTGAAATTTTCTATATGTTGATTATTTGATTTCGGTTTAATTTATTGGTTTTAATACATGAGTGTTGTATTTGATGTAATAATTCTTTGACCTATTATCATGTTTGTTGTTCTAGTCCACTAGAAAAGACTTTTGAACTCAAGTACTACTTGAATATGTACACTACAAGTCTACGACAATTTTTTGGATTAAAACACCAAAGCGACAAAGAAATAAAGTTGGAGTCTAAAAATTGGTATGTAGGGTGTATATAAATTTTATTTGTCATTGTAATTTTAATTAGAGTAATGTTAGGCTTCCCAAATTATATAACATGTGAGTTGTTAACATCATATCACTCACCACATAATCTCATAATTTATAAAATGTTGACAACCCACATGCCATATCATCTGGGAATTGTTTTTTGAAAGCTTAGCATTATTCTTTTAAATAAGGATAAATTTGTTATTAATATAAAAAAAATTAAATGGAGTGTAAAAAAAAAAAATCTAATTTCACCTCAGATTATATCTTCAATGGTCGAGTGCACTCGGTCATTGAAGATATGACTCAGTAGTTTTAGATAGACACGTTTATTTATGAGAGAAAACCATAACTAGCCAACCAACTTATCATACTTTTGTTTTTAACCACTTTTGAATTTTTAATTATTAATAACCACTTTTTTAAAAAAAATTCAGTTTAGTACCATGAATTACCAGAGTACCCCTAAAAATAGTGTTCTTTAAACCTCGAAACAAACTTGAAATCACGACTAAATTAAAATACACAAACTTGAAATCATGCCTAAATGGAAATATCCAAACTTGAAATCATGCCTAAAATAGAAATATTCAAACTTGAAATCTGGACTAAATTAAAATTATGATAAGTTTTTTTTTTTCCCCTCTTTCTTCTTCCTCTTCTTCTTCCCCAAATTCAAATTAGGTTTAGGTTTTTTGTTTGTTTTGTAGATCTATTCGCCGGCGATCGCGAAGCACAACGAGCCGCCGGGCGTCGTCGACCAAGCGCAATCCCGTCGCCGGCGAAGCAGTAGCCGTCGCACGAACCAGCAGTCGTCGCACGAAGCAACTGCCGTCGCACGAAAGCAGCGCCATCCCGTCGCACGAAGTGCGGCCGGACGTGGCCCAGAAGGTCGCCGGCGCTCGACGACACCTTCGTCGACGCTCGGCGACCCTCAAAAGCTTGCCGGCGAGGGAGATCGTGGGGAGAGAGAGAGAGATCGTGAGAGAGAGACCAGAAGAGAGAGAGAGAGACCAGAAGAGAAAAGAGAGAGAGAGGGTGTTTGGGGACCCTTTTTATATGAGGGCTTTCTAGTAATTTCTCAAAAAAGTGGTTAAAAACAATTAAAAGTATGGATGTGGTTAAAAAAGAAAATCCCATAATTAGATGGGTTAGTTTGGGCAATTTCCACTTTATTTAATATCATATATCATATCTTCAATAACCATAGTGTATCGAAGATTTTCGGTCTTATAAGTGAGTGAGCCCCACTGAAGTTGAGCCACACCCATACAAATGCTTTAACAAACCAAAATGCAAAATTTGTTAAAAAAAGCCTTTTTCTCCACAAAAGGGCACTACTAATTTAAACTATAATTTAATTTAAAAATAAATAAATAAAAGACACCAACAGCCTCCCACCCGAAACAAAAAACCAATGGCCCCATGATTGTTGTTGTGTTGCTATTTTTGACAAAACCGAAAGAGTGACAAAATATCCCACATCGGCAAGAGAAAAAAGGAGAGAGATGTGAGGTAGAGTATAAATAAAAAGGAAGAAAGAACGATAAAATTTACATACCTGGACGGGGTCGATGGGCGATCAGGCAGGCCCATGGCCTAGGTCGGTGGCTTCCATTGCACACATTGGGAGGTGCACCAGCCTAACATCTCCCATTGTGGAGACTGTACGTCATAATTTCTGGTAGTTGGGGATGCGTACGCGCGACCCCTCTCAATTCTATTTCAACAATCCTTTATAATTATGTCCCGATTGAAAGAATCTTGACTGGTGTCAATGAGGGCCATCACTCACCTGGATATTTGTAATTTCCGGTACACCGAATCGCCGGGAAATTTGTAATTATTGATCCTCTAATATCTGTGAGAGCCATTATTCCCGGTGTGGGATATTCATGAGGGTCATCATATCCCTAATTACTGATTCTCTAATGACTGCTATGGTCATTTTCGTGAGGGCCATCATATCTCTAATTATCTATCCCCTTCCCTAATCATCGTTACGGGAATGACTACATAGAAGTTACATAACTTCGAACCCAATGAAACGTTACGTGAATGACTATAAATTAAAACATAACATCGAACTAAGTGATCCTAACGAAATGTTTCAAGAATGAATACATCAAGTGGAACATAATCTTGAACCATTGAACACAGCAACCGGTAGATACTGTGAGGGTCGTCATTCCGATGAATATTATTTCTATATTGGAATACTTAACTCAGGCACATATTGATCAATCAATAATGTTACGATCTGCGTTAGAATAATCAAGTTTTCAACATAATATTATAAACTATGCCAGTAATCAACCACTTTTCTTACCTTTTGATAGTTGATGATATAGATCTGTGTTGTTTTAATGCAAAACTATCATCAAAGTCATGCAATGGATGTTGAAACAAGAAAAATGAAGTAGACCATTTTCCAGAACATGTAATGTCAAACTTTATTCATCAAATATCAATGCACAGATACCAGTTCTGGGTTCAAGCCCACACAAGTTTTCCTAAGATTTTAAACAAGCATTGAAGACTAAGTTATCTATAGCTGTTTGATCATTACAAAACCATGAAGAAGCGAAAGCATAAAAGCCAAGTAAAATTGAGAGTTGGAACGTTTGTTCTCTCTGCCTCATCTTTCAGATTCGATCAGCATGGATTACAGATTCGGCGCGTCTTGAAGTTAGGAAATGTCTTATGGCTCGAAAACCATGCTTTCTGCCTCCTTTCTCACAGATTCAAACAGCACAGAAGAAAGGTAACGCTCTCCAAAGCTGGGGAAGACCACCTGAAAAGGGTCAAAAATGAAAGGACACTTTGTTACTTGACCAAAGGAAAAAATTTGGTTAGCTGAAAAAGTATGTACACGCCACATTAACAGTGCCAAAACACGAAAGATAGAACATAAAAGATGTCACAGATTATTCAAAGGAGCATATACTCTACATTTTTAAGAAGAATAGATAAACATTGTTCCACAGAATCTAATCTTTGTACCTATGGAACTTATACAACTTATATGTTCTTCTTTTATATCACTGACGAATGTGCAAAATCAAGTGTTTCAGGTCAAATCCAGCCAGAGATATTATCTGCTTAACTGCTTCAAAACATTACAGAGATTTCAATTTGCAACAAGAATCGAGATGTATCTCTCAGACCAACTATTATACTAGTTAGGATAGCATCTACAGCAGGCTAGATAGTAAGATGCGTATTGTAATATCTCTATCAAAATAAGAACATCGAAACTTACAACAATAAGTTTTCCAGCATTTTCTTGCCTCTTTGCTATCTGAATTGCAGCCGCCGCTGCAGCACCGGATGAAATACCGACCTGCAGAACATTTTCACACAATTACCACAAAAAGTTGGAAGACAGCATCCCAAAAAGATTTTTGAAGCCATAAAAAGATTGGGAAGTTATAAACAAATTTGCTTATTGAAAAAAGATCACCAAAATCAAACTCACCAGCAATCCTTCCTTCAATGCAAGAAGCTTGGCAGTTTCAATAGCTTCATCACTTGATATCTGAACAGCCATAAGATCATCATGATTCAGTTTTTGCCATCAAATATCAACCTTTAAGTTTTAGCGGTGAAGAAAATGGAATTTATAAAGTCGTGAAAGGGGGGAAAAACATTTGATAACTATCAGACAACAATTGTCATGCATTTAGAACGATTTTCTCAAAAAATAAATAAATAAATAAACTTCCACCATATCAGACTCGTTCATAGTAAACCCTGCATATGCAGGGTAAAGTTGCATATTTATGCATCTCGTGCTAATAAAAAACTTCAGATACTTGAAGGATTGATAAATATAAACTTCAGGGTACTTTCCATTAAAATTCATTAAACCACAAAACAGAAACCCTGTCCCAAGCTTAGGCCTTAGAGGCATTTAATGTCACATATTGTGCCCGACAGAGAAACGAAATATTTGCCTCAGACATTGTTGTGAAGCTAACAATCTTATAGTTTCAGGCATATATATAAGTTTGCATGAAAGGAAATCCTCATTGCATACCACTTTTCACCTATGGCCACCAGATAATATGAACAATGACATTTCTATTTAAAGATAAATATCTTCACATGTTGAATGCAAGAAAATCAGTCAAAAGTTTCAAAGCTTACTTGAACAGTCTCATCAAGCAAACCGACGTCCAAAACTCCAGGGATGAAGCCAGCACCAATTCCTTGGATCTTATGGGGGCCTTCAACATGTGTAAGCGTATTAGCACAAGATCATAAAACGTTGACAAAAGAATATCAAAGTGCTCACTTAGGGAGGCCATACATACAAGTAACGTTGACAAAAGAATATCAAAGTGTTAACAGGCACGAACTAACAAAGATACTAAAAAACAAGTGATTAGTCACAAAAAAAAGGCAGACTTTCCATGGCCAAAGATTTAAACTTAGATGTCAACAGAAAAATAACATCTCAATGTCTGGAACTGGAATCAATGAATACAGCAAAAAAAGCTTGTTCATCGTTACTCCTATGTATCTTTTGGTATCTTTTTAGATGCTGTTCCTTTATAGTATTTCCTTTCTTTTGTTTTTACCGGCAGCTTGTTCAGCCCAATGTATATACTTCATTTATTTGTGTATTCTTTGCATTTTTAATAAAATGAAACAAAAAACTGTGTACGTATTTAAATTAATAACTCATATTGCAACTAAATCAAATATGGCATATGACGAGGAACAATGTGAACAAAACATGTTAAAGATCATTGACTCACCAGGTTTCCCACCAGACAATACAGCGCTTTCAACTGGTTCTACACCATAGAGCTAAACACAAAATCAAGGATGGAAACAGCAACGTGAGAAATACAAAAAGTTAAAACTATTTCCATCCATATCAGACAATGCAGATGCTGACCTTGATCTCAGGATTCTGCTCTTTGAGAAACTTCCCTGCACCCGAAATTGTACCACCGGTTCCTATACCGGAAACTAGGCCATCAATTTTCCCAGCTGTACCTTTCCAGATCTCAGGTCCAGTAGTCTCATAGTGGATCTGAACATGCAGAAAAGATTGAATGTTAATTTATCCAACCAGCTAGGCCGGTGAACATAAAAATTGACCCAAAGATTACCTTTGGGTTGGCTGGATTTTCAAATTGCTGAAGAATATAGGAATTGGGTGTCTTTGCCATTATTTCTTCTGCCTTCTGAACAGCCCCTTTCATGCCCCTGGCTGGATCAGTGAGTACAAGCTCAGCTCCGAAACCTCGGAGAACCATTCTTCTCTCAAGACTCATTGAAGCAGGCATGGTGATTATAAGTTTGTAACCCTTAGCAGCTGCCATGAATGCCAATCCTATGCCAGTATTGCCGCTAGTAGGCTCAATCAGGACACTCTAGAGCACATAAGAAGAATAAAAAAAATTGTCAAAATGAAATTTTCCTCGTACTAAAGTATCTTAGACTACACAACCCGAGTCCAGACACTAAAATGAACATATTACCAATATCAAGAGAAGATAAATATAGAGGCTTAGATTATAAATTGAAGTATTAGAATAGCTCTAAGTATATGTAATTTCTCATAAATTATTCGAGGAAAGGAACCTATTATGTATACGAAAACCATCAGTCAATCACTAACCTCGCCTGGTTTAATGAGACCCTTCTCCTCTGCATCTTTGATCATACTATATCCAATCCTGAAAGCGACGTAAAAATAAGCATAGAATAATTAACAAATGCTAGTATGCTACTCAATTTGTAACAAAAATAAATAAATATTTCTAGAGCCACATTTGGTTGGATAAAAATGGGCCATGAGAATTGTATAGAGACCTCAATTGTAACTATTACCTATCTTTGACACTAGAGCAGGGTTCCATCATCTCCAACTTGGCAGCAATTCGAGCCACACAACCATCCACGATACGGTTGAGATACACCAATGGTGTGTTACCAATTAACTACACAAGTAAAAGAAAACAAACAGATTGATAAAGAGAACAAATCTACATATCTTAGACCTAATCAACAATTTCAATCATGAAAAATAATGATGAGCATAGATTACTTACTTCAGTAACATCTTTAGCAATCACACATTTCTCCTCCACCATTTTTGCCGAATCACTGCACAAAGCATTGAAAAAGCAAAGCTATCAAAAAATAAAACAAATCAAATCAAACAAACAGACCAAAGACAACAGTATTGAAGCATGCGTCCATCAAAAGTTGAACAGAAATAGACCAACAACACTAAATAATTAAACAATCCAGAAATCTTGAAACAGTTCATCAGCTAAAAAGATCACAACTTTTAAGTAATCAAAATCCAACCCAGATAACAAAACATCAAACAACTAAAAGTTCTTAACACAACCAACTTCAAAATGCCACTTAATTGTCAAAACCCAGTTCACAGATTTCAAAGAACCAACCTTGAAAGCAATGCAACGTTTTTCTGCAACCAAAAAAATAAAAAGATGAAATCAAATGCAAAAAAGTTTGAAGCTTTAAAGCACTTACCAAGGAAATCTTATCTGGACAGAGCCGATAAATGACAAGAAAACTTTTTTCAGTAATCAACAAGAAAAACAGTGGAAAGACTTATAATTTTCTTGATGATTTTTATGTTCCTGCCTGGCACCTGATTGTTATTTTCCGTATAAATAGAATATTAATAATGAGATTAGCCGGCTGTAATTTTATTTTATTTTATTTTTGAGGAAAGGGTATAATTTTTTATTATTATTCATTAATTGCTTAATTAATTAATTAATTACCGAGCTAAAGTGCTAAACTCATGCAAAAGTTGGTGTGTTTTGGTTGGTTTAAGCAACGAAAAGTATAGTTAAAAGTTAATTGCAGCTTTCTTCTTGTATTGGCTCTTTTAAACTTTTATTATTATTTTTTTTGTGTCTTTTTTCTTTTTCTTGTTTGAAATTTGAAAGCAAATATAAAGAATATCGGGTTTAGATCAAACACTATATGGTCAATCTAAATATCTACTTCCACCACATCGACGAAAAACATTTCACATGATCTTATAAAACAATGATGGTGAATTGGTGAGAGCCTTTTTGAAGTGTTTTCATATAATTATTACATGTAACAACTATTAGCTGGATATCGTCTAATGTTGTTTCGATGGTAAGAGGCGTTTAATCAAGTTTGATAGTATACTAAGTTCGAGTTGAAATATTTTTATATGGTATATAAAAGAAGGAAAAAAAAAAAAAAAAAAAAACTATTAGTTAGTTGACTAAAAATTTTGTTCACCCAAAATACTTCTCTTCCCACCCAATTTTCTAATTAAAGCATTAATCTAATATTAGGAAAAGAAAAAAAAACTAATAATCTTTAAATCAAGAGTAAGTGTATAGACGAAACTTGAAAATTACATATTCAAACCATCTCACCAGGGTGTGCGTTTAATAGATCGGTTCATTTTTCAATATAAGCGATAAAAACCGATAAAGTTCGGTTTCTAAGAACATAAACCGATCCAATAAAATTTATAAATGTCAACCAATCAAATTGGACCGGTTCGGTTTTTTCGGTTTTGGTCTTACTCGGCCAAATTCATGAGCTTTAATTATTACACATATTTTCATATTTTAATCATTTTGGGCTTTTGACCAAATTAAAAACGGGCTTGAATAAATTAAAAATACTAGTTTAAAATAATATTTAGCAAAAAAAAAAAAACCAAAAAAATATATATATCATGTGACACATTTTCATAGTTTTATAGTTTTATAGTTTCATGGACTGTTAAACATTAAACTAAGTTTTTTTTTTTTTAAATATATAAGTTGGATCTCGGTTCAGTTTTCCGGTTTAGGATAGCGAACCGAGAAAAAAAACCAATCCAATCGGTTTTCAAAAAAATAAACCGAACTGAACCGACCAAGAAAACCGAAAAAAAAAAAAAAAAAACTGATTGGATCAGTTCGTTCGATTTTTGCCCACCCGTATATATATATATATTTATATATTTTTTCATTTTTGATATTTTATGTGGTTTTGAATTTTGGTTTTATTTTTATTTTTTTAGTTTGATGGTCAATGTCTGTTTACAATTTTCATGATGAAAGCGCCTCTGGTCAAAGATAGAATTCTTATAATTTGTGTGATTATGTTAAATTGCGTTCTATTTACGATTCGCAAATTCATTTATAAAATCAAGTCCTTTTCTTTACTTGAAATTGAAGAAACTTTTAAAAATATAAAAATATTTAATTTAATTTTAAATTTTTGTCAAAACATTATAATAATTTTTTATTCATTTTTGTGACTGATAAATGCAATCAAAGTTGAGATCATTGTATAAACAAATTCTGTTGATAATTACTTTCAAATACAAGAATACATATTTGAAATATTTAATTTTTTTTATAAATTAAAAGGGTTTAAAAAAATAAGAAGTCTTTTTAAATTAACAAATTTTCTTAGTTCTAAATGTAATACCAAAAATATTTGGTTTTTATTTATGAATGTTTGAAACCAAAATTAGAATTTAAAATAGAATAGAGTTATATATATTATCTTGATTTATTTAAAAAAAAAAAAGGGTTCAAAATCAAACCATTCATTTATTGTAAAACCAATAATTATAATTCGAGTGTTTTAATTTATTTATTTCATTAAAAAAATTATAACTTTTTTTATAATTGCTTTGTAAATTTCGAATATATATTCAAATTTTATTACCACGTATTATTTTTTTTTTAAGAAGAATGAATTTTAGACACCAAAAGCCATCTTGTCCTTTGCTATTATAATTATTTTTATCATATTTTTCATCAATCTATAGCTAATCTGAATTATTGACTTTGCTACTCGACATTTTGTTTGCATTTATTTATTTATTTATTTTGTTTTTTTTTTTAAATATAGCATGGTCGATTGGTGGTCTGACATCAATTGCTACAAACACAACCCGAAAAGCAACTCTCATTACATGAGGTGTCTCCCCACACACTAGGTGATTTCATGGATAAAGGTAAAAATCAAAACACTATCACACTTTGTGATGTTGTAAATAATGGTGAAACTCAAACATGTATTTTATATAAAAGTGTGAGACTCAAATATTTATCACTAATGTAAATGAGAAGTGTATAATCACTTAAGTTGGAGTATACATACCTAGGGATGGGCGTGAGGGCCCATTGGGGCTGGGGAGGGTCCCTCCACCCCCATCCCCATCCCCATCCCCATCCCTCTACCCTCTCACCTACCCCTGTCCCAAAACCCCATTTGGAGGAAGTGAGGATGGGGAAGTTTGGGGGGGATTCCCCCCATCCCCACTTCGTCCCCCATTTTTCTCCATTTTTAATCCCAAATTTTAATATGAAATCTAGAATTTAGAATTCGAAATCCAACAATCTCAATATCTCGTTTCATCATTTTTTAATATTCAATCCAAAAAGTAATCAAAATATTCAATCTAAAATATATAATTGGTTTAATTTAATCTAAAATAAATACATGAAATATAAAATTATATATATTTGACGTAATAAAATTATATATATTAGTCTACTGGGGTTAGAGAGTTAGAGTTATATATATATATTTTTTAAGAAAATAAAATTAATATACATATATATTAGTCTACTAGGGTTAGAGACTTAGAGTTATATATAATTTTTTAAAGAAAATAAAATTAATATATATATATGGGGTGGGAGAACCTCCCCACCCCCATTTAGAATTTAGGGATTAAATCTGCCCCCACCCCCACCCCCAAACTTCAATTGGGGTTAAAATTTATCCCAAAATGAAAATGACCCATTGGGAGTGGGGCCCATGGGGGAATGATTCCTTGACTGCTAGACATACTACTTTGATGCCACTACCTTAAATAATCTAATAATTAAAAAAAAACAAATTATTGATCTTTCTTGGCAGTTGGCATCGACTTAATTTCTAAAAATACTTTATTGAATAGACACGTCAAAACTGACACGTGACATGATTGAGATTGAAATTATGTTCAGATATGCGCATATGCCTCACAGCCTCAGCCTAGCACAATATTTTTTATTATTATCTGTTGGTGTGTGACTAATGACTATTCAATTACTTGAAAAGCCAACTTTGATTTATTTATTTATTTTTTAAATAAATATACATATATATATATATTATCAGAAATTTTATTATCAGATAAAATTTATCAGTCTTTACATATATATTTCTGATATAACTCTGTATTTTTTTAAAATTTTATTTTTAGAGGTACTTAAAGTTGGAAATTACTTAGATATTGACTGGTCAGTACCTTGGATACTAATCCCATCAATGGGGTATTGCCACGTGGTTTTTTTAAAAACTTTTTATATTTATATTTTTATATTTTTCATAAATTAGCCGCATGGCAAAACCACATTGATTGGCCAATACCTGTGTTGTCCCCTAAAGTTCTGGTGGATATTCCAAAGAATAAAAAAAGGTCCACTCAAATTGTGGATAGGTTGTGTTTGAAATCATATAATTGAAAATTTTGAAAATTAAATATTAAAAAAAATCTTCTAAAAAAATATGTACAATCATAAAATGTTCTTCCTTTTTTCAAGACATTTTATTTTAATTTCATTTAGACCTACGTGTACAACAGATAGTTGTGATAATAAATTCAAATAAAAACTTTAAAATTTCTACAACCATAAATAAATATCGATGGGACTAAATGAGGTTGGTCTAATGGTACCTTATACCTATTTCATAAAGTTGTGGGTTCTAACGGTGCATATATATCGTTGAAGTATTTAGTAACGGTATATAAAAATTTTCAAAATATAATGATTATTTTTTATTAATTTTAGAAGTTGTAACCGTTGATTTTATATGAACAATTATGTGATAACTACACGATTTTATTACAATAAATATTTGACAATTATTTAGATTAATGGTATTGTTAATGATTATATTAATGTGCAATGGTTGGATTTCGAATTATAAAAAATGTATTCGAAATCATTTTATGGGTACTTTTGAATCCCCTCAAAAGCTATCAAAAGGAATATGAATATATTCTAACTGTTCTAAAATACTGTATTGGGAGTACACCCTTACAGTATTAACATGTTATTGAATGTTGGAGGTCAGAGCGTCGTTTAACCTGATACCTGATTTTACCAGAAAATTGTGGAGTTGCTTAATTTGTATAATAACTATCCAATTGAAAATAACTATATATCATGATGGGAGAGATTCGGAGAATGTCAAAATGGTCATGTAAATTTGGATTACGTACAATGACAGTCACTAGTATTTGATATGAGTATTTCGTTTTCTTGGTAATATTTGATATGCCATTGCTACGTTCATGCATGATGTTTTCGTCTGGAATGATCCCAAATAAGCATGGTTGATTAATTGTTGGCATATTTATATGGTCTTTGCTCTCAAATTAACGATGCTTTAAATGTTTTAATAATTGAAAATTGTTGGTTTAAATGTTTTAATAATCGTGTGCTTCACGTGGTGTATTAATTTTGAAATTATTTAGAATCAGTTTAGCAGATCCTCCACCAATGATAAAAGATATGTTAATTGTGTTTTATTCAAATGCGAATCACCGGTGATTATGTTTAATTTTGGTGGAGATGGAGTATTTTAAAAAGGGTAGTGTTAACATGTGCCCTTAAGACACAGGTTAACAACCACTTAATTACTATAAATAGAAAATAGTCACTGTATTTATTGTAATAAGATGATAAATACAGTTATTGATACGGAGTGTATTTTTGCTCACCCACATTAACTAGAGGTAACCATTACCCCCATCCCAGGTGTTGACACGTGTCCCAAACTTAACCCAAAGTTCAAAGTTAACCCAAAGTTAACCAAAGTTTGGGACATGTGTCAACACTTGGGGTGGGGGTAATAGTTACCTCTAGTTAATGTGGGTAAGCAAAAATACACTCCATTGATACGTGTGTTTATTTATATTTATGAAAATAAATTGGTTGTTAAACCTATGCCTAAGACACATGTTAACATTACCCTTTTAAAAATTATCCGAATAATATAACTCGGTCAACTATGGAGTCCGAGTTGATCGCCTCAAGAGAAGGCATGTTCTGATTTTTCCCATTGGTGCACAACTGCACACCCTTCTTAAATAAGATGAATTTCCGGATACAATTATTAAATAACGTGAAATTGTTTGAAAATTATTGGTGCATGTATAACAATTGCTTAATTCTAAAAGTGAGCCTAGATTTTCTGATTTTGTATAGTCAGAATAAATTTGGCCAATTTTTTTTGAATTGGGTCGGTTCCTATGAGAGTTTAGGTAGGCATCTCTAAAGCACTCTTGAAAACCACCAAGGCGCAGGGCCATTAAAGCACCACACCGAAAAGAACATGTTATTACTAATTTAGAATTCAATGTAGGCAATTGGTCATCTGATTCACATAAAAAGGGACATTGGTTCATAGAAACTTTATGTTTCACCAAGTTATTGTGAATCAAATCAATTGTCCAATGCTTGGTTCATTGCCAGAAAGGCACCAATACACAAGCATTAAATTCTAGTGATTTTCTCTAGTAATTCTTTGGTGTATTTTGAAATTTGAGGGGATTGTTGGAAATTTTATTTAAAATTTCAAAATACAATAATTATATTTTATTAATTTTAGAAGTTGTAACCATTGTTACTAAATGATGCTTTTATGTGAGCAATTATGTGACCGTTATGATGGTTTCATTACAATAAATATTTGACAATTATTTAGATTAATGGTATTGTTAATGATTATATTAATGCAGAAATTCTATTATTAGTTCGAACTGACAAAAGTTATATCAGTTCCTTGCATGTGGGCCACTGGATTTAAATACTTTGACTTGACTGTATGCACTTGTCTTGTCAGTCAAAGTATTTGAATCCAGTGACCCACATATAAGGAACTGATATAACTTTTGTCAGTTCGAACTGATAATAGAAAGACCGTATATTAATGTGCAACGGTTAGATTTCGAATTATAAATTTCAAAATCATTTTATGAGTACTTTTGAATCCCGTCAAAAGCTATCAAAAGGAATGTGAATAATTGAATATATTCTAGCTGTTATAGAATACTGTATTGGGAGTGTACCCTTACAGTATTAACAAGTCATTGAATGTTGGAGGTCAGAGCGTCGTTTAATCTAATTGCACCAGAAAATTGTCCTAAAGGAGCGCAATCTGAAGTACAGTGTTTTGGCTTGACCTTAGTTGTTTTTTCCAACATCCATCTACTCCTCAAAATTTTCCAAAAAAAAAATCATTTTAACAACAACAATTAAAATACATAATCCAATGAAAAATAACGTGCTTTATATTTAGGGAAAGTAACAACAATTATAATTCTTGCCTTACGTGGGTAGGTAAATTTATGGATGATTTTTTTTTTTTTTTTTTTAATGTATATAAAAAAAAATGTTTCTATTATACTAAATTTCATCTCAAATAAGTCAATGTAATTTTTGTTTTAAAATATTTTATAATGATTATTATATAATTTTGTTTTTGAACTAATAAATTTATAATAATTAATAAGAAAGTTAACGTGAATTGCTATTTTAAGAAAGGCAAATTGCAATCAAATACCCTAATATTTTGGTGTATATACAGCTAAATTGAACTTTTGTCAAAATTACAAATAAATACCATTAACCTAACTGTTACCGTTAGTGTTAACTCTAGTATGAAGGTCAAAAGGGTATGACCGACTTTTTACACATAAAAGAAAATAAATCAATAAAAATTTGTTTTAAGAAAATAAAAATAGCTAGTTCACCAGATCTGCATTTGAACTTAGGTTTGTTGGTTCTTCTTCAACTACTATGTGACTCGATTTATACTTTAAAAAAAAAAAAAAAAAAAAAAAACCCAATCTATATCTCTCTATCTATCTATCGGTCTATCACTCGATCTGTACGGGCCTTTCTTTTTTGGTTCTCTAATTGTTTTCCAAGGAAAAAAAAAACGATTTTGACTTAGATACGGTAATGAATCTCATGTTTTTAGTATCCGAATAGTTTATTTTAGGTCCATGTTTTGTTTTTCTTTAATGCAAAAATCAACAAATTTGTAGTCTATTGTTGGCTGAGATATTTTCTTTTCTTTTTCTTTTCTTTTTTATGTTCTATGTGGGTTGTGTTGTTTGTTCAGGTTTTGGTGTTGTGATTTGTGACCTTTTTGGTTAAAGAGAAAATATATTGACATGGGAACACATGGTAGCTTTGTGGAGGAGAGAATTAGGTTGGATGCGTTGGTTTGGTATTTAGAAAAAATATATATATAAAAACAATACAATATTCATTGTTTGTAATTGGTGTTTTGATGTATGTAGACAAATTCATCCATTAGAGATGATCGCATCATGAAGGAGATATGCATCACAATTCAGCATCAAGTCTTCTTCAACTTGGAGGAGATCTCTTATGTTATTTTTTTTTTCTTTAATTTTTTTGTTATTAGTTGATTTTGAAATTTTAAAATTTTAAAAAGGCCCTTTAAATCAAATTAGAAAATAAAATAAAATAATTATAATTATTGATAGATAGGCAACTAAAGGGCAATGTAGATATTTCTTATTATTTGACCGGTCAACTGTTAATTATAACGGTCAACCGTTAGGTTAAAGGTATTTATATGTAATATTGACAAACGTTCAATCTAGTTGCACATACACCAAATGTCATTGTACTTGATTGCAATTTGCCCTTTTAAAAATATATTAAAGTTAGAGTTGAAAAACATGTTTAGCTACTAATAGCTGTTAGCTGTAATGATAAGGCCTTGATCCATAATATCCTCGTGGGATTTTCTTGATATAAATAAATATATATATATACATATATATTTTCTGAAATCTTTTCTTATACTTTTTTAAAACAAAGAATAATTATGTTTCTTTTAATATTACAATAATTCAGATGAGGGTCCAACTCATTTTTTCAAGAATAATTATGACTTAATAAACAATTAACAACAAATTTAATGATTATTTAAATAAAAACTCATATTATAATGGGAAGAAATCTTATATGGGATGATCTCATTACGTCATCGGTTACACTGTCCAATTAGATTATGTCATGTCCAAGTAAATCCCACATAAGAGAATTTTTCTATAATTTAATCTCTCTTTTAAGTTAAAATAGTGTGTATTTTTCCATGATACGGATATTGACACTCATAAAAATGATAAGCGCACCCATTTTTATAAGTACACCTATATCTAAAATTTAAAATTAAAACATTACTAAAAACACCCATCTTAATGCCAATAGTATCCTTATTTAAATGAATGTTTTCATTTTAATATAATTTATTTATAAACCCTCATAAGTTATTAACACACTCAATTTTATAAATGATAAATTTTTAAGTTCTCCAAACTTGAAAACACAGTCTCGAAAATTCTTAAATTCTTTAATTTCGAGAATCTTTACTTCAGGCCAATTTCAGGCTGTGTATTTACTTAAGGCATGCTTATTATATTTATTATATGAACAAGAGTGCTTGAGCGTACAGCTATGAAAAGTAAAGTCCTGCTATTTGTTCTTTACCAAAAGAAATATTAAGAGTAATAACAAAAGAAATGAAATGAATATTGGCTTGATTGATTTTATATCCCGTCGATGCATTTTAAGAAATGAAACAAAATCCAGTTTACATGATGTAGTAGAGTATCATTACATGATCGATACATCATAGAGAGGCCTTATACAGAACGAAACGGGAAAGATTAAAAAAGAAAAAAATCAATTAAAAAATGAATTACATTACAAAATAGACACTATATTACAAAAATAGGTCAGCTGGGACCGTTAAAAAAGATGACCTGAATCAAAGAAGATTAGAAGTATATTCAGATGTTGATCATAATTACAGCACTCCTCAAGTTCTGGTCCTGGTTGGGAATCATAATCCAGACATTCTTTGTCAGAATAACAATATGAAGGAGATTGCAATAGACAAAATTGTTCAGTCAGTCAACCTCCTTCGCATTCTTAAGCACCTGTCCTCCAGAGTATAGGTGTTCAAAAATTTAATAGCACTATTTGGAGGGGTTTTTGTAAGAATATCACCACTTTAGTAATCTAAGTTTAAAAGACACCAATCTTGGTGACCAGACAAAAATACCCCCATTTTGTCTGTTTGTGTGTTTTGAAACGTGAGAGAAAAAACTTGAGGGAGAGAGAACAGTTGGGAGAGAAGTTATCAGCGCAAGAAATCCGGCCAAAAAAGCAACGGCAAATCACCGGCGCTACAGTAGAGTATCGACAGTGGTGAAACTCTGTCTCACGCGTTTTGGTTGAGATTTGCGTTTGATGTTTGGTGTTTGGTTAGACATATAGATTAGGTTTGATTAGATTTATTGTTCATTAGGTTTGTTTGATTAGGTTAGGTTAGGGTTTAAAGTTCTGTAAAAATTTTGTTGAAGACGATGAATACAATATTCTCCGAGCCTTTTAAACCTTCATTCGAGCTTTTTCCGAGCCTTTTAAACATTCGTTCGAGCCTTTTCCGAGCCTGTTAAACCTTCATCCGAGCCTTTTAAGTAATGTGATTAGGGTTTCTGCAATTTTTCATCTCTGAGCCTTTTAAACCTTCGGCCGAGCCTTTTCCGAGCCTTTTAAACCTTCATCCTAGCCTTTTAAGTAATGTGAGTAGGGTTTCTGCAATTTTTCATTTCTGAGCCTTTTAAACCATCGTCCGAGCCTTTTCCGAGCCTTTTAAACCTTCATCCGAGCCTTTTAAGGAATATTGTAAGGTTTATAGTTAGTGTTGGCATCAATTCCATATCAAAATCCAAGCGTGTCTCAACCACAACTCATTCGACAGATTCGTGTGGAGTTGATATCTCTTCTGTCTCACGTTCCTTCATGATTTGATTTCATTTATATATCACTTTCACACACTTTTGTTGTTGTTAATTTGCATTCTAGGACGTTTAGATGTGTGTGGTGTGTTGTTTCCATATTTTTGTATTTGGACTTGAATACTATTATGATAGAGTTCCGGTAGGTAGTTTTCCAATGATTAGATTTATTGTTCATTCGTTAGGTTTCGACGTTTTCCGAGATGATTTCTCAACCGTTTTTCAAAGGTTAGTCGTCGTCGTGGTAAGAGAGTAGGGTCCGGAAACGGATTAATCGGAGTTCAAGATACGGGTACAAAAATTTGTTGAAAACGATGATTTTGTCTTCTCTCTCTTCCTATATCTTCCCTCTCTCTCTCCAATATTCTCCGAGAACTTCAAAACACCATATCTTCCTCATCCCGGATTTGAGTGATTTTAGTGTTCGTAACCTTCATCATGTGGTTTGGTGGCTGTTTGAGCTGGTGGTTCCACACTTTTCCGAACCAGCTCGAGCAACCAAGGTATTGGACTTTTAAACCTTCTTGGGGTTTCTTCTTCTATTCTATGTTTATGTTTGGAGCTATTGAGAAAGATAGCTGATTATCATTCTAATTGAAAGTCAATTTGTGGACTAATGTTGACTAGTTTCTAGATTCTAGATTTTACATATGTTAGTTGTATTGTGATTAGAATGACATCTTAGGTTGTTTCTTAATTGAATTAATTTTGTGATAAATGACCTTGAGATTTGATTTGATCCTTTGATTGATGAAATCTAGGATTTGTGTATTTGTTTGTGATTTAGAGAATCTAGGTTTTGATTGATGTAAATCTCAAATCCTTGCTCTATATTTTTGGCTAGAATATTGATTGATTTTAATCTCATATATCTAGCATTTAATTGTATATTGATAGCATCTTGAATTTGTTCTTCATGAATATATTTTGATTCAAGTATTGTTTGTGTGAATGAGACTTTGAGCTTATGTGTTTGGTGTTTCACATGCTTAGGTTTTATTCTCGTATTTTGCATCTAGACTTTTATTGAA
Source organism: Acer yangbiense (assembly GCA_008009225.1). Lineage (NCBI taxonomy): Eukaryota > Viridiplantae > Streptophyta > Magnoliopsida > Sapindales > Sapindaceae > Acer > Acer yangbiense. The sequence continues at coordinate 10,945,485 of CM017763.1, forward strand.
TGTGTTATCACATGTTTAGGTTTCATAGGATGTATTGCAATTTCTATGTTGATTTGATTGTTTTCATCTCTGAGCATGAAGTCTGGCTAGAGTCGGGGTGACTCGGATAGCCAAGCAAGAAGACTTGCCTAGAGTCGGGATGACTCGGATAGGTAAGCAAGGAGTCATGGCTAGAGTCGGGAGGACTCGGATAGTCATGCATGGGAGGCTCCCTAGAGGCAAGAGTGCCTTGGATAGGGAGTTGGCTAATATATTGGTAGGCCTAGGCGTATGGTTAGACATAGACTCCAATAGAGCGGGGTACACGGGAGGTGTATGCACCGAACCTTTTAGGGTTGGGTAGGCTTAACCTTCATCCGAGCCTTTTAAGTAATGTGAGTTTCCTCCTTAGGGTTTCTGCAATATTTTCATTTCTGAGCCTTTTAAACCATTTTTGTATCTATGATTCTTTTGTATATTGTAATTTTTGTTTAGTGATATTTGATCACTCTTGTAACTCATTGAATATCTATTGAAATACAAGCTTAATTTGTTGTTGTGTTTACTTGTTCTTATACCTCACACAACTAGATGATATTAAACCTTCTCGTATTGTCTATGTATGTCTTCCTTGGCTTATTTTGTTGTGTGTAAGGCTACCTTGAGGGACAAACGAAAGTTTGTTCAAAGGTTTGAAAAAAGGTGTAAAAACCTATTCACCCCCCTTCTAGGTATGCTTTAAGCTATTTAACTACGTTTGTATACATTCAAATATGATGTAGGTTTTTGTAATTTGAATCTCCGAGCCTTTTAAACCTTCATCCGAGCTTTTTACATAATATTCTGAGCCTTTTTATAAAGTCTCCGAGCCTTTTTATTAAGTGTATTCGAGCCTTTTCATCAAGTCTTCGAGACTTTTGAATCTCACTCCGAGCCTTTTCAATAAGTCTCCGTAACTTTTATTTTTCAGTGTCCGAGCCTTTTCATGAAGTTATATATATTAATTTTTTTATATTTTTTTTTATGTGAATATGTAGATGAGGAATCCACTGAAAGATTATCTGAAAACTCCAGCGGAAGAAAGGTACCCAGGGAAAATAACTCGGCATGACCATTTCGGTCACCTTAGAGATATCGAAAATGCACTTAACAATGTACCTCAAGATCTTGCGGTCGAAGAACGACGTCGGTACACTGAGTCGTGTTTTGGACATTTCCTTCGGATGCAGCGCAACATGAAGTTTTCAGCTGGCATTATCCATCGATTGCTTATTCGTAAGTTGCATCACGACGGGGCGGAAGATGAGATGAGATGAGATGAGATGAGATGAGATGAGATTTCTTTTAGGAAAACATTCGGTCCGGTTCTCGAAGGTTGAGTTCTGTCTGATCACCGGATTGAAGTTTGGAGAACTTCCCGACACGTCGACCTATGATGTGGTACAGAATGACATACACCAGCGGTACTTTGAGGATCAAGATGTTGAGTTTGGAGAGCTGAGAGTCGCTGTACGGACCGATGATTTTGCTAAGCAGTACGATGCGGTTAAGCTATGCTTACTGTATATGCTTAACTAGATACTAATGGGTTTGGACGAGAGAGAGAAAGTCTCATTATGGCAGTTTCGCCTAATCGAGAACTTGGACGCTTTTGATGCATTCCCGTGGGGTGCGCACGTGTATAGGCGATCTATTTCTGGCTTCAAGCATGCGTTGGATGGTCGTCGGGAACGGTTCAAAAAAAGACAGTGAGAAAAGGGCGTTGAAGTACATAAGGTGGAGACGTGCAACATATACGGTTGTACTTATGCACTGTTAGTAAGAATTTAGAATTTGAATCCATACTTTAATTGTATTTTTTATTTTCATATGATTGATGTGTTTGATTATTATTGTACTTATCTATTACGCAGATATTTGCTTTTGAGGTTATCCCCGATCTTGCCATAGAAGATTGTAAAATGGGAGTTGAGTCAGCGACCGAGGGGGGATAAGTTGGATTCCATTTTCATTGAAAGGGTAAGTATTGGTGATGTTAACGTTAATAGTTAATAATATGTATGCAATTAGCAAATGGTCTAACAATGATTTCAGATGTTTGCGAGGGTGAAATTGGTGCCGACACCAGCAGAGATGGCTGAACAGTACTTTGAGGGCATTGAGGAGGGAGGTAGTCTGTATGATACCGATGCCGAACACCGTACGACTACCAAACCCAATGATACTAAGGGTCTGTATTCGAGACCCAGTGATACTGAGCATCCGCATTCGGGACCCAGTGATATAGAGGGTTCTGACATGGATCGTCACAGTGGGAGTCCCGTGAGGCATAGGCGGGTTCGATTTGTGTTGCCCACACAGCCTCGACCTGGAGGTGACTCACGACGAGGCGTTGGAGGGCATCCAAAGGTATGTAAAAATAGTTGCACCGCAGTATTTAATCTGAAAGCAGTTGGAAACTTTTAGTACTCACAACGTGTTTTTTCTTTTTTCATTTTAGGATCGTAGGTATACTGAACTGCTGGATGCGTTTCGAGAGTTACGGGACGAAGTGCAAAAGACTGACAAAAAGTGAGATCAACAGCATAAGGAGTTACTGGATTTGATTCGGGGGCTTCAGGGTTCGACGTCGCAGACACCTACTGAAGGCAGACGGTCCGATGACCAACCGTTTGATGACCCGCTGATCGATGACCAAGACCGAGACTTTAGTGATAGAGACTGGACCGGTAGTCATCAGGACGGAGCGGACTCAGAGACTTGGCGTCAACTGCACCACCCCACTACGCAAACAGTGTCTGATTAACAGGGACAAACTGAGACAGCACATATGGAGATAGAGCAAGTACCTCATCAGGTATTACCAGACCCTGTTGTTCATCCCCAACACTTGGGACAGAGTGCCTCCATACCGCGCACCCCTCTGGTTGATCTTAGTGCAGCGCATCCTTCCATTCATTCCACGGGGACAGAGTTCCTCAGTCCTGACGCACTCATCGGGTCTATCCCAGCAGGGCTCACCCCTGTAGGCGATCCACGAGGACAAAGTTCCTCCATATATCCCACCCAGGACCCTGTGACACGGGGAGCGAGTTCCTCCATACAGCGTATCCCTGCAGGGGATCCACGAGGACCGAGTTCCTCTATACAGAGCACCCCTGCTGGCGATCCACGGGGACAGAGTTCCTCTATACAGAGCACCTCGGCAGGGGATCCACACGGACATAGTTCCTCCTCACATCAGACACGTTTGGTGGATCCCCGTGGTTTGGATCGTAGTCCCCCACCACTTCAGCGTCAGGATCGGGTTCGTAGGCGAGGTTGGCAGGAGCGGAGCCCATACACTGACCCCTGTTGGCCGAAGAGTGCAAGAACTATGCCACAGCCACCACATGTATGGGCGCCCCACGAACTGATAGATCCTGATCACCTAGCGGCGTACCAAGCGTTCAAGAGGAACCCGACGGGGGAATTGTAAGTATAATCATAGATATTACAATCTCGCACTTATTTTGAAACAGCTTAGTAAAATTGAATTGTAATTATGCAGGCGTGATGTGGATCTACACGTGCCAGTTGATGTCATTTGGTTCCACCGGTTTCAAAGCAACTTTATGGAGTTGGAGGATACGGTATGTTCATAACTATAATATATGTATAAGTTGTCTCAAAAATTGTACAATCCTAACAAATAAAAACGTTCAAACTTTCAGCACATTGACGCGTACTTGAAGATTCTGTGGAAGCGTCAGCAAGCATTTCCCACTGTCTACGGTCCGAGGATCAACATCTGGATTCATAGTTTTATGTAAGTGTTTAAATTGTACGGTATTTGCTTGTGCATTGATGTGTTTCATACATCTATAACCTAACGTTTTTGTACAGCCATGGTTATGTAACCTCTGGGACAGAAAGATGGGAAGTGGGTCTGAGAAACCCCGTACAGGTTGGTCTTTACAGAAGCAGAAGTGGTCCGAAGAAGACCTTACGGTGGTACGTGGGTTGCTCCCGCTAGGAAACATGCCATGGCATAATGTTGACTCCATGAGTGTTTATTTTATATGTTTTCCATTAAAGTTCTGAAAAAAAAATGTCACACTGATCACACAATGTTGAAACACCTGCAGGTTCTGATTCCGTGCAACCTTGGACGTACGCATTGGGCCTTGGCCAGCATCGACCTCACAGGAGGGAATATCTACTTTTTTGACTCGTACAGACAGGAGGTTCCAATGCGCCACAGGAAAATGCAGCTCGCGTGCTTACGGTATTTTTTACCCTCGATGCTACATGCGGTGCACTTTCACGATCGCAGACGAAGGGGCGATATGACGTACGCAAAGACTACTAGGGCATTCACTTTTTATTATGTGTCTGCAGACCGTGTGCCACAATAGGAAATAGGGTCTGACTGTTTCAAGATTTGATTTTATCCAAATTCGTTTTCATATCATTCCATTCTAACATTTGTTCATGTGGTGAATTGTAGGGGTAACTGTGGTGCCCATACTTTAAGATTGACAAAGTATCTGGCGGTGAACAGGGATACTTTTGACTGGTCGAAAAATGATATGACCACCATCCGAGAGAAGATGGCTGTAGAGGTTTTTTGCAACTCGAAGGATTGGTCTTCGAGATAGTGATTTAGTTTATGTACATAACATTTCAGTAATGAAAAAATATATTGTTAACCGGAAATTTAGGCAATCAATTCAAGGAAGAACTTTTCCCACTAAAAGGACCGGACCGCTTCATTGCCTACCACGGTTACACCCATGATCAACCCAACCCGCTTGTTGGGAATAAGGGCCCGTCTTTCCTTCGACCAGGCCCACTCTCAGGCACGTCAGGATTAAGCATCGCTCGACCCAGAACCGGCCTTCCTCCCATTAGAACGCTTCCAGAGAAAGGGTACCTGGCCTAGTGGGGAGCCCGCCTCCAAAGCCACGATTCGTTCGGGATCCGGCCCCGCTCCATAGCCCAATGAGAAGGACCGCTTCTTCCAGCAGCGGGTCGGCCCCAGTGGCCGTACCCGTCACAGAAATCACTATCTTGCCCCCCACGACACCCTCCTACTACTCGAGCAGCCCTCTCTAGAAGAACCCCTGGGAGCTCACTAGCGCATCCTATTCCGTAAGGGCTGACGCCAGCCCCTAATTCTAGCTCACATGGGATAAAAAAGGTGCTGAGAACACCTGCAAGGCACCAATGTCGCCTCATTAATAAGGGAGCAGTAAGCATGACTGAGGAAAGACAGCAACCAACGGTCGAGATCGCCTACTAGCCGCGCCACATCAACGGCGGGATGGCATTCCATCTCAGCCCTAATTGAAAGTCAACTATCCCTTACATGTAAGAGGATACTGGTTCCTTCAGCAAAATACTTGCAGAAATGCAGCAAGCATGAAGAAGGAAATGGTAGGAGGGAATGCCTGACAGGTGCAGCGGGACAGGCGCTGACAATGTCCCCTGCCAAGCCAGAACCTTGACAACGACTTCCCACCGCCACAAAGGCCCTTTACGACCAACCAAAGCTCGCGAAAATGCCACCTTTCCACCACCTCAGCCCTACAAAGGTTGTGATTTGGACTTGAGGCCTAGGTGGAGCGATCGGAACCCTCCAAGGTGTGTGGTGACCCCGACCCTACCCCAGATCAATGGCCGGGATCAGCCCCGCCAATTGTGCCCTAGGAACTAGGGCCCCACCTACCAAAACGGAGGCTCCAGCCAAGGAAGAACGGGAGGGCGCAATCTTGACCCTTGATTCCTTGTGACCGCTATTGTAGATAGGAGGGAATGGTGGAGATTTAACCGGGAGTTCCCGCCTAAAACAGGGGACCTCCACCTACCCCCTACCCCCTACCAGAGACCCTATAAATACCCCTACATCCCACAGAGGAAAGGGTTGGCCCTTGAAAATAAAAACCTCCTACCCCGCCTAGTCAAAGCTCCTATGTGTGTGTTCTACTTGGCTACTACCCCGCCTAGTTAAAGCTCCTATGTGTGTGTTCTACTTGGCTACTACCCCGCCAAGTAAAAGCTCATATGTGTGTGTTCTACTTGGCTACTACCCCGCCTAGTAAAAGCTCATATGTGTGTGTTCTACTTTGCTACTACCCCGCCTAGTAAAAGCTCCTATGTGTGTGTTCTACTTGGCTACTACCCCGCCTAGTCAAAGCTCATATGTGTGTGTTCTACTTGGCTACTGTCTCGCCTGGGCAAAGCCCCCGTGTGCAACCCATTGAGTGACCTCCCTGCTTAGTTTGTACTCTTGTATGTTGTGTCCCCATCCCGCTAGTAAACCTTTTGTAATAGCTGGATGTGGTATATGAAGTGATGGACGATGTACTCCACTGTTAAATAATAAAAGGCCCACCTTTTTACCCCTCCAAAGATACACCAGGCGCACCACGCGCACCAGCACGCTACCTTAACCTCTGTTCCACCCTGTAGGACCGGTCCTACTGCATAGTATCGGTCACTGGTGCCCGGGCCAAGGGAGCTTCACCCCACCCGGTCCGAGGCCAGCTGCGGTGCACCCCGTACACCGCGGTCCAGGTTATCCCGGGAAAATCCCCAACGGATTTTCAGGATAACATATATATATATATATATATATATATATATATATATATATATATATATTAAGTGTTTGCAATTAGCAAAGGATCCAGTATGACATTAAACAAACAACTAAATTCAAATCAATTTCAGAAAAAAAAAATTTAACATAAAACCATAACTGTATCAAGCATGGTTTCCAAAGTTTGAACGATGTTGGAACACATTAGCAATCGAAAGCTTTTCGAGCCTTTTTATACACATTTCATACATTAAAATCCATATACAATACAGCAAATTCAACAACAAATTCAATAAAGGATCCAGTATGACATTAAATGAAGAACTACATTCAAATATATTTTCGAACATAAAATCAATCATATTAGTTCTACATAAAAGCATAAGAACCAAGGGTCTCATAAAACAACTGTATCGATCATGGTTCCCAAAGTCTGAACGATGTTGGAAGACATCAAGTTGGAGACATGTTTCTCAATCACAAGCTTTTCTGGTGGCAATTAGTCTTCCTCTTGTACTGCCTTGTTATGTTTGATCGTCTTCCTCTTGTACGGCTCCATTCATTCCACTAGCGTGTCCTTCTGAGGGCATGTTTGTTTGTTGTGTCCTATTGTGTGACAAATGCTACACTTGCGACGGTAATCATCAGGGACAATTGTCCTGGGACCTTCATTAACCATAGGCGGATTCGAACACCGCCTGCTATTATGTCCTGGTTGTCCACATCTTCTACACGACTGTGTGGTTGTCTTCTCCGAAGACGATGCATGTCGACCCTCCATAAGGCGACCTGATTGTCTCTTCGTCTTTGGATTTAAAACCACCCGCGCTGCAATATCGGATGGAACTACCCATGAAGAAGGATAGCCAACAGGCATAATAGGAACCGAGTATGCATCAATAAGTGTCTCCCTCAGGTAGTAGTCCGCACACAGAGATGTGAAATCCAAGTTCTGCTCCCTGCAATAATGAAAACAGTAAGATTCACGTTTGGTTATAGAAAAGCGTTAAATGTAACTTGTCATGTACGTTGCCGCTGCGAGTGCGTGTGAACAAGGTAAAAAGTCCATTTGGAATTTGTTGCACGTGCAAGTCTTCCGAGCTAAGTTAACCGTCCACTGTTTTCCCTTGTGTTTGACGGAGAATATGTTCCAGTCAACTGCATTTACGGTCATATAACTGCATTTCTCGACACGTTTCTGGATCACCCCATGTGCTGCGTCGGTCAATCGATGATGCATGGACTGTGCAGCTGTATGATGATCGTGAAACCACTTTTGTAGCATATTCCTAATGAACTCTGCCAGTGTCATTAGTGGCAGTTGCCGTGCGAATTTTAAGCATAAGTTTATGCACTCTGCAACATTTGTGGTCATCAACCTGTACCTTCTTTGGGGACAGTGAACACGGGACCACTTGTGTGGACCAGCATCAATAGCATAATCGTATACACCCTTATGCAGCTTATGTAACTCCCCCATGTGGCGATCATACTGGATTTCCTTGTACGACCTAGCAGCGTTATCCATTATGTCGGCAATATCCTTTCTGTGGAAATGCTTCTTCATATTTTCACCAAAATGCCAACAACATATGGTATGGGTTGCATAAGGGAAGACTTTTGAAATCCCTGCTTCAATACTAGCATGACGATCGGAAATGAAAACCAGATCATCTATATGACCAAGGGCCCCCCTCAAGCATTCTAAAAACCACTCCCATGAATAGTTGTTTTCTGAGTCACCGTACCTAAAAGCAATTGGATACACCTATTCGTTTCCATTTTGTGCAGTTGCAACAAATATTGTACCCCCGAATCTTCCCTTCAAATGGGTATCATCAACTGCAATCACAGGACGCATACACCTCCGAAAACCTCTAATTGAGGACCATAACAACATGAAAAAGTATAGGAATTTACCATCGTCTGTGCATTGTAAGTCCGTGATTGTGCCAGGATTTTGCTGTTCGAGAATGTATGCAAAAGATGGCAGCAGTTGGAAAGTTTCTTCATGCGTTCCATAGCTCAATGACAATGCATATTGCAGGGCATCATGTGCCTTACTATACATGATTTGGATGCCATATATTGTTTTCATATCGGCAATTATGTCCTTGGGACACATGAAAACCAACATTAATATGGAAGACGACAAATGAAAACAAGTCGTGAGAAACGAAGCAAACATGGGTTAAATATTTGTCCCGAGCAAACGGTATTTGACTCAAATATTTAAGGGGGTATTGTTATAGGTAAAAATCATCATAAAGGACACGTTATCCCCATAAAGAAGCCACGTAAGCAGGAATCAGGAAAAGTCAACTCGAAAGGGGGAAATCCCCCAAGTGACCCACTCAGCTAAAACCAAAGCGACCCGATCACAAACAAAGAGAACCAGCTCGGGCAACATCACTTACTCGAGCATACTCGGGCGTACTCGGGGATCAACAAGAAGAGATGGTTACGGAAACTCACTTCCCAAACGCATAGAAAGAATCAGCAATGAGCACCTCCACAATACGTAGCAGTGCAACCCTTCGGAGTTTAACCAGGAAACAAGTAGGTCTCCCGAGAATAAAGGAGAAAGAATCCGGCCCAAACTCGGACTCAACCAAAACAGGAAACATATCACGCCCAAAAAGGAAAAAGAATCCAACTAGGACTGGGCAACCGCTTAAAGACTTGGGCGCCACGACACTAAACCCTAGCGGTATCCCCAAACCCTAGGAACAACATGTATAAATACCCTTTGTAAAACATAAGGGAGAGAGAGACTTTTTTAGCATAAAAGAGACCATAGCGTATTTTTGTAATCAATGGATTTTGGCTTCGTTGTTTAGGCAATAACCCGTGGACGTTTCTCCGGTCATCGGAGTTTTACCACGTATCTCTTGCTTATTATTTTACGGTATTAAAATTCAACTATTATCACCCACAAACGTGATCTCAAATCATCGATTGAGTGTTGACCAAAAATCACCGTCAACAGGTACCATCAACTGCAATCACAGGACGCATACACCTCCGAAAACCTCTAATTGAGGACCATAACGACATGAAAAAGTATAGGAATTTACCATCGTCTGTGCATTGTAAGTCTGTGATTGTGCCAGGATTTTGCTGTTCGAGAATGTATGCAAAAGATGGCAGCAATTGGAAAGTTTCTTCATGTGTTCCATAGCTCAATGATAATGCATATTGCAGGGCATCATGTGCCTTACTGTACATGATTTGGATGTCATATATTGTTTTCATATCGGTAATTATGTCTTTGGGACGCATGAGACGACCATCATGTTGCTGAAGTCTAGGTGCAACGACTTCTCCGATTGTGACTGCACTAGCTTGTCGGTGCCGACGGTGAATCTCCTCCAACGGACAACTGTGTTCGTTGACAAAACTTCTGACTTGAAAGTAAGTCCCTTCAGCTCTCCTCACCGCTCTTAATTTCCACGTACAGTCGTCAATTATGCAGACCATATGTAAAGTTGTCTTATTCGACCTTTTCACCTTCCATTCAAAGTTCTGCCGCATTGAAAAATGGCTAACTAGCCTTTTCAAATCCTTTTTACTCGGAAAAAATTGACCTTTATAAATCATGGTTCTAGGTTCTTGCGATGCGAAGGTGTTGCTTGTACCAGTACCAAACGAGTATGCATCTGCTCCGGGAATAACCCACGTTGTCATATTACCAGAATCAAATGTTGTTACGTTATATCAGACCTCGGAAGTCCCAACCATATCTGGTGTAGTGCAACTAACTCCTTGTACACGTCTACCATGTGTTTGAATTTATTCAGGCTCTTTATCCACATTTTGCAGATCATCAACCTGTTCATTATTTGCATCATTATCCACGTCATGGTTCGGGCAATTGTTCTGCTCGTTATATTGCTCATTGTAATGCCCATTGTACTGCTCATTGTACTGCTCATTGTACTGCTCAATTCGACAACCAAACACATCAAACAATTTGAGGTTCAACTATATCTGTATGGTCAACCGTTACCGGTGGGACACCACACATGTTTTCCCTACCTTCGGTGGCACTCCTTTGGGTGAACCCTTGGTTGTTACCGCTAAAGGATCCAAACTGTTGGGTATTTTCAGGATGAGGAATATCATTCCCTATCATATCTCCATCTGTCCTCTCAGTTACACTGACATATACTTGTGGGATCACTCGATCTTCCCCCAGCATAAATTGGACATCGTCGTCATTCCTTATTAATGTGCGACATGTACTACCAGGAACGATTGATATTGATGACAGATCAACAGTGAATTTGTTTTCATCATATTTCACAATGGTATGCACGATCGCCAACAATTCTTCGTAAGTCATATTCTTTGACACATACATTCCCCGGTTATCGGATCCAATAAACCTCTGGCTTCCGTCAGGAAACTGCTCCCATCGACCGTTGTAAGATATTACAATCCTAACCCGATTCATGATGCTGTCAAATTATTCATCACAAACCATTCATAAAAACACAGGACAAAAAAATATTTTCACATCTTACATTTACAAAGGCTCGGGTGAGGATAATGAAAAGGCTCGGAGAAGACTTCAAAAGTCTCGAAAATTTCTCTAAAAGGCTCGACACTTATTCATTTAAAGGCAAGGAAAAGTCTCGGTGAAGGAAAGAAAAGGCTCAGAAAATGCTAGGTCAAGGCAAGAAAAGGCTTGGAAATTTCTATAAAAGGCTCGATACTTATTCATTTCAAAGGCAAGGAAAAGTCTCGGTGAAGGTAAGAAAAGGCTCGGAAAATGCTTGATCAAGGCAAGAAAAGGCTCAAAAATTTCTATAAAAGGCTCGATACTTATTCATTTCAAAGGCAAGGAAAAGTCTCAGTGAAGGCAAGAAAAGGCTCGGAAAAGGCTCGGAAAAGGCTCGGTCAAGGCAACAAAAGGCTCGGAAATTTCTATAAAATGCTCGATACTTATTCATTTCAAAAGTAAGGAAAAGTCTCAGTGAAGGCAAGAAAATGCTCGGAAAAGGCTTGGTCAAGGCAACAAAAGTCTCGGAGATCCAACAAAAGATATAACAGTTTTCTATATAAACAAATGAAAATGTGAACAAATTAACAGAAGTATTTGCCAGAAATATTACCTTGTTGTACTGAAGCACGTCTAAACGTTTTATAAGTTGAAGAAGAAAGCCGATCCAACCTTGAACTTTTATTTCTATAAACAGAGAGAGAGTCACTGCGGAGAGAGAGTCTCGTTTTTTTTGGAAGTGTGGAGAGAGAAAAGTATAAACAGAATAACATAAATGAAGAACTAAGGGCAATTTTGGTAGTTCACCATAATTGGTGCATTTTAAACTTAACTTATTAAAGTACTGACAAAGTAACCAAATTAGTTAAAAAGGGTGACATTTCCCACCATTTCCACCCAGAGTATAAGAAGCTTATCAGGATATGCCTCAAATTTGCATTTTTTTTTTTCTCGTTCATGTTCTTCTTGTTCTTTTTTTTTTTTTTTTTTTAAATAAATAGAATTAAAGTTGAATAGGGTTTGGTTTTTTATTTTATTTTATTTTATTTTAATAAAGTGATATAGTTGAAGATATGTGTGTAATTAATGGGTGTAAATAATATTTTATTTATTTTTAATTAAACTAATTTGTCCTTATTGGTAAATTTCTATTAGGATATTTTTGTAATTAAAATTTTTATTAAAGAGAGTTTCTCCTTACAATCCATAAATTATCTATTCACACTCCAATTTAATTTTTTTTATTAATGACAATTTTAATCTAAATTAAAATTACTAAACAAGACACAAAAATTTAAAAACACTCTAAACTAATTAAATTATTAAAAAAAAAAATCCTCTCTCCTAAATCATTAGATTAAATATTACGTATTAGACTCTCTTTCCTAAATCTGTTATTACCATATTAAACATTCTTTCCTAATTAATCTTTCTCCATTTTTCAAAATAAAATAAAATAATAATTCATATTTCCATACTTTCTATTAATCTCTGATTAATAGTTAAAGAAAAAATAATTAATATTTTAGTTTTTTACTAACAGTAATATATATAATAAAAAGTCAATTTAAAAAAAAAAAAACAAAAAAAAAAACAAAAAGAAGATATATGAAAACTTGAATTGTTTCAACTAGATTCGATTAAACTTAGAATTTCTAAAACTAATGAAAGAATTAAAATTCTTTAGGCAATCACATACCTACAAGAGTAACAAAAAACATTTTCATATTTTGATTTCTTTTTTTTTAAGTATATACATACATATAATTCCTAAAAATCAAGCTTATTAGTAAGTTTTTTCTTTTCTTTTCCTTAACTGTTAGTCTTACTTGAGAAAGAATGAAAATAGAAAATTAGAGATATGTATTGGTGGAGAGAAAATTTAATATGGTAATTAAAATTTTAGGAGAGGGTATTTAATATGTAAATTAATCTAATGATTTAGGAGAGATGATTTCTTTTTTTAATAATTTAATTCAAAAAAGATAAAAAAGATAATCTTGTAACAAAATGAAATATCTTTAGAATTTTTTAAAATTTAAATTTTGAGAATGGAGTGTTTTTAGAAAAGAAGTATAAAAAGAAAATATTGGATTGTCAAAAGAAGCTCTCTTTATTAAAATATGGGTGTGCTTATCATATTTATGGGTGTCAATATCGGATCCCATTTTTCTTCAATGTATTTATTTAATCATCAATATATTTGTTAATTGCTATCAAAAGTTAGAAAACTCTATAATAATATAAAAAAAGAAGTTAGAAAACTTGTCCATTTTTATTTGTAACATTTCTTTCAATTATGTATGCATAATTTTATTATATTAAAACTTTAATGTATTATCAAATTTCACATAAAAAGATGTTAAATACCTAGTTTAGCACTTTAGCTCAATCTAGTGAAATTTTTTTGCTATACACTGATAATGCCTATTTCTACACTTGATGTAGCCCCATTTTACCTATCATTTGCCTTCGTTTTTCGGGTAAAACCGGTTTATTTAATGTTTAAATGAGCTTGTGCAGGCCTCTTTAACAATCCAAGGGAAATCAAGCTAAGTTGGGCAACATTGGAGCAAAAGCGAGCAGTTGAGGAGCTGAAGAAAGAGGCGGTGCATGACGTCCAGCGCCACCACCAGCGCCGGCGAGGCAGAAACCTGCCGCTGGTCGTGCGCCTGACACCAACGCCCCTCAATTGTGCTGGATGACCAGCGCCACACCAGCGCTACAGCATTCCAGCTTAGCTTTTTCTAGGTTTTCGTGCCCTAATTCCACACATTATAAGTACCCCATTTCAACTTTATTTGCCACACCTCTTGCACGACCCTTAAGCTCCAAAACACCTCTACATCACTCCTAAACACTCAAGAACAAATATTTCACCATAATCCTTCACCAAATCACCCAAACCCTTCATTAAATCATATTCTAAACTCATTTCTCACCTCACCACCTCACTGCCTCACCTAGATCCACCACAAAAATCACATCTTGGAGCAAAAGAAGTCAAGGAGAGAAGAAGCCAAGCACAACCAAGCAAGATAGGAGGAGTTCTTCACATTAGTTTACTATAATCCCTTCTCTCTTTTACATTTATTTATCTTTGATTATGACTTGTATTTATTACTCATATTTTGTAGCCATTTGTTGTACCATGAACTAAATCCATCTTGGCTAAGCCCAAGATGAAGCCTTTTCCATGAATTATTAATAAATGTTATCACTTTATTTATTTCATGTTCTAAATGATTATTGAATGTCTAGCTAGCATTTAGTAATTGATTGGTTGTTGTGTGAAGCACCAAAAGGAGAAACACACAACGTGCTCGATGAAATGTGTGATAGAGGTTGGTAAGATAGAAATATGCGATGCTAACCTCTAGGATTCAATTTGTGTGCCTTGAACTTAATGAATTTATATGTAGTTCGGATAACCATTGAGAAATAGGTTGTTGGTGCATATAAATGTTGTCTTTATCACTTGAGAGAGGTTAGAGACAAATTGAGGGTATCACGAATCTACACACACACTTGCATACTTTACTTCAATGATGTGCCTAAAATTGATGAGAATTGGATAGGTGGATTCACGGCCTTATCTTATTTTCCCATAAGAGATACAACCACTTGCTTGTGTTTGCCTTTGCTTAAGTTTGCTTACTTGTTTATTTTCAATTATTGCATTAGTGTAGTTTAAGTTTATATTTGAGTAGTATAATCCAATCATTCAATTTTTACTTGTTTGAATAGCTCTTAAACTAATCAATTTCGGTAATCGGTCACTCGATCCCTGTGGGAACGAACTTTTATTTACCATTGTGCTACTCTTCGACCTCGTACTATTGCGAGAGTCATAAAGAGACTAGTCATATACCATTGAAGAATATATCTCCCAATTACCGGAATATATATGATTATATTCATATGTGTATTGCTTAGAGAATGTTTGATATGACTTCTTTGCTGTCTAAAAGTTTGAGCTTATATCAAAAAACTCTTTTTGAGCTTTTTATTTATTTTATTTTTAATTATAGAAAAAATGATAAATTGTCTCAACAGTCTTATATATCAAACAATTTAATTGAATATTGGCTAATATTGTGATGCTTGACAATTTTACAATTACATTGACAATACATGTGTGGTACGAAGAAAACTCCCCACACATACTTGTACGATGCGTATGGTGGGACTCGAACCCCTCACCATCAAAATACATAGAAAAAAAAACACACACACATACACAACCACATGTGCTAAGAGGTGATATACATCAATCTCAACACTTTGTTTTTAAAAACGCTAATGATTCATGGTCATTCTCTAAAGAAGAAAAGTGAAAACAAACAAATAAATTGAAAAACTTATAACTAGGGGTGGACACAAAAACCGAAACCGAAACCGAATTGAGTTGAACCGAACCGAACCGAACCGAAAAAGGGTGTTTTGTTCGGTTCATAGCTTTTATTTGGTTCAAACCGATTTAAATTTTGAAAACCGAATTCAAATAGGTTCGGTTTTAGTTTTGGACATACAAAACTGAATTGAACTGAATAAACTGAATTGTCTTAATTAATTATTTTATAAGGTTCAATTTTATTATGGAATGTTTGTTGATGATGTTTTATTTTTGGACTATATTATGTTCTACATTTTTTGACTTCTATTTTATAGAAGTTATGATGATTTAATATTTTGATTGAGTATGTAGACTGAATATGATTGAAATTTTAGATTTGGATTGAAAATTGGGTTGTATTTTGTTTAAATTATTTTTTACATATTATGTTTTCTTAAAAAAGTTTAAGCCTAAATGTAAAAAATGCAACTTAAAGGCCAAAAAATTTTAAAACATATAAAAAAAACCTTCAAAGACCAACATGGCCAAAACCGAATTGAACCGAACCGAATCAAACCGAGATAAAGGTGTTCGGTTCAATTCGGTTTTTGGGTTCAAAACGGTTCAAATCGATTCACACTTTCAAAAATCGAATATATGTCGGTTCAATACAGTTTTGACCAAAATCGAACCAAACCGAACCGAACCGAACCATGCCCACCCCTACTTATAACATTCAGATTTATTGTTCGAATCGGGCTGGGCCAAACAGAACAATAAATATGAAGACTTCGATTACAGGACTTGATCGGAACAAATTAGGCTTTTAATGAATCCGGTCGGACTCGAATTGGATTCAAACCGAAATTATTATTATGTTTCCTTGAAAAACCCAATATTTTAACAATATTTAAGTGCCCATTTAGAAGAGCTTTTTTACTGGCTAAAAGAGCTTTTTTGATTAAAAAAAGCTCTTTTTAAAAAAAAAAAATGTGTTGTTTGGTTGTCACTCGGTAAAACTTTTGGATGATTAAAAAAACTGTTTTACGTCTACTTAGAGAAGCTCAAATTTTAGGCTTTTCCAAGTAGATATTTTTGAGTTTTTTTTAATAACACTAAAATGTTTAATATAACCCTTTTATTAAAAATAGTTTTTGAATATTTTAGTAATTCTACCATTTAAAAAAGCCTACCGTTTAATTGACAACTAAACGACCAACATCTTTTTATTAAAAGCTCTACTCGTAGAAGGTTTACTTTAAAAGCTTTAGGGTGTGTTTGGTATGACTTTTCAAGTAGAGCTTTTAGAGTAAATCTTTTTGTAGTAGAACTTCTAACAAAAAAGGTTTTGGGTTGTGTAAATTACAAAAAAAGTGTTGATAATGTATTTATAATGACAGAGTTATGGTGGAATATCTAAAATTTATAAAGGGTAGTTGAGACAATTCATATGTTTTAAAAAAACTTAAAAAAAGCTTTAAAAAAGCTTTTTGGAAAAACCCAAATTTTAGGCTTCTCCAGTAGACATAAAATAGCTTTTATAAAGAGTAATTGAGACAATTCATATATTAAAACTGTTTTGAGTTTTACCAAACAACTAAAAAAAACTTTATAATAGTTTTTAGAATTAAAAAAACGCTTTTGATTTTTTCAAAAGCCATACCAAACACGCACTCCTAAAAGATCCGCTTAAAGAAGTACTTCCAAACGGAATCTTAGATAGGATCAAAAGTCTTCAGGTCGGATCATATTCAGACCATACAGAATTAGATTCGGATCGAATCGGACCGAATTGAATCCATCCAACCCCTTTGACACCTCTAAAATCTATCTTCCCAGCACCCAAAGTTCCAAACACTCCTAATTATCCATTAGTCCAATCAAAATCAATCAACGGCGGCGGTTCAAGAACCCAACAAACAACGATCCAGGGGCATTTTCGTCAACTCACATCCTCCACCACCTACTAGTTGCCGTACAGCACTGCACCGCCCTCTACACAGATCTCGAATCCAACCAACCCATCTCTCAAGTAACTCAAAAGACTCTCAATTCAATATCGTTTTTTTTAGAAAAATTGAAATTCGCTAAATACTCGAGCGAACTGGACGAAACTGCACCGGAGGAGTACTAGCTATGGGGGTTCCAGCGTTTTACAGGTGGTTGGCGGATCGGTATCCGCTGTCAATTACTGACGTGGTGGAGGAGGAGCCGAGAGTTGACGGAAACGGCGTCGTCTACTCGGTCGACGTCATGAAACCGAACCCTAACGGCATGGAATTCGATAATCTCTATTTGGATATGAACGGGATTATTCACCCTTGTTTTCATCCAGAAGGCAAGGTATCATTATATCACCTGTTATTTTATTTTTTTAATTTTTTTTTTCGTATTTTATATATTTTTTAACATTGTTGCATAATTATTGTTTTTTTTTTTTTTTTTTTTTTCGTATTTTATATATTTTTTGCTTCTACGAAGAAATGTCGAAAGAATTATTATCATTGTTATTTAGAAATGGTGAAAAAAATTGGAAATTTGATCAGAAAGAGAAGAAATTACTTCGAATATGGTTCCGTTTTTAATTTGGCGCCACTAGTTTAAATTTGCTTATTACGAATTGTTGAAGGCTATTAAGCAAAGATTATTAGATTTAATAGTGTGTAATGTGGTGTTAATTTATGTAATGAGAGAACGGGAAGTTGTAGGAAGTGAAATTTGAAAAGTTTTTTGTTGGATTTATTTTACATCGGGTTTTAGATATGGTCATTTGGGAACTAAATTTGCTTTTAGCTATAAGGATTTAGCTACTTTTTACTATATAGGATCTGCATAGTCGATAGGTATTTACACTAGGGATTTATATATTCTTAGAATGACCAATAACTACTTCTGTAAAGTATAGCAGCATGATCTTAGTTATAAAGAAGGCAATTGTTTTCCAGTCTAGTTGTCCTAGAGGTCTCTCGTTGGAGGAAATCTTCAACGCATCCTAGTGTATGCATCCTATCGAATGATATAATGCCATGCAGTATGGCTAACCAATCAAATGTGTTTTCCATTCCATATACGTTATTATAGTGGCCGAGTGCGTGAACCAGGGTGCATATGTTATGTTGGGAATTTGTACCCTGATGACAATTTTCTATTCTGCAGCCTGCACCTGTTTCATATGATGATGTGTTTAAATCTATGTTTGATTACATTGACCATCTCTTCCTGTTGGTGCGGCCAAGGAAGCTTATCTACATGGCAATCGGTAAGTCCTGTTTCAGACCCTGTATTTATACTTAATCTTGTTTGTGTTGCAATGGGATTAGTTTCGCTGACTACATGATTTTTGTAGATGGAGTGGCACCAAGAGCCAAAATGAACCAGCAACGTTCTCGGCGCTTTAGAGCGGCTAAAGATGCTGCTGAGGCCGTAAGCTGCATCTCACATTATGTTAATGGATTGTAGTAAATAAAGCTATATATTTGTAGTAAATATATATTTACTGTTATTGTAATTGTTTTAAATGATGTATCAGGAAGCTGAAGAAGAAAGATTGAGAAAAGAATTTGAGGCTGAAGGGAAATGCTTGTCTCCTAAAGAAAAGCGCGAAACATGTGATTCAAATGTTATAACTCCTGGCACTCAATTTATGGCAGTGCTCTCAGTGGCACTTCAGTACTATATACAGTCAAGGTTGAACCACAATCCCGGCTGGCGTTGTACAAAGGTGTGATGGACATTTTCGTAAATAGTCCTTGTCTCCCTTTATGCCTTAAGATCGGATGATTCCTTGTCTGTGGAGTAATCCCTTCTATATCTTTTTACCATATACTTCTGGCTTTCAGGATACTTTGTCTCTCTAAGTTTACTTATGGGGCTGCATTGGGTGGTTATTTGAAGGTTATACTTTCCGATGCGAATGTTTATGGTGAAGGAGAGCACAAAATCATGTCATACATCCGATCACAACGTAACCTTTCTGGCTTTGATCCCAACACGCGGCATTGTCTGTATGGCTTGGTCGGTTGTTTTTTCATTTTAGGCTTTTCATCATTCATCTTTTCCTGGTTTTATTCTTATTTAAGCGCGAGAGGCATCTTGCATGAATTTTATTTATATGCCTTTTTTTGGTTTAATATAAACCAGGATGCTGATTTGATTATGCTGTCTTTAGCCACACATGAGGTTCACTTTTCAATATTAAGAGAGGTTAGTTGACTGTCTTGTGAATAGTGTTTATGGTTAACTTATTTATCGCTTGTGGATCTCATTACTCTTTTGCACTGATTGCACAGGTGATCACTCTTCCTGGGCAACAAGGAAAGTGTTTTGTTTGTGGCCAAGTTGGTCATCTAGCAGCTGATTGTCGTAGTAAACAAGGTGGTGATCCTCTAGATTGGAACGTGGAAGATGATACTCCAATTCACAAGAAGAAATATCAGGTTGGATAACTGACATCTGATTTTGAGTACTTTAGTCTTCGCAACCCCATCCCCTCCCCCCCCTCCTCTTTATATCCCTTATTGTTTTCCTGACTTATGTTTTTCAACAGTTCCTAAACATCTGGGTGTTGCGAGAATATCTACAATATGATTTGAACATTCCCAACCCGCCATTTCCGATAAATTTTGAACGAATAGTGGATGATTTTGTGTTTCTGTGTTTCTTTGTTGGCAACGACTTTCTCCCACATATGCCAACTTTGGAAATCAGGGAGGTGTGTAAGTAGCAGTCAGTTTACCCCTCTAATTAAATTGTTATTACCCCGGGTAACTTGCTGATTTTTTATCATTCTGTTCTTCAACACTAGGAAAATGAATATCACTTAGTTTATTCTGTTCTTCAACACTAGGACAATGAATATCACTTAGTTTATTCTGTTCTTCAACATTAGGACAATTATTTTTACTTAGTTTATTTTTGTGATTACTTTGCTTGTAAAATGCAATTTTATTCTGGTTCCCAACTGGTCTGAATGTCTGATGACCTCCCACTTCACATTCCCTGTTTCCTGCTTCCCAGTCATGTTGTAGTTTATATGATACTGCTTAATTGGAACATTCTTTTGACTGCAGGGTGCTATAAACCTATTGATGCATGTTTATAGAAGGGAGTTTTCTGCCATGGGTGGTTATCTTACTGATGCTGGTGAGGTAATTTATCTGTTTTACATGGTCCTTTAAAGCGTTTGTTGTTCTCTCTCATACATATGGTAATAGCTTGTTTTAATTTATCCTTGCATGTTGTTTAAATTCTTGTGCTGCTCCATCTGCAATTTATCCAACTAATCTTCTTTATTGCTCCTTTTATTTTATGATGATGGATGGCATTTTAACTAATTCTGAAAAAATTCAATTGCCCTTCAGGTTTTGTTAGATAGAGTAGAGCAATTTATTCAGTCTGTTGCTGTCTACGAAGATCAAATTTTTCAGAAGAGGACTCGTATACAGCAGGTGTTCTTAGCTTTCCTAATGTTTTAATTTATTTTTATAGCTTTATGGTTACTTCACTTGATTATGAAATAGTCATGGAATTCTGGACAACTTAGATATGCATATTTGTGTATGTCTATATTTCTATTATCATTATTTTATTTTCTCAGAGGTTGAACTATTGAGTTTCCTGTCTCAAGTTTTTCTTGTGTTCTTGAATCACCTTACCTTTAGAATCATATTATGTTGAGAAATCTCTGTTTTGATGATGTAATTGGTCCAGAATATTATATCAATCCACATCCACTAGTATTTACATTGCATTGAACATGATATATTGCTTATAAGATAATGAAAGCTTGTTTGGAGAACTTGCCCTGAAAATAGTCACCGATTTTTTGTTGTGCCCGTAGTACCAACCGGGTTACATGGAACTTAGAATGGATTAAAAGAAACTGAGGTATATTTTTTTGGTGATTAGTCTAGTGACTCGATAACATTCTCCGGGGATTTTGGTCTAGTGGCATGATTCTCACTTTTGGTGCATAGATCCCATAGTTAATTCTTTGAGTGCCTCACTGAATGGGTGGAACAAAAGGAAATAAATCTTGACAGAGTTGATAGTTGAAAGAAGATGTTTGTGGCTAACTGGCTTGAGTGGCTTCACTAAGAAGTTGTGTGTATGAGAAAGAAAAGAAATAGAGGAGAAATTGAGAAAAATGGGAGGACTTTACTTGGGTCTCGCCGGTGACTTCATTGTCGTCATCATCAAGAGTGATAAACTTCCAAGTTCTAACTTGTCAATGACTGAATGTAATATGTATATAAACTTTTAATGAGTTCATCATGTGTTCATAGTTATGATGCCAAAAGGGAATGTTTTTGCTGTGTACAATGTACCTCAGTGATACCTACTAGACTTGCCATGGTGAGGAACTATCGACAGAGGCATCTCTTTGGTTTTAGTGTTTGATTGAATAAGGTGAATTTTTTGTTTTGTATGGGGAAGGTAGCAAAGCTAAAACTCTTTGGAGGTGTGCCATGATGGCTGTCCTTTGGGTTGTTTGGATGGAAAGGAATAACGGAATTTTTGAGAATGAACAGGAGAAGAAATGTGCTTTTTGTGGGATAAGATTCACTTTTGGGCTTTGCGTTGAGCTTCAGTTTCTTCCGTTTTCAAAGAAGTCCCTTTCTTCTTTATAAACCTTAAGAAGCTGCTCTAGCTTGATAGGGTCTGTTTTTGCTCTTACTTTCGTTGGTGGCTTTTGTATAGGTTTTTTTGTCTTTTGGAAGCTGTGCAAGGTTTTGAAAGGCTAAATCGAGCCTCGAGGCATTTAACCTTAGCCTCACGAGGTGTAAGCCTCAATTTAATAAATAAATAAAAATTAAAAAACATTAAAAAAAAAATAGAAATTCATATTTCATACCATAAGTTCAATGACTCAATAACATTAACATCGAATAAAAACATACATCATGATATAGTTCATAATAGAGAAAAATAATAACAAAGCAAAGTCATGAAATAAAAGACTAAAACCCATGAATCCTAACCCATACTAGAAATTAGAACAAGTTCTAAGTTAAAATCTATGACTCTAATACTCAATCTAATCAGCATTCTCATCAAGACTAATGGGATTTGGATCATTTAGAAGATCTTATTTATAATTATTAAGTCCATCTCCACCAACATCATCAAACCCAATCTCATTGTCTTCGTCTCCAAAGTCATCTCCATCTTCATCTACCAATTGTAGATTCTCTACATATAGAAATTAGAAATATAACACCATCGAACCCAATCTCATCCTTGTGAGGCATACGTTTCTCAGCAGTTGCTCGAGGCTTAAGCCTCAAAAAGCCTTTTAAAACCATGCCTATGTGTGACTGATCAGACTATTTTTTTTTTCCTGTAGAATTGGGGGGTGGGGTAGCTATTGCTTTCTGTTCCTGTACTTCTTATGGTGATACTCATCTAACATTATGTTTTCATTTTTCAGCTATTTTCTTTTTCACTCAATGCTCTTATTCCCCAGAATTTTTCTGATTCTTATGTTGGTGATTTATCAGATTACAGAGTATAATGACGAGATGAGACTTAAAGCAAAAAGAGAATCCTCTGAAGAGCCATTGCCACAGCCACAGCCACAGCCACAGGCCCCAGTTGTTGACAAGGTCTGTTATTTGACTTCTAGTTAATAATGTACACCTAGATTAAAGTAAGGCAGTAGACTCTGAATGTTGAATAGATTTGATATGGAGCAAGGATTAGTGTCATTAGTAATCTTTTAATAATTTCTCCTTTATTACCTTTAAAAAAAATAATCATGCTTATACACTTTCTGAAGCTATGACAGTTCATCAACCATTTGTTGATTTAAAAAGAAGGATGCTGGAATACTTTTCCTTATTTATCAAAGAATATGCTGTTCAAAAGATTATGCTTTAACTGATAACTTGAAAATTCTCTGGATGTAAGCAGAGTACGTAATGAACCTGGAAACCTTTTGTTGATAAAGAGTCTTCTTTCAGTGGAATGTGAAGGACAAAACTATTTCTTTATTTAAAAAAAAATATATTTCTTTATTGATAACCAATTTTTGGTGGACTTGTTAAATTACTATGATTATTATTTTTCTTTTTGTTATTGGTTCTGTGTATTGGGTTTGGTGACCAAGGTCAATTGTGGAGTCCAGTTTTTTACTGAGAAAGTAATTTTACCTCTAAGATGATTATGTTTTGCATTTTTTCAGGTTAAATTAGGGGAGCCTGGATACAAAGAAAGGTATTATGCTGAGAAGTTTGGAGTATCTAGTCCAGAGGAGATTGATAAAGTTAAAAAAGATGTTGTAAGTTCTTAATCCTTTGCTTTTTTGTTCTTTTGTGTGTGTGTGGATATATGGGGCAGGAGCTGGATCTGCAACCCCCCTTTTTTTTTTACATAGGATTTGACACACTTTTGTGTCCATCGGATCCTAGTTGTTTGAATGGTCCAAATTTGTCGTTCCTTTTTCTTCCATTGATATTTGTTTTTCCTCTCTCCTAGAATTTAATATTTTATTCAATTCTCTTCTATTGATTTAAGTTTATTTCAGTATTTTTATTAATTAAAGTTACTGTTTGAAAAATCTGGATATATTTTCTTTGTTAAATTTAACAAAGCATTGGTGAATATTTTTCATCTTTGATTTCTTCATTAGAAATCCAGGTAAGTTTCCATTTGATAAACCATTAAAGTGAGAAAGGAAGACTATTAAAAAAAAAAAGTGAGAAAGGAAGAAATCTAGTACAGTGGTTCTATTTTATAAATCAATAAAAAAAGATCAGGTCACATATAAGCAAGTCACTCAAATATCTGGTAAAGTAAAAAGAGGAAAACAAAATGAAATAAAAAATAAATTAGAGAAGAAAGAGTTTCTGGTAAAGTGAAAAGGGGAAAAATGAAATAAGAAACGTGAAGAGACGAAAGAGAAAAATTAAAAGAGGTGATGGAATAAAATATTGAAGTTTAACAGAGGAGAATAAACAGGAGAGAGCAAATACAAATATTAATGGAAGAAAGAGGAAAGAAAAATTAGTAACCATTAAATTTGAACTATTCAAACAATTAGGATCTAATGGAGAAAAAAGTTTTTAAATTCTGTGTAAAAAAATGGGGCTGCTTATCCTGACCCTATATATATGTAAACTAGAAAATGGTATTTTGGATGCTAAATTTTGGTATGTTACCAGTTATAGTTCATTTTCTCAGTATCATTGTTTTTTGATGCATTATCACATTAAGAGATAAGTAACAAATGTAAGTTTTGTTAGCAGGTTTGGAAGTATGTGGAAGGTTTATGTTGGGTCTGCCGTTATTACTACCAAGGTGTTAGCTCTTGGCAATGGTTAGTTTGGTTTTGACCATACTTGTTATTTCTTTTTGATGTAAACTCGGTTAAATTTCTAGCATACATGCACACTTGTATAGTTAGTGAAAGTTTGTTTGGGAATGATTATGAATTTTTTGGGGTGCTCAATAAGAAACACCGGAAAGAAAAGAGGATTGTGCAATATATATCAATGCCGTGCTCTTGTTGGTCACTAGAAAACATGAAAACACTCTGGAGAAATGTGAACGGACCGGCACTGTTTTTAATATGGTTTTGGCCCCCACCCCTGAGCTTGTATGTAGTGATCCGCCAATGATTCAAATCCCAGACGACTTATCAACTACATGCACTGCTGCAATTAAGGATTTTCAACCGCTTTTGTAATACTATAATGATGTTATTTCTGTTCTTTATGGGTAGTTAAGTTAAAAGCTGTGTTTCTATTTTTTCAGGTTTTATCCTTACCATTATGCTCCATTTGCTTCAGATCTTAAAGATCTACCTGACTTAGAAATAACTTTTTTCTTGGGAGAGCCATTTAAACCCTTCGATCAGCTCATGGGAACCTTACCAGCTGCAAGGTGCTTTTTATTTATTTATTTATAATTTTTAAAAATCTTTTAATAGTAATTGAATATGGAAACTCTGCTTTATTAATTTTGACTGCAGTGAGTGCAAAATTCTCTCTTTTATGTTACAGTTCTAGTGCTTTGCCGGAAAAATACAGAAAACTGATGACTGATCCATCATCGCCTATCTATAAATTCTATCCTTCAGGTAAAATATAGTGGCTTTTATTTTTCAATTTACCTTATTAAATTCCTTCTCCTTCGCAAGTTTGATTGGATATTTTCTCGTTGACAGATTTTGAGATTGACATGAATGGTAAACGCTTTGCATGGCAGGTCAGTCTTTTCTTTTAAAAAAGTTTAAAAAATTAAGTTTTGGGGAATATCTTTTAAGAAACTAATAGAAGTTATCTTGGTTTCTTTGTCGGAATATAGGGTATTGCCAAATTGCCGTTTATTGATGAAAAAAAGTTGCTTACTCAAACAAAGAAGATTGAAGCCTTTTTAACGGTATGGATTTTATTTGCTAGACTACTATGCACAACTTTCATTGATGCAAAAGTATATCTCACTGCAATATTCGATTAATTCTTCTTATTTTGTTTTTGAAATGCTTGCATTTGTTAATGTTCAGTTAGTTTTTTCAGGAAGAAGAGCAGGCTCGGAATAGTGTGATGCTAGATTTACTATATGTGCATCCTATACATCCTCTGTCTCGACAACTGATTTCATACTACCAAATGTACTATCAGTTGCCGCCACATGAAAGATTTGTTTGGCCATTAGACACAAATGCCAGGTTGGTTTATCTCCCTGGATAATGATTTTGATTTCAAGTTATTTAATTATTGGGAATGTATGATAGTTTACTATTTATAACTTTTGCTGACCTTTTTGCATTCACAGTGGTGGAATGAATGGATACATGTGGTTTTGTGAGAGGAATGTTTGGTCAAGCTTCATCCCTTCACCTGTCCGGGGATTTTCTCACATCGAGCATAACCAAGTTTTGTAAGTTCCCTTTAGCTATTGTTGTATGGATAAGCTGAAGGATGACTATTTTATGAGGCTGTTGTTGCTTTGCAGAAATGCTACATATCTTAACCCTCGAAATCACAGACACATCCCAGAACCTCCCAAGGGTGTAATTATGCCGGATAAGGTATGTGAATTGTCATTATTTGCTACTAATGAGCATAAAGGCCAAGGTAATATGAAAGTTATGTCCATCTATCACATGTATACCGGTGCAATCTATCTATTACAAAGAGTGTGGAACATAGTTTAGTTGGGTACACATCAAGTATGTTGATCAGTTTATTGTGTTTTTTTGGACATGTTGAACTTCGTTTTTAGTTGATAAATTGTGTCATACTTATTAGTTTCTATCAATATCGGGCATTCTTTTTTAGGTGATTGGCTTAGTACACTTGTGATTTGTTGTTACTATTGCAGATTGTAAGACCTATAGACACCAAACCATTTCCTACGTTATGGCATGAAGACAACAGTCGGCGCCAGCAAGGCAGAGAGAGGTAAGAACAACGCTTTTTATAACTAGTTAACTTTGTAGTAAATTTCAGATGCACGTACTCAGTTATCATGTTAGCAACATCCACAGGTTATGATAGAAGTTGAATAGATATTTTCCCCATCTCCTGTGAAAACTACGCTACTAGAAAATGCATTAAAATAGACAGAGGGGATAAACAGTGAAACGTGACACCCATTCTTTCAGTTAATTATTTTGATTGTAAAATTTAAAGGTGAATTGGTCCTTTACAGGCCGCAAGTTCCTGGAGCAATAGCTGGCCCTATATTGGGAGAAGCAGCTCATCGTCTTGTGAAGAACACACTTAATTATAAACCTAATGGTTCTTCTGGATCATGGGAGCAATCGCCTTATCGCAACAACTATGCTGCCTCCAGAACGAGGCCCGCTGGATACTATGGTAATGGGGGCTATGGTGATGACCTGAGATATAATGGAAATTACAGCAATCCTCAAGGCATGATAGGTAATCCTAGATTTCCAAACCCATCAAATGGTGTGCAAGGCAACAGACACAACAACTTCAGGACACAGGAAAGATCTCAATACCAAGACCAGTACCGTGACTTGAGGACTGGAATGTCTTCTTTGACAATAGAAGAAGGTATCAGAAGCAGGCCCCCTGCGATGATATTAGCCAGGACGCCAAATTCAGGATACTCGGGTAACTCAAACCAACAGTTTGTACAGAGCTTTGATACGATTCCCTCGCCACCCACCAAATGGATCAATAAACAAGAAAGTGCATCTGTTGGAGCATACCAAAAGCAGCAGGCGAAGAAGGTTTATCAAGCTAAGACACATGGGGGCCAGGAATCGGCAGATCCCTCAAACCAGCAGTAGCGACTTTTGGAGATATGGTTGAACCTTCCCTGTTTTCTTATTGAGGCAGTCCTCGTGTAGGTCTCCATGTTATCTATACTATCGGGACAAGGTTTACAGAATCATACATGACCTACTTGTTCAGGTCCCTCAAACAGACAGCCAGAAGTTACATATTATCGTTCCATCTTTTCTCTATCCACACAAAAAAAATTGTCGCTGCTGACGTTGCAGGAACTGCATTCGAAGATTTAACTTTTGAGGTTGGGAGGTGAGCTTCTGTAATTAAAACACAATGATATTCTCGTTGGCTTCTCGTAGGATCTAATCCTTGATGTTGTTAAAGAAGATAATTGTAAAAGCGATATGTGTTTATTGGGTGTCATAGTGAACTTGGTGTAGTATTTTCGTTTGTACAATTTATATGGGTAGCAATCAACAAAATAGCAGCAGATTTGTTGTGCCCCTTAGTGGGAGAAGATGTAATCACCATGTATGTTTATTTATCTCAGCTTACAACTTTATTAGTTAAATGCATTTCTTTTTATTGACACTTATGGATTTACAGAGAGAACCCCCTTTGATTAAGGGCACGACGAGAGATTATCACAGAAATATCGATCGCTCGTGAAAGAATTCGGATCTTCTCTCCATATGAGCTTTTCTTTTCTATGTTTGATTGAATCCATATTAGATTTTCATGTGTTGTGAAGTTTTAGAAGTTGTAGGGGAGTTTTGAGGGGGTTGAATTGAATGTGTCCCATATTTATATATATTTTTCTTCATGTTTTTCAATCAATCGCAGTGGTGAAGAGTTGTTGTGGTGCACTTAGTGGGTCAGAGTTGGTGTAAATTAATGATTTGTAGTTGGAGTTGGACAATGATTGGGTTGGACATACCCACTTTAATCACCCTCAAAGGCACTTGATCATTATAGTTGACTTTGACTACTCTGTCTGTCAATTACTCCTATAACCGTCCCACAAATTTGGGTGGTTTTATAAACACGGTGATTGCACTTTTAGTACCTTTTAGGTTTGACATAAGTGATGCACTCAGATGAGAAAATCTTCGATGTGATGGTTTTATTGTCATTGGATAAGACCGTGCAGCGAGATTGTATTAAATTATGTTTTAATAATATATAAGTATGTTCTCGAAATAAATTGTGTAATCTTATTAGGACGGTCTAACCAAGTGGCAATGAGATTGTCCCATTGAAGATTTTCTCTGGATGAGAAAATATATTTATCTACCTAGATATCCACGGCTCTTATTACGGATAAATGGACATAATAGGTATTTTATCACATTTTTAATGAACTATAAATTAAAAAGAAATTTAAAATGGAAAATAATTATATATACATATAGCTCACTCGAAGATCTAGTGAAATGGAATAAAGTTCCATGGAAAGGGGAATCGGGGAAGAGAACTTGATTTCCCCTAATAAGGATTATTGATTACAGTTTGTTTTTTATTTACTTTATCTTCATTTTCAAATTTTAATAACTATGGATAAAATCTGGTCTTTTCATCTACCAACCATAATCAACTGGGGGTTTATGTAACTGGGGGTTTATGGCGGATCGGATCTATTAGATTTGCTTTGATCTAAAATTCGATCTGATCTGATTGGATGAAAGAAATTTCAATTTGATATGATCCAATCTTATAATGGAATCCGATTCGATCAAATTGTAAAATACTTAAATTCGATTCAATCCAATGAATCCTATTCATACGTAGCAATTCTTAATATATAAAAGTTAAAACATTCCTAAAATTAAACATAAATGAAATCATCTAAAAGTTTGAAATAAAAATATAACTATTTATCATAACAAAATACAATAGTACCCAAAATTTGCTCAATGTTCATACGTATAAAACATAATAAATTGACCTAATATAAATTAAGCCTAGTATTTTGGCCGATCTAATGTATTTGACGGATTTTTCATGTAGAAATCTAAGATCCAGTCTGATCTAATATGCATTTTAGAATTTAGGATCCAATCCGATCCAATCATATCCTTAAATCCAATCTAAAGAGATTGAGACAAATCTAATGGATCGTATTGAATCGGATTGAATCCTACACACCCCCGTAGTCAACTTTAAAAGAAGACAAACTTTGGAGGATGCAACTATACAAAGTGTATAAACAGAGCACAATAGCACATTCCTTGTAGTGTTGTACATGGAAAAAGTGAAAAACCAAACCCAATCGTAGTTGAGATTTGTAGTGTCCAAGTCAGTCCTATCCCGAGTGTAGGTTTTCCTATAATCCTACGTCCAAACAGGCAGCTTTTAAGGCCTGGACCGAGTCCAAGTTCAACACGCAATAACGCGAACGTGAACGAATCCACGTGAACCTCTGAAGTCAGAACCAATAAACCCACCACCATTCACCAAACAAAGCAAAATACCAAACCGCCTTTAACCAACCACTTTTGGTTTTGGTTAATTCTCTCTCCTCTCTCTCTCTCTCTGTTGCGAATTGTGATGGCCTCGGAGCAAAACGACACCGTTTTCCCCGAAGAAGACCAAGACTTGGAGGATGACGACGAATCTTCCGAGGACGACGACCTCGAATTAAACGACGACGTATTACCCGACGAGGAAGAGGAAGACGACGAGGAGGACCTCAATTCTAATTCCGCCTCCGCTTCCGCTTCAACCCCCGCCATAACCGTCGCCTTCCCCTCCGCCGCCGTCTCTACAACGTCCGTCTCCGCTTCCGCCTCCGCAGTAACCGTCGCCGTACCTCCGAGCGCTGGCGGTGAGGAGTCGGATCCGAAGCGGCAGCGCGTGATTGTGCAGGAAGAGAAGAAGCCTCTGCCGCAGCAATTGGACGAATCTAGACGTTTGTTTCAACGGCTGTGGACGGACGAGGACGAGATCGAGCTCCTTCAAGGTTTTCTCGATTACACGTCGCAGAGAGGCAACGCGCACCACCATGACACCGCTCTGTTCTACGACCAGATAAAGTCGAAGCTCCAGCTCGAATTCAACAAGAACCAGTTGGTCGAGAAGCTCCGGAGACTCAAGAAGAAGTACCGGAACGTCCTCGTTAAGATCAGCTCAGGTAAGGATTTCTCTTTCAAAACCGCTCATGATCAGGCCACTTTCGAAATCTCTCGCAAGATCTGGTGCAGTAATAATAACAATACTCCAAATGTTACCGTTTTAGACGACGAAGAGGCTAATCACAACAACAACAATCATGCAAATTTTTATCATGAAGTGAAGCTTACTCCTCATCATAATAATAGCAGTATTGTTGTTCATCATAGTAGTAATATTAATAATCATGAGGAGAAGGTCACACCGAGGTCTAGGAAGCGATCTAGGTCCAAGGCTGTAGCTAGTGAGAATGTTGTTTTGATGAACAATAGTGAGAATGCTAATACGAATAATGTTGGTGTTGGTGTTGGCGTTGGCGTTGGTGTTGGCGGGAATAATAGTAACAATGGTATTGCAGGGGTTGTTGAGGAGACGGTTAGGAGTTGTTTGTCGCCCTTGTTTAAGGAGTTGTTGAGTAACGCGATGGGGGGTATGGGTGGTAGAGGGATCGGGGGGATGGCGATGAATGCAGTGATGCCGTTGGGATTTGGTGGGGTGGGGTTGGGTTTTGGTGGAGGGGAAGTGGTGGATGAGAGGTGGAGGAGGCAGCAGATTTTGGAGTTGGAGGTATATTCAAAGAGGTTGGAGTTGGTACAGGATCAGATTAAGGTCGCGTTGAACGAGTTGCGGTCCACTGGTGGGTGATTTGTGACCGGAGATTGGAGGTTGGAGGGTGGAGTAGTGCGTTGTTCATGGATTCTGGTTTCGTTTGGTCATTTGATTGATCAATAGTTGGATGGTTGAGTTGGCCAATAGCATAGGGACTAGCTGCAGTTTAAGTTATTTTACTTTGTTTTTTTTTTTTTTTTTTTCTTATAACTTAAATTTCATAGAACAGATGTTGAATAATGATTCCTAATTGTGACATCTTTATTATTGTTCATGTTCCTTTGATAGGTGTAAATAATGGTTTATTTATACATAAATTGGAATGACTAGCGTGGATAAAGATATAGCTGTTTAAGAGATTGCTACTTTGAAATTTTTGTTATCGAAAGATTATTTCTGTTAATTGAATCATATCTAATTGGTGAATTCATGGTGGTGAAGTGAAATTGAGGGAATGAACACAATTCACATCTTAAGTTTATTATATGATAACACAAAAACAGATCTTTATTAACTCCCTAAGTTCGAATGCAAGCCATTTTGATTGTGCCGCTTACTCGAATGAGGGTTTAACCTTCTGATTTTGTTTTGGGTTAGCTAGAACAATTTGTTTCTTTGAGTATCTTTATTTGATGTATGCAATGTACAGTATGCTAATATTCTGAATTACTGAATAGATATACGTTTGACAAACTGATCTTATGTAGAAGTTCAGTCGTGATATTGAATAGCTAAACTTATTCTATTCGGTAGTTCCTCAAAGAACTTAATTTGTGTGCTCGGCATAAGCTATTGCGATCTCTTTAATTTGTATGTGCGTGTTTGTTTGACTTGAGCTGCAATGTGAAATAATACTCGCATATCCAAGTGAAATCAAATCCATGTCTTGGCTGTACTCACCCGCTACTTGATACATGGATATTTACATGAGCTTATTATTCTGAAGAAGTCATTTAAACTTAGTTTCAGGTATGTACAATGTAGATCATTCATCTCTGAATAGTTTGTTTTTTCGTGTCTTTTGGTGTTGCTCCGGAGCATACTAGTGGTTCGTTCCGCAACTTTAGCCTCGTATTTTGTTGCACTCTGCACGGTTTAGACCATGCCAGCTTATTATCAATCCATTTTTTCGTTCAGGAAGGCCGTTTTCATCTTCAATTTGCAATGCATTATCTAATGAGTCGAGCAGATCAAACTATTTATAACGAACTGCTAGGTGAGAAGTGAAGTAGGTGGGTTCTTTCACTACTGATGTCTTATTAGGAAGCAATAAAGTTGAATTTTTCCAGCTGAACGTGGTAGGTGATTTAGGTCATGTCAATGGGTGCTGGCAGTTGTTTTGACTGGTTTAGATTATCACAATACTATAATTGGTGTGGTCTGATGTCCCGAAATGCTTTTTATATATCAAAAGATAAGGTTGTTGATGTGGCTTATCAAGGTGGTTTTAGTGAACAGAAATGAAAATGACAAAAGGAATTGCCTTTTCATGTTCGTTCTTTGGGTGCCAATAACTAGAAATACATTAATAACTAATCATGTCATATGTCATGTTTTGGTTGGATTGAGCATATAAGTTAGGTGCATTGAAGCATTTCTCATCAATAATATGTTCCACTAATGAATTTGGGATGATTTACGTGAATTTGGACAACTTTTGGGCAGCCTTGAATTACTCGAACAAAAAAAAAAAAAAAAAAGTTCAGTTGAATTGGCCTAATTCATAATAATAATAATTAGGGTATGTTTAGTATGACTTTTGTAGGAGCTAAAAGCCTTTTTTTTTAACGTTGAAAACTATTTTGATGGGTTTTTTTGGTGGTGTAAAAAGCTATTTTATGTCTTTTGAGAGAAACCCAAATTCTAAGAAGCTCTTTTTGAGCTTTTGTAAAAGAGGTAAATATTCGTAACTTTAACTACCCACCATGAACTTTAAATATTTCACCATATACTTTTATATTACAAATATTTTGTTAGTATCCATTTTTGTAATTTTTAACAACAAAAGCTCTTTTATAGATGTTTTGACGAACAATCTATTAATTTAAAAGCGTTTTTTTTTTAAGTTAATACCAAATAATATAGTGCTTCTTGTTAAAAGTTCTACTCAATAGAAGCTATAATAGTAAAAGATCTACTCCAGAAACTCTACTTGAAAAGTCATCCCGAACACACCCTTAAAATGTTAACATGTATTCATCTCTATAGTGCACTCTCTCCTTCCATCATCAGTAGTGCGCACTCTCCATAGAATGAGGCAACCATTACGATCCGGCCCAAGCCCAAGCCCAAGAGTAGAATGTATTTGCAAACTTTGATTGTTTCCTACCCACCTTATCCAATCATTTCCCAGTCAAAGAAACAGCATATACTCTTCCATGGATCCTCTTCATATCTCCTCCACCCAGAAACACTAACACACCACAAATTCTGATTCGACTCACAAACAGCACACACACTCACATTTCACTCTTGTCAATCATTCATGGCCTCTGCAACCACAAGACCCACTTTCTTTTTCCACCATCTCTCCCAATCTTCTTCTTCTCATCCAAAACCACCACACAAATTACCCCACTTCTCTCCCACCACCACCACCACCACCACTCTTCTCTTCCCCAAAAAGACCCACAACTTCATCTCTCTCTCCATTGATGTCTCCAAAGAAGACAAACCCACCTCTGACCAGCCCAACCCACCCCCACCATCACCACCTCCTTCTCCATCTCCACAACAAGACCAATTAGAAGATCAAGAAGACATTTTTGATAAGCGTCGCTTGGAAGAGAAGTTTGCTGTGTTGAATACTGGAATATATGAGTGTAAGTCTTGTGGGTACAACTATGATGAAGCAGTTGGTGATCCAGCATATCCTATACCGCCTGGTTTCCAATTTGAAAAGTTGCCTGAGGACTGGAGGTGTCCTACTTGTGGGGCTGCACAGAGCTTCTTTGAGAGTAAGAGTGTGGAGATTGCCGGGTTCGCTCAGAACCAGCAGTTTGGATTGGGAGGCAATGCACTCACTTCTGGTCAGAAGACTGTGTTGATATATGGCAGCTTGTTGTTTTTCTTTGCCTTGTTCTTGTCTGGATACTTCCTGCAATGAGGATTTGGGAGTTGAGTTGGGGTTTGGTAAGAGATTGGTGGGTTCTTTTTCCTTTTTTGATATTGTGGTTTTATATATATATAATTTGTGTTGTTATTGAATGTGTATTTTGTGGTTAATTCTGTGCACAAAGAGGAGGAATTCAGGTTAGCTGAATAATGGTACATATATATATGAAATATATCCTTTTGAAAAGCTCTATTTTTTTCACCATGGAATTTGGTAACTTCATTGATATAGATAGTTGATCCAAAATGCTTATCAAAAGCTCTATTTGCTGTTCGTTGCATGATTATATTTCTATTCTGCAATGAGAGTGGAAGAAAACTTGCAAAACTCGAATATAGAGAGTCAGTTTGTTGAATAATGTTAAAAGCTGTGTATTGGTGGTGGTGGGTGCCCATTTTGTGTCACTTATTGGCTGATCTTAAGTTAAAATCTTAAAGACTTGCTAGCTAGCTTCAACTAAACTATTTAACGTGTCCTACGAGGGACTTGAGACCAAATCCCACCTTTACACCGAAGATATAGGAATGCTAGGAAATATGTATAGCCTTTGATCAGCAAGAATGGCTGTGCTTATGCAACCATGTATCATGTATGTGCTTATGGATATTTGCTAGTTTTCCAGTCACATATGACATTTTAATTTTTATTCTTACATTTCATCCACCCCATTCCACATGTGTAAAAGTTTAATATTTTTTTGTTCTTGAACTTGTGTATCCTGTGAATCCTGATTAGTCAGTGCTAAATAAATATATTTCCCGATATTATCAGTTTTGTTTGTCTTTGGAATATGCAGTTTAGAATAGCTACTTACTATAACTGTTTCATTAGATAATGTCCTTGAAACTGCAAAAGACAAAGATGAAGTGAGATATTCGATACATTTCTGTCATAAACAAAACCATTCCTGTTTATCAATGCCTAATCCAGAAAAACCTTGTTTTGCATTTTTATCTGTGTTCTATAATGAATCTTTCATTTTCCTTTTTTTTTGTCACTTGTCGGTGTATAATATCGTAATCTTTAAGGAGATCAATTTACATACATGTCTTCTGATTGACCGACACATCATTGATCCCATCCTGCATAAGTTTTCTTAAGTTTACTTAGATCAATCACACGGTCATCCAAAAGCACTTGTTTACTTCACTACTAAATTTTCAGTGCATTAGAAAATCTACACGACGGGTTGGAAAAAAATGTGTCATATATGGTAGGAAGACATTAGAATAAAGAGAAGGCTAAGGGTTACCATGACGTTCTCTGGTTGTATCGACTGAACTCGTGTTGTGTTTCAACTTTTGAACCTAGATGTTTAGAGTTTGATAGATATATGAGATAGCATACTCTTTGTGTTTCTAGTCCAGATTTGCCTTCTAAACTTCTTGTATAGTCGTATTACCTTTTATCGTTTTCTCCATTATAGAACTCTATAGTCCCAAATTATTTGTGATATTCTTCGAAAATTTACAATAAGTTCTAGAGAACTGAAGACTCTGCAGAATGCAGATATGAACACCAGGATTGTATGTCTGGGCAGCAAACCCACATTAGATAGTAGGGGGAAGGTTAAAATAGATGAGTACCATCTTTTACCAGCTTCATTTTGTGTCGGTGACTGTGAGTGAGTGAATAAAATTAAGGACCAGATACTGGAGATTTTTCATGAAAATGCAGCTCTAGGAACATGAAAGAAAGTGTCGTGGAAATTTACTAAAAAATTCTACTGTAGCGCTTTTTTAATAAGATAAAAGTCAAAACTATTTATTTTTTCTAAAAGATATATATATTATAAAATAAGATATAAGTTGGAAAAACAAATAAACTGATTTATCTTAATTTAAGATATAAGAGGTAATAAGTGTTCCAGTGAAAAAAACAAACAGCCTCGGTATTAGATGGTGTAAAATCTGTTATAAATTCAACCAGAGTAATGCAAGTCAAACAATTGTTTGTTCATTTTTCTTTTCTAATAAAGAAAATATATGTTCATAGATTTGTAGTTTTCTTTGACTTCATTCGATTTATCAAAGAAAATTTACATTCGAGAAATAAATGATGGCTGATTTGTAACCGTCACGTCATATCCCTTGATTTGCTTCACCATTGATATCATGTTTTGTATCCGAATCAAACGCTAATAACGTGGCATGATTATATCGGAAGATGTATGATGTTTCCGTAATTTTTCCATAAATCAAGGCTAAAAACCATTTCATGATCAAGTTGTGATTTGAAATAGATATGCTGTCCAAATTCCCGCAATAATAGAATTTGGTTCTACCTGAGCTCATATCAAATTATGACTTAAAAAAAATAATAAAGAAAACTTATCAAATTATATTTCATTTAATTTTAGATTAGACGCTTTCAATCTAATGGCTATAATTTACTCATAATTCCAATTTTTTTATTCACCATTTGATTGAAACCAAATGAGAAAATAATAGTTGTTTTTTTTTTTCAAAAAAAAAAATTAAGTCTAAATATAAAGTTAATATATCCCTATTAATTACATTTTTAAGGATAATTATCTTTTTCAAAGAAAAATAGAATGGGAGTCGACATTGACACCTATAAATATGATAAGCACACCCATATTTTAATAAAAGTTTTAATTACAAAAATATCTCATTATGAATTTACCAATATGGACAGATTAGTTTAATTAAAAAAAAAACAAAATACTATGTATATCTATTAATTACATCCATATCTTGAACCATATCACTTAATTTATTAAAAAAAAAAAAAAACCAAACCCTAATTCTATTTTTTTTTTAACCGTAAAACTTTTTTTTTTTTGAAACGATTGCCAAGATATTACAGAAGACAAAGTGAAAACAACATTAGACCAAACCAGGCAAAAACAACACTAGGCCACAACAACAAAGGCCAAAAAACGAAAAAACAAAAAAACAAACGCGAAAGCTACAACACCAAGACACCAAACGACCTCCAAAAACAAACCAAAACAAAGAAAAAACCAGCACAACAGAGTACATTAATAATCTATGAAGAATATATATATATAAGTTTTCTAATGATGGTGCTGTTACTAGTGTAATAGTGTAATTTTGTTTTCCTTTGCTGTTGGTAAAGAACAAATAGCAGGGTTTTACTTTGGAGGAAAGCTTGATAGCTAAAAGCCATGATATTACTCTTAATATTTCTTTTGTTATTTATTTTAACAAACAGCAAGACTTTGCTTTTCATAGTTGCACGTTCAAACACTCTTATTCATATAATAAATATCATAAGCATGTCTTAGGTAAATACATAGCCTGAAATTGGCCTGAAGTAGAGATTCTCGAAATTTAAGAATTTAAGAATTCTCGAGACTGTGTTTTCGAGCCTGGAAAACTTAAAAATTGATCATTTGTAAAATTGGGTGTATTAATAACTTATGAGGGTTTATAAATAAATTGTATTAAAATAAAAACATTAATTTAAATAAGGGTACTATTGGTATTAAGACGGATGTTTATAGTAATGTTTTAATTTAAAATTTTAGACATGGGTGTACTTATAAATATGGGTGTGCTTATTATATTTATGAGTGTCAATAGCCGTACCCAAATAGAATCCCTAATTATGTTTTTCATAAAAACAAATCTACTTAATAACCTTCAACAAAATCCATGTAAGTCCACTAGATAAAGGTCAATCTAGTGAGTCTGTGAGTGCCTTCCACTTACATTATTCATACTGTGGATTCGAGTCGTGTCCCTTCGGATCTCAACCAAAACATTATTGGCACCGTAAATTTGAGTCGTGTCTAGGGATGGCAATTTGACCCGCACCCGCGGGCACCCGCCCGAACCCGACCCTCTAGGGTCGGGTTTGGGTGGTGAATTTACGACCCACGAACCCGCGAACCCGTATAAAGTAAAACCCAACGGGTTTGGGTTTGGGTTTGGGTTTGGGTTTGGGTTTGGGTGTGGGTTTGGAAAACGAACCCGCGGGTGAACCCGCGAACCCGCATAAATAAAAATTATATAATATTTAGTATTTAAAATATTATAAATTTAAACTCCAATGGAAACTTTTTAACCATATAAAGAATAAAATATAAAAACTCCACTCATTCTAAGTTTGAGAATTACAATACTAAACTCTCATTTATATATAGCTAATAGTAGAACCTTGCACTCTTGTTTTTTTAATGTGAGACTTTTGAAAGTCCCACATTGAAAAAACAAAAGTGCAAAGTTCTACCATTAGCTATATATATAATATGCTTTGCCTCTTGTCTCAACTAAGAAACACACTTGTATTTGTAATTCTCCATGATATATTATAAATAAAGGGGAGTTTTGTATTGTATAAATAAATAAAGTTAAATATTAAATATTTATAAATTAATATATTTTGCGGGTTGGTAGGTGTGACCCGCGAACCCGCAAACCCGTATAAAACCCGCGGGTGAAACCCGAACCCGAACCCGAACCCGTTTATTTTCACGGGTTCGCGGGTGGGCGTGTGTGATGAAAAATTTCGCAGGTGCGTGTTTGGATTTTGCAAAACCCGTCCGAACCCGACCCGTTGCCATCCCTGGTCGTGTCCCTTCCGGCTTCAACCAAATCATGTACGGATGGTAAATTGGTAATAGATAAAATAAAATTTGTCAGTCATATTTAGTACAAAACTGACGTGGACAACAATATCCTACGTGGCAACATCTGAATGGATTGAACAGCAAGTCTTTTCTCCTGCGGGAGGATTTACCAATTACCATGGCGTTACTGGAAAAAAAAAAAAAAGTCTTCTTAAAAAAAAAAAAAAAAAACCCCATACATGCAAGAGTGAGAGAGAACATATACATATAAATGTATACACATATCGAAACCTGCAACCGTTAAAAAAAACCCGCTTTCTTCTTCAATCGTCGAGCTCTGAGTCTGACCCACCTACGATCTTCCTATCAGGTTTCCATTTTTTTGATCAAATTCTCTTCTTTTACACTCCCTCTTCAAAACCCTAATCGCAATCGTTGCAGATCTGAATTGTATGTCTTGATTTTGTTTTTTTTTTTTGTTTTTTGCAGATTAGCTTGTTTAGGCAGATTCAAAGATCCGAGGTTTTTCTCTCCTTCAATCCTCTTCAAAATTTCAATTTGATTGTTGTGTGTGTCTTACATTGATCAAAGCTGAAATCGGTTTCGTGTATGTGAATTCTGTTGATTTCAGTAATATGGTTGTCTTTGCTTTGCTGTTTTGGGTTTTTTGATGGGTTGATTTTTGTTAGGTGAATGAAGTCGTGTGTTTTATTGTATATGGTTGAGAATTTTGTGTGATATATGTGTGGGAGTGCAATTTTTCTTTTTTTATTGTAGAATTTGATGAGATGTGTTGATTAGTGTTTTTTAATTTTATTGATGAGTAGGTTTGGATTTGGATCGTTGTTGAGGAGAAGTTGATAATATTCCCAGAAGATTTTTATATTGTGGTTTGGTTTGATAGATTATAGAAATGGCAGCTCCCGTGCCTCCTGGGGCACCTAGGCAACAGCCACCACCACCACCAAACTACAACCCTACTTTACAACGAAATCCCAATTCCATATCTGATAATTTTCAAAACTTAAATCTAAACCGACCTGTTTCAATGCCCAATTCGGCTCCTAGGCCAACCCCATTTTCCCAATCTCCGCCGTTTCCTTCAACAACCCCTTCACCACCAATGTCCCGGCCAGGCCCACCACCACCCGGTGTGGTTCCACGACCCACAGGAACCCCACAAACTACATTGCCTCCGAATGTGGCCCCTGGCAGGCCTACTGGGCCACCCATGGGTCAATCTATGCCTTTTGGGTCCAGGCCTCCTCCTGGGTCAATGCCCTCTTCAATGGGCAGTGGCAGTCTTGTGGGGTTTCCCCCTTCTGGTGCACGTCCAGTTGGTGCTTTTTCATCATCAGGTTCACTTAGTGGTCCATCAGTGCCACCTCCAGGTGCTAGACCAGGTCCTTTCGCCTCTTCTTCACCTTTGACCAGTGGTTTGAGTGTACCTCCTACAAGTGCAGCAGGTGGTTTTAGTAATGGGCCGTCAGCATTTGCTGCTTCCGGGGGTCCTTTGAGTGGGCCGCGTTTTCCCCCGGCTGGTAGTGCACTGCAAACTCAGACACCACCTGTTGGCCCTCCATCGATGATGACTTCAGCTTGGCCTCCTTCTCAGCCCCCGAGTATGGGAGCTCCACTGGGGGGTTCAGGGACTGGTTCTTCACTGGTTCCTCCTGTGCAGCAGGCAATGCCATTTTCAGCAGCACATCAAGTTGTACCACCATTTTCAGTTCCACCTCCTCAAGGCATGCCGCCAACTCAAAATTCTCCTTTTGGGCAACAGACATGGCCACCTCAGCAGGTAAGTTTTAATAATTCATGTTATTCTGTTTGGGTTTGTATGATAAACTATGATTGATGTATTTGCATTAGGGATTATATCGTGGTTTTGCCTTCTTGTGCAGTAGGTATACAAGTATGTTGTAATTATGCAACTACTGTTTATTTTTGTTATTATATTTAGTACAAGGGGTTTCCATTCGATTGTTGTCAGAATTAATTTAAAATTGGTGTATGAAATTTAAATAAGAATTTGGCATTATGCCATATTGCCATTATTGATTGGAAATAGGGTTGTTAACTGTGAAATTGGATTCTTTGCTAATCAAAGTATTTATCTGAGCACAGCTAGTGCTTGTGATTGGTTGTTAACAAGGAAAGGAATAAAAAGGAAATAAAACTTAATCACCCATTGGCCATTGTTAATAATGCTGATGTGACACCGGTTGCATTAAATGCACATAAGAAGATAAGGGTGCTATTTTGACAGGAAGACATGTTATATGCCTGGAAAGATTAGAAAAAATAAATTAGAATAATTAGAATAAATGAAGTGTAATTTGAAGAGGCAGGATGAGTAGAACATTTGTGTTGTCCAACTAAAAAATAAATTACAAAAAATGTAACTAGTAAATTAATGGAATGAAATTCATGCATTTATTTGCTCAGTGGTTTATCTGTATCGTTAGAACTTTATACTAGTGCTTGCATTGCATACATCGTATTCACAGTTCATTTTCAATCCTGAATCAAGTTTGCTACTGGATTTTGTTTGTGATAAACTGATAATTTATATATCATATCTTAAAAAAAAGGATAATTTATATATCATATGAAGGTCGAAGCTTTAACTGAAACAAGGGTCATCTAAGGGTAGTTAGTTCCTTTACGATGATTTTATGTTAATGTTTACCCTGTTATGCTGGTTGGGAATTGGGATGCTTTCCTGGTTTAACATCAGTACAGGGTAACAAGTTTTCCAAATGATGATTTATGTTTGTGTTTACCCTGTTATGCTGTTTGAGATGATTTCCTGGTTTAATATCAATAGTATCATGGGCCAAAGTATAGTAAAAATAGTCATAGATAACTTATTATATTTGTCTATATTTTGTGAGACTTTATATGTATTTCTTTTATCTTTAATGGTCTTGATATTAAACTTTGATGGGTTGCTTCAGATGGGTCCACCTCCTCCAATCTCTGGTTCAGTGCAGCCGCCTAGAATGTTTGGTATGCCGCCACCACTACCAACTCAATCTATGACGACTATACCACCCGCTATGGGTCAAACTGGAGCTCCTGTGGCAGCCTCATCGAAGATAGATCCCCAACAAATTCCAAGGCCTATTCCAGGTTCCTCGGTGATACTTTGTGATACTCGTGAAGGAAATCAGGCCAACCCTCCTCCGGTATTTTATATAATCATTACCTTTTTTATTTTTTCATTTTATGTCTTTAATCTCACTTTTGCCAATGGTTTTGCATGTTACAAAGTGATATGCACTGTTGGCTATTGTTTTCCCAATATTGATTATTTGTATGTATTTTGTAAAGCCTGCAACAAGCGAATTCATTGCTAGAGACACCGGAAATTGCAGTCCACGCTACATGAGGTGTACCATCAGCCAGGTTACAATCAAGTATTTAACTTGCATATATTGGCTATCATTTTGTAGTCTGTAATATTTTTATGAATTACTGCTCTATTTAATCAGAGTACACATATCTATTGGGTTAATATGGTTTATTTCTTTAACAGATTCCATGCACTAATGACCTTCTGACAACATCCGGCATGCAGTTGGCTTTGTTAGTCCAACCTTTGGCCCTTCCTCATCCATCTGAGGAGGCCATCCAAGTAATACTTGATATCTTATTTTCTCTGTATTTCTAAATGTATTTAGCTTCTTTTGTTTTGTTCCTTCTTTCGATAAGGAAAGAAAGTTTATTTGTCTATATATGATACCATAGTTATTAAGCATTTATTTTAGAATTTGGGGTCACTGCTGAGCAGTTAAGAACGAAGCCTGAGTTGTTATGAGACCGTTGTTTCAGTTGTTGGCATCCTGGGAGTGTGAGGATGTTGACTTTTCAGCTCGTAATTGATTCATTTTTGTCTGGGGCTTCACATGATAATACCACATATCTTTTTATCTTGCTAGTTGCTTCCAAACAAAACCAAATCACCGATCCCTGTTTATATGAGTTTCCTTTTGTTCGGAAGTTCCAACAAGTGGTCATATTTGCTTGTTAAGTTCTAAAATGAAGTGAGGAA
Source organism: Acer yangbiense (assembly GCA_008009225.1). Taxonomy (NCBI): domain Eukaryota; kingdom Viridiplantae; phylum Streptophyta; class Magnoliopsida; order Sapindales; family Sapindaceae; genus Acer; species Acer yangbiense. The sequence goes on from CM017763.1 coordinate 10,988,600, forward strand.
TTTGTTTTCACACTCTGTAAAACTTTTTTATTTATTATTTTTTTTTGTTACAGGTTGTTGATTTTGGAGAAAATGGTCCTGTTCGATGTTCTCGTTGCAAAGCCTACATAAATCCTTTTATGAAATTCATTGATCAGGGAAGGCGGTTCATCTGCAATTTGTGTGGTCAGTATAAACTTTTGTATTTTATAATTCATGTAATGTTGTTTGGTAGGTTCTCTCTTTTGTGAATGCCTTGAGATTGGTTGTTTTCTTCTCCTTATCTCTCTCTTTGCCAATTGGAAGAAGTATTTTATTTATTTTGGTTCAATTGATTTTTGGAATTATTAATTGCTGTCTGTCATTCCTTTAGTTTGAATGTACCCTTGTTTTGTATATTATTTATTTTTTGATTTGGAAAATTTGGAGTTTTCAACAATGATCAGAATGTTGTGGCTTCAAAAGTCATGGAATACAGACCAATAAGATATATTTTCAGATTGTAGTTGTCTATTATAAGTTTCTGTAAATTTCCTGATGGCATTTACATGTTTGTAAAAGCTAGCAATTTGGAATTCCTAAAAAAGTTGGTGGCATTCGGATAGCCTCCATGTACATTTTCAAACATATTTCATTGTAAATTGGCATCAATATCATTTGGATTTTACTGCAATCTGAAGATGTGTTTGACAGTTTGAGAGGTGGTGACTTTACAACTTCTTTTTCCCTCTTTTCCTTGTCCATTTCACAGGATTTACTGATGAGACTCCACGTGACTACCACTGCAATCTGGGTCCAGATGGTAGGCGAAGGGATGCTGATGAAAGGCCAGAGCTATGTAGAGGGACAGTTGAATTTATTGCTACAAAGGAATACACGGTCAGTTAATTATCAAATTAGTGGGTCTTATAAGAAACATGCTGCCTCCCTTAAATAGTTTTGGATAATGACATTTGAAATGTGCGACGTTCTTTTTTAACTGATTGGTGCCAACATAGCATGTGTGAACATATGCTTCCTTTACTACTTTGGATGCTCATGTAAATGTTCACCTTCTATTCGTTGTTTAGAAACTATAGAAGAGTCTTGTTCTTGTTGAATATATAGGGTTAGATTGGTAGATTGGCACATTTCTACGGCCATCCTTTAGCCTTTGGCTTCTATAGAATATATTATTCTTATCAGAAAAACATGATTTAGTATCATAGAATGATTGGTTCCTGAGAATAGGTGCTGCGGCATGTTTTGTTTGAGACTTCATTGTTTTGTTCTTGTATCATCATAGTTATTTATCCTCACTCTCATCTTTGGATCATTAAATACGTACATCTTTATGTATTTTTTTTTTCAGGTGCGTGATCCAATGCCAGCTGTGTATTTCTTCCTGATCGATGTATCCATGAATGCTATACAAACTGGTGCAACTGCTGCCGCTTGCAGTGCAATTAATCAAGTTATTGCTGATCTTCCTGTGAGTTTTTCACCCATTTGCAGGGCATTTTAGTGTTTTAATATTGCCTGTTTATAAGAGTATATTGATCTGTTGGATCTTCATTGCAATCCTTTTTTCCGCAAAAATTGGTATCCACTGCCTATGTACATTGGAAATTTTCATTTTGATAAATTTTACGTCAAGATCATTGCATGGGATATCTGGAGGGAAATCTTGTGAATAAACCTTAGGGAGAATAGGAAGGATTATAAATTTTACCTCAAGATCATTGCATGGAATATCTGGAGGGAAATCTTGTGAACTAAACCTTGGGGAGAATAGGAAGGATTATTGAGTGTCCATTTCTTGGATTTACTGTTGGCACTTTGTACCTGTTCATTGGTATCAAATTGAAGAGGTTTTGATTGTAATATTGTGATACCCTTTCCTTATTCATAATTAGACTCCATAGATCTCATAGTCATATGATTATGTTCAACCTTAGTTGTTCACCTTATGCATTGATTGTAACAGTCCTGCTTTGAGTTGTTTCTACTATTGTTTCCCGACTGTCTAGATGGAGAAAGAGAAGTCAATATGTGTTTATAAGGTACTTGCATACAATTTAATTAGATTTTAATCTCTCTCTCTTTGTGTCATAAAACTTAATTTCAGCAATAAGGAGTCTTTTCTTGAAGGTCTATCACGCCATAGTTGAGATAAATCTATCCAGGCATTGGATTGAAGTCATATTCTATTAAAGAAAGCTTCCAAGCAGGAAACTGTGAAGGCTGGACCTTTTTCTATGTTTAGTTCACTATGGAAATTTAGGGCCCGTCCTGCAAGCCGTTTTTTGTTTTTGTTTTTCGAAAAGAAAAATGAAAATGAAAACAGTGTTTTTGGTTTCAGAATTAATATAGCTATCCCGGAAAAAACGGCATTGGAAAATTGAAGTCAGATCGGCGACGGCAAGAGGGATTCTATTAAAGAAAGCTTCGACGGCGGAGGAGGAGGAGGAGGAGGAAGAGGAGAGAGGAAGAAGAAGACGGCGGCGAGCCGAAGCAGGAAGCACAGTTGAGGAAGAAGAAGATGGGATCTGTGGATGAGAAAAATGAAAAAAAAAAAATTATTTTTTTGTTAATTTTTTTGAAATTGTATTTGAAATACAGAAAACAACTTTTTTTTGTTTTTCAAAATTTCCATTTTTAACACTTGACTTTGTTTTTGTTTTTGTTTTTGATTTCTGAAAATAAAATGAAAAACGGTTTACAGGACACGAATTCGAAATCATTTTTAGAAAATAAAAACAAAAACAGCTGAAAACAGCCTGCAGGACGGGGGCTTATTGCTAGCTAGTAATTGAATCATGTTATTATCATATCTTGGCTTATTTGAAATCCTTAATATTATGCATTAAAAAAGTACACCTTTCTGGTCACTTTTGCTTCCTTGTCATCTGTGGTCTTCTGCAGTTCATTGGGTTCTTTAGTCAAAAATCTATAATTGTTTGTTTTGTTCAAGGGCTTTGAACTCTTACAATGGTATGGTATAAGATAAGGCATTTAAGTAACTGGAATATTTGTGTTTCATTACTTGCAGGAAGGTCCTCGGACAATGGTGGGAATTGCAACATTTGATGTGACGATCCATTTTTACAATTTGAAACGTGCATTGCAACAGGTCAAAATATAGTTGCACTAGTTTTGCTCTCTTTAATATTTTTAATTTTTAGTCGACCTGTTATATTTTCTTGCTTTCAAGATATCAAATTTAATTCTTACTTTTCTTTCTCTTTCAAATTAGTCTTCAGCATTTATTAGTAACTGGAATATTGATGTTTGTATATCATACTCGACAATTTTTGGCTCTGTGCTATTTTATAGTTAGCTTTGATCTGCATGTGCTCTTACAGGATGGAGAAATATTGGAATCATCGTCACTGTGCTTTTATTCTTGGTTTTTTAGTGTGGAACTTCAGACTGACTTTATTCTTATAATATTGTTTTTTTTTGGATCTTCCTTACCGTGAAAAGAAAGAATGAACTGTCTTGTGCTGTTATGACTAGTTAGGCTATATAAGAGGAACCACATAACAAATAAATTTTATCAACCAGCGGGCTTTTCTATGTGCACTTATTTTTTAAACCTATAAAAACTTCAAATTGTTGTTAGTTGTGATTTTATTAACTATTCTTTCCGTTTGCTATATGATTAATTCATGTGGATGTGGAAAGTATTCAGTCTGATTTTGATTGAGTTAATTTGCAGCCATTGATGCTCATCGTTCCTGATGTAGAAGATGTTTATACTCCTCTGGAAACCGATGTCATTGTTCAACTCTCTGAGGTTAGCATTTTATATTTTAGGCTACTTTACAGTCTTTGTTGGATACTTTAAAATTCACAAGGCAACATTTAACAATTTCTAATTAGCTGATCTGTTGCTTGTTTTGAGGAATTTTCAAATTGTAATATTAGCTTCTTCTTATGTGTATGTAGTGCCGTCAACATTTAGAGCTATTGCTTGAAAGCATTCCAAGCATGTTTGAAAGCAGTAGAACTGCTGAATCAGCTTTCGGGGCGGCAGTCATGGTATGCCCTTATGTACAAGGCTAATGTATGTATGTATGTATGTATGTATGTGGCACATGTTGCCAGCTATTCCAGTTAAAACACTGAGCATAACAATATGGGGTATGAATATTCCTGATGAATTGTATCATGGGGGGTGTAGTTTTGGCTATGAAGATGTAAGTATACAGCAAAGCTTTACTTTGGTCCTTAGTTTCTCAATTTCTGGTTTTAGTCAAACAACCTTCTATCAGATAAAATAAGGGACCAAAAAACAATAAATAAATAAAAATTAACCATTTCTTGTATCAAATTGTTCAGGCAAGTTAATTTAAAACGTGTGCAAATACATATGATGATTGATTATTACCATGTACCGGAGCTGCTTGGCATCATTTTGGGTCTCCATCTCCCAGGAATTCTAGGATATGTTGTTTTTCTTCATCTTTCTAATTGGGGAAGCATTTGTGGTGTAGCTTTGTATCAGTAATTTTTTATAAAGTTATATTTCTTTTAGACAAATTTTGAGTGTAGGATAGAGACCATACAAGTTGATATTTATGTTATGACATCAAGTGTAGAATATAATGTACATGACGTGTGACAAGTGTAGAAGAGAATGAAAGATGGTGCCAAAAGCTATGTTTTTTTTAAAGCCAAAAGCAATGTTTAACATGAGTGCTGTTGTTATCAGAAAACAACAGCACTCATGTAATATTCTCAGATAGTGCAACTCCATCATGAGGAGAGCTTTGATGAGTCTTGCCATGAGTTCTTAGTTTTTCCACATTGGTGCAGTGTATTATCTGTACATGCCACATTATGAATTTTGTTTGTCAAGATTGGCTTGGCTTGGCTTACCTGTGAAATTTCAGAAAAAAATGTAGTGAGGTGAATTTATGCAGGCCTTCTGAATTTGGAGTAAAGTTATGGCCATGCTTTTCCTAAAGAGAGAGAGAACACCTGTTTTTTATCAGCTTGTGGCCCACATGTTTTTTGACGGAAGTTAGATATAGATAGCTTGTAAGGATTTATATGTTGAGATGTGCAGTCAAGTTGAAAATAATGAGAACTCATGGTAGCTTCATAATTCAGAAAATTATGGGAAACCGAGGAACATTCTTCTATCATTGGTGTGGCATTTTTGTTCCTGAACTGAAAGCAGAAAACAGATTTAACACATTAGATGTCCCCTAAAGACAAGCTATTTATGTCAAATGAGAATTTTAAGTATTCATGCTCATATTTACAAAAATGATGAATATTAAAATTCTTATATTATAGAATTTATATGCTGAAGCTCTTTCATCCTTTTTTCAGGCGGCTTTCTTGGCAATGAAGAGTACTGGAGGGAAGCTTTTAGTCTTCCAATCAGGCAAGTCATATGTTGTCCTATTAAATTTCCTGTTATTGATCTATTAAAACTTATGATTCTTGTTAATTAATTGTCTATATTTGTGATTTTGAAATAAAGATCCCCACCCCCCAAACCCAAGTACTCAAAAATAAATAAATAATAAAGATTAGACGATATTCTTCTTTTATCAAATCCAAATTCTGGGTGAATAATTTTTTTATGATGTTGCAGCTGGTTAATTCAAACTTTGCTATTACTAATATGTTATTTAAAAAGTAACATGGGGGCTATCCTGGGTTTTATGTCAAACAATGCTTATTGTAAGGATAAAAATGGTAGAATTCATAGCTGTGTATAAGGGTTGAGAGTTACCAGGGTAGAATTCAGAAACTAGAATTATGGAGAAGTTTGTGAGGTTGAACTCATAATTAGAGTCCAAGTTTTAGCTAGCAGTTAAAGTGAAACTTTAAGAGGGAGCACATCCCCCTGCAAGTGGGGTATCTACAATCTTTGCAACCCTTTTTCTCCCTTGTCTGGTGACTGTACAGTTATGGGGTAAGTTGATATAGTGATGTTTTTGGTCTGTAATTTCTTTCTTTTTGGAAGATTTTAAAGCTTTTGGGGGAGAAAAGAAACTATGGTCTGGCCATCTGGGTTATTTGGTTAGTGAGGAATAGAAGCTTTTTCAATAAAGCTAAGGAGGACTACTTTTTATGAGAAAAAGCTTATTATTTAGCTTATGGGCATCCACTTTTGAAGAATTTAGAGATAATTATTTATTTTTCATTGTGCTTGATTGGAAAGCTGTTGTTAATTAATTGATTTTGTTTTTGATTATCATGTAATCAGTTGTCTTCAAGTTACAAGCAATTGGATTAAGCTATCATGCCATTTTTGCATCTTTCTTCTGTATAGTTTGTGTTAACATTTTGTGAAAATGTATATACAATAGCATTCCCATTTCTATGGTTGGCTTTTTCATCTACTTTCAGAGAAAATTTTACTTATGACCTGTGAAATTTGTAGTAGTGGTACCAAATTATTGCTCTGATGATTGTAGTTTATTTTTACAGTCTTGCCTTCAGTTGGTATTGGAGCCCTTTCTGCACGGGAGGCTGAAGGAAGAAGTAATACCTCCGCAGGAGAAAAGGTATGAATATTTTATGTTTTGTTTTCTGCTGCAATCTCTGTGTTTATGGAATAATGGTATAGGTGACTGTTCCTGAATTTCCTTATCTAGATGAGAACAGGAGACTGTTGTCTCATCTGTGCACCTTTGGAGAGCATGAAATGGGTTTTATTTTCTTTGATTTATTTGTTTTCATTCAGCGGTTAATTCTTCTCTCCTTGATGTTTCTTATTATTCGCTTGAAGTATCTATATGTGCTGCAGCAAGTTATTGCTATGTGGTTCTGAGATGAAGTGTTATGTTGTTTTTGTATTTCAGGAGGCACATAAACTACTCCAACCAGCAGATAAAACTTTGAAGTCAATGGCAATTGAATTTGCTGAATATCAGGTACTACTAAGTATTTTTTTTTTCACTTGATTACGATTGTTATATTTAGTATAATCTGTATGGGTGAATGTTGGTTGAGATTTGCTGTGGGTATAGTATGGTGAGCATGGTTATATCTCAGCTTATTGTTTCTTCTCCACATGTTCCAGGTCTGTGTTGATGTGTTTATCACTACCCAGACTTACGTTGACATTGCTTCCCTCTCTGTCATCCCAAGAACTACCGGAGGCCAGGTATTATTGACTGTTTGATTTTGGCATGTGACTTATGAGAAGATTGGAATTGTTAGTCTTTTAGTGAAAATTCATGGCACATATTGAATTTGTCATTTATTCATGTATATATTAGCCAGCCTATCCGAATGGGTAACTAGAGTGCAGAACCAGTAGATTTGTGATTGCTAATATGCAGCTTACTGTTGGAGACTGTCTTCTGCAATCTTAGAAGATGATGCCCCAGCCAAATCCATGTTTTTGACTTGTTTTATAACTTCGAATGTTTTTTACTCTTTTCCAGGTTTATTATTACTACCCATTCTCGGCACTTTCTGATCCTGCAAAGCTTTATAATGATCTTAGATGGAATATAACTAGGCCCCAAGGCTTTGAGTCAGTAATGCGTGTGAGATGCAGCCAGGTATTTTTTGTGTATCCTGAATTTTGTCACTTCTTTCTTTACAATCATAAGACAATTGATTTATGTTTCTGAAAATGGTTCTGTTCTAGTAATTTTTATATTGATATATCTTTTATAGGGTATTCAAGTTCAAGAATATTATGGGAACTTCTGCAAACGCATTCCAACGGACATTGACCTACCTTCGGTTAGTATATTTCTGTCAAACTATTTACTTTCAATGTGTTTTATAATAATGCTCAGTTCCTATTATGTGTGTTTGTTGAGTGGTATCCTGGTAATAAACCAAAGCTTTTTTTTAACTCATGTACCCATAATTTTAATCGCTAGGGAAGCTGATTTAATGAGATTTAGCTCACTCAATGTTTTATAGTTGTTTTTTAATCACCTGACCAGATTAAAATTCTTATGAACAAGCTGATATATCACTATTGCTTTTATTCTTAAAGACGTTCGTGAACCTCTTCCCCAGTACTGGCTTCTGGGTGTTGAAACGATACTTCTTTAATTTCTATTTTTTATATTAGTCCTGGGCAGCTGATAGACAGAATATATGCTGCTCTGTCACACAGTCCTTTCTTCAATTTATTTTCTGATTTATTTTTCCTATTGCTGTTGCTTTGACAATTTACTGTGACTGCATATTCTGTTAGCTACTTTTCTATCGGCTCTTTAACCAGTGAGTCTTACTGTATACTGTGCAGATTGACTGTAACAAAGCTGTAATGGTAACCTTAAAGCATGATGATAAATTGCAAGATGGCTCAGAATGTGCTTTTCAGGTACAATTTAATCTCTTCGGTATCTGACCCAGCTTTTAATCCATATGTTGCTTGTTTTATATGAATTTTTTTGTGTTGTCTGTTGACATTTAGAAAATGATTTTTTATTTTTTTATTTTTAAATTCTTTAATTATGTTGTTCTTTCTCTTATTCAGTGTGCCCTTCTTTACACCACTGTGTATGGCCAAAGAAGGATTCGAGTTACAACTTTGTCTTTGCCGTGCACCAGTAATTTAAGTAATTTGTACCGCTCAGCTGACTTGGATACTCAATTTACATGTTTCATGAAGCAAGGTATTGATGTGTTTTGTCATTTTTGTCTTGTTTTTACTTCCTTTATAATCCTGTTATGCATATTATACATTTTGATGCTTATTCACATTCTCAAGTAATGAATTTTTTTTACCCATTTTTGGTTGTCATTCTTTTAGAAGTTGTAGAGTTCTTGTTATTATTAGATTATGCAACGGTAACCCATGATACTAATTTAATTTTACTATATTTGTAGCGGCAAATGAAATTCCTTCTACCCCACTCTTGAATGTCCGGGAACACATGACGAACTTGTGTGTCAATGCTCTGGTTTCATATCGTAAATTTTGTGCCACAGTTTCATCATCTGGACAACTTATTCTGCCAGAGGCTCTTAAGCTTTTGCCTTTATACACCCTTGGTATGTACTTCTCCTTGCATTAATTTGTATGGACTTTCACGAATGTATCTTTTTGAATTTGCTAATATTTTTCTAAGCACATATGCACTACTGTTTTTTTAGGTTGTATACATACATACATGTGTGTGTGTGTGTTTTGATACTTGGGTGTGTGTATTGGTTTTGATACTTGGGTGTGAACCATGTTCATCTTTGCATGGTAACATAATCCATTCTTGAATCATTTTTATTTATTTATTATTGTTTGTTTATTTTCTTTATTATTATTGTTGTCGGGAAATCTTTGATGATTATCAATGTCCTATGGCTATATGTACTGATTTGAAGATAGATATGCATCGTTGAAATTAGAGAAAATGACTGTAATTTTGCTAGTGGGTGTATAACACGCCTCATTAAAGATAAGTAATCTGAACTAATTGAAATATATGTTGCTAATAGCGTGCCCTAGAGGATACACTTATTACCAAGGGCAGGTTGTTAATTTTTGGGAGTTTTAAGTTTGCGGAAGTATATCTATCAGCTTTGTTTATTATTATTTATTAAAGGATAAGCATCGGTTGACAAATTTTACTTCTTTCTTTTACTCAGCATTGATTAAAAGTATAGGACTGCGAACTGATGGGAGAATAGACGATCGATCTTTTTGGATAACTTATGTTTCGTCTCTTTCCATTCCATTGGCAATTCCTTATGTGTACCCAAGAATGATGGCAGTCCATGATGTTGATTTAAAGGTATGGATTATGTCTGCAATCTCTATGTTAGACATTATTTCAAATATGTCCCTAAACCGTGTTAACTTTCTGCTGATTAACAGGGTGAAGATGGTTCTTTCATTCCTCCCTTTCTTCCTCTTTCTAGTGAACATGTTACTGATGATGGAGTTTATCTTCTTGAGAATGGTGAGGATGCTTTAATATATGTTGGGAGCACAGTGGATTCAAATATCCTGCATGAACTCTTCGGCGTTTCCTCAGTTGATGAAATTCCAACTCTGGTAATTACATTTTTATTCTTTTGAAAGATATGATCTTGGTGTACTTTTGTTTATATGGTTTGAAGTAAGTTGTCTCTGGGATTTTCCCCAAGGCACTAGAATTTTTCCATTGGGACATGATTAGGCTAGTACTCGCCACAATATAATCCAATACATGACATGGCCACAATTGTGAACACTTAAGCAGCATATTGTTTGATTATAAAGCTTTTTAGCTATTATTTTCAGGAAAGCTAACATTCTTAAGAGTTGTAATAATTATATATTTTGTGACATTGGAAAGCCGAGGTTCCTCATTTTATTTCTTTTACTTGTAATTTTTGACATTATTTTTGTATGCAGTTCGTACTACAGCAGTATGACAATCCATTATCAAAGAAGCTAAATGATGTGATAAACGAGATAAGACGCCAAAGATGTTCTTACCTACGGTATGGTTTATTGTTTCGGTTTGTTTCCCTTGTTTGCTGAGAAATATATCACTGCATCTTCAAAATTTAATATGAATATCTTCACCTATCTATATGATGTTTCTATTCACCTTTTTTTTTTCTTTTTTTTTTGAAAGCAATGTTTCTATTCACGTATATATGGTTTGTAATTTTATTTTCCCATATTCTTGCAGCTTAAAGTTGTGCAAGAAAGGAGATGCTTCAGGTTAGTGAATTGAAACAACTGTTTAGCTCAAACTAAGGAATTATCCCCGCCTTTCATGATACTTAACTGTGAACCTAAGCATCATTCATGTACTTCATTTCTCGCAATTTTAGCTAATAAGCCGAACTCTTTCATGGTTTCATTATTGCTCCACATTCTTTTTTCATCCGTAGAGGAAGAAAAACTTCCATTTAATGTAATTGCATCATACTGTAATTTCGGTTTATATAATTACATTACATGAGTTTGTGATCTTTTCTCAGGGATGTTGTTCTTCTCATATTTGGTCGAAGACAAGATTCCTACTGGCGGGCAATCTTATGTCGAGTTTCTAATAAATATCCATCGGCAAATTCAAGTCAAAATGTCTTGATCACCTTATGATTCCCTCATTTAGTTTACAATTTTTGAATGCCTTCACACAAGAGCCGAAAGGAAATTTAAAGAGAAACAGGAGAGTCCGATTCTTCTTTAATTTATATATGCATCCGGGATCGGCACCATCCAATCTAGTACTTAATCTGTGAAGTAAATTGGGCTGAGTTTTGGATTAAGAGATTAAAATTACTATAGTTTATATATTTGTAGTGATTATGGAAGTAAGAATTATAGAGATTACATTTGTTTTTGTCTATTTTGTTTGTTGTTTTCCTCCATTGCCTCGTTCGGTATGTGGAAAGGAGACCTCATCTGTAACAGATTGATTTTTTTTTTGGGTATACATTTTTATAAAATATATACAATAAGGTGATGAGCAATAGACATATAATGTTTGCAGATTCCAATTGTTTTCCAATTTGTAGATTACACTCTTGTGGAAATTAGGGTTTATTGTAGTAGATCTCACTTATAGCAACTCAAATGTCAGCCGTTCTTTTCGTGTTTTCACCCATAGCAAAACGACTGCTTCTGGAAATCAATATCGAAGTGTTTGTTATTATAGAAGAACATCTTAATGATTTACATTCAGACATTTTTATCTGTTTGCTTTTTCTTTGATGGAGTTTAATAGCCTAAAAAACTTCTCCTTTGTGTTCTCAAATACTTGTTCTGCAACGACAGCTCCGGTACCATCGGCCTTTATGATCTCCAGATGAGCCTTCTCATAAAACCCGGTACCTCTTAATGCATCCGCAATGAAATCAATCGATCCCAATTGCGATAGCCGCCTCAGCATTGGCTCCGTAAACCAACCTCTAGAAGAGCAAAGTAGAGAAACAATAAACAACAACAATCTATTTATTAAAGAAAATGTGCAAACAACAAACAATGAGATGAGATTTCATATTCAGACCTTAATTCTTGAAAGTTGAATGGCTCCAAAGCACATCGGACAAGGCTCACAAGAGGCGTATATTTCGCAGTCTGAGAGATCGATTCTATTCAGCTTCTTGCATGCCTAAAGAGAGATTTCCATTCCAAGTATTAGAACCACATACATACATATTCAATCTCAGTACAATACAATTACTGCAAATAAACCATTTTCGACAAAAAGAGCTGAAGAATCGTAAGGAGGATTCAAATTGTAGAAACGAGAAAGCAACCATGGACCGACCAGATGGAGAACAGTGATACTGAGGTAATAAACTGTCTTAACCATCTAACATCTACTAATGGTGCTTCAAAAAGTGTTTCAGGAAATTTCCAACGCGTTGTAAATATTGGCAACCTCAGACTTCTAAGTAACTATACATGTAATCTGTAATGTATCAGAAAAGGAGGTTGGTATATGATGATTTGTTAGTCTAACCTCTCTAATAGCAGTAACCTCAGCGTGTGCAGATGGATCGGTGTTGATAAAAACCATGTTGTGGCAGCTGACGACTACTTCGTTATCACGAACAACAACAGCACCAAATGGACCTCCGTGTCCACATTCAACACCATTGTATGCTTCTTCAACAGCTCTTGTTAAGAATTTGTGGTCTCTGTCCCGAACAGCTGGTAGAACAATAACAAACAATGAAACCGTGATAACTACAAAAGACTCTGTTTGTATGACAATAGTCGATGAACTTCATCCTTCTTCAGGGAAAAAGAAAACTAAACTAGAAAGTCACGCTGTAACACCCTAAATCCGACACTTGATAGACGTTTGCATAACCAAGGCGTTACGGATTTCAGACCTTACAAAAAAACCTCAATTCACAAAGAGAACTAAGTTATTCATCGAACTAGAAAGTTAGACATCCTCGATTCCAAACAAGGATAAAGAGTTCAACTTCTTCATTATCAGATAAGTAAACAAATTTGGCATTACCTTCTTGTTGACCAGGAAATGCTGAAGCCACGATGATGGTTCCATCTTTAGTTTCGATCACTATAGAAAGGAAAGACGGCAAATAAGAAATACGTGTTAATGACTCGGAGATTATTAAAATTCATAAACCATGTCTTCCGACAGATTTGACAAAGAGGAAGAAAACTTGACATATCATTAGAGCAATGAAGAACACGGTAGCACCACCACATTGAAAATTAGGTAGCCATCAGATCAGAGTATACAAAACAAAAGAATCAAACTTCATGGTTTCAATTACTATCCAATATCCATGGCTTCCATGACAAATAAATGAATAATTTACAAAGCTGGTTTGTAGTGGTGTGATTAGTTCAACATCAAAAGCTGAATCACACTTGAGGTTTTTTTTTTTTTTTTGGGTATCCGTGGGTGTCCAGCCGTCTAGGCCAGCTTGGACGCACCTCGACTAATCTCACGAGGCCTGAAGTTAACAGCTAGGTAAACCTCCCGTGGCCCCAAGAGAAACGCGGCTACCAGGGATCGAACCCAGAACGTCCGAGTTTACGGTTCACCCCAGTGACCAGCGGCACCACCCCTTGGGGTTCACACTTCAGGGTTCTAATTAACTATGACAAAATTCTTAGAATTTGAGATCATTATCAATCTAATAATTTCATTGAGCATAAGAAAAAAAGACCAAATTTTCAATAGATATACTTTTCAACAATTCTATAAATGCACCAACTTATAAACAAAGGACAAATCTTGAACTACCCCATCAACACATTAATAGCAAAATTGAACTTTCATGTTTCTATACACACAAAAAAAAAAAAAAAATCACCAAAATTAGAAAACAAAGTGGACACATTTGAAAAAAAAAAAAAAACAAATAAGAACATGAACAAAATAAAACCCAATAATAAAAGAAAGAAAATTAAAAGAGATAATGAAGAAGCTCACCATTAGTCTCCTCCATGAATTGGTAAGAATTGAAATGCAAGAAAACAACTGGTCCACTTAATGAGAATTTATATAATAATAGCTGAAAACAGAAATAAAAGACATCGAAAACCACTCCACGAGAAAAAAAACATGTTTTTGTTTTTTATTTATATATTTAAAAAATAAGTACACGTGGGTTGTGTCTGAAGAAGAACTCTGTTCTGTTCTGTTCATGATTCATGAACAACATTATTCTCACTTCTCAGCATCCACTTTCACTTGATGATTTTATTATATTATATACAAACTCAATCAATTTGATTGATTTTTAAAACAATTTTTTACAATAATTTTGTTTCAACATGGCACATGGGTCATGGGTGTAGATAGTTGATCTGACAAGAGATCTCTCGTTGGGCTCTGAACGGGGTTGCTCCTCCACGAACGAGCGACACATGAGTTAACTCCTCCACGAGATACTGTTGGCGCCCATAATCTAATAATGCCCCATTTTTTAAAGTCCAAAAATTTAATTGATATCTTTTTCAAAAGACTAATGCTGGACAACTCAAAAATTTAATCCAAATTTCAACCCAAATGATGTGTCAAGTGAGTTGTCATCACTACATACAACATGGGATGATGTTGTTAATGAAAAAATCACTTATCACATTATTTGGATTGAAATTTGAACTAAATTTTTGGGTTGTCTAGCATTAGTGTTTTCAAAATCCGAATTACCCTTATTTCTTTTCTCATCTCCAAGCATCTGGCGCAAACCTTCCTCACATCCTTTTCTTTTACTTTTTATTTCGTTTCTTTTAGGGACATTATGAAAAACGTACCTCTAGTTTGAGGTATATCGTCGTTTGGTCCACTAATTTCGCGTATTATCAAAAATAGTCCTTTCGTCAATTTTTCCGTTAAAAGTAAATACTCTGACATGCACATGGGGCATAATGACCCTAATGCCTTTGAGTATTGATGAGTTTGATAAAATGACTGTGATGCCCTTATCAACATCACCATCATCAACATCAAACCCAAACGTTCAAACCCAGAACACCATTATCAACATCAAACCCAAACCCAGAACACCATCCTCAACAATTCCAAACTCATAACACCACACCACACCATTGCCAACACACCAACATCCCTAAAATTAATCGGTCCCAAAAAGCTTTTAACCCCCAAATACTATCTCCAAAATATGCACCCAAACCATTAATATCATGAAATCAGTACCCACACCATTAATAGCCAAAACCCTAACCCCTAAATCCCCCAAAATACAACCACCACTTAACCCTCCCACCACCAACGATCACCACTAGCGTTGAATCAAAGCCGACAGTCAACTAAAACACAAACCAAACACAACCACCATCATCCCTAACTCTCTCTCCTCTTTCTCTCTCTTTCTCTCTCTCTCTCTCTCACTAGTCGAAAGACTCTTCTTCTTCTTCATCCCTCTCTCTCTCTCTCTCTCTCTCTCTCTCTCTCTCCCCGATTTCTCTCTTCAATTTGCATCCGATGTGAATCGCGGCGACGAGGGAGAATGGGAAGGCTTCGCGCTTAGCGGCAACGTGAGGTTTGGAGTGGTTGATGGTTGTTACCAATGACGAGGAAGATCGCGAGAGATAGATTCGAGTGGGTTTTTGACCGATGGATTTTGGTTTTTGGGGGTTTGAGTGGTTAGTGGGTCGATTTGGTTTCTGGTAGTGGTTTGGGTTGATTTCGTTTCTGGTGTTGGTGATGGTGGTTCTGGGTTGATGATGGTGGTGGTGTGGTGATTCTGGGTTGGTAAAACATTAGTTTATGTGGGAGAGAAAAAGGGAATTAGGTGATGTTTGGTTGGTGGAATCAAGCAGGGAATGGGAAAAGGAATCCTCATTCCATTGTTTGTTTTGCACAAAATGTCATGGAATGAGGATTCCATTCCATGGAGGATTCCACCAAAATGGTGGATTAGGATTCCTACCTCTTGAGGTCGGGATCTAGATTCCACTCTCACTCAAATATTCAATTTACCATTTTATATTCTAAATAAAAAAAATTAGAAATGAAGGAGAGGTAGGCAGGCCACCAACGGAGCCTTGTCGTCGTCGTCATCTTAATCTTAGGCCATCAGAGGTGGCTTCATCACCGTCGGAGGGCATCGCCTCCATCATTGGAGGAGGCAAGCGCCTCCTCTGTTTTCAAACAAAGAAACAGAGGAGGCGTGAGAGGCTGCGAACCTCCATCATCGGAGGAGGCGAAGGCCTCCTCATTCGTGGCCTCCATCGCAAATCGCGGTGGTATCTGTTGGCTGGTGTTTTTACAGTGACGGTGTGGGTCGTCGTGCTTCAAGAGACCCTAGCCTAGGTGATGTTCATTTGATCGTTTTGGGCGTAGATTGATTGCAGTTTGATCGCTCCAGATTCGTTGTTTCAGACCTGTTTGTCGGTGGGGCCGTGGGGTCGTCTGAGTCATTGATGGCTGTCGCTATCCCAATGACGACATGGGCTATAAAGATACATAAAAGTTTGAACGAAAACGTGGGTCCCCGTTGCGGAACTCTTTATTTGTAATTATTTGAAAAATATTTTTAAATTTTAATTTAAAAACTATTTTTAATACATCAAATATATATTATGAGCATTTTAGTCAAAACATCAAAGGTTCCATAATGGATTCCAAATCAAAACCAAACAAAAAAATCCATCTAGGAAATAGATTCCTTTCCTATATTCATTTCCTTCATACATAGATTCCTTTCCTATTCTACTAACCAAACATGACCTTAGGGTTGAATTGATTTTTTAGTTTTTTATTCTCTGTTAACGTAGCCCAATTGCATCCATTCATATTTAATTTGTTTTTTATTTATTTTTTATTTAATTAAATACACAATATACCATGAAGTCCTTCGTTAAAAACCATCTAGAAGCTCTCAAAGTTGTTTTACCGTTTTACCCTTGCATGATTGATGGCAAAATTAGAAACTCTAACAGAATTGGACAGTATAGACTAAAAAAGAAATAACAGTAACAGTTTGGATTGAAAAAGACAATACTCAAAACCAGTGTACCAAACGACGATATACCTCAAACTAGGGGGACGTTTTTCATAATTTCCCTTTCTTTTATGATTTTTTTTTTGAAAGGTTCCTTTTATGAACCTTGTTCCTTGAGCTCACACAACAATTTTTTTTTTTCCTTCTCTAGTTAACCACACAAAACAAAAGTACAAAACAAAACAATAGTAAAAAAAAAGAAAAGTGTTTATTATTATAGAAGAACATCTTAACGATTTACATTCAGACATTTTCTTCTATAGCAAACATTTTATTCTTTTATTCTTTTATCTGTTTGCTTGTGCTTTGATGAAACCAATAGAACTAGTTAATATAGAGTAAACTTCTCCCTTGTCTTCTCAAATACTTGTTCTGCAATGACAGCTCCGGTCCCATCGGCCTTTATGATCTCAAGATGAGCCTTCTGATAAAACCCAGTACCTCTTAACGCATCAGCAATGAAATCATCGAAACCAATTGCGATGGCCGCCTCAGCATTGGCTCCGTAAACCAACCTCTAGAAGAGCAAAGTAGAGAAACAATAAACAACAACAATCTATTTATTAAAGAAAATGTGCAAACAACAAACAATGAGACGAGATTGATATTCATTCAGACCTTAAGTCTCGAAAGATGAATGGCTCCAAAGCACATCGGACAAGGCTCACAAGAGGCGTATATTTCGCAGTCTGAGAGTTCGATTCTATTCAGCTTCTTGCATGCCTAAAGAGAGATTTCCATTCCAAGTATTAGAACCACATACATACATATTCAATCTCAGTATAATACAAATCCTGAAAATAAACCATTTTCGACCAAAAGAGCTGAAGAATCGTAGGGAGGTTTCAAATTGTAAAAACGAGAAAACAACCATGGACCGACAAGATGGAGGACAATGATACTGAGGTAATAAACTGTCTTAACCATCTGACAACTACTAATGGTGCTTCAAAAGTGATTAGTTTTCATTCAACAAAATTTCTTTCATTTCCATTTGAATATTTTTGTATCTAACATGAGTTTGAAAAATTCAAAGAATAAGATGTTTCGGGAAATTTCCAACGCGTTGTAAATATTGGCAACCTCAGACTTCTATGTAACTATACATCATGTAATGTATCAGACAAGGAGGTATGTGATGATTTGTTAGTCTAACCTCTCTAATAGCAGTAACCTCAGCATGTGCAGATGGATCGGTGTTGTTCAAAACCATATTGTGGCAGCTGACGACTACTTCGTCATCACGAACAACAACTGCACCAAATGGACCTCCATGTCCACATTCAACACCTTTGTATGCTTCTTCAACAGCTCTAGTTAGGAATTTGTGGTCTCTGTCTCGTACAGCTGGTAGAACAATAACAAACAATGAAACCGTGGTAGCTACAATAAAAGACTGTATGTATGATATAGTATTCAATGAACGCCTTCCTTAAGATAAAAAGAAAGCACTGATACCACAAAAGTTATCACTAGACTCAATAGCTTAAGTTGATCAAGTAAGAACCCGATCAGTGATATAAGTGCGATTTCAATAAACACATACTCGATTTTCAACGAGGGTAAGAATTCAACTTCTTCTTTATCAGATAAGTAATAAAATTTGGCATTACCTTCTTGTTGACCAGGAAATGCTGAAGCCACAGCGATGGTTCCATCTTTTGTTTCGATCACTATAGAAGAGAAAGAAGGCAAATAGGAAATACGATGTGTTAATGACTTGGAGATTATTGAAATTTATAAAAAATATGTCATCAACAGATACAATTCTACACGTCAACTACTTGGTTTGAAAAGATGAACCGATTATTATTCTGTGTGGCCGTCAAAGAGGAAAACAACAGCTAGTTCAACAAAGAGGAAGAAAACTTTACATATATGATCATTAACAATTGAAGTCACAAGTGAATGTTTAGATATTGAATAGTAATCCAACTACTACTCCTTTTTACTTTAGAGCAATGAATGAAGAACACGGTAGCACCACCACATCGAAAATTAGGAATCCATAGAGTATACGAAACAAAAGAGTCAAATTTCACGGTTTCAATTACTATCCATAAACAGTCACAAAAGGGACAATCAAGAATTAAATTATTCTCATAAACGTGAGATACTAAACAAATGGTCAAATGCTTACTCCAACAGGTGAAATAGTTCCTATAACGTGGAATAAGATACGATTGGACTACTAAAGCTAGTTTGATTATTTTTGATGGAATATAATCTAAATAAAGAATACAGAAAAAGATTGATAGAAAGTATAAATCTCTCTATCAATAGATAAGGCATATAAAGATTCTACAACAAAGCAACCAGAGATGCTAATTGAAAGCAGAAACTTTCCAGTCATGTTTGATCAAATAAATTTCATAGGTGCTATGGGATTTTCTTCGGAAAACCTCAAAGATGATCACGCTTGATAACAAAGTGGAAACAAAATAGTGATTCTATACTCAAAGTTCCATAGCATAAACATAACATTTGATTGTTCAACGTACTTCAAATCATATATAAGTGAATGACAAAAACAGGAACGTATTTCTTTGATGTATGTGGTTAAGTTGTTTTTGGATTTCAGGAGGCACATAAACTACTCCAACCGATTACTTTAGCTAGTTCGACAAAGAGAAGAAAACTTTACATATCATTACAATCGAAGCCACGAGTGAATGAAAAACACGGTAGCATCACCAAACCACATTGAAATTAGGAAGAATTCGGAGTATACAAAACAAAAGAATCAAACTTCACGGTTTCAATTACTATCCATGCCTTCTTCTATAACAATGAAATGAATAATTTACAAAGCTGGTTTTTAGTAGTGTGTGATTAGTTCAACATCAAAAGCTTAATCAACTTCAGGGTTCTGATTAACTATGACAAAATTCTTAAAATTTGAGATCACTATCAATCTAATAGATTCCATTGACCATAAAAGTCTATAAAGCAACTAAGTCCATCATAGATATGCAGAAAAAAGCTTCAATTTTTCTCCATGATATGTTCTAAGAAATATGTTTCTAGAGTGAAAAGAAAACCTAAAATTCTCAAGAGATATACTTTTTAACAATTCTATAAATGCATTAATAAACAAAGGACAAATTTTGAAATTTTTTTTAAGACATTAATAGCAAAATTTGAACTTTCATGTTTCTATTAATACACATAACCAGCCCCAAAAAAAAATCACAAAAAATTAGAAAAACAAAGTGGACCCATTTGAAAACTTCAACTAACAAAAGATCCCCAGAAAGAACAAACACCAAAACATCACTATACACTTAACCAGCCCAAAAAAAAAAAAAAAAAAATCACCAAAAATTAGAAAAACAAAGTGGACCCATTTGAAAACTTCAACTAACAAAAAATCCCCAGAAAGAACAAACACCAAAACATTACTTTTAATCCTTGTAAATAAATCAACACAAGAAAAAAAAAAAAAAAAACAGAGAAGAACATGAACAGAAAATACAGCCCAATAATCAAAGAAAGAAACTTATAAGAGATAATGAAGAAGCTCACCATTAGTCTCCTCCATGATGATGATGAGAATTGAGATGCAAAAACAGAGGATTCAGAGAAAAATAACGAGAGAGACCGACTTGGGATGAGAAAAAAACTGGTCTACTTAATGAGACTTTATATAATAATAATAATAATGAGAGTTTGTAATAATAACGAAATAGACACAAACAAGGAAGCTTGAGTCTGTTTGTGTCTAGAGTTGAATCACTGTTTTGATTTTGAGTAATAGTTTTGTCCAAATTTGGTGCTCAAATTATGCGGTAACACTTTAATCCATTCATTTAAATAATGTAAATATAATTTACATGAATGAATTATACTCAAATAAATGGATTATAGTGTTGCCACATCATTTGAGCATCAGATTTCGACACTAAATTTGGATAAAGCAGTATTATTGTTTTATTTTTTTATTTAAAAGAAGAAAGAAAGAAATACCGATGCTACTTTGTCAAAATCTGATACTCAAATGATGTGGTAACATTTCAATCCATTCATTTAAATCATGTAAATATAATTTACATGAATGAATTACATTCAAATAAATGGATTACAGTGTTGCCACATCATTTGGACATCAGATTTAGACACTCAATTTGGACAAAGTATTATTATTTTTTTGTTTTTGTTTAAAAAACAAGAAAAAAGAAATACACGTGTTTGTGTCTGAAGAAGAACTCTGTTCTGTTCATGACAACGTTATTCTCGTTAACCAGACAAGACTAGCTCCCCCACCACCAACCGGTCCAACCGACTCAGCACCCACTTTCACTTGATGATCTTATTATCCAAATTCAATCAATTTGATTGGATGTTAATAAAATTGATTTTTCTTTTTTAAACTACATTTTACAATAATTTTTTGTTGCTTTTAGTAGTTTTTAGTAGATAATGGAGAATGATATCATAGGAATTGGATTCATTTTTATTTTTTAAAGGTTAATTGAAACTGATCCTCTAAACTCTTCAAAAATTTATATTATGATCCCTATACTTTTTTTTTTTGGCACTAAATCCCCTGAACTCTTACAAATTGGCAAAAACTGACTATAGACGCCTCCTCACAGGAGGCAATAAACCTAAGTGTTTGACAATAAACAAGAGTTTGAGGGGTTCAGTGTCGAAAAAAAAAAAGTACATGAGACAGTGTAAATTTTTGAAAAGTTTACGGGTATCGATGTCAATTAGCCTTTTTCTTAAGAGTAGTGCTATTGGCACATCCACTACCGAACTATTTATACCGAACTTTTTAAATTATTTAGTTTTTTTTTCCCTTTATCAAATTACTTAAAGAGACATACAATTTTTATTAAAAAAATCTTGTACAAAGTAAAACTAATAAAACCCCACTTTCCTTATTTCAAAACCCTAATGACAAAAGCTTTAATAACATAGATTATTTCAAATCACTGATTGTTTATTATTTTTGTTTATATTTTCTTTCAGATCTCGATCTCATGTTTCCCATGTTTAGTATTTATTAATTTTATTGTTTCACACGTTTGTTTTGTTTTTCTTCTTAAATTCCAGATCCATGTTTGTTATTTTTTTTTTCTCTCGGTTTATTTTCTTTCAGATCTTCCAAGTATACTATAATTTGTATCAATTTGTTCTGTAGATTTTGTTTAGGATCTTTCAAAGTTAGTCTAATGTTATTTACAAACAAAAAAAAAAAAACCAATGAAATTGCCCCAAGAATCGCAACTAAAAAAACCTAATCTCAGACGAAACGAAATCATACCAAAACTCTAACTCAATCGCTCAAAAAAAAAAAATCATCAGATGATTAATATCACACTCACAATCTACCACCAACAATCCAATCAACAATAGAAAAAAAAAAAATCGCATCTAATAAAAATGGCTTTACCATGAAATAAGAAGAAAAAATAAGTCTAGTAAATGGATGTGAGAAAAATATATATAAAGATTAGAGATGAAGTGTATTTTTATTTTTATTTTAAAAAAAAAATATGGGGTGTATTAAGTTTGAAAAATAAATAAAATGGTAATCCTAGAAATAAATTTAAAAAATTAATAAAACCATTTAATTTTATATAATTAAATTAAAATTTTAAAATGTGGAGCGTAAATTGTTTAGTAGTGGGGGTGCCAATAACACCAATCTTTTTTTTAATTTGAAAGTACCATATAATAACACAAAGCCTTTTAGTACAACTTGTACTACAACTCCTGTTTTAGGTTGGTGGTGGGTTTGGAGTCCCACCGTGACATAGTGTAAGGGATTGGCTATGGTATGCAAATGATTTGCTCCAAGGTGAAATTGGTTTCAAAATATTAAAGTTGTTTCTAAAATTAATTCAAAACTAATCTTGAATTATTCCTAAAAATTGTTGTTATCATACCCCGTGGGTATAATAGCCCAAGTCCATAGTGTAAGTATATTACAAACGTAAACTCAATATTATATGAGTAAATATTCAGATCATGTACGGTTTAATTTCAACATGTTCAACCTATTATAATACTTTTTAAATATATATATATCATGAATGTTTAGGGAAATAATTAAATAAATGAGTAAATTGTACTAACTAACCCTACCTATATGCATAATTGATAGTTATAATAAAATCGATGAAAATATCATAATAACACTATTTATTCTTTAACTTGATGACTAACAATTAACCGTAGCTAGTCACGAACGGTTAAAGAATAATCAAATGGCAATATTTTGAACTTTACATCAACATTTTTTTTTTTAAGACATTAATAGCAAAATTTGAATTTTCATGTTTCTACTATTTCTATACATACTCATATAAGTATAACCAGCAAAAAAATAAATATAAAAAAAATTCACCAAAATTAGAAAACATAGTGGAACCATTTGAAAACTCCAAACACCAAAAGATCCCAAGAAATAGAGTAATTGGCACAAATCCCCCCTCGAGTGTATATAAATTTGCATGTTACCCCCTAAACTTTTTTTTTAGGCATGTTGCTCCCTGAACTATCACTTATTGGCAGAACAAGAGTAAAAATGCCCCCTCAGGGGGGAAAAAACCAAAGGATTGCCAATAAAGTGATAGTTCAGGGGGCAACATGCCTAAAAAAAAAGTTTAGGGGGCAACATGCAAATATATATACACTCGAGGGGGGATTTGTACCAATTACTCTAAGAAATAACAAACACCAAAACAGCAGCAATAAAGAAAGAAAGAAAGAAGAAGATGAAAATTAATATGAGAGAATCAATGCAAGTTGCAAGAAGCTCATCATTAGTCTCCTCCATTATGATGAGAATTTAGATGCAAAAACAGAGTAATCACTGGATTAGAAAAAACTGGTTCACTTAATTGCAATTCATATAATTATAATAATAATAATAATAATAATAATATCGTGGTGGTTCGATACGTTTATTCAGCTTTTCAATATTAGTAATTAGTAGTTTAGTACGGGATAGAAAAGAAAGAAAGACTTTAAAGTGAAAAGCTGATTCAGTGTTTTTGTTGGGAGCTGATGAATCATCTGATTAATGAGTTAATTTTTGTTGTTTTGTTTGCGTTGTCTGAATTCTGTAGAAGAAGTGTAGATGGTGACGACATGTTTTTTCAAGTTAACTCACCAACCGACTCAGTCAAACTTCCACGTCATGATTTTATCCAAACTCAATTATTTTGATTAATTGATTGGGTGTTATAATTGATTTTTCTTTTTAATTAAATAAAATTCCCCTTATTATATTTGTTCAAGTTGCCTAATTTTTTTTTATTTTATAGTAATACTATATTATCCAAATTTGATGTCCAAATCTAGTGTCCAAATAATGTGGCAACACTGTATACCATTCATTTAAATCATGTAAATCTAATATAATTTAAATGAATAATCTATAGTATTACCACATCATTTGGGTACCATATTTGGATACCAAATTTGAACAATATAATATTATTCATTTTTTTTATAATTGATAAGTGGAGTGTAATGTATGTAATCAATAATTTTATCTAATCGACTCACCACCCACTTTTCGCTTCATAATTTGATCTACACTCATTCAATTTGATAGGATCTCTTTATTATATATATTATTATTTTTAGATAAATTTGATAGGATCTTTTAAGGGAATAAAAAAAAGGATACTACTAATTGGGAGGGGGCTTTATTATCGAAAGTTTAGAACTTAATTCTTGATTTAAAATTTTGAATTATACGTGGAATCAAGTCGACCCGTGTTGATAATAAAAAAATTAAATGTAAAAGTTACCCAATAACAATATGACACGTGGCATAAGCCGGTGCCTCAAATCAAGAACATCCCTCGATGGGAAGTTGAGAGATTATGTATCACTTTATTTGCACTACATGCACTCTGTGAACGTTCATTTTTATAACACAGTAAGAAATCCCATCATATATGTTGATAAATAAATACATTTATACATATGAATTTTATACGACTTTTAACAATAATCTGTTTCAACATGTTATTATTTTGGGTTATCGGCACCAGTCTCCCCTAAACTTTACACGAGTTTACATTTTAACCACTGAATATTTTTTTTTAGATGTTAAACCCCCAAAATTCTCATTAATTGGCGAAACCAGACTATAGATGCCCCTCAAAGTCTCAAACAGTCGTTTAGAGGGCAATAAACCAAACTGTTTACCAATTAATGAGAGTTCATGGGGTAAAATATAGACCCGCGTAATATTTAGGGGGGACTGGTGCCAATAACCATATTATTTTTAGTAGTTTTAAGTGCATAATTGAGAATGATTTGATAAATAGGGATGTTTTTAACTCTTTTTTTGGGGGTAGATATCAGGATATTATATAAATAAATGAAAATTATTTTAGTTCAAGTTGCCTATTCTTTTAATCAAAAAATGGTTGTAATCAATGAGCAAAATCAAGTTTCCGCATCTTGCTTTTGGCAAAATGATTTTTTTTTTTAAATAATAAAAAAATTTACCTACCACATCCATTACCTAACAATGTTAATTATCCAATTAGAGCTACAAACTTGTTCATTTTATTGGTCTATCTCTTTATGCGTCTCAATTCTCACGTAGTTTTCTTTTTCTTTTTAAATTATTACAATTTAAACTTTATGGGAGTCTATATCAAAATAATTGATTACATCACAATTAGACAAAACATGAGAATTATAAAACACTTTAATGGATGTCTTTATATATGAAAGTCATCTTCAAAGGTTACGTAAGAAAAGAAATATAAATATGTGAATTTTAAAAAGAAATTATAACGGATTTTTAGAGAAAATTATAATAATAATCAAGTTGAAAGTGGTAACTTCATCGTGATTGGCGATGAGATCATCATCCTCTATTGGGTGGAGATTGATGGTCGCCACCTCAGGATCCTCCATAGCCGGTCATCAACTTTCCCTGCATCACCCACCCAATATGTTAATGTAATGTGAGCTACTTCATCGATCATCAGCAACAATATCAACATGGGCGTAGCTCAGTTGGTAGATAGACGGGCTTGAGGCTTGGACAAATGATTTCCAGGTTAACGGTTCGAATCCAACCAATTGTGAAAGCTTTCAAAAAAAACATTTGGTCCTAAATTAATAAATATTGTCAAAAAAAATTTTTTATAAAAAAATCATCAGCAACAATCACCCAAACTCACGCACAGTTTTGGTGGCAAATTCACAAACAAACACACCAAATGGATCTCTAAAATCAAACCCAACAACAGCTCAAACTAACGGTTAGGGTATTATTGTCTTTTCAAAAGTAAAGTCCAGTCAAACTAACAGAGTATTGGTTTAATATTAAAGATTAACGATACAGTAGGGGTGACAATTTAGGTCACGATACGACGGGTTGACACGATATGAACGCAATTATTGCTGTTTAGGGTTGAAGCTATATGGGTCATATAAATAATTGCGTCACGAGACGGTTAGTAGGGGTAAATATGTAATTTTTGTTTTAAGGGTATTTGTGTAACGCTCTCTCTCTCTCTCACCCATCAACCGCCGCTGCTCCTCTCGCCGCTGGCCGCCTCTGCTGTCTCTCTCTCTCACGGTGAGACCCTCTTCTCTTGAATCTGATTATTATAATCTTTCATTAGTTTCAGCAACCTCGTACCTCGTAAGTTTTTTTCTTCTTCTTCCATTCTTTCTGATATTTATCGTTCTTAGTTGTTTTAGATACAAAATAAACTTTTTCACTTGTCTACTTTAATGGGTTACCATTCCAAACTGATTTGGGATGAATTTGTGCAGGTTAGCCGACTAAACAAAAAGAAAAAACTTAAAACTGTTGGATCATTTTTAACAAATTTCATAAAAGAAAAATATGCAATCTGTTGGAATTTGAGAAAGGATCTTTGTAACTTTGTCGTGAGGCTGTTGGATGAATGCGAAGGCCGCCGTAACACTCTTATCATAATCATACGAATCAGGCAGAACCGAGTGATTTCCTAGAGCGTTCTCTAGATTGAGTTAGTATTTCAGAGTCTCGTTCATGGTGGCTATTGGTTGTCATGGCAACCCCTTCTCTTGGACAGTCATGTCCATCCACCATATGACGTCTCTTGAACTTCCCATCAACTTTTTTTTTGAAGACATTAAAAGCAAAGTTTGAACTTTCATGAACCCATTTCAAAAATCAGAAACAAGAAATAATAACAAACACCAAAACAGCAGCAAGCAAGAAAGAAGAACATGAAATTTATATGAGAGAATCAATTAATGCAAGAAGCTCACCATTAGTCTCCTCCGCGATGATGAGAAATCAGATGCAAAAACAGAGGAATCACAATCAAATAACGAGAGAGTAAACTGGTTCAGTTCATTGGAATTTATATAGTAATAATAATAATGTGTCTCGATCTGAGTTAAATAATGCTCATTCAGTCCAGAAATGTCCCAATTGGAGAACAGAAATCACAAAAGAAAGAAAGTGAGTGAAAAGCTGATTAATCGGTTGTTTTTGTTGTCTGAATTCTGATGAATAAATCTCTGTACATTTACTTGATGACAACATGTTCTTTTTTTCTAGTTAACCACACAAAACAAAACAATGCTTCATGAAATCAATAGTATAAACAAAAGAAAAATCTTCAATATTGTAGAAGAACATCTTAATTAATGATTTACATTCAGACATTTTCTTCTATAGCAAACATTTTATTCTTTTATTGTTTTATCTGTTTGCTTGTGCTTTGATGAAGGATCAAGATCCCCTATTCATCTCGTTTTTGCTCTTTTAACATCTGGTGACATGTGTCAACCAAACAAATGAATGGTTAGGATTAATTTTTCTTATATTTTTTTCTCCCTCACCTGACAAACGACACCGTTTCTTTCCAAAAGCTATTTTTTTTTCATTTTCTCTCTCCTCTCTCATCATCACCGACTTCCTCTTCTCTCTCTCTCTCTCTCCTCGCCTTCTCCAACTCAATCTCAATCTCTCATATCCACCTCAAACTCTAGTCTATACTTAAATCGAAGCTCTGAAACTTGATTAATGGCAGCAACAAACACCAACTCAAGCTCGCAAATGGATCCAAACAGCGGCTTCACACCAAAATATTTTATAGTCTAAGACCAAGCATTTCTCTCCCACCACCATCTCACTTTTCAACCTCTCTCTGCTACACAATTCGTTCTCTCTCTCCTCCACTCCTTCACCACCACCAATTTCTCAGAAACCCCATTTCTCTCATCTCCACTTCAAACTTTTTTTTTTTTTTTTCTTGTTTGTTTCATAATACTTTAACTTTTAATTGTATACTTTTAAGAGTAATTGGCACAAATCCCCCTCGAGTGTATGTGAATTTGCATGTTGCCCCCTAAACCTTTCTTTTAGGCATTAAACCCCCTGAACTATCGCTTATTGGCAGAACAAGAGTAAAAATGCCCCCTCAAGGGGGAAAAAACCAAAGGATTGCCAATAAGCGATAGTTCAGGGGGTTTAATGCCTAAAAAAAAAGTTTAGGGGGCAACATGCAAATTCACATACACTCGAGGGGGGATTTGTGCCAATTACTCTACTTTTAATTGCATAGATAATTTTTCAGAAGACCGATTTTGGGAATGAGAGATTGAGATTGAGTTGGAAATGGAGAGGAGATAGAGAGAGAAGAGAGACGGTGATGATGGGAGAGGAGAGAGAAAATGAAAAAAATTTAACTTTTTGGAAAGAAGTGTCGTTTGTCAGGTGAGGGAGAAAAAAAATAAAAAAAATAAATCCTAACCATTCATTTATTTGGTCGACACATGTCACCAGATGCTTAAAAGGTGAGCAAAAATGAGATGAGCATGGATCTTGATCCTTTGAGGAAACCAATAGAACTAGTTAGTATAGACTATAGAGTAAACCAATAGACAAGTTGTTGATAATAAAAAAAATAAATTAACCCAATAAAAATATGACATGTGGCACAAGCCAGTGCCTCAAATCAAGAACATCCCTTGATAGGAAGTTGAGAGATGATGTATCACTTCCTTTGCACTTTGTGAAGGTTCATTTTCATAACACCGTAAGAAATCCCATCATACATGTTGATAAATAAATACATATGAATTTTATACAACTTTTAACATTAATTTGTTTCAACATGTTATTATTTTTAGTAGTTTTAATAAGTATGGCAATAGGGCATATTCGAGACCGGTGGCCCTCCCCGCACCCTATCCCATTTATTTTTTGAAAACTCATCCTCTCATAAAACCCCTCAATAGATGGAGCGGGGTGGGGTAGGGCGGGATATGTTTTCCACATCCCCGCCCAATTTAACTCATTTATCTAAATTATTTATTAAATAAATAAATATATATCCCAATAAATATGATATAATATATAAAGTAATTCCAAAAAACTATTGAAAATCATCTCGTAAATATAAATCTCAAAACTAAATAAATAAACTCTATCATTTTAAAACATAAATATTGAACTAAATATTAAAATAAATAAATATTATATTTTAAGAGGGTTGGGGCGAGGCGGGGATTATAAAACCCATCCTCGCCACATACCCATTGCGGGTTTACTATCTATCCCCATCTCCGTCCCATCCCCACCAAATTAAAATCTATTCTCATTCCATAAGTGCGGGTCCCTACGAAACCTTATCTCCACGGGTTATTTTGCTATCTCTAAATTTTAAGTGCATAATTGAGAATGATATGATAAATAGGGATGTTTTTAACCTTATTTTTTTTTCCTTGGGGATTGTGAATATCAGGATATTATATAAATAAATGAAAGTGGAGCAAAAATGTTATATTAGTTCAAGTTGCCTAATCTTTTAATCAAAAAGTGGTTGTAATCAATAAGCCAAAGTCAAGTTTCCGCATCTTGCTTTTGGCAAAATGAATTTTTTTAAATAATTTTTTTTTACCTACCACATACATTACCGAACAATGTTAATTATCCAATATTTACTTATTTTTTATCCAATTAGAGATAAAAACTTGTTCATTTTATTGGTCTAGCTATCTCTTTATGCGTCTTACGTGGTTTCATTTTTCTTTTTAAATTAATACAATTTAAACTTTATGGGAGTCTATATCAAAATAATCACAATTAGACAAAGCATGAGAATTATTAAACACTTTAATAGATGTCTTTATATATGAAAGTCATTAACGAGTCTATATCAAAATAATTAATCACGTCACAATTGGACATGAGAATTATAAAACACTTTAATTGATGTCTATGTGAAAGTCATCTATAAAGGTTACGTAAAAAAAGATATATAAATATGTGAATTTTAAAAAGAAATTATAACGGATTTTTAGAGAAAATAATAATTAAGTCGAAAGTGGTAACATGATCGTCATTGGCGATGAGATCATCCTCTATTGGGAAAATAATAATCTAAGTCGAAGAGAAAATCTTCAATGGGACGGTCTCATTGTCACTTGGTGAGACTGTCCAATGAGATTGTATCAAATTATAGTTTAATAATATATATTTATGTTCTCGAGATAAATGGTGCAATCTCATTGGAATGATCTCACCAAGTGGCAATGAAACCGTCCCATTGAAGATTTTCTCCAAATCGATTGGCGATGAGATCATCCTCTATTTGGTGGAGATTGGTGGTCGCCACCTCAGAGCCTCCATAGCCTGTCATCAACTTTCCCTGCATCACCCAATATGTGAATGTAATGTGAGCTATACTTCATTAATCATCAGCAACAGTCACCCAAACTCAGACACAGCTTCGGTGGCAAAAATTCACAAACAAACACACCAAATGGATCTCTAAAATCAAACCCAACAACAGCTCAAACTAAACGGTTAGGGTGTTCTTGTCTTTTCAAAAGTAAAATCCAGTCAAACTTCGGAGTAACGGTTTAATATTGGAGATTAACAATAGAGTAGGGGTGACAATTTGGGTCTCGATACGACGGGTTGACACGATATGAACACAATTATTACAGTTTAGGGTTGAAGCTAAATTGGCCATGTCAATAATTGTGCTACAACAAGGTTAGTAGGGGTAAATATGTAATTTTAGTTTTAAGGGTATTTGTGTAAATTCAACACACGATATAAATTGAAGGGGGAATTGCACAAACATCCCCTGAGGTTTGATAAAATTGCTCGAATATGGCAGTTTTGACCAGATACGCACAAACCTCCCTCAACATTTGAAAATTGTTGCAAAAACATCCCCTACCGTTAGATAGATCCGTTAGTCAATAGTCAAACGTGTAAAAAGTCCAAAATACCCTATATTTTTATTTTAAACAAAATTCAAAAATTCAAAAATAAGATGAAAAAAATATTAAAAATTCTTTTAGAAAATATGAATGTATCTTAAATCAGAAAGTTGGAAAAATATTCATCTTCAAAAAAAAAAAAAAAAAAAAAATAGTTTGTGCAATTCCCCCTTGATTTTAAATAAATTTAAATTTAAAATTTATTTATTATTAAATTGTTTAAAAATGATTTTTTTTCCGGGTTTCAGATTTAAGATACATTCATGTTATCTAAAATATATATTTTTATATTTTTTATCTTATTTTTTAATTTTTTAGTTTAAAATTAAAATAATTTTAGACTTTTTAAACTTTTGACTATTGACTAATAGATCTATTTAACGGCATGGGATGTTTGTGCAATAATTTTCAAATGTTGAGGGAAGTTTGTGTGTATATGGCCAAAACTAGGCCAATACTACCATATTTGTGCAATTTCATCAAACCTCGAGGGTGTTTTTGCAATTCCCCCTAATTTGAAAATGAAACCCTCGCCTCACTTAACCTTTCCTCTCTCTCTCTCTCTCTGCCGCTGCTCCTCTCGCCATCGGCCGCCTCTGCTCTCTCTCTCTCTCTCTCTCTCACGGTGAGACCCTCTGCTCTTGAATCTGATTATTATAATCTTTCATTAGTTTCAGCAACCTCGTACCTCGTAAGTTTTTTTCTTCTTCTTCCATTCTTTCCGATATTTATCGTTCTTAGTTGTTTTAAATACAAAATAAACTTGTTCACTTGTCTACTTTAATGGGTTACCTTTACAAACTGATTTGGGAAGAACCGACTTAACAAAAAGAAAAAACTTAAAACTGTTGGATGATCATTTTTAACAAATTTCATAAAACAAAAATATGCAATCTGTTGGAATTTGAGAAAGGATCTTTGTAACATTGCCGTGAGGCTGTTGGATGCATGCAAAGGCCGCCGTAACACTCTTATCATAACCACACGAATCATGCTGAACCGAGTGATTTCATAGACCTTATGGTGGTGGTTCATGGTGGCTATTGGTTGTCATGGCAACCCCTTCTCTTGGACAGTCATGTCCGTCCACCATTTGACGTCTCTTGAACTTCCCATCAACTTTATTTTTGAAGACATTAAAAGCAAAATTTGAACTTTCATGAACCCATTTCAAAAATCAGACACAAGAAATAATAACAAACACCAAAACAGCAGCAAGCAAGAAAGAAGAACATGAAAATTATATGAGAGAATCAATTAATGCAAGAAGCTCACCATTAGTCTCCACCGCTTTGATGAGAATTCAGATGCAAAAACAGAGGAATCACAATCAAATAATGAGAGAGAAAACTGGTTCAGTTCATTGGAATTTATATAGTAATAATAATAATGTGTCTTGATCTGAGTTAAATAACGTTCATTCAGTCCACAAATGTCCCAATTTGAGAACGGAAATCACAAAAGAAAGAAAGAAAGTGAAAAGCTGATTAATCAGTTGTTTTTGTTGTCTGAATTTTGATGAATAAGGGGTCGTTTGTTTTTTCCACTTAAGACTTAATGGGTCTGAATTGAACTCATTAAGTTATTTTGTTTGTTTTTTTAAGTGGTCAAACAACTTAAAAATATCAAAAAACAACTTAAAAAAAAAAGAGTAAGAAATCCTGACTTTTAACTTAATTCCAAATCACTGAATTATAATTAAAATATTTTCTTCCAAGTCTATCCTAAAAAAAAAAGATATATTTCTAAATTTATCCTAATTTGATATGGTGTAAAATTCTTTCTTTTAACGTATTTCTTATTTTAAAAGGCTTTTAAAAAGAAAGAAATAAAAACCCTAATCACTTCTCATATTGAAATCTTCCCGGGATTAAACAATTGAATTTCTCTCATACAAAATCCTAGTAAGAACTCTTTAATTTTTAATTTTTTTTTTATCTATGTATAGTAGTGAATAAACTTGTCTATTATATTATGGTGTTTGTTATCGTTATTTTATTATGATATTATGATCATGATGTTATGATATATTGTTTTCTTCAGTAATCCAATTGTTTTTCTTGCATATCTTGATATAAATATGTATGTATGTATGTATGTACCGGTGTATATAATTTATGGACTTATTTAAAAAAAAAAAAAAAAATTGGTTTCTGGTTGCATATGATCCAGGAAACAAAAAAACAAAACAAAAAACAAAAATGGTTTCTATAATTATATATTGGATATTTGGACAATATGTAAAATTGAACTTGAACTTTTTTTTTTTTACCATAAATTGAACTTGAACTTTATTTGCAGAATAACATACAAAATTATACTCCTGGATGATTTTTGTTTTGTTAAATTAAACTTTGTTTGCGGAAGAACATGCAAAACCTTATAAAGAATGTTGCATGTTAAATTACTTCTTTTTAATTAGTATGGGTATAGATGTAAAATTACTTCTTTTCAGACAATTTTATTTTAAAAAAATAAACATGTTGACAGTACATTCAGCCGTGAGAAAAAAAAAAAAAAAAACATGTTATTCAGATTCAGATTTCAGTCATTATTCAGTCTTCAGTAAAATTCAGGACTATTCAGTCTTCAGACAAAAAAACAAACCCTAAGTCTCTGTACATCTACTTGATGACAACATTTTTTTCTCTAGTTAACAAAACAACGCTTCATGAAATCAATAGTATAAACAAAAGAAAAATCTTGATTATTGTAGAAGAACATCTTAATGATTTACATTCAGACATTTTCTTCTATAGCAAACATTTTATTCTTGTATTCTTTTATCTGTTTGTTTGTGCTTTGATGAAACCAATAGAAATAGTTAGTATAGAGTAAACCAAAAGACCAATTGTTGATAATAAAAAAATAAATTAACCCAATAACAATATGACATGTGGCACAAGCCAGTGCCTTGTTTAGAGATGAGAACGAGAAAATCTTGGCTGGGACGGTCCCATACACGTGGCCATGGGACCGTCCAATGAGAGTGTGCCACAAGTGTGCCACAACTCTGCACACACTGTCCCAATGTATATGTGGCGCACTCTCATTGGACGGTCCCATGGCCACGTGTATGGGACCGTCCCAGCCAAGATTTTCTCGATGAGAACATCCCTCGATGGGAAGTTGAGAGATGATGTATCACTTCCTTTGCACTACATGCACTTTGTGAATGTTCTTTTTTATAACACCGTAAGAAATCCCATCATACGTGTTGATAAATAATTACATTAATACATATGAATTTTATACAACTTTTAACAATAATTTGTTTCAACATGTTATTATTTTTAGTAGTTTTAATAGGGATGGCAATGGGGCGGATTCGGGACGGGTGGTCCTCCCCGCACCATATCTCATTTATTTTTTGAAAACCTATCCTCTCATAAAACCCCTCAATAGATGGAGCGGGGCAGGATATGGCGGGATATGTTTTCCCCATCCCCACCCAGTTAATCCCATTTAACATATTTATCTAAATTATTTATTAAAATAATAAATATATATCCCAATGAATAAGATATAATATATAAAGTAATTCCAAAAAACTATTGAAAATATTTCATAAATATAAATCTCAAAACTAAATAAATAAATTCTATCATTTTAAAACATAAATATTGAACTAAATAATAAAATAAATAGATATTATATTTTTAAAGGGGTCGGGGCGGAACGGGGATTATAAAGCCCATCCCCCCACATACCCATTGCGGGTTTACTATATATCCCCATCTCCGTCCCATCCCCCATCAAATTAAAATCCATTCCTATTCCATAAGTACGGGTCCTTGCGGAGCCCTGTCTCCGCGGGTTATTTTATCATCCCTAAATTTTAAGTGCATAATTGAGAATGATATGATAAATAGGGATGTTTAAATGAAAGTGGAGCAAAAATGTTATATTAGTTCAAGTTGCCTAATCTTTTAATCAAATAGTGGTTGCAAACTTGCAATCAATGAGCCAAAGTCAAGTTTCCGCATCTTGCTTTTGGTAAAATGATATTTTTTAAATAATTTTTTTTTACCTACCACGTACATTACTTAACGATGTTAATTATCCAATTAGAGCTATAAACTTGTTCATTTTATTGGTCTCTCTCTTTATGCGTCTTACGTGGTTTCATTTTTCTTTTTAAATTAATACAATTTAAACTATATGGGAGTCTATATCAAAATAATCACAATTAGACAAAGCATGAGAATTATTAAACACTTTAATAGATGTCTTTATATATATGAAAGTCATTAACGAGTCTATATCAAAATAATCACAATTGGACATGAGAATTATAAAACACTTTAATTGATGTCTATGTGAAAGTCATCATGAAAGGTTACGTAAAAAAAAAAAAAGATATATAAATATGTGAATTTTGAAAAGAAATTATAACGGGTTTTTAGAGAAAATAATAATTAAGTACAAAGTGGTAACACGATCGTCATTGGCGATGAGATCATCCTCTATTGGGAAAATAATATTCTAAGTCGAAGATAAAATCTTCAATGAGACGGTCTCATTGCCACTTGGTGAGACCGTGAGACCGTCCAATGAGATTGTATCAAATTATGGTTTAATAATATATATTTATGTTCTCGAGATAAATGATGCAATTTCATTAGGACGATCTCACCAAGTGGCAATGAAACCATCACATTGAAGATTTTCTCCGAATCGAAAGTGATAACTAGATTGTGATTGGCAATGAGATCATCATCCTCTGTATTGGGTGGAGATTGGTGGTCGCCACCTCAGAGCCTCAATAGCCTGTCATCAACTTTCACTGCATCACCCAATATGTGAGTGTAATGTGACTATGTGAGCTATAATTCATCAATCATCAGCAACAGTCACCCAAACTCAGACACAGCTTCGGTGGCAAAAATTCACAAACAAACACACCAAATGGATCTCTAAAATCAAACCCAACATTCCAACAACAGCTCAGACTAAACGGTTAGGGTATTCTCGTCTTTTCAAAAGTAAAATTCAGTCAACCTAACATAATAACGGTTTAATATTGGAGATTAAAGGTACAGTAGGGGTAACAATTTGGGTCTCAATACAATGGGTCGACACAATATAAACACACTTATTGCAGTTTAGAGTTGAAGCTAAATAGGTCGTGTCAATAATTGTGCCATGACGCAGTTAGTAGGGGTAAATATGTAATTTTAGTTTTAAGGGTATTTGTGTAAATTCAACACACCGTGTAAATTGAAAATGAAACACTCCCCTCACTGAACCTTTCCTCTCTCACCCATCAATGATCAACGGCCGCTGCTCCTCTCGCCGCTGGCAGCCTCTGCTCTCCCTCTCACGGTGAGAGCCTTTGCCCTTGAATCTGATTATTATAATCTTTCATTAGATTGAAACACTTTTTCTGATTGTTGTAACAAAGGAAGCTCAAGTACTTTCGCTGTTTGATGTAGTTTGGTTCTGCAATGTGGAGATCCCCTGCAGCCTCGTACCTCGTAAGTTTTTTCTTCTTCCATTCTTTCTGATATTTATAGTTTTTGGTTGTTTTAAAATACAAAATAAACAAACTGATTTGGGATGAATTTGTGCAGGTTAGCCGACTAAACAAAAAGAAAAAACTTATAACTGTTAGGATCATTTTTATCAAATTTCATAAAAGAAAAATATGCAATCAGTTGGAATTTGAGAAAGGATCCTTGTAACATTGCCGTGAGGCTGTTGGATGCATGCAAAGGCCGCCGTAACACTCTTATCACTCTTATCATAATCACACGAATCATGCTGAACCGAGTGATTTCCTAGAGTGTTCTCTAGTTTGAGTTGTATTTCCAAAACAGCAGCAAGCAAGAAAGAAGAACATGAAAATTATATGAGAGAATCAATTAATGCAAGAAGCTCACCATTAGTCTCCTCCGCTTTGATGAGAATTCAGATGCAAAAACAGAGGAATCACGATCAAATAACGAGAGAGAAAACTGGTTCACTTCATTGGAATATATATAGTAATAATAATAACGCGTCTCGATCTGAGTTCAATAACGCTCATTCATTCAAGAAATGTCCCAATTGGAGAACGGAAATCACAAAAGAAAGAAAGAATATACGAAAAGCTGATTAATCAATTGTTTTTGTTGTCTGAATTGTGATGAATAAGTCCCTGTACATTTACTTGATGACAACATGTTTTTTTTTTTTTCTAGTTAACCACACAAAACAAAACAACGCTTCATGAAATCAATAGTAAAAACAAATGAAAAATCTTTATTATTGTAGAAGAACATCTTAATGATTTACATTCAGACATTTTCTTCTATAGCAAACATTTTATTCTTTTATTCTTTTATCTGTTTGATTGTGCTTTGATGAAACCAATAGAACTAGTTAGTATAGAGTAAACTTTTCCTTTGTTTTCTCAAATACTTGTTCTGCAATGACAGCTCCGGTACCATCGGCCTTTATGATCTCTAGATGAGCCTTCTGATAAAACCCGGTACCTCTTAATGCATCGGCAATGAAATCATCGAACCCAATTGCGATAGCCGCCTCAGCATTGGCTCCATAAACCAATCTCTAGAAGAGCAAAGTAGAGAAACAATAAACAAAATCTATTAAAGAAAATGAGCAAACAACAAACAATGAAATGAGATTTGATATTCATTCAGACCTTAAGTCTCGAAAGATGAATGGCTCCAAAGCACATCGGACAAGGCTCACAAGAGGCGTATATTTCGCAGTCTGAGAGTTCTATTCTATTCAGCTTCTTGCATGCCTAAAGAGAGATTTCAATTCCAAATATTAGAACCACATACATAATCAATCTGAAAATAAACCATTTTCTACAAAAAGAGCTGAAGAATCGTAGGGAGGTTGCAAATTGTAGAAACGAGAAAGCAACCATACACCGACCAGATGGAGAAAAATGATAACGAGGTAATAAACTGTCTTAACCATCTGACATCTACTAATGTTGCTTCAAAAGTGTTTCAGGAAATTTCCAACGCATTGTAAATATTGGCAACCTCAGACTTCTAAGTAACTATACATGTAATCTGTAATGTATCAGACAAGGAGGTTGGTATGTGATGATTTGTTAGTCTAACCTCTCTAATAGCAGTAACCTCTGCATGCGCAGATGGATCGGTGTTGTTCAAAACCATATTGTGGCAGCTGACGACTACTTCGTCATCACGAACAACAACTGCACCAAATGGACCTCCATGTCCACATTCAACACCATTGTATGCTTCTTCAACAGCTCTTGTTAAGAATCTGTAGTCTCTGTCCCGAACAGCTGGTAGAACAATAACAAACAATGAAACCGTGATAACTACAAAAGACTCTGTATGTATGATAGTATTCAATGAATGTCTTCTTTAAGATAAAAAGAAAGCACTGATACCACTAGACTCAAAAGTTTAAGTTGATCAAGTAAGGACCCGGGCAGTGATATAAAGCACTTTAACAAACACATACTAGATTTTCAACAAGGGTAAGAATTCAACTTCTTCTTTATCAGATAAGTAATCAAATTTGGCATTACCTTCTTGTTGACCTGGAAATGCAGAAACCACGGCGATGGTTCCATCTTTAGTTTCGACCACTATAGAAGAGAAAGAAGGCAAATAGGAAATACGATGTGTTAATGCATGACTTGGATATTATTGAAATTTATAAACAGTTTGTCATCAACAGATACCGTTCCACAAATCAACTACTTGGTTTGAAAAGATGAACCGATTATTATATTCATAGAGTATACGAAACAAAAGAATCACGCTTGATATTGATTGTAATAATAATAATAACGAAAAACAGAAAAAGAAAAAGACACAAACAAGGAAACTTCAGTCTGTAGCTGAATCACTGTTTTTTTTTTTTTTTTTTTTTTTTTTTTTTTTTTTGTATTTAAAAAAATAAATAGACGTGTTTGTGTCTGAACTCTGAAGAAGAAGTCTGTTCTGTTCTCGTTAACCAGACAAGACATAAGAGTACAAGACCCCACTTTCACTTTAATGATTTTATTATCCAAATTCAATCAATTTGATTGGATGTTAATGATATTACTTCAATAATAATAAAAGGTAGGGAAATAATTAAATAAATGGGGACAAGATAACGTTACCTTAGTGATTAGTTATTACAACTACAATATGCAAGAGCATAGGTTCGAGTTATATTTCATCCATCGATTCCAAAATAGTGTAATAGTTAAAAAAAAATGGCTAAATTTCACTAACCCTAATTACATGTATAATCGCACTAAATCCGGTAAAAGTATCATAATAATACCGACTATTCATTTACTTGTTAATTAACAGTTAGTCATTAGCTGTCAACATGGTAATCAAATGTCAATTTTTTTTTTTTTTTTTTTTTTGTGTTATTAAATAAATAAAGAAAAAAAAATCCAATTAAATGATGCCCCATCAACCCTAAATATTTTAATTAAAAAAAAAAAAAAAACACTTAATCAACTTGAGGGTTCTTGTTACTATCAATCTAATAATTCGATTTACCATAAAAAGTCTATAAAGCAACCAATTCCATTGATTAGTAGAGAAAGGCTTCAATTCTTCTCCATGAAATATGTTTTAAGAAATATGATTCTAATAAGAGATAGTAAGGTCAATACAAAACCTGACTTTCAAGAAATATACTTTTCAACAATTCTATAAATGCACTAATAAACTAAAAAGGCCAAATTTTGAACTTTTTTATAAGACATTAATAGCAAAATTTGAACTTTCATGAACCACCTAAAAAAAATTCACCAAAATTAGAAAACAGAGTGGACCCATTTGAAAAATCCAACACCAAAAGATCCCAAGAAATAACAAACACCAAATCAGCAGCAAGCAAGCAAGAAGAACATGAAAATTAATATGAGAGAATTAATGCAAGAAGCTCACTATTAGTCTCCTCCATGATGATGAGAATTCAGATTTCAGATGCAAAAACAGAGCAATCACAGAAAATAACGAGAGAGATGAGTACACTATATATATAAAAATTGCTGCTAAAACAGAGAGGGATAGAGATGGCAAAAACCCGGTCCGGATCAGGTACCGGGTTTTGACAGTTCAGGTATCCACCTAGAAAAAACTCGGAGGGTATCTATACCCGAATTTTACCTGTGTTCTACTTTTTTATTTTATTTATAAAAATTTGAAATGGATTATCTCTTTAATTTTTCTATGACGGGTCTTTTTCGGAAATATACCCAAATTTTTGTAAAGAATTTTATTTCTCTCCATTTTTGACCTTTTTGTTTTGTTTTCTTTTAGTTTTTGTTAGAATGTATTAAATATGCCTTCAATACATTATAATTATTTCCGAAAATAAATGTTTTTCAATTTTAATTATTAAAATAAATATTTTTTAAAATAAATTAAAATATCAAATTAGTGGTAATTTGTGTTTTTTAAGGAATTAAATCAATTGTTAGTAAATGTTAAAAACATATAAATGTCAATATATTATTGATAACATACCAAAAAATTAAAATAATAGATTGAATAAAATATTAATGGTAACAAATTAAAAACATTAATTATCGCATTTAATTCAATAATTTGTTTAAAAAATATATAAGAAATTCACCCTTAATTTAATGGTAAGAAATAAACATTTTTAAGAATACTACAAAAATAACTCCACTACTATTTGAATATGCATAAAAGTCTTCTCTAGCCGATTGATCAACACATTTTATGTACCTATTTTAGCCCCCCATTTTCCTAGCTTTTGTGCTTTTTTTTTTATTTTTTTTTAGCGTTTTTGTGTATATAAAGTGTGTTTGAGCCTTGTGTAGGTACATATCTTAAAAGTAAGGTGTTTGAGCTTAAAGTGAAAATAGGAAGGCAAAAATGATCGAAAAAAATGAAGATTGGAAGGCCTTTGCGAGATCATATCGCAGCAAGAAGTCGCAGCCAACATCAGTGACTTTCTATGAGGAGACTTCTGCGAGATCATCGAACAGCGGGAAGTTGCAGCGCCATTCCATAGATGTTTGTGAGATCATTTTTGCGGGTTCCAACTAGCAGCAAACATCAGTAACTTTCTGTGAGGAGATTCTATGGAACCATCAAGCAGTAAGACGTCGCAGTACATTCTAGGGGATTTTGCTAGATCACATATGTGAGATGAAGTCGCAGATTGACTCGTCAGGTTGCAAATCTTGCGATTTTAAAGGGGCAACTTTGTCATTTCAGCCCCAAATCGTACCCTAGCTTTTCCGCTCTATAATGACTTCTTTGTGGGAACGCCCTGTACTCAATGCTATACTACCATGTAACGATCTATGCACTCGCGAGATGAACTAACACGCTCACATCTTTATTCAATTTTTGAGAACACATGCGTGCAACATCACCGATCTCTTTTTATTTTTTTTTCTTACAAACTCTCATTTTCTTTTCTTTCTTTTTTATTTTTATGAGAAACACATGATAATACCCAAACATTTTTAACTCCACTACTATTTGTATCATATGTTGAGAATGTGATTGAAGAAAAACAATGATCGATGATTCAAAAATATTTTAGTTCAAGTAGTATTGATGTCCTAACAGAGATTTGAGAATTATTTGAGTAAATTTTTTGAAAGAATTGTAAAGAAAGGTTTATATATTTTATTTTGTTTCTTCTTCTTCTTTTCTTTTTTCGAAATAAATAAGAAAAACGTAAAAAAATAAAAATAAATAAATAAATAAAAAATGATCGGCAATGGAAGAGGGTTTACTGTGAGAGATTTGGCAAAGAGAGAGGATTGAGAAAAGGTATTTTGAAAAGAAAAAATAAAAAACCGGGTTCAGGTCGGGTACCCGGGATTTCCAGCCCGGATAAGGCTGGATACCCGACCCGGTCGAGTACACTTGGGAATGAGAAAAAACTGGTTCCCTTAAAGACTCAAATCAGCTGTCAAATTTTAGTGTCTCAATTTGTGTTTAACCAACCAAATTGGGACATGTGTGCACATTTATGAAAGAAGTTGAAAAAAATAATTAAATGTACAATAAATGTGTACACATGTCCCAATTTGGTTGATTGGACACAAATTGAGACACCAAAATTTGACAGCTGATTTAAGCCATTCACTTAATTACAATTTATATAATAATAACAATGGTGGTAAATTATCTTTCATTCACTACGTTAATATTCAAGAACGGAAAAAGAATAGAAAGAGAGATCTTAAAGTGAAAAGCTGATTCAGTGTTTTTGTTGGAAGCTTAATCATCTGATTAATGAGATTTTTTGTTGTTGTTTCGTTTGCGTTGTCTGAATTCTGAAGAAGAAGTCTCTGTACATGTATATGATGACGACATGTTTTTCAAGTTAACTAGACAAAGCCCCCAACCAACCGACTCAGTCACCCCCCACTTCCACAGTTCCACGTCATGATTTTATCCAAATTCTAAACTCAATTATTTTGATTAATTGATTGGATTATTTTAATTAAAAAAAAATTATGAGTTGCCTAATTATTTTAATCAAAAAGTGGGTGTAATGTAATCCATGATTTCAACTAAACAACTCACGTCACTCACCACCCACTTTTCGCTTCATAATTTGATCTAAATGCAATCAATTTGATTGGATCATAAAAGTGGGTTGTACTGATCCTTAATGAAAATGAAAGAGAATGGTGGAAAGATTAATTCATGACATATAAT
Source organism: Acer yangbiense (assembly GCA_008009225.1). NCBI lineage: Eukaryota > Viridiplantae > Streptophyta > Magnoliopsida > Sapindales > Sapindaceae > Acer > Acer yangbiense. Next base: position 11,031,334 of record CM017763.1, read on the forward strand.
TAAAGTCTAATTAAGTTTCTTAATTTGTGTATCAAAAAATTCTTATTATTTTTAGTATTTTTTTTTTTGACAATATCTATCTATCCACTTATCAAGATCAGATTTTTTTAAAATTTTTTCACTATCAATAGGATTCGAGCCGCTGACTTATGAGTTATTTGCCCAAACCACAACTTCGTCCATCTACCCACCGAGCTACGACCCTAGAAACATTATTTTTTAGTAGTTTTAAGTGCATAATTGAGAAAGATATGATAAATATGTCTGTTTTAAACTTTTCTTTTTGGTAAATATTAGAATGGATTATAATATAATTAAATGAAAATTATATTAGATCAAGTTGCCTAATCTTTTAATCAAAAATTGGATGTAATCAATGAGCCAAATCGAGTTTCCGCATCTTGCTTTTGCTAAAATGATTTTTTTAAAATTTACCTACCACATACATGACCTAACAATGTTAATTAATATCCAATTAGAGCTACAAACTTTCCCATTTTATTGGTCTATCTCTTTGTGCGTCTTACGTGTTTTTTTTTTTTTTTTTTTTTTTTTTTTTTTTTTTTTTAATTATTAGAATTTTAAGTTTTTGAGAGTTGGACATCAAAATAAACAGATCACATCACAACTCACAAGTAGTCACTAAGTATGAGATTATAAAACACTTTAATAGATGTGTGACGTAGAAAAAAAAATGTGAATTTTAAAAAGAAATTATGACGGGTTTCTAAAGAAAATAATAATAAAATCGAAAGTGGTAACTTCGTCATGATTGGCGATGAGATCATACTCTATTGGGTGGAGATTGGTGGTCGCCACCTCAGGAACCTCCATTGCCGGTTGTCAACTTTGGTTTCTAAAGAAAATAATAATCAAGTCGAAAGTGCTAACTTGGTCATGATTGGCGATGAGATCATCCTCTATTGGGTGGAGATTGGTGGTCGCCACCTCAGGAACCTCCATTGCAGGTCATCAACTGTGGTTTCTAAAGAAAATAATAATAAAGTCCAAAGTGGTAACTTGGTCATGATTGGCGATGAGATCATCCTCTATATTGGGTGGAGATTGGTGGTCGCCACCTCAGGAACCTCCATAGCCGGTCATCAACTTTCCCTACACAACCCAACATGTGAATAATCAATTAATCAGTACTGAATGTAATGTGAGCTACTTCATCAATCATCTGTTATAAAAAATTGATTTTCAGTACTCCCTTTACAAAATTATTTATACTAGTTTTGATTTACAACACAAACACAAACGAAATTTTACTAGGAACCTAGAATTGAGGCCCGTGTTTCACACGGTGTCCTTAAAACAAATTCACCGCCAACACTATATGTGTTTGGCATTTGTCTCTCAAGATACAACGATTCAACCAGTAGAACTGTAGAACTGTATATAACACGACTACTTTTAGCGAACTCAAATTATAGTTTGAACTTATCAACTTACCACACAAATACACAAGAAAAAGAAATTAACGATAGAAGAACAGTAGAACTTGGAACAGGTTCGTTCTTGAAAGGGGGATTTTTATTGCTCTAATATATATATATATACACGGTCCCATTCACATCAGTGTGCATTGATTTAACTACATCAGTACCAATGCAGGTGGACCACTAATTATGGAGAAATTTTGACAATTGCATACACTTTGAGTCAAAGTATGTAAATCTAATGGTCCACATCCAACGCATTGATGAAGTTATATCAATGTGTACTGACTTGAACATTTATATATATATATATATATTGAATTCAGTCAAGTAAGGGAAGCAGTAAAATGTATGGAAACAATAAAACCAAGAATCATGACAATTGATTCTCATGGCAATTAAAATGGTAGTTAAGATGGCAGTTTCTTATTCTTTTAAATCCAAAATTTAAAAATTTCAATGAAGTAGCAAAAATGTGCCGAGCCACGGGTGCACACCCACGGTTCATACCGTTACGACATTTGTGTCCGCGTTCGGACATGCGCTTGCACACAAGTTGTTAAACCCGCAATCCATGATACATGCTACACATGCTTGCAAGCAATCCAATATATCCTTGACTAGATATATGTTTCCCACCAATGTGGGACTTATTATTTTTCCAATTCGATAGGTGCACTTTGAGTATCAATTTCTCGTTCACCCATTCACCATTTTCCAACATCATCAACAATAGTCACACCCAAACTCAGACACAATTTTGGTGGCAAATTCACAAACAAACACCAAATCAAACCCAACAACAACTCAAAATAACGGTTAGGGTATTATTGTCTTTTCAAAATTAAAATCCAGTCAAACTAACTATTTAATAACGAAGATCAACGATAAAGTAGGGGTGATAATTGTGGAAATGGTGGGAAATGTCATTTTTTTGACCGGTTTTTGTAAGAAAGTCACCATTTTAATAACTTAAGTTAAATGCCCTTACTTTACACATTCTCTTTCTTACTTTGAAGTTTTATGAGATTTTATTCTTTCATGTTCCTCTATAACAGACCTCCAATGGAGGTTAAACATTATAACATTATCAATGCATCTTCATTAGATAATTAGTTTTGTGGCACTACGCAGATGCATTCGGGGGTCAGCTCGCGGGGGTGTGGGGGCAGTGCCCCTGAAGAATTTTTTTGGTTTTGGTTTGATTTGTCGATCTGAGTATGGTTGTGGGTATGGTTAGGATCTTAATTTATGAAACTTTGTGTAGGAGACGATGAATATCTGGGTTTTCGAGCCTTTTAATGCTTTTTTCGAGCCTTTTGAAACACTCTCCGAGCCTTTTGTAAACCTTAAGCTGGTTGTGTGAATTTTGAATCTAATTGAAAAGGCTCGGAGAACAAAAGGCTCGAACACTTCATTAAAAGGCTCGGGAAGTGTATGAATAGGCACGGACAGTGTATGAAAATGCTCGAACACTTTATGAAAAGGCACGGGCAGTGTATGAAAAGGCACGTGCAGTGTATGAAAAGGCTTGAACCCTTCATTAAAAAGCTCGAAAAGGCATGAAAAGGCTTGGATCGAGTGTAAAAAGGCTTAGAGATTCTAAACCGATTAACCTATGAATTTTCCTTGAAAAAGCTCGGGTAACATTTTAAAAAGCTGGGGAACTATTATAAAAGGCTCAGAAAAAGTTCAAAAAGGTTTTCTCCCAACGTTTGAAAAAGACACAAAGTGACAAAAAGGGGTATTTTTGTCTGGTCACCTAAATATATGCCTTTTAAACTTAAATTAGTAATGTGGTGTCTGTCTTACAAAAAACGCCCTAAATAGTGACAAATTTTTTTTTGAACCCGGTGATAATTTGGGTAACAACACATGTTAGTGGATACAAAATGATTATTGTGGTTTATGATTGAAGCTAAACGGATCGTGTCGATCCATTTAATAAATGTGTCGCGGGTTGACACTTTTTGTATTTTAAAAGAGGGTTAGTGATTTCTAGAGCCACTGATTTGGTGAGTTTATCCCTAAATGACCATTAATTTTTCAAAATGGCTCAAATTAGCCATTTTATAGAAAAAATGTATCAATTGTTGCCACTTTTCCCATTAATTGTTTGAAGTTTGATTGCTTATGTCATAATCTGTTATAATCGAGGTCAAAACAATAAAACAAGAAGGGGCAATATTATAAAATCATCAAGTCACCATCTTAGAAAAAAACTGGTGGCCTGAGAAAGAAGCAGAAGACAAACTGAGTTTTGAGTTTTTTAGTCTAGACAATTTTATATTGAGTTTGGATAGGTTCTTGAACATATTAAATAGTTTAGAACATGTTTTGCAATGGTTTTTGAATTGGTTTTCAACAGGTCGACTATTTTTTGATTTTGAACGGTAGCTTTACTATAAATGGAACTTTTCATGATTACTTTATAAACCAGAAAATATTGTCCATAAAATTCTTATAATCAAATCATTACTTTACATATATAATTAAATTATAAATTAATCTGGAAATAAGTTTAATGTCAATCTAAATTAATCAGGAAATAATAATAAGTTTGATGTCACCCATATATAAGAAATATTGCCCATAAAAATAATAAATTAATCAAATCATTATTTTATATATATAATTAAATAATCAAAATACAAAAAATATTGTCCATAAAATTCTTTATAGGTGCCATGTCATAGATAACGGTTTTTTGTTAGATTTTGACAGAATGAATGCCAATGAACAATATTTTGTCAAAATGGTGATTTTGGAACAATTTAAATAGTGAATGGCCTTTTGGGGACTCTGATACTTCATCCATCAATTTTCTCTTTAAAAGAAGATTGACACGGTTAACAAGGGTAAATATGTAATTTTAGTTTTAAGGGTATTTGTGTAAATTCAACCTACGATATAAATTGAAAATGAAACTCTCCTCTTTCCCTGACCCTTTCCTTTCTCACCCGCGCCCTCTTTCTCTATCACGTCATCAATCAACCGCCGCTGCTCCTCTCGTCGCCGGCCGCCTCTGCTCCCTCTCACGGTGAGACCCTTTCCCCTCTTGAATATGATTACTATCATCTTCATTAATTTGAAACACTTTTTCTTTCTGATTATTGTAATAGAGGAAGCTCAAGTATTTCTTGCTGTTGTTGACAGTTATGTTTCCAAATTAATATGTTTTCATGTAGTTTGGTTCTGCAATGTGGAGATCCTCTGCAACCTCGTTCCTCGTAAGTTCTTTTTTTTTTTTTCCTGATATTTATCGTTGTTAGTTTTTTAAGTACAATAAACTTGTTGGCTACTTTAATGGGTTACCTTTACCACTGATTTGGGTTGAATTTGTGCAGGTTGGGCGACTAACTCGACTAGGTACTGTTAGGGTCCAAACCCTGTATCCCAGTTACAATGCAATGTCACAAATTCTAATTCCGAACCAAACCATTGGGAAACATATGTCTACATTAGAGGTGATCGATCTCATTTGACGACATGCTTGCTGTTTTATATATGTTAAGGTGGTTTTGTGTTCAGTGTCTATTGTTTTTCAAGAAAAGGTTACCTATGAATTGAAAATAAAACTGAAAATCTGGAATCTAAATGCTTTTTGAGAATGTAAAGGAAGAAAAAGAGGAATTAGAAAGGAGGATCGATAAATTAAAAAGGTTGGAGGGGAGAGTATGATTGATGCAGACATAAATAGATAGGCGTAGAGATCTCGGTTTAAATCAGATAGGAAGAATATAATTTTAAGGAAGAAATCTTGTGGAGGCAAAAGGTTAGGCTTTATGGTGAAAGGGTGATGTTAATAATAATAGGATGCTTCATAGGATGTTAGGCGTAGCAACTAGTAATGCAGGCAAAATTAAATAAAATTTATCCGCTCATGAAACTTTAGTCAGTTTATTGATGTCCTGAAATAACACAAATTGCTAACAGAGAACTGTGCTTCTGTTCAGAAGATAACAACTGGCTTGAATTATTGATATTGCCTTGTCATATTTTTTATATTGTGAAAATTCAATGGATATGGCATCAGTTGATCATCAATGGATTTTCAACATCTCAGGGTCAATGCAACAACCAAGTGACGAACGCTACAAGTGTACAGAAACATCAAATTGGGGAAAATGTTGCAAGAAAGGAGAAGATCAAATTTCTTGTAACCACGGTAAGTATAAATATGCAGAGTTTCTTAATGTTATTGATTCAATTGAGGTTATAGACATCATTTATATTATAAACTTTGCTGGTAATCTATCAGACCTCTGAGCAATCTTTCCTATTTAAATTTGTGGAACTAAATGTAATTAGCATGTGTTTTATTTTATCTAGCTGCAATGAGGCACAAAAATCGGTTTTCCTTGTCCTACTATTCATGGATAGATTGTTATTAATGTATAATGTGCACAAAATAAATTAAGTTAATGATCATGGTGCCCTCCTTATCCCAAGTAGTGAACTTCGGGTTGCCCTCCCTTGGAATAGCTGTATAGGTCCAATTAGATGGCTTAACTTCCTTTTTCCCTTCAAAAACGTCTTCACAAGTTGGGACCAGACCAAACAATTCTGGCCATTAATTATTAACGAGGCCTGAATTTTTTTATAGTCTCCCGGAGGTCAGTGGGTTAGATTGTTGGGTGGTTATCTAGGGATTTACTTCTGAGGTTACAACTTACAGACATATTGGCGGTGCAGATTTTTGACTGTAAGTCTGAAACTAATGTAGGGATTAAACAGGAAAACTAGGTTATAAGGCTGAAGGAAATTCTTTGGCTATGAAGGCCAAGATCAGGGAGAGAGAAAAGAAAAACACAGGAAGAGAGCCCTAGAAATTCGAAAACTGATTTACAAATAAAAGGATAATACAAAAATAGGGAACTGAATTAATTATGTTCGATCTAAATTTAATTTCCTAATTGTGTCAACTAGATTTTAAGGAATCTGTCAACTCAATTAATGCTTGAACTTATGTCTTGTTCTTGTGTTGAATGATAATTATCACGTGCTTGTAAGGTTTGTTATCATCAGTCACTACGAGTGATTTTTACATGTGTTCGCCTAGGTCTCTTTTTATTTCCATATTATTTGAGCTGGGTATCTTTTTTCTGGAACACCTTTTAATGGGTTGTTTAGCTAATATCTCACAGTAACCCTGTCTATGCAGCTTCTTGATCTCAAGGACAGTAAAGAAGCTGTTTATGGTGCTCTTGATGCTTGGGTTGCATGGGAGCCAAATTTTCCTATTGTTTCACTTAAGAGGGCACTGTTAATGCTTGAGAAGGAAGAACAGTGGCATAGAATTGTTCAGGTATGAGCAAAACTCTCTATCTAAAGTGGTGTAATTTGCTGTAGGTTCACAATTTTGCAGGAAAGGATCACTCTCTAAATATAAAACAATACTCCTGCACTTTCTTTTACCACTACACCTGTAGAATGGCAACAGCTCATGCATGCACACTATGATTAGTTCTGAAATCGAAGAATGATTGTCAACTTATGAAGTACCATTTGCTTTAGATTTCGACCACTCCGATTTCTTGTTTCTTCTCTTTTGGGTTGTTAATTGCTGTTCCCCATTATTCCTAGGTAATTAAATGGATGCTAAGCAAGGGCCAGGGATCTACAATGGGTACACATGGGCAATTAATACGAGCTTTAGATAAAGATCACAGAGCAGAGGAAGCACACGAGTTTTGGGTGAAGAAAATTGGAACTGATCTACATTCTGTTCCTTGGCAAATGTGCAAAAGCATGATCTCTATATATTATCGAAACAACATGCTGGAGAGACTTGTAAAGGTATGATTTTCATTGTTCATCCTCAGTCCTATGCATTTTGAGAATGCTAAGTAAAAATCATTTTATGAATCTGATCATGTTGATTAACCAATCATCTACTTGTCTTTGCATTTGATACTTTCATTTAGACATTAGTGCTGTTTTGCAGTATGTAAATTTAACTATTATTGTATGATGTTGGATAATTTGTTTTCTACTAATAAATGTCATCATATTATCTTGTCATTTTGGGCCCTAAAGCTTTTCAAGGGACTTGAAGCATATGATCGTAAACCTCCGGAGAAATCAATAGTGCAGAAAGTGGCAGATGCATATCAGATGTTAGGCTTACTCGAAGAAAAAGAGAGGGTATTGGAGAAGTACAAGGATCTCTTCACCGAGACCGGCAAAGGACGCCACAAGATGTCTAAGAGAGCATTATCAAAGAATAAAAAGAACTCAGGTTAGTGATGATGATGCCATCTCTAATAATTATTATTAATATTTCAAATTAGTGATGATGATGACATCCTGTAATGTAGGACACCTTTGAGAATTAAGAATTTCAGAATTACACGAGTGATAAATTTTAATTATAATTTGAGGTTTTAAACCTATCTATGAAGCTTGTAATAGTTATGCAAACCTTATCTTGACTAGTGTTCTAAATGGTAAAACATGAAAAGTAGTTTGGGCTTGTTGGAAGAATAGCAATGATGAAGATGAAGTATGAAAGAAGTGCATGATATAGGGAGAGAGATAGAAAGAAAATTTGAGGCATCCATGCATTAATATGATTAGGGTTCCTAAAACCAAGAAGATTATAGATCTTTAACAACAACAAAAAAAAAAAAACATAAATAAATATATTAAAACCTAATAACTAGGATGCCAATATCTTCACCCATAGAACTAATTTCTACGCCCAATTTGATTTGTATACCCATCATTATATTTATATATAAAGAAAAAAGTGCTAATTTTACTATAGGCACACAATAAATACCAAAATTAACCTTGTAGTGTATTGGCTATTGTTGTTTATTCGTTTATTTATAGAATTACAATTTACTCTGCTTAAGAAGTTTACTTATATCTATCACGGAGGCATTGGAATTACTGTCATATGGATCTTGTGGCTACATTCTAGATGGCTATTGACAAGTTTTTTTAATATGAAATGTTTTATGGTCCTCTTAACGACATATGTTAAGATCTAATGTTTTATAATTGTCTTCTAAAACATTTTATTTTGATACTCCACTATATAGGTGCATCAAAACTTCTTTGATATTGGATTTCAGTGATTAAAATCTGCAATGACAAATTTTTTTAGCATGTCTAATTGAGTTTTAGTCCAGACGACTTGGCTGCTGAGCTTTATTGCTTTCTCTCTACGAGATTTGAGGTTCTGTTTATTTATACCATTGCTTCTGAGTTTCAGGGCATAAAAAAGATGCAAATGGTACCGATGCTGTAGATGAAATACAATAACGTTAAAGATTTGCTGTGAAAGCCGTAGCGTACATCATGGCAGGTTCTCAAATCTTGCTGGCTGTAATGTGATACAAGTACCTATCTAGTCCAACATTCATCTGACCGTGGCTCTTGGTCTCGGTCTCACAACTTTTAACTTAGGTTTAATCTTTGGTCTCGGCCAAAGAAATTGTAGCGTATGTCATTACAAAATGTCAATCCAGAAACAAAAATGCTATGTACAACAATTAGATTTTCATTTTATTTTATTTGAGAGCATGAAATCTTAATGCAGAAGATGTTCTTAGTTAAGATTTTCTGATATATGTTCTGGAATTTTCTTTGACAAATGAAGAAGATGATCACACTTGATATCAAAGTGGAAACAAAATAGTGAATCTATACTCAAACCATAGCATAAATTTAACATTTGATTGTACACGTACTTAAAACAACAACACGAATGGTGAAAAACAGGAATGTATTTCTACTCAAATGTCTCAAAAATGTAACAATTCCATTTCAGAAAGAACTAAACAAAAAAGACTATCAAATGAACTCCATCAAAGAAAATTGGTTTCGAGACTAGCAAATAATACTCCCCTACTCATTTCTTCTTTCCACCCTTGGCAGCATCTCCAGCCTTGGTCTGCACAGACAAAAGAGAATCAAGTGAGAAATGAAATCATCGAGAATTTATAAGAGACAATCACAATTACAAAAGGCATGGCATCATCAACAAGAGACTTGAGCGCTTCTATTACCTTCTTTACACCACGAATCTTCTTTGATCTGTTCTTCCTTTCCTTAAGCTGCTTCCTCGACTTCTCTATCTTGGTATCAAGTCCGTTCTGCATGGAAGTACAAAACATAAGCATAAGACATCAACATGAAACAGCAGCTAAAACAAAACTTGGTTTGGTCCATATATCCAACCTTTAATGGTATTTAAGTATCATTCTAGGTACCTAAAACACAACAAATCTCTGCCATTCTGTTCTTATAATCATTTTAACTTGTTTTTGAATGATTTGTTTAGGCATTGACTATTGAGTGTTAAATTTCAGTGGTCATAAGTATGCCCATAATGTGACCTTGCTATTAGCACCGCTGTTCGGACCAAGAAGATTGGAAAATATGCTCTCATGCTACAAGTTACTGAATTTAGCTAGCTTAGTTCTTGTGATCATAAAAGTACTAACAACTAGATACAAATTAATTTAGCACGCGAATAAGTTCAGAATTCAGATGACCCTGAACTGTAAAGCATTTTTGTGACTTTTATATTGAACATGCTTTTGATCTCTAATTACAGATACTATTTTGATAGCACTTGATTACAAAGTTATTAGACAACTTCACCAAGTACAAGCTCACCGTAGATACATAAATGGAGTGAAAGAAATATAGAAAATACATTCCTCAAAAACAAATAGTTTAGAATCAATATCAAAAAGGTTTAAACTAGAAGAATATTAAAATAAATAAGCTAAACATTCACATGCAATACACAAAGATAACTTATGTCTATTACTATGACAGAAAAGAACTAATTACAAAGAGATTAGCTTATAAAATAGGCAGTAAAATACAGACTATAATTAATGGTCATGCCTCTTTCGAATCAAGTTTCCACAAATAAGAAACCAAATCAACATGCAACAAAATCAAATTAACATTGTTTTCTCCTAAACTCAGTTAACTATTCAATCATATGGACACCTGAAGACATCTGCTCCATTCAGAATATATTCTATAAGTCTAAGCTTTTACTGGATTTGTATAAGTTGAATCATGTAATTCTAGCAAACAACATTGACATACAATAATGCAACACATGTAAAAAACTAAACATTATCAGAAAAAATTCATATGAAATAAGAATAATCTACTTACCCTGATAAGCCTGTACTTGGGCTCGTACTTCTTTGCATTTTCAACCGAATCATAAATCAAACCAAACCCTGTAGATTTACCACCTCCAAAATGAGTACGGAACTTGAATACGAAGATTGAATTTGGGTCCTTTACTTCGTACATCCTTCCCAACTTCTCCTTCAGCTCAACCTACATTCAAGAATATAACAAGAAGACAAATTCAGATCAATTGATCAACAACTCTCAGTACAAAGGTGCTAAACCAAACTTCCCTTGATTGCTTGGCACAGAGAAATATATTTAAAAATCATACGAATAATGATTATTCAGGAACAACGCAGAAAAGCTCATGGTGAACACCATGCTTGAAAAAAAGAACTGAATTGCATTCAAATCAAATTTTACCTTGGAAACATTGGCCCTTCCTGGATGAAGAACATCGATGACCTGCATTTCGACAAGACAACAACGAAACACTTCAATTTCTATGCCACAAAACATACCACACTTATACTGATTAATACAAAACAAGCATATCAAAGAATGGATATCGCAAAATTCAAACAACCTAAGAACTAACACCCTCCACAGCAAATTAAACACCATAGTTTTCAACATCTGCTACCTAAGCGAATCTAATTCTCAAGAGTCTCACTATTTTTTCTACACAGAAGACTACAAAAGGGAAAAAAAAACGCAAAAAGTCAACAGCTACTACACATTAGCTCAAAATCGCACAGACCCAGGTACCAAAACACCTAAAACAAGCAAACCAGAGTTTCATTTTTTATTTCAGAGAAAGTGGAGACTAAAAGCTTACAAATTGCTTCCTGGAGAGGAGGCGGTTTGTCATGAACTTCCGGGTGCGAACTGTTAGCGCCTTGTCTGCCATGGTTGCTTTAAAATCCTGCTGAAGCCTAATCAGATAGATTGTGCAATGCGTCGACTAGGCTCAGAGACGAGTTACAGCAGCTCAACAGCGAAGAGTTGGAACAAAACCCTAGTTTATATAGTGTGTTTTTTAGTTAGGGTTTCAGTCGGATGCCCTAAAATTTTCATTTGGTAATATTTTGGGCTTCCAGAGCTGGGCTTGGGTTTTTTTCTTAAGTGTTGGGCCTATGAATTGGGCTTTGTTAAGGGTATTTTAGTATTGTTATCATATTTTTCGTGATGAACTATGCAACCTCGCATTTTGTAAGTACCTTTGGAAGAGCTTCTCAACCGGTCCAAAAAGATATTTTAATCCGAAAAGGTATTTAATATATATATATATATACATATATATATAGTCTTTCTATTGTCAGTTCGTCCTGACAATAAATATATCAGGACGAAGAATGTGAACCACAGATTATGGAGAAGTTTTGACAGGTGCATACACTTTGAGTCAAACTATATAAATTCAGTGGTCAACATTCTTTGTCTTGATATATTTATTGTTAGGACGAACTGATAATAGAAAATCTGTATATATATATATATATAATTTCATTTAGTTGTCAATCTTGTAAAACTTTTGGACGATTAAAAATTTTGTTTTAGTTTTTATAAGAAGTTCTTTTTTTTTTTTTTTGATCAAACAAAACAACAACACAAAGCAAACAAAGAGAAAAACCATAAAACAGAGAACAAATCATCCAGGCTTATCAGTCTCTACCAAAGACTTAACACAAACAGGATAGTCCTCCATCCAGAATGCATTATCATCGATCCTCAAAGCAAAACGAGCCAAACCTTGAGCCACCCTATTAGCAGTTTTAGAGTACGTTTGGGAGAGCTTCTCAAGTAGATCTTTTTACAGTAGATCTTTTAGAGGTAAACCTTTTAGAGGTAGAGCTTTTAAATAAAAGTCGTTGGTCGTTTGGTTGTCAATTAAAAGAGAGATTTTTTAATGATAGAATTACCAAAATACTCTAGCAAATATTAAATTATAGGGTTATATCGGAGATTTTAGTGTTATTAAAAAAACTCCAAAAGATCTACTTGGAAAAGCTTTAAATTTGGGCTTCTCCAAGTAGATGTAAAACAGCTTTTTTAATCATCTAAAAGCTCTACTGGGTGACAACCAAACGATACAAAAAAATTTGAAAAGAGTTTTTTTAATTAAAAAAGTTCTTTTCGCCGGTAGACAAACTCTCCCAAATGGACACTTAGAAACATGACTAATCTTCAAGGTTCTGAGATTTGAGCTTAAATAGCGGATGTCCCCCATAATCACCCCATTCTCCGAAGAGTCATGACTGCCCTCCAAAATCCATTTAACCACCAAAGCATCATCAACTTCAAAAGTGCAAGGCACCAGACCACAATCTAGGACAAATTGGATACTCTTAGAAATAGCAAACAACTTGCTAGCTTTGATATTTAAATTAGCCTCGATGCGCTGGGAACATGAGGCAAACACCTCCCCCTTAGCATCCCTTATGACAGAACCAACACCAATGTGCACACCACCACACCCCCAACCTGTCGATCACCGCATCGCAGTTCACTTTTTTGGATCTTTGTTTAAAACTAACTTTAAAATATCAAAAGTATACTCATTACATTTATCAATTACACTGCACCCTTTCCAAATAAGATCTTGATAATATCAAAAGTATACTCATTACATTTATCAATTACACTGCACCCTTTCCAAATAAGATCTTGATAAACCTATTCAATATTAATTTAAAATGTCATTCTTTTTTGTGAGTCCCTTTGGAAGGGTTTCCTCAAATAGATTTTCTAGGAGTTAGATCTTTTAGTGACCTTTGAAAGAGCTTGTCTATTAGCTAAAAAATAGATCTTTTAGGAGTAGATTTTTTAATGCCCTTTTGGAAGAGCTTGTCTATTGGCTAAAAGAGCTTTTTTAATTAACAAAGTTCTTTTCCAAAAAAAAAAATATTGCCGTTTGGTTGTCACACAGTAGTAGGGATGGGCATTGGGGAAATGGGGGTGGATATAGGTCCCGCTATCCCTATCCCCATCCCCATTTCCAAAACCCTTCCCCATCCCTTCTCATTTCCCCATTTGGGGAAAATGGGGATGGGGAGTTTTGGGGGGAGGTATTCCCATCCCCGTTTCCCCGTTTTCCCCGTTTTTTCGTTTTTCCTATTTTACTAAAACTTACAAACTAAAAAAAGAAAATCAATTACAAATTCAAATACAAATACAAAAATATTAAGAATAGAAAGAATAAAAAATATTAAGAATAAAAAATATTAAGATTATATATATATATATAAAAGGTTTGGGGAAAATGGGGATGGGGGGAGGTCCCCATTTCAATACATTTGTGAGGAAAATGGGGAAATGGGGATGGGGAGACCTCCCCTCATCCCCATCCCTATCTCCATTTCAATTTGGGGATGAAAACCATCCCCATCCCCACCCATTTCCCCATTTTTTCCCAAAAATTTCCCCCCAAATGGAGATGGGGAAGTGGGGATTTGGGTATCCGAGGATAAATGCCCATCTCTACTCAGTAGAGCTTTTGGATGATTAAAAAAGTTGTTTTACGTCTACTTGGAGAAGCTCAAATTTTAGGCTTTTCCAAGTAGATCTTTTTGAACTTTTTTAATAACATTAAAATGTCTAATATAATCTTATCATTTAAAATAGTTTTTGAATATTTTGGTAATTCTACTATTTAAAAAAGTTTTTTTCTAATTGACAATCAAATGACCAACATTTTCCCATTAGAAGTTCTATTTGTAGAAGGTCTACTTAAAAAAATATACTCCCAAATGATCTACTTGAAGAAGCTCTTCCAAACGGAGCTTTAAAGTAGGCCTTTTACAATTAATTAAAGGTTTTAATGGGAAATTATTGGTCGTTTAGTTGTCAATTAGAAAAAGTTTTTTTAAATGGCAGAATTACCAAAATATTCAAAACTATTTTAAATGATACGGTTATATTAGACATTTTAGTGTTATTAAAAAAGCTCAAAAAGATCCACTTGGAAAAGCCTAAGAGCTTGTTTGGTTGGGTTTTTGAAAAACATTTATTGGTAAAAGATCTACTTGTAGTAGATCTATTAGAAATAGAGTTTTTGAAAAAAAAAAAAAATTATAGTTGTTTAATTGGTAGACTTTAAAAAAAAAAAAAAAAATTGTCTATTTGGAGAAGCATCTCTCCATGAGCTTTCGCCTAGTAGAGATTTAAATTTTACTGGTCTCTACTCAATTTAAAATAGACAATCTTAAAAGCCTAACTAAACAACTCTTTAAAAACTTAAATAGACGTTTGTAGACCTTTTGAGGCAGTAGAAAACTCAACCAAACAAGCACTTAAATTTGAGTTTCTCCAAGTAGACGTAAAACAACTTTTTTAATCATTCAAAAACTCTACTGAGTGACAACCAAACGACACAATTTTTTTTGAAAAAAGCTTTTTTAATTAAAAAAGCTCTTTTAGACAGTACAGAAACTCTTACAAACGGGCACTTAATTAGCTACATAAAACTCTTTTAAAATTAAACAAGGCAATTTACATGATGAAAAGAGCTTCTCTTTCTTTGTTAAATCGACAACCATACGATCAACAACTTTTTTCCAAAAGCTCTGTTCATAAAAGTTATGATTTTCGTTGTTCATCCTCAGTCCTATGCATTTTGAGAATGTTAAGTAAAAATCATTTTATGAATCTGATCACATTGATTAACCAATCATCTACTTTTCTGTGCATTTGATACTTTCATTTAGACATTAGTGCTGTTTTGCAGCATGTAAATTTAACTACTATTGTATGATGTTGGATATTTTGTTTTCTACTCATAAATGTTATCATATTGGACTAATCTACGTATGTGATTTTGTCATTTATGGGCCCTAAAGCTTTTCAAGGGACTTGAATCATATGATCGTAAACCTCCGGAGAAATCAATAGTGCAAAAAGTGGCAGATGCATATCAAATGTTAGGCTTACTCGAAGAAAAAGAGAGGGTATTGGAGAAGTACAAGGATCTCTTCAGCGAGACTGGCAAAGGACGCCACAAGATGTCTAAGAGAGCATTATCAAAGAATAAAAAGAATTCAGGTTTGTGATGATGATGCCATCTCTAATAATTATTATTAATATTTCAAATTAGTGATGATGATGACATCCTGTAATGTAGGACACCTTTGAGAATTAAGAATTTCAGAATACATGTGACTTCGGTGCTTCTCCTTCCTTAGCTCCTCGAGTTCCTTTGCTATTTTGGCCATTTGATCTTCAAGACGTTTGGACTCATCGTGCCTAGATCGAGCTACTGAGCCTTCATTGTCCTAAGTTTCGGATACTACGATTGCCTCCTTGCGCTCCTCCTTCTGGGGCTGGATACCCCGCGGGATTCTCCTGGGCCTGGTACTACCACCTGTATCGGGCTGTGGAGCCCTTCTCTCTGCTGTCGGTTTAGTCGCTGGCTGGTTCTTTCTGGGAGGAATGTCAAACGCTGACTTCACCTGTCAGGGTCTGAAATCTCTAGGATGACTTGGAATTGGCAGTGGCGATTCGAGTCTGTCAAAAACTGGTACCCAGGTACTCAGTCCAGCTTCTCCTACGAGCCTGGATGCTTCAAAGGGTATCCCTTTGGCGATCATCCGGATGCGGATGCTTTCCACATAGGCAGCATCGTGCTGCTTCATAGTGTCCCAATTTATCTCCTGGACCGCGGGGTCTTGGGGCACGGAGCCCGCATTGGGCAAAGGAATCGGTGCCAGGATTTGGCTTCTTGTTCCCCTCCTCTTCCTTTGGTTTCTCTGAGTGGAAGCAAGGGAATGGGGTCCCGATAGGTTGGGCTGCCCTTGAGAGGATCGGAGCCTCATCTTCTGTGTCTTCTGGGTAGAGCTAGGTAGTTTTGTAAACGAGATGGGAGTATTTCTCACAGACGATGCCAAAAGTGTTAACTGAAAATTGTCACTTGGGGTGATTTTTCAATTAACTACTCTAGTGACTGAAATCGAGGTAGATCTCAATCGGAGAGATATCAAGTAGTTCAATACCTATAGATTCTCAGTAAAACAAGTTAAAAACGATGATAATGGTGAGACAAAAATAACGTAGAAATGGGATCAGATATAACTCTTTTTTTATTGATAGACAACATATAATTAGAGTATAATGGAGATTTTATATGGCTATGGTGATAGGGTTAAAACTCAATTGGCAATGGCGATAGAGCTCTCGTGCATGTCGATAAGTGGAAAAAACGTGAAGTAGGGTTAATGACTCAAGTTTCCGTCCCCTTTCTGTATGATATATATATATATATATGTCCCAATGCTTGCTCAGCACTCCTTTAAATTCGGTCCAGTGACCTAGAGTTTTTCGAGATGTTCCATGGCGATTGGCGAGAAGATCGTAGCCTTCCTTTTAGGAATCAAGCGATCCCTTATTTGGCGGAATTTTGATAGAGTTGACTTTGCTTTCAAATAGAACTCTTGAATGGCGGGAATAAGTCGATTTCCTTATTATCAAAACGTTGACATCTCACTGTCCTTCTATGTAGCTTGATCTTCGGCGTATCTGATATTACCTTGATACTTGGTAGTCTGCTAATCTGATACTTACTGCTTGGTTAATTGTCCGGCTCGAGGAGGAAATCAGGGTACATAGGCATCCCGTTTCCTACTGGATCATTATACTTGGTATAAATGTATCGGGGTATCAGGATACCGGGATGCCGGATGGTAGCGGGGTACTAAGATCCGGTAGTTGTGGAGTCCTTAGAACTTGGCTTCTTTGTTTCTTGGTACTTTTGTGTCTAGGAACCCTTGATCCTGATTTGGACTGGTAGGAAGTTGTACCTGGTCAATTCTAATGGCGAGGTACCAGGATACTCTTATATGGTGTCTTTCTATCTCGAATATTCTTTGGTGTTGATGGAAAATTCTTCTTTGAACCCTTGTAATTTTTGGCGTTTAAGAGAAGTCCCTCCTGACTTGAACACCGGTACCTTGCTGGGGGTTGGAGTCAAGATACCAAGATACATGAATGATTTTCCTTATTTTATCTAGCTGGTTTCCATTGTCTTGGAGGAAATCCTCCTTCAGCACGCAAACCCTCCTTCATCATGCTCATAATAAATTAGCAGTCCACGTGTCAAGCCCTGAGTGGTCCGCTTATTTGAATGGACCCTTTTTGGCACGATTTTCTCGAAACTGTCTCCTACACGTTTCCGGCCATCAATTCCAGTTTCCTTGTTTATTTAGATAACCGCTTACTTTTCTCTATAAATAATCCAACTTTCTTCCTTCTCTCACACCAATTTCAAAATTCAAAAAGCACAACCCTAGCTTTCTCGTTCTTTCTTCCTACTAGCAACCTCTCAAATTTCCTTATTCTTCTTCATATTTCTACAATGGCGACTCCATCAGACCTTCCTGCAACTTCACAAGACACTCATCCAGCTTTACCAAACCCTCACCCAACTTCTCCAAACCCTCATGACAATATTGATGACCTTCTTAATATGGAGAAGACAGATTCAGATGAGAGTTCCCCAACGACAAGGGGGAAGAAATGAGGCCGGGAAGAAAGTGATGTCACTGGTGGCAGCAACCAGTCTCAGCGCCGCCGTTCCTCAAGAAATACTCGAATCGGGTCGGGCTTCAACAACAGACCTAAAAACCTAGTCCAAATCATCGATAAAGAGGATGACGAATGGCGATAAGGAGGAGGATGGTATTCCAGCTGTCGATTCTGTGGGAGTCCTTGTTGGTCCTCTGTCCTCCTTACATGATGGCCGGATTATCCCGGATTCGGTCTGCACAGTTAACACCTTAGCTCGCTTGAGGAGGGATTATAGGATTCCTGATACCATCACCCTGTCTCTCCCTCACCGGGGTTATGATGTGTACACCCCTCCTCAAGACCGCCTTTTCATTCATACAACCGCCTTTGAGTGCAGGGTCAGGCTTTCCCTTTATCCCACCCTTCGCAGGGCGCTTATTGCTCTGGAATTGGCCCCCTACAAATCTTGACGGGGTTCCTGGTGCTCTGGAAAGAGCAATGTGAGAAGGATGAAGTGGCGAGGGAACCTGGTTTTGACGAGCTCCGCTACATCTTCCAAGTAGCAAACTTGGTACCCCGATGCCAGTTTTACCTGAGAGCCTACAATAAAATGAAGTTCATCGTACCCGGGGCAAACGTGAAGTACAACTAGCCTTGGAAGGATGAATGGGTCGTGGTAGAAGGAGATTGGGGTCACTCAGTACATATCTGGGGAACTGAGTATCTAGTCCCTACCCAATTTACCAAGAAGGATAAATGGGACAAGGGGGATATCTCCGCGGAGTCCATGGGCGTTCTTAAGAGGATCCAGAAGAGCAATTACATGAATGTGCAGTACCCCTCCAACGATGCTTATGAAGGAGCTAAGCTGGACTGGTATCTTAGGATATACATCGCTCATCCGGGTATGTAGTTTTATCCTCCTTGCTTTTTTCTTTATTTTATTTTATTTTATTTTTTTATATTTTTTTATATTGCTAATCCTTCTTCTAGTAGTCTCTGCCACTCCTCTCTTATCTCCTTCTCTTTCTTCTTCAGGACCAGGATTCCCAGATCCCCTTCTAGCAAATTTTCTTGTCCCTTCTCCTCCTTCCGGTGTCGGCGCTGCATTTGGGTCCAAATTGCCCTTATCAACCCTCATTCGGTTCCTGCAGGGTTGCCTTCACACTCTCCTACCTCTCTTCCCACTCAGATTCCAGTACGCCATACCCTAGGCGAGATGTTAGCACGGGCTGCCAAAGCTCGGGTTTTACCAGTCCAAACCTAAAGGCAGGCTCCTATCGCTGCTCCTAGCAAGCCTGCTGCGACTGCTTCTCCTCATTCTCCTTCTTCTCCAACAATACCTGTCAGACGTTTAGCTAGGGTAGAAAAAGTAAAAAGTGCTGCTATTGTGGCCACTCTCCCTACCGATCTTCCCTCTAGATCGGGGTCGTGGGACTATAGCCAGGAGGAGATAATATCCAAGTTTATCGTTGCTTGTCTTGGAGGAGGCCTGTAGTCGATATCCTCCATGCCTATGGATATCCTGGTTACCAAGGGAGCTTCTCTGCTTGCTGAGGTATGAATCTTAATCTTCTAGCTTGCTTGGTACAATCTTCTTAGAAGATACTTACTAATTTTTTTTCTTGTAGGGCTTTAAATTTGCTTTGGTTTTGGGGCAGCAGGTAGCAGCTTTGAAGGAGACCAATCTTGCACTTCAGGCTGAGCTGTAGGAGGCCAGGATGATTTAGCTCAAGCTGAGGAGAGTGTAACCTCCCTGGTCCAGTCTGCCATTGAATCTAAAACCGGTAGGCAGGCTGCCTCAGTGGAGCTGGAACGGATAAAGCGTGCTTATGACACAGAAACAATCAAGTCAACACGTCGCCGGGCTGAGAGAGAGACTGTAAAGGTGGAGAAAGTCATGCTTCTGGATGAGAACCGATTTTTACGGGGTTCAATGAGCATCTTGGAAGCCAGGGTGGATTCCTCGTTTATGGATGGATACTTCACTGCCTCTTATAAGGTCTCCAAGGCTCTTCCTCCTCCCTTTGACCTGCAGGCTGCCTTCAATTGGGACCGGGATCAAATCATGGCCAGAGCTGCCCAACTTTCAGATTCTGATCCAGACCAGGGGGGTCCTTCTCAAGCTGCCACTATTCTGGATCCTCTTCCACATTAGGGATTCGGTTTGTCTCCTGCTGGTTTAGTAGAATCAACCGATAAGGGAGCACAGGATCTTCCTACTACTCAAGATAATCAAGTGCAGGATTCTGTGCATCCTACCGAGGTTGTATCATTGAATGAAGTAGATGTTCCTGTTGAATCCAGGGTGCCAGGAGCTAGAGAAGTCCAAGCTGATGCAAGAGCCGGGGTTGTTGGGGAATCAGATGCAGCTGGCCAAGAGAAGGAGGCTGAGGAGAAGGGGGACGCATGACTTGTCATCTTTGAGATTTTTATTATTATTATTATTTATCATTTTTGTAGCCCGGAAATGGGGGTTGGGCACCCTGATTGATCAAATGAAAAGTCTCTATATTTTGCAACCATATTGTCTTACTTGCTTACGATATACCCCGGTAGAATCTGATACCTGCATGTTTGTTTATAACCCAAATAAAACTTACTTGGGATACTGTCAGTACTTAGCCTCAAGCTTGTTCATTTGGCCATAGAGGAACCCAAACTTGAACTATCTCTGAAGATATCTTTGGACGATAGTCCCCTTGTAGGATTCATTATAAATTTTTGCAAGAAATTTTGATAAAGTAATTTTGACCAAGTATGGAGCGATCTTGGTTAGAGCAAGTCGATCCTAGTAGGAGACCAAGGTTGCTTAGATACTCTAATCAGGACACTGCAAGTCCAGATACTTGATAATCCCTACATAAGGAATCCTGATGCTGAACCAACCCTGATTGGCAACCCAACTCACTTCTATCATGAATTTTTTTTACATGTATGCATGGCGGGGTAAGGTATCAGGTATCTTGATAAGGTATCCTGATCCTTTGGCGATCTATCCTGGTAGGCAACTAAGGTCACTTTAGCACCAAGTCTTCATGTGTAGATATTAAAAAAATTATTTCAACAATTTGTCATTCAATTTCAAAATATTATTAAATTTAAAATATTATTATATTATATTTAATTCAATCTCTTGTTTCACCAAACAATTTATTAATTTCAGTCACATGTTTCATCAAACACAACATAATAGTAATTTAGTGTAGTTTAATCCAATCTAATTACATCTAATCTCAATCTTACCTTAATCATATTCAAACCCATAAAATAGTCCATGGCCTAAAAGTATACTTAATTTGCTTATTTAATACTTACTTTCATCATTAATTATAAGAATTTAATGTCTCAAATTATTGTAGGAGACTTTTTATTTATTTATTTATTTATTATTATTATTTATTTATTTATTTATTTTTTTACAGTATCTATCTATCCACTTATCTAGATCGAGTATTTTTTGAAGCTTTTGTTATCGGTAGGATTCGAACTGTTAACTTGGGAGTTATTTGCCTAAGCCCCAAGCTCTTCCATGACTTTCAAATATTAATTAGTAAGGATTTAGATTCTGTCATTATCTGAGTTCCACATAGTTATTTATTTATTTATTTATTTTTAATATAATAACACTTGAGCATTAAAAAAAAAAAAAAGCATTGTCAAAATTTGTTTCTTTCATTTCTGTCATACAAGTAAGCATTAATACGCACCAATTACCTTGAACTCAAACCAGGACTTGACACTAACATTTTGATTCTAAAATGTTTAATTACTCCTAAATTATATATATATATAACCTGACCAAATTTATATTTATATACATCCCGATCAACCAATCAAACCATGACTTGCTCTTTTTACACTTCTAGTCTTTACCGTAACTTGTTTAGCACAACTTTCATAATGACTTGTATAAAATTTTGGGGTTTTTTCAAAAGTATCCATTAAATTATAGGAAAGATTAAATTTATCAACCAAAATTTTTTATTGTTCTTATCAACATTTCCCCCTTGTCGACAAAATGTCCTTCATAGAAAAGAGAGAGAGAGAGTGAAAAAATAGACTTGGAGATAAAGAGAAATTAAAGAGAGATAAAAAGGATGAGATAGGGAGAGAGAGAGAGTTGCAAAGAAAATTAGAAGAGAAAAGGTTCGAAGTTAATTAGAAAGAGAAATTTTTTGAAAAAATCGGGAGAAAGGAGTTTCTGAGACAAAATTAACATATAAAATCAAAATATGGGCATCACAACTTAATTTATATATGCTAAAAGAAATAAGTGATGAGATTTATAGAGTTTTGGATTTATGAAAGATTGAATAGATCAATGAGGATGATGAAGTAATATATTATATATTCTAAAGATTTGTGTGTAAGTACCTATCTTCAGAACTTTTGTGTTGTTTAATAATTTTAATTGGGGATAAAATTGTCATTAACAAAAATGAATATATATTTTTTAAAGTACTATATAAATTCGGGGTTTTTTTTTGGGAAGGAGAAGACTTAAATCCGCAACCTCGCGATCATGGTGCAGGTATGAGGGGTTTACCACTGGATCAACCTCATCTCGTCAACAAAAATAAATATAAACCGGAGTGTGATAATAGATAATTGGTGGATTGTCCATAGCACCACCCTAAAATTATTGCAGATTGATAAATTTAGAATCCCCGATAATTTTAAGGCTAAAAGTAGCAATTTTGTCTGAAGTTTATCAAAGGCATATATGTATGTATTTCCTTAATGTATATATTTTATTTTTCACAGAACTTTTTATACAAGAAGCTTCTTTATTACATTACAATATGATATCCATAATGAAGCAAGAACACTAAAACATCATAAGTCATAACAGGCTACTTATTCAATTTCATTTTAGTTGCTAGATCGGAACTTTGCCTGAAGCTCTTTCACCACATTCACATCCAGCTGCAATGCTCTAGCAAGAGCATAAGGATCAATGGGAGGGTTGGTTCCAAAGAGGGAATTTGCTAATGTAATGACACCAGGATTCTGGCTATTGAAAGAAGCAAAGGCAAGTCCATCAGTTTTTCCTATATTGACTTGGAAGTGATTCATAGCAAGTGGAAACACAATAAGATCTCCAGGATACAGGATTTTGCCGAAGAGGGTGTTGTTGGAATCTACAAAACCGGCAAAAATAGTGCCCTTTATGACTAACAGAAGTTCTGTACCACGAGGGTGTATGTGTGGTGGGTTCACTCCACCGGGTGCATAGTCCACACGGGCTATGGCAACTCCAAGAGTGTTGAGTCCTGGAAATTGGTCTACGGTTACTAGATTAGAATTTTGACCAAGAAAATTATTTGTGTCTGTAGGAATGTTGAGCCCACTAAAGGTGAAGTCATCTGGTGTGGCAAGAGTTGGGTCCTTGCAGATCTTCCCATTCACAAAAACTGCAGAAAACAAAACCAGAGTGTGAAATATTCAAAGGCGGCAAATATACAAAATTACTTATTAGTAGCATGCAAGTGGAAGCATATAAATTACTTACTTGCAGTCTTGGTGTCGTTGACGGCAACACAGAAATCCTGAAGAGGACTGGGATCATAAGCAGAGGCCAATGAAGAAGCCAAAGCCAAGAGAACAAAAGCTAGAAGAAAATTGACAGATTTCATGGCGATTAAGCTGTGTCTATCTAGCTCAATGTGTTTTTCCAAACTGTGATAGCTTTGATGAGTGATAGGAATATTGCATGGCAAACTAACAATTTATAGGCAGGAGTCGTTGTACAAGTCTCTATTATGTTTCTTTTTCAATGGAAGCGGTTGAAGATAATGTATTAAATTAAAGTTGATCAGACTGATAGATTGAGAGCAATATATCTAGAATATACACCTCTCAACAAATATTGAGGTCCCAAGTTCAAATCTTCTCTCCCAAGTATTAGATACGATAATTTATAATCACCATTCAATTTTATTTTTATTTTGACAATATCTATTTATCCACTTATCTAAACCAGATATTTTTTTGAAACTTTTTACCATTGGTAGTATTCGAGCCGCTGACTTAGAAGTCATTTGCCAAAGCCCCAGACTCATCCATCTACCAGCAGAGCTATACCCCTAAGGCCATCACCATTCATTGATGACATAGCATAACGAAATTCAATAAAAGAATTCTTAGGTTTAAGATAAATCGGTTTTAGTCTTGATTTTTATTGCATGTATCAGACTGCTTATTTCTAATAGTAAACGTGAAAAAAAAGAGTATAAATAAATGATAATTGATGGCCAAATTTGGTCGACAAGGTTACTAAATGATAGATATATATCCAATTAGTTATTAGTTATTTAGACCACTAACCACTTGGAGCAGCTTATGTTAAAATTATAAACACATTAATATATATATATTTTATGAAATGTTGAAACCACTAGTGGGCCTTCACTAGATTCCCCACCAACAGTGGACCTAGAAATTTTAACCAAGGGACGCTTGAATAAAATTACAGTTATATAAAAAATATAGAAAAATTAAGATTATAGTAAAATGAGTTTTTTTTTTCTTTGAAATAAAAGTGAGTTTTTTTATATAAAGAAAAACGGATGGTATAACAAAGTTTAAGGTATAAAATAAAACAAAAGAATGCTTACTTAAGATGAACTCAATAATCTTACTTTAAAAAAAAAAAAAAAACAAGAAACACAATATTAATAAATAAATAATAACAAGAAAAACAACATAAATTATAATCTAATTTTATAATAAGAAGTTTTGTTTTGTATTTATAATTAATTCACTTTAAATATATACAAAATAATATAATTGATTAATAAATTTACTAGACATATTTTTGAATTTTTTATTCTTCTAATTATTGGTAAATTATTGATTTATTGATTCTAAATAAATTAAAACTATAAAATAAAGAAAAATACTAAGAATAAAATAAAATAAATCATAATAATAGATGAACTATTTTAATATAATAAATTAAAATTTGAGATATTAATGTTTATTGATGGGATGTGTTAGGTTTGTCAAAGTAAAACTAATAGAAATAATAAAAGTTCAAAATAATAATATATAATTTAATATAAAATATAATTAGATTAAGTAACATAAATCGAGGGTGAATTATTTTATTTTAGAAAAGGATGAAAATTTTAGAAATGAATCGGGAAAGATGGTAAAATAAAAAAGATATAAAAAATTATTAAAATCAAGCAAAATGAAAATAGTGGCACTTGATGACTTGAACCACCACCACCACCACCGATGTGGTTAATAGGAATTCTACTAGCTGTGCTAATAGGTTAAACAGCGCAATTTTGTTAATCATTATAGCACAATTTTGTTAATCGTTATATATATATATATATATATATATATATATATATATATATATATATATATAAGCAAAATCATTTTTTTTTTTCTGAAAATTTGAGATGGGCATAGCCCGGCTTGGTCTTAACGTAGTCCACGTTGACAGACCAGCTAGCTACAAAAATATCCTAGTAGGGAGAAAATCTTCAATAGGACAGTCTTTTTGTCATTCGGTGAAATCGTCCCAATGAGATTGTACTATTTATCTTGAGAGTATAAAAAAATATTTTTAAATTATAATTTAATGCAATCTCATTGGACGGTCTCACCAAGTGACAATGAGATCGTCTCATTAAAGATTTTCTCCCAAGTAGGAAAAAGGGTAAGGTGGTTCAGTAGTAAGGCAAATGGTATTATGGTAAGACAAGGTTACCAACCAACTATTTGTAATAGATAAACTTTAATATTCTTGTGAATTATTATTTAATAGTAATGTTGAGAGCACCAATTTAAAGGGTAACTTGTACGAGATGAAGTTGTCCGGTGACAAACTTCTCATACCTGCACCATAAGATTGCGGGTTCGAGTCTTCCCCCTTTCCTAAAAACCTCGAATTTATATGAGTATAATAATTTTATATATATATACAAATTTTCTATTATCAGTTCGTCCTGATAATAAATATATCAAGACGAAAAATATGGACCACTATATTTACATACTTTGACTCAAAGTGTATACACTTGTCAAAACTTCTCTATAATTTATGGTCCACATTCTTCATCTTGCTATATTTATTGTCAGGACGAACTGACAATAGAAAGACTATATATATATATATATATATTATTTTTTATTTTTTGAGAGCACCAAGTTAAAAGGGTAACTTGTACTACAAGCACAAGTTAAAGACTTTCCATGCCGATATACACAAGACTTATTTGGTGTTATGCTTGAAATTAAGCAGAAGCAAATTAAGAAAAGAAAACGGGAAAAAGTAAGGTTATGGTAGTCGGGGGAACTGGATAATAATTCAAAAAATATATATATATATATATATACACGTGACAATCTATTGAATACTGGTGTACCCGTACACCGTGTAAGAAAAATTACAATCACAATATTTCCTACACGGTGTATGGGTACACCGGTGTTCTATAGCCTGATTGGGACAATCTATAGAACACATGTGTATAGAGGTGTGTATTTTCGGTTTGGTTCAGGTTGAAGCTTAATGTATATCGGTTTTGTTATATTTCAACCCAAACCAAACCAATGTGATTTGTCAAACCGATTCAAACCTAACCAAAAAAAAGTCAGGTTGGTTTGTGTAGATTTATCGGTTTAGATTTGAACCCAGAAATCATTTTTTGTATTATTATAAAAATACTATTTAAATATAAAAATATTAAATATACGTGTTATTTAATTATTTCAAAAATTCAAAAAATATTATATAATTAACAAATTAACAATAACAAGTATCATAACAGAAAAAATAAAAAATAAAACTCATATTTTAAAATGCATCGGAAGAGAGAAGTAATTATATTTTATTTAAAAAAAATATAATATATATATATATATATAAGAGGAGTGGTACAATACCATCATTATTTATATGAGAAGCAAATAAGTATAAATGATAGTTACAAAACCTGGGAAATATGGATTTGACTTTTATTGAATAATTTTATTTTTAGCAACCCAAATCAAACCAATCTTTGATCGGTTTGTTAAATGACAAACCGATTAATAATTATTTTATATGTGAAACCGAACCAACCTTTAAAGTTGGGGTTGGGTTAGGGGGTTGGTTCGGTTTGACGGTTTCTTGCACACCCCTACCTCTATATATTTTGAGAGCTCCAACTTAAAAGGGTAACTTGTACTACATGCACAAGTTAAATACTTTCCATGCCTATATATCCAAGATTTATATCTGACCTTTGAAGAACATATATATGTTATGTGGCCCTCAGCTAAAGATTGCCTTCACAATCCTTCTACAAATATACCCGGTTGGGGAAACTGGGTAATAATTCTATAAATAAATAAATATATATAGAGCACCAACTTAAAAGGGTAACTTGTACTACATGCTCAAGTTAAAGACTTTCAATGCCTTTATATACAAGACTTATTTCTGGCCTTTGAAGAACATATGTTATGTGCCCTCAGCTAAGCTTGCCTTCATAATCCTTCTATAAATATACCCAGTTCCTCCAATACCAGAACCTTACTTTTTCCCATTTTCTTTTCTTAATTTGCTTCTGCATAACACCAAATAAATCATTAACTTGTGCATGTAGTACAAGTAATATTACTAATAAATAATCATTCACAAGAATATTAAAGTTTCTCTATTACAAATAGTGGGATGGTGACCTTGTCTTACCATAATACCATTTTTCAATTGTCCAACCATGAATGTTAGATCACCTTGATCTTGGCATCTCTCGCTGAATCTAGCTTGCAGGATTCCTACCATAACTAACTCTCCATGTGAGCCAATGAAAATGACATGTCAGAGTTAATTATATTCCTAGTAAGCATAATTAATTTTAGAGGGATAATTACCCCAATGACTATCGAATTGATGACACACTATCAAAATGGCTACTGGATTGGAAAGTTGTTTTAAAATGGCCATTTTTGGTGAATTTTGTGACACTAATGGCCATTCCATCCACTTCCATCTAATTTCATCAAATTCCGTCCAATTAGTGGTATTTTGGTAAATAATGGAATGCCATTAATTTATTTTAGATGATTTTTGGAAATCATTTTTTTCAATGAGTGACATTTTGGTAAATAAGTGGATGATATTAATTTATTTTAGATGTTTTTTGGAAATCAATTTTTTCTTTTTTTGAAAAGAATAATTATATTTAGTTTGTGTATATATATATATATATCCATATCAAAATATGAACACCATTAAATATTATTCATTTTTTCTATATATATATATTTGCTATAAAATGACCAACTGTATAGCATTCATGCTCTACTCAAATTCGAAACAATAAGAGAAAAGAAGAAGAAATGAGTTTTCAACTTTTTTTGTTATCATCATTCCTATTATTATTATTTGTAGCTTATGCTCAAGAACAATCAAATATTTGTAATGTGATAGACTACAATGCATGCTGTGATGGACCAATCATATATATATATATATAATCTAAAAAATCTAAAAAAACAAAGAGAGACATGTGTATTGATCTAAACCCTTTCTTTTATTTTTTGAAAAGAATAATTATATTTAGTGTGTGTAAATATATATATATATATATATATATATATATATATACACTAAATATAATTATTCTTTTCAAAAAAGAAAAAATTGATTTCTAAAAGATATCTAAAATAAATTAATGTCATCTACTTATTTACCAAAATGTCACTCATTGAAAAAATTGATTTCTAAAAAACATCTAAAATAAATTAATGGTATCCCCTTATTCACCAAAATTCCACTCATTGGATGGAATGACCATTAGTATCACAAAGTTTGCTAAAAATAACCATTTTGGAACAACTTTCCAATATAGTGGCCATTTTGATAATGTGTCATCAATTCGATAGTCTCATTTATTTCTTTTTCTTTTTTTCCTTGTTGACCGGTGTGTCATTATGATACTTGTTCTTTTATTATAAAATTGTTTAGAGCATCTCCAATACAGTTATGCATTTGAGTAGAATTTCATAATGAATAGATAATAAGGTAATAAATAAATAAATAAACCAACTCCCCTAGAAATTCTAGTAACCATTTCTCACTATTTCCAACCAAATAATTAGTCATTTCCGTGTTATTTAAATTTTTTAATCCTAAATTAAAAAAGAAAAAAGAGTGAGACAAATGTTTTTATTGTGATTTGTCATTAAGTGATTGTATATTTTTCTTTAGATAAATTGCAATGCAAATGAGAATATGTATTCGTTTACTTTTTTGTCAATATGGATCCATATTCAAAAGAATTGCTAATGTGACACTAGTGAGAAACTCAAATATATATAATAGCATTGAAAATGTTATAAACCACAATGTTTGATTATTTTGAATTTCTTAAACTTAGCAACATTCTACGCAAAGGGAAAAATTCAAAATACTTAATGCAATTAACGGTTGCGTTTGGCGAACTTGGGGGGATTGGTTTGGATTATTTCCAATCTCTCTCCCTTGTTTGGGAGCCAACAAGATTGGACTCTCAATCCAATTGGCCCCACAGTACTACATAACCCCACCAAACTCTTGCTTGCATGGATTATATATATATATATTTATTGTATAATTGTTTAATTTTATTTATTAATAAATTATAAAATTGATAAACATCTTAATTTTATAAAATTATAAAATTGATAAACATCTTAATTTATTTTTGGGTAGAGAGTACCAATATTGACACTTATAGATATGATAAGCACACAAATATTTATAAATACACATATGTCTAAAATTTAAAATTAAACAATTACTAAAAGCATTCATCTTATTGCCAATATTACCCTTATTTAAATGAATGTATTCATTTTAATACGATTTATTTATAAACCCTCTTAAGTTATTAACACATCCAATTTCACAAATAATAAATTCTTATATTCTCTAGGCTCGAAAACACAGTAGAGTCGTAGTAAGTTTCTTACCATAAACAACTACATCAGATATCTTCTCATCATTTACAAAACTCAAGCGTTGTCCATGTTGATAATAATAACATTCCACGAGTTTAGAACATGAGAGGTGATGCTCTTAATATCATGGCCAATCACAAATTTGAACTCAGTTAAGCGACTTTGAAGGAACAGTAGAGAAACAGTTCAAGAAGCTCTATTTTAGGGAAATGAAAACAGAGAGAACTCAACTCTGTCAAGTTATTGATATCTATTACAACATATTTCACATCCTCATACCACTCATCTCATGGATACACAACGATATATATTGCTATCTTTTTTTTTTTTTTTTTTAATAATCACTTATCACTTTTTGTTTATTAATAGAGCTCATAACAAAATAAAAATACGTAACCTCTGTATGATCAGAGTGCTCTAAAAATTGTTTTTCCATTTTCTTTATTATACTAGTCAATACCCGTGCTTTGCACGTGGACAACGTATTTCTTCAAACAAATAAAAGATATCAATAGTTTTCTAATATTTAAAATTGATATTTTTAGTTGTGCCATTAAAAAAAATCTTTAAAAAATGTGTTAAAATTTAGATAGGTGAATCTCTATCATGAATAAAGTTAAAGTGAAAAGAGTGTGAAATAACATTGTTTACTTTTTCATTCTATCCACTTACAATGATCAGTGATTAGTAAATATTGGCTTTAAGTATTTTAAGGCAAAATAATTCATAAAGAAATTTGTCATAATAACGTAATATCTTCGTGACAGTATTCCAAAAAAATTCTTCATTACTTTTTATAAAAAATGGAAAGTCAACACATCATTCAACTATTGAATCTATCTAATAATTCATAATTAACAATATACCAAAAAGATAGTTTCATTCTAAGCAATTCATAACAGAAAACTTAAAAGTTCAAACCAACATTCAACTTTAACCCTGCATTGCTTGTTGTAAAATCTACATCATTCATAAAAACAATAAATTAATTAAAAAAATTATTTAAAAGAAGCAAATTTAAGGAATCAAAATACAGTAGATTTGATAAGCCTACCAAGGTATAGGAGCCCCTAGTAGCTATTTCCTGCCTGAAGATTCCTCACATTATAGAACGCTGGCAATTTAATAAATTGAACATATAAGGATTTAAATAAATTCTTATTGTTAGTGCATCAACAAAATAAGAATATTACATACAACAAAATAAGAATATTACTTTCTTCATGTAGTAAGTCAGCATTCAAAGGCTACTCTAAAGGCAAAAATATATAAAGTGAACTATAACATCTATTGTGACAGTTCAAAGGACTAATAGACAATGCTCCCCTGTATCAATCAACCATGTTCATTTTCCTACTCAATCACTTTTTTTTTTTTTTTATATGGACATAAAAATGGCAGAATTGCAACATAGTCTCCTAAATTGATCTCTTACATAAGCTAATTAAAGCAAAAAATTGTTCAGGGAATTCAAAAGACAGCTAGAAAGGAATACCAAACTTGTTGTTAACATTTACTTTCTTGATTTTGTGAATCTAATTGAAAAATATATAACACAAATTAAAATCAAGGATAAAAAATGTTAAGGATAACTAAATGATAAAAAAAAATTTGATGAGTATACTTTGATCTGTTTTATTTCATTTTCCTATTATTTTATGTAAAATTATTAAGAACAGATTGAAAATTACAAATTCTATGTTTTACATAATATAACATTAGACATATACACAAAGGCAAGAATACATGAAAGGTAGATAAATTGAAGCTTTATGGAACTAACCTTGTTAGTAGTTTTTGGTTGACATGAAGAAACTACTGCAGATTTAATCACTTCACATGATCAACAATTTGACCATATAGGCTATGTTTGAAAGTAGAAATCACAACAGTATCAAATGTTGAATAAATCTGCAATGTTTGAAAGAAAAGAACAGTCAAAATGAATGATAATAAAGATTTTTTTTTTTGACAGAACAATATCATACATAATATAAGTTGCAATGAATTGTGTTCACTAACCTATGTCAATCGATGGAATACTTCTTTGAACACCATGTTAGTTGTCTTGTTTGAAATCTGACCTGCATCGTCTATGATCAGAATTTTCAATCCTTGTTTACTTTTGACTCTCGAGAGAGCAACATACAATTGCCCATGGCTGAAAACAGGCCTTGGAAGGTGAATTCCAACATGGGAGAGAGTTTGCCCTTGACTTTTATTTATAGTCATGGCAAAACACCTAACCAGGGGAAATTGTCTCCGTTTGAATTTAACTGGCAACGTATGACTTGATGGCGTCATGGTCATTCGTGGGATTAGGACAATTTGGCCTATGTTGTTACCTGAAAGAATCTTAGCTTCAATTACATGGTTACCCAATTTCGTAATTAGCAACCTCGTTCCGTTGCATAAGCCATTTGATTGATCAATGTTCCTCAACAGCATCACTGGCACCCCAACTTTAAAGTTTAGCTTATGATTTGGAAGTCCAGAAGCCGTGAAAGTATTCAAAATATCAGGAGAAAAGGTATCTTCCTCATTTTCGAAATTTGCATCTTCCTTGCAAATGGTGTCTGAACTTAAGTAGATTCTCTCATCTCCTAGAATGAAGGGCATTAAGTACTCATTGAGCATTGCAACATCTATAAGTGTAGGAGATAGAATTGCGCGTTCTTGAAAAAAATTAGGATCAGTGCTGTTCTCCAAGAAATTCGGATAAACAAATTCTACCAATTTAGCAAGCCCATTTTCTTGGTCTTTAATCAACATTTCATCTAGAACTTCTATGGTTGCTTCACCATCAAAATCCTCTCCAACCTCTCCATTTCCAATTTTCAATAGCCATTCAAAAAATTCTCTTATGTCATTTAAATTCTGGTCAGATTATCCGGTTTGAAGCCTCATGTTTTTTGTCAAAGTTAAAACCTTACAATAATCCCACAGATACGATGAATTTATTGTTGCATGCACTATTTCTTGTCTACCACCATGAGGAACAACTGGTAATATTTGTCTGAAGTCACCTCCAAGAACAATAATTTTGCCTCCAAATGGTTCTTCACAACTATTAGGATTGGAGAATTTGAGGATGTCTTTTAAGGTTCTGTCCAATGCTTCGAAACAGAATCTATGTACCATTGGAGCTTCATCCCATATAATCAATTTTGTCTTTAACAATAATTCAGCTTGAGGAGATCCTTGCTTGATATTGCAAGTCGAATCTTCATTTATTTGAATTGGTATTGAAAGTCTAGAATGAGCTGTTCTCCCCCCAGGGAGCAAGAGTGACGCAATACCACTTGAAGCAACATTAAGTACAATTTCACCTTTTGATCGAAAGGCTGCTGATAGTGTTTTCCAAATAAAAGTCTTCCCAGTTCCACCAAATCCATATAAAAAGAAGAAGCCTTCTTTATTCTCAGAAGCAGTTGACATTATCTCATCATAAAAAAATTTCTGCTCAACTGTAAGACATGATAAATACTTTTTGTGTAGCTCTGTCAATGAAGCTCTATCATAACTCAACTCATCAAGAATCAACTTATTATGAACTTCGGACAATAATACTCCAGATGGAAAAGGCATAGTAGCATAATCTCTAAGACTTCTTCCATTGCCATGAAGAATTTTTTCAACTTCAGCAAGGGCATTATTTTTTATCTCTTCATCACTCATAATCAAATCTGCAATCAGTATTAGATACTTTATAAGTTATTTAGGAGAAGAAAAGAAGAAAAAGAAATTCATGAAAAAGTATTTATCTTAAATACAAAAATGAGTACACATACATACCTTGACGGCCTGTCACTCTTTTTTGATGATGAAGAATATCATCAGACAATAATTTCCAACAGCTCTCCCAAACAAACTCAGGTCTAGTCATACTATTAGAAAGTAACAAATTAGCAAAAAGCCTTCTAATGTAATGACCAGAGCCCCAGAAACTTGCCTCTTTTATGCCATCAATGTACTCTTTGTCATCATCTAACAAACCCAAACAGTACATGCATCTTTGAATGAAGGATACTCTACCCCATTGATTGTTCTAATATCTTCATACCGTGTGCATCCCTTTTGGAAATTTATCAACATTCTTAGATAGAAATCCTCTCCAGTTCCAAGGGGTACATGATTAACTCTTCCAATAGCAAAGCCTTTTTTTCTTCGTGTCCACTCTTGCTTGTCTTCTTTGTAAACAAACTTCGTTGGAAATTCAGAATAGGTCAAGTTCCTAGCTTCCTCATATTTCTTGTTTGCCCCCATCCAAGCTTCAAACATCGATTTCTTGGCATCAGCTTTCTTTAGAACATCCTCAATTGAATCACCATCCTTAAATATGACTGTTTTTTCTTGTGGAAGATGGAATGACAACCTTTGAACAGGGGGATATCTATAATGAATTTCGAAACCAAAAATCCTCCAAGCAGCTTCATATGCTGATACATACCTATATTTAAAAAAACATACATAATGAATATTAAAACAAAAAAAAACTCCATGAACCCAACCAAACTTATACATACCTACAATCATAGTATTTTTGGATTTCATCTATAGTTCTAGATTTGTCACCATCTGGAGCTGAATGAGAAAAAGCTGCAGTAACTCGATCATTCCCTTTATGAATATATTTGAACAGATATTTGATAGCACTGGTTTGGCAAGTGAACTCAACATTAATGTGAGCTTGGTACTTTAGGAGAAGCTTCGGATTATAAGGAACGACATAGCGATTGTCTAGTTCAATATTTTTTTTCTTGACAGTTCTACCATCATCTCTCCTTCTATAATGAGGAAAGCCTTCTTCATCAACTCTGGTCCTTGTCATGAATTTTTTAGGAAAACGTTTCGAGCATTTCCCACCCTTCATGCAAGGAGAATTGAGATTAGCTTGTCCACATGGTCCATGTATCATATAAGTCTCAACAGCTGCAAATAGTGTAGGATCCTCTTTTTCATCAGGGATTGCAGCTGAAATCATTCTATCAATGTCACTGGCAGTACTTGGCTTGTCTTCTGGATGCATGAATAGAAGAATATGAGCATGAGGAAGACCCCGTTTTTGAAACTCAATTGTACAAATATTTGTTTACATAACAATTATAACAATTAACACGTTAAAAGTAAATAATTAAAGACAAAAACAATTTAATAATAACTCATAAATAACATTTTTGTATGCTAAGAATAATATTTAAAGTATATATATATATATATATATATATATTATTCTTGACAGCCTCCATCTAAATAAAGAATATATGTATATCAGAGATGTAAAAAATCTAACTTGTATCTTTAAATAGGATACATATATTAAGATAATGATAATGAAATTGAAGAGTAAGTAAACAAAGACAAAGAAGAATTGTTACTCACATCCAATAACTCTTCCAAAAATGCACCCTTTCCTTAAATCTCTTAGCAGCTGATCCAATTTAACTTTAAAAACTCTACAAAGAATGTCAGGATGGTCCTCAGGTTTGAGGCCTCTTTTCTTTACAAATCTCATAATCTCTGGCCATCTAGGATTGCAAGTTATAGTTATGAAAAGACTTGGATAACCAGCCCAACGGCAAATCCCAAAAGCATCTTTGCAATTCTCTGACATATATCTTGGTCCTCCTGTAAAGGAGGATGGAAGAATTATTCGTTTGCCAGTTGCAGATGCTTCTTTTTCACCTCGATTTAGAGCATCATTCACATCTTTATACAAATCAGCTCTTAATTGTGGCTGATTAAATCTGATAAAATTCAAACGCTCTGCTTCGATCATAGTGTAAGCATCTACAATGAATTGTTGAAAGAGCTTTCGAGATTGAAAAAGAAGCTGAGACTCTTCGTCTCTATTTTGAAGTCTAAATGAAACAAACTCCCTGATTTTGAAGAGGAATAAGACCACCCATATAGTGATGATTCTGTCCTCCAATTCTAAAAATAGGAGGATTAGAACCCTTATTGATTGAAGTATCAACCTTTCCTCCAAAGGATGTAAAGGAGAACATCATGTTATATGCCCGGATATTACGTAAGAAATGCTTGCTTCGATTATCTACATTACTGTGAAGATTGCGAAGGATATCGGGAGCAGACTTCAACAGTGGCAATTGAACTTTGCCATTCATACAACACAAAGTGAATTCTGGATTACTTGTGTTGCGATCTTTTCTGTTTCTTTCTTGATACCACATCGTTGAACCGCAGTGTTTGCAGATATATGTTGGATCACCAATATCCCAGTACTCTATTTTCACACAATTGCACAAACACAAAAGATATTAAATTTTGATTAAAATAAGATATTACATGAATTATAGCAAAGAAGTTTACCTTCGCTTACTTCAGTTTCAGCTTCACATTCAAAATCTCTATTATAATCTTCATTCTCTATCATTTGAGAAATTAATATATACTTGAATATGTTAAGATAAAAAAATAAAAAATAAATAAAAATTGTGAAATATAAGAAACTTAAAAGATACCTTCATCAGTAGAGTTTGACATTACATCTTGGGGTCCATCTAGATACATGGAATGTACAAAAATAAAATCAACAAATCAAAGAAGTGAACAAATTATAATTTAAGTTGAAAAAGAGAACATATGGAAAATTACCATCATGAAGGTTAATGTTTGAATTATTTGAAGGCCCTCCCTCAACATGAAATCCTATATGAAAAAGAACTATTTTAGATAATAATATAGATGATTATTAAATAGATTAAGAAAAGAAAGTAGAGGAGATAATCCACAAACTCTTAATTTCATGTTACCAGAAACATTAGAAGCCTGTGAATTTTCTACTTCACTAATCAGATGTTCATTGAATATGTTGCACACATTTTGTGTAATGGATTGGATAGCTCTGCTGCTTTGAATGACAAGTTTCCCAGTTCTAGCAGGAGTATTTTGATAACAGAATAAGAAGAAAAAAAAAATAACTCTAAGATCAGAACAATATTCTACTATCAAAATATAAAATGATTATATGGGGTGAGTAGGAATATACATTACTCTTGAAGCATTGATCGAATTCATGACGTCATCTCTATTTGAATTACTACATTCCGTGGTCTTTTTAGGTAAATGGTCAGAGGGATTAGGAATGTTAGATGTTGAAATAAAATGATGAATAGATTTTCCCTTCATATAAACAGATGGATATGCAAGGGAATTGCTATTGAAGATGGAATGGGGTACGTATGAATTTGCACTCAAATTCAAAACTGCAAATAGAGAAGAAAAAAAGAAATTTAAACTCAATTCAAAGCATTAAAAAGTTAATCTGAAACTTGATAACAATTTACAAAAGTATTAACTACAAATATAGATGGAACGTGTCACACTTAGTTAGCATATATACTAAAAGAAATATTAATAATTCAATCATATACCATTTGAAACACCATTGAACGCCATCTTGTTAAAAGGGGGAGTTGCTTGACATGAAACTGTAGAATTTGGAATAGATTGAATAGGAGTACTTGGAGACTGATGAGAGTTGTATCGCTTTTGTAACATAATAGACTTTCTCCTATTTCTTGTTGCTTTCTTCTCATCTTCCTTAATCCGAACTTTACTTTGGAACATAATTTGGCCAATGATTCTTGCATTTTTTGCAATACCACTTTTCAAAATCCAGAGTAACACCACCAACGCACCTCTTGCCTTTACACCCCTTGTACCACCAATTAAAGTTAGGCTGAATTTCCTTAATGGTAGCAACAGTTACACAAGATATTTCCTACATCACAAAATTTGCAATTTTCAAATAATAAATGGCATTGACAATAGGAAATAAATCAACAAATGATAAAAAAAAAAAATTAAAAAAAAAAATTCTGGTTAACCTCTCTACAGTCTTTAAGTTCAACAATGGTCTTCCTCGCAGTTTGATTAAGGAAGTCATCGGACATTGAGTAAATTGATGGTGTCTGCAACTGACTCAATGAATGAGTGCTTGAGGATTCTCCAGAAGAAATTCTAGTAATTAAAGAGATTCAAATATAAGTACACATAAATTGCATACTTCAATCAAAACAAATGTTAGACACTGACCTAGATTTAAATTCCATAACCTCAAGGAATTCATCATTAATGAACAACCTTGAACTGAACTTTGTGTTGGATATTCCCATCAAACCTACAGTTTTTCAA
Source organism: Acer yangbiense (assembly GCA_008009225.1). NCBI lineage: Eukaryota > Viridiplantae > Streptophyta > Magnoliopsida > Sapindales > Sapindaceae > Acer > Acer yangbiense. Next base: position 11,069,496 of record CM017763.1, read on the forward strand.
AATTACAAAATACTATTTAAAAAAAGTGATCATAATAATTGAAAAAAAAAAATAATAATAATAAGAAAACATGATACCTCTGAACATTTTCATTTTGGCAAATTGTACGATAACAACAACAGGCCCAGCAATACTATTATTCATAAATGAAAGCATTTGATCAGCAAATCCTTCCCATAGGGTGCACTTCAGTTTTGTACCACTGAGGAAAGAAAAAAATAATTTTAAGAAGATTAAATAAAATAGATTTAGTATAGATAATCATATAAGAATGAACAACAAAAGAGAGAGTACCAACCGAAGATTGTCCAACTCTACTTCAACCATATTTGTTCGCTTTCCTTTAATGATAATCTCTTTCAAACCACCAACACCAGTAAGCAATCCAATTACATCTTAAAATGTATAATAAGGCAAAGTTAGAAAATATTATATTAGAAAATTGACATATGATATCTAAACACTAGCATGTGTTTAATAAGGAAGATGATCTTACCAACTAAATAAGCATCTTCCTTTGTTTCATTGACAATGTCATCAAAATCGATAAAGGAAAATCCATACATGGGAATGGTTGATGTTGGTACCAAAGTTAAGGTTGTTCTTAAGTTGAAGGTCCACTTGTATACATGCCTTATTGGTTTATATATATCTATGTATTTAAAGCCACTTCAAAGTTGGAGAATTCATAAACACTGCCTTCAACCAAGTTATCCTTAATTCGAAGAGTACCTCTAGCAGATGCTTGGATCCTCCCACCCTGATTAAAGAACAATAAGAAGTTCAAACTCAAACATGGAACTTAAATTAAGAATAGAAAACAAAAACGTAATTGGTTTTAGGTAATACATTCTCATCTAAAAGCACCAATTCAACATTGTCTCCCAATTCGGGTTGCAGAAAATTAGGTTGTTTCCATAGGCGAATTACTCTAACTTTGATCTTCCATTCGTCTTTTGAAGGGGTAAGGTCAGCAATAAAATTAATAGGTCCAGCCATGATGAAATAATAGAAGAAAAACTTTCAGATAGAGAAATTGTAGTTAAAGCATAATTGTACAATCAAATTAAAACAATTAAGAAATTGCACAACAATTGGTCATAATATTTTCATCTTAATTTGGCATGAGGAATAAAATAATAAAATAATCAATGAAAAGAGAAATACCTTTGAGGGCTTGATTGTTTTATTGTTTTTGTTTATGAAGAGAGAAAAAATGTGAGAAGATTGGTACAAACACACACACATATATATATATATAGGTCTGGAATTTAGAGAGACATCCCAAACTCTCTAGTAATTAATTAATTAATTAGAGATGAAATTGGAAGGACAGCAGAAATATACAACGTATCATTATTATTTAGTGTTTAAGTTCCACAAAGGTTTCAAGAGAGAGAAAGGAAGAGAGAGAGGGAGAGAAAGGAATTTTTAATTGTTTTAACTAATAAATAATAAATAATTTATTGAGAAATAAACCAAGAAAGAGAGGGAGAGAAAGGAAGATGAAATGATCGGCTAGAATAAATAGAAAGAATAAAAACAGGGAAGAGGAGCTGTATGTGTTGTTTGAATTTGTTTGTATGTGTCGTTTTTTTCTGACACTTGATATAGAATAAATAATAAATAATTTATTTGTATGTGTGGTTTTTTTCCTTTGAATTTGTTTTTTTCATGAACAGATGCATGTATGTGTCGTTTTGGTGTTTTTGTTCAGAACGTTGTACATAATGCATTTAAAGAAAATGTGATTAATGTTATAATATATGTGGCTTTTACCACATGTATTATACACACAAATATCAAACACAAATATCCCAACAAATATCTCATACAAATATCCCAACAATTACTCCCCCTTATCACCGCCTCCCTCTCACCTATCATCACCGCCCCTCTCTCTCTATCACCTGACCTCACCCACTTGTTCACCCACTTGCTTTCCTCTTGTTTTGCTTGCCTATATATATATTTGTCTCTCTTGTTAATATGAGTTAGAAAAAATTATAAAAGGATGAATAAAAGTGATGCTCTGCTATCTCTCTCGCCTCTCTTGGCTCTCTCTAAATTTAATATTTGTTTCATTTATGTTCTTCAATTGTTCTTCATTATTTATTATTATTTTACAACACGTTATCAGCACGATCGTATGTAAGTAAAAATGATCCCTGATGGGTGATTAGATTACATCTCAATATTCTGAATCTGTATATATTCCGTATAAACTGGCTTTTGCCGACAACGGAACATATATATATATAGTTTTGAATTTATTTTCTCTAAAATCTCAATATTCTGAATCTGTATATATTCCGTATAAACTGGCTTTTGCCGACAACGGAACATATATATATAGTTCTGAATTTATTTTCTCTAAAATCTCAATATTCTGAATCTGTATATATTCTGTATAAACTGGCTTTTGCCGACAACGGAACATATATATATAGTTCTGGATTTATTTTTACGAACATAGCAGGTGAGCTCAGCCTCTTGGAATTATTTTTTACAGAACATATATACCGTTCTGGAACTGTTTATTTACGGAACATAACAGGTGAGCTCAGCCTCCTGGAATTGTTTATTTACAGAACATATATACCGTTCTGGAACTGTTTATTTACTAAACATATGAGATTGGCTAGACCGACGAACCAGAACTTAAAGTTTCTGAAATTATGATATTTAAGTCGGCACGGTTTTGAAAACCGATGAAAACCTGGAGTTCTGGATCCAGTGTTATATTCATGAATGCCATACAGCACGGTATTGAAAACCGATGAGAACCTGGAGTTCTGGATCCAGTATTATATTCATGAATGCCATACTTCATTATTTGGAACCTGGGATTTCAAATCAAATCAGAATCTGAAGTTTTCTGGATTTTATATATGAACTTACAGTTCATGGTCGAACCGGAAGTTCGAAAAATTAATATGATCCATGATTTTATTTTATCTCATATATACAAAGTGATATGTTTACATATCATTCATTTGAGAAAAAAGATTTACACATCTAACAGGATGTTGTGAGTATCGTAAATGGGATTTAAAATCCTAAACGTATAATAAAATTGGAATTAATATTTTATCCACTTCATACACATCCAACAGGATGATGTGAGTGTCATAAAATGATTTAAAATCCTAAACGTATAATGAAATTGAAATTAATATTTTATCCATTTCATACACATCCAACAGGATGATGTGAGTATCATAAAATGATTTAAGATCCTAAAGTTTAATGAAATTGGAAATAATATTTTATCCATTTCATACATGCTTGATACTCATGAAGAGCAATATTCAGAAAAAGGATTTACACTTCCAACAGGATGTTGTGAGTATCATAAACGAGGTTTAAGATTCTAACCTATAATGAAATTGGAAATAATATTTTATCCATTTCATATACATCCAACAGGATGATATGAGATTATTATCATTTCACATGAGATATAAAATGACATTACAAATAATGTCCATAAAATTCCTAGAAGGAAAAATATATGTCTTGCTGAGAGTGCAACGACTTATATAATTCTGCGGAGTCAGAAATATTTTATGAATTCGACTTTACTGAGAGTAAATGTTATTTATGTATTAGGTCCAACGGATCTGATAGAAAGCTCTGGAAAAGCCACGATATTGTTATCAAACAATACTAAACTATGTATCAGGTCCAACGAATTTGATAGAAAGCTCTGGAAGAGCCACAATCTTATTACTAGACAGTATTAAATTATGTATCAATGATACTTGATATTATTTAAAGAACAACATAAATAAATATGTTTAGTTCAAAAGCATATAAAGTTAATACCATATCAGATCCAGCGGATCTGATTAAATGCTCTAGAAGAGCCACAATCTTATTACCAAATGGTATTAAATTGTGTATAACTTTATTAATGTCATATTAAAATATGAATAAAAATGAGTGTTTAATATCTGTGCATGATTCAGGCCAGAAACTCATTATAGAAAAACTGTGTGATTTATCATCTGGATTATATCACTGATCAAAAGGGGTTGTATGTGAATATATTCATCCACCAAATAAACTATATTATTAAAAGTTGGTTTTTGAGTCCCCATCATTCAGGGGGTATATATGGATATATTCATCCACCAAATAAACCATCTCATTTTAAAATTGGTTTTGAATCCCTATCATTCAAAGGGATATGTGGACATATTCATCCGCCAAATGTATCATTCCATTATTTTATGGTATTGATTGATGCATCTACATGATGGTCACATGTTTATTTATTATCAAACGTCTCCAGTTGAGATCGACGTTAAATATCCAGTTTTTGCATATACTTATAACCAAAATGGATCAGCGGAATCACTTATCAAATGTTTCCAGGTAATTACGTGAACTTTATTATTTCAATACAATTACCGATTTCTATATGGAACATTTTATATTACATGTTGATGCATTCATCTATGACTCACTACCTATCATCAGTATTTACCATTACAACTTGTAATTGGTCATTGAATTGCTAACATTTTAAAGATATTTGATTGTATAATATATCGCCTTATTTCATCTCTGGCATGATCTAAGATAAGAATTCTATATTATTATGAGATTAATTTTGATTTTGATTAATCTCTATTAGATTATTTAAACTTCTGAATATTTTTACGCACAATCTATATATCATTATATTGATTAATTTCCAAATGGAAAGTTTCTCCAGAAAGAGTAAATGAAAAGTTACTCTTATATAAAATAGAGATACCAGTTCGGTTCTCTATATATAAATGTGTCTCATTTCAATCTTTGTATCACTCAAATACGAAAGATAATTGATCATTAGATATAATTATCAATTTGTTACTTGATATATTAATGGTAACAAGATTTTATAAGTTGTCATCTCATAAACCCCGGCCGGGTGATTGTTCTTAAAGAATGATCAAAGTAAATGACAACAAATAAATCATCTGATGCATATTATAAGCTTATGAACCTTTTTGAAAGGTATTGTTATCAGGATCCTAATGTAAACAAAACTCGAGTTATAAATAAATCCACTTTCTCTAAATCAACTCTGAAAGAGTCTGATATATTAATGAGACACAAGTCTATGAAATGACTAAATCCATTGAAAATGGAAGAAATCTCAACAGAGATACAAGTATATTGAAATTGAGAAAATTTCTATTCTAGTCTATGAAATGACTAAATCCATTGTAATGGAAGAAATCTCAACAGAGATTCAAGTATATTGAAATTGAGAAAATTTCTATAAATCATATAAGAGAAATGTGGAATCATAAAGAAACAATCATTGATGATGTATTTTTATACACAGTAGCGCTACTGAAATTATAAATGATAATTATAATATTCATAATATCAATGATTGTATACAAAATGCATGATTGGCCTTAGTGAAAAGAAGCAATTCAAGAAGAATTGACTTCATATGCCAAACATAAATATTTAGACCAATAGTACTCCAGATACCTGGAGATGTCAAATTAGTTGGATACTAATGGGTCTTTATACGGAAACGTAATGAGAAAAACGAGATCGTGAGATATGGGGCACGACTCGCAATACAAGGTTTCTTACAGAAACTTGATATTCACTATTGATGAATACGATTACGTTCCGAATTTTTGGCTACATTTGAAAGGCTTGAAATGCGTCTTCAGACGTAATGATAATTTATCTATATGATTCACTCAATGCAGATATTTATAATCCCGGAAGGATTTAAAATGCTAGAAGCATGTAAATCGAGATCTCGTAATCTGTATTTGATGAATATACAAAAATCCTTATATGGATTGAAAACAATATGGACGGATGTGGTATAACCGTCTCAGTGAATATCTGATAAAATAAGGGTATAATAATTATATTATATACCCAAGTGTCTTCGCAAAGAAATCATAATTCGAATTTACTATATTCACAACATATGTTGATGATATGAATTTAATTGGAGCTCCTAGAGAGCCCTTGAAAACTCTTGAATTTTTGATAAATGAGTTTAAAAATGAAAGACATGGGAAAGGAAATATTGTCTCAACCTGAAGGTTGAGCATTGATCAAATTGAATGTTTGTCCATAAATCAGAATATGTTGAAAAGATTCTGAAAAGATTCCATATGGATATTACTCCATAAAGTAAGTCTTTACTTATACTTCCTCCCATCATTTATGATGTTATTTCATTTCATGAAATAAACATCTGTATACCCCAGTTTAGCAATCTAGAAGATTGTTTTAAAAATAACTTTTATCAGGGGGAGCGTCCCATCAGGGGGAGCATATCAAATGAAATATATTAATTATATTGGGGCATATGTGCATTGTACTCTTTTCCCTTTCAATCAGGTTTTTCGTCCCATTGGGTTTTCCTGATAAGGTTTTTAATGAGGCAATTCTCCAAGCACACCCTAAAATCATTTGATCCACTAAATCATCATAAATATAACATTGATTCAATATGTCATCATATATATGTTATCTTGATCAAAAATATCATTGTAAATATTACTTTGATCTTGCTAAGTGGAATTGGTGAGAAATGTCACCTTTTTAAACTGATTTGGTGACAATGTCACTGCTTTAATAAGTTAAGTTTAAAAGACACCTATTATGGTGAACAGACAAAAATACCCTTACTTTACACATTTTTTTCTTACTTTGAAGTTTTCTGAGATTTAAAACAGACCTCCAATGGATAATTAGTTTTGTGGCTCTACACAAACGCATTCGGGGGTCGAGCTCCCCGCTGAGCTCGCGGTGGTCGAGCTCCCCGCTGAGCTCGCGGTGGTCGAGATTTTTTTTGGTTTTGAATCTTCCATTGAAAAGGCTCGAAATGAAGTGTTCGAGCCTTTTCATACACCAATCGTGCCTTTTCATTAGTGTATGAAAAGGCTCGAACACTTAATGAAAAGGCACGATTACTGTACCATCGTGCTTTTTCATACACCAATCGTGCCTTTTCATGTATAAAAAGGCACGATTACTGTACAAAAAGGCTGGAAACTTTGTTCAAAAAGGCTCGAAATATTTTTTAATTTTTTAATCGAGCCTTTTGGAAAAGTTATCGAGCCTTTTGGAAAAGTTATCGAGCCTTTTAGAAAGGTTATCGAGCCTTTTGGAAAGGTTATCGAGCCTTTTAGAAAGGTTATCGAGCCTTTTGGAAAAGTTATCGAGCCTTTTAGAAAGGTTATCGAGCCTTTTCCAAAAAGGCTCGATAACCTTTCTAAAAGGCTCGATAACTTTTCCAAAAGGCTCGATAACCTTTCTAAAAGGCTCGAAATGATTTCGTGCCTTTTTGAAATATTTTCGTGCCTTTTTACACTGTCATCGTGCCTTTTGAAGTTGTTATCGAGCCTTTTGGAAAAGTTATCGAGCCTTTTAGAAAGGTTATCGAGCCTTTTGGAAAAGTTATCGAGACTTTTCCAAAAAGGCTCGATAACCTTTCTAAAAGGCTCGATAACTTTTCCAAAAGGCTCGATAACCTTTCTAAAAGGCTCGAAATGATTTCGTGCCTTTTTGAAATATTTTCGTGCCTTTTTACACTGTCATCGTGCCTTTTGAAGTTGTTATCGAGCCTTTTGGAAAAGTTATCGAGCCTTTTAGAAAGGTTATCGAGCCTTTTTGGAAAAGTCTTCGAGACTTTTCCAAAAAGGCTCGATAACCTTTCTAAAAGACTCGATAACTTTTCCAAAAGACTCGATAACAACTTCAAAAGGCACGATGACAGTGTAAAAAGGCACGAAAATATTTCAAAAAGGCACGAAATCATTTCGAGCCTTTTCTGAACTTTTTTCGAACCTTTTTCGAGCCTTTTGGTGAAGAAGGTTACTGTGGGGGGCAATTTTGTCCGTTCACCATAAATGGTGCCTTTTAAACTTAAGTTAGTAAGTTGGTGCCTGTTCCCAAAAAAGAGCCTCAAATAGTGCTATTTAATTTTTTAACCCTCTTGCTAATCATCGTATATATATTACCTTGATCCAAAGGATCATCATGAATATTATTTTTATCCGACAGATCAATGGATATCTTTGCTCAGGTTTTTATCCCACTGGGTTTTTTCTAGCAAAATATAAATGTAAGAAATGTTTTGAAGAAAACATTAACTATTGTTATATTTGCATTGTACTCTTTTTCTCTTTGATCAGGTTTTATCCCACTGGGTTTCCCTGACAAGGTTTTTAACGAGACAATCAGGGGGAGCAAAGTTCAGAACGAACAAATATGCACTATACTCTTTTTCCCTTCGATCAGGTTTTATCCCACTGGGTTTTCCTGACAAGGTTTTTAACGAGATAGTTTTGAGTACATCCAGCATCACAAGATCTAGGAGATCATTGTATATATTTTACTTAGGTTTTATCCCATTGGATTTTTCTCTAGATTTTATTACATGTGGTATAAATCCAACGGGGAGTGTTATAATATATGTGGCTTTTACCACATGTGTTATACACACAAATATCAAACACAAATATCCCAACAAATATCTCATACAAATATCCCAACAATTACTCCCCCTTATCACCGCCTCCCTCTCAAAGTCTCACCTATCATCACCGCCCCTCTCTCTCTATCACCTGACCTCACCCACTTGTTCACCCACTTGCTTTCCTCTTGTTTTGCTTGCCTATATATATATTTGTCTCTCTTGTTAATATGAGTTAGAAAAAATTATAAAAGGATGAATAAAAGTGATGCTCTGCTATCTCTCTCGCCTCTCTTGGCTCTCTCTAAATTTAATATTTGTTTCATTTATGTTCTTCAATTGTTCTTCATTATTTATTATTATTTTACAACAATTAACAGGTTTTTATTTTTAAATTTTGTTTAGGAAGGTGCACTGGCTAACAGGAAAGCTGGAAAGGTCTTGTTGGGAAAGTGCACAAATTAATGCACCATTTTAAATTTTTACCGTGTGCATTTCTCAAGGTGACAGGTAAGGGTGTATTGTAAATCGTTTGATATATGGCCCATAAATATGAGGTACATTGTATATTGTGAATTTTGGGAGACTGTTTTTCATTTATTTATCACGTAATCAGAGTGGATGTTTTGGGAGAGGAGCTTGATTGTTTTACTTTTTTTTTTAATAACTTTTTTTTAATACAAAACATGTGGTATAAGAAATGCCAAATGTAAAAATCAATTGAAGATAAAAGATTTCTAAAAAAGGAAATACTGTTAAATGTCAAAATAATTTAACTTTTAATATAACCTCTTAATGAGACACGTGGCAAAACTTTCCAACCATGGTTTTTGGTTTATAATATTTATTTATAGATAGATAGATGATAATGGGAGATTTTGATAATGGAAATAGAATTAGGGTTTAGTTGTTATTTTTTAATAAAGAGATAATGTTGAAGATATGGATGTAATTAATGAGTGTATGTAGTACTTGGTTTTTTTTAATTAAACTAATTTGTCCTTATTTGTAAATTTTTATTGAGATATTTTTGTAATTAATTTTTTTTAATAAAATATCTGTGTGCTTGTCATATTTATGGGTGACAATATCAACACCCTTTATTTTTAACTAAATCATATTAATATTCTATAAATTAAATATATTTATTTTATTCAACAAATTATTTTAATAATTTATCATTCAATTTCAAAATATTAATCATTTTAAATATTATTAGAATATATATATATTTAATATATATTTTTTGACAATATCTATTAATTCGGGACTAGTTATTTTTTTTGAAAACTTTTGCCATTTGTAGGATTCGAGTCACTAACCTGGGAGTCATTTGCCCAAGCCCCAAGCCCTAAGCTCGTCTATCTACCAGTTGAGCTACGCCCCCGTTGGCTTATATATATTTAATTCAATCTCATGTTTCACTAAGCACAACATAAATTTATTAAATTCAGTCACATGTTTCACCGAACCCAACATAATAGTAATTTAGTGTAGTTTAATCCAATATAATTAAATCTAATCTCAATTTTATCTTAATCATATTCAAAGCCATTAAATAGTCCACGGCCTAAAAGTATACTTAATTTGCTTACTTAATAGTTAATACTTACTTTCATTAATAATTATAAGAATTTAATGTCTCGAATTATTATAGAAGACCTTCCAGATCAATCATTAACGTTTACAATGGCTTTCAAATATTAATTAGTAAGGATTTAGATTCTATCATTGTCCTAGTTTTACATTGTTTTTATTTATTTAATATAGTGACGGTTGGGAAAATGTAACGCAGAAGCACATGCCTAATACATATCAGTTATCACATACCAAATAACGTCTACTAACAGAAAAATAAGATGACAGAATCCAATTATTATAATTAAATATTAAATAATGACAATTTTTAATTAAATATGATAAACATATCTTGAAAGTTAAAAACTGTCATTAAAAAAAAAAAAAAAAAAATGTCAAGACTTTTATTGACATTAGCATTGTTGACAGTTTTAAAAACTGAAGGCGCGTTTGGTATCGTTTTTAAAATGGTGTTTTTGAAAACTTTTTTTAAAAATGGAAATCATGTTTTAAAAATGATATTTTTAAAAATGTAATATGTTTGGTAGTGTTTTTTAAAAGTAGTTTTTTGAAACGGAAAACGATGTAAAAGTGTTTGGTTGTTGTTTTTAAAATAAGTGAAATAGTTGTTTAGAGGGAAAAGTTAAGGTTTATTTTGAAAACAATATAAAACAATAAAAAATTATTTTTAACTTTTTAGTTATAACTTTTAAAAAGTTGTTTTTTTGTTTTCAAAAACAGTTTTGTAAAATGTTCAACCAAACAACATTCTAGTTGTTTTTTGTTTTTTGTTTTTAAAAATAAAAAACAGTTTTTAAAAATAGGTCCAAACACCACCTAAATCTACTATTTTCTTGGGGGGTGGGGGAACTGTCAAGACTTTTATCATTGTTAAACTGTCAATAAATCTACTATTTTCTTGTAGTATGTTAATATAGCACAATCTCAAAGACTTTTAAGGAAAAAAAAAAAAAAACTGAACCATAATTTGAGAGGGAAAACCATAACTAGCCATCTAACTTATCATACTTTTGTTTTTAACCACTTTTGAATTTTTAATTGTTAATAACCACCTTTTTAAAAAAAATTCAGTTTAGTACCATGAATTACTAGAGTACCCCTGAAAATAGTGTTCTTTAAACCTCGAAACAAACTTGAAATCAAGACTAAATTGAAATACACAAACTTGAAATCTTGCCTAAATGGAAATATTCAAACTTGAAATCATGCCTAAAATAGAAATATTCAAACTTGAAATCTAGACTAAATTGAAATTATGAAAAGTTTTTTTTTTTCCCTCTTTCTTCTTCCTCTTCTTCTTCCCCAAATTCAGATTAGGTTTAGGTTTTTTGTTTGGTTTACAGATCTGTCCACCGGCGATCGTGCAGAAGGACGGCAGCAGCAGCGACGACCACGCCGGCCCACCTGCACGATGACGGCGCTGCATGACGACGGCCAACCCCTTCGTTCGCGAAGGAGCAGCTCGCACGACGACGACGCTGTCGTGCAGCCCAGAAGGGCACCGGCCCGCTGCGACGCCTTCGTCGGCCTTCGTCGGCCCTCGGCGACGCCGGCGGTGGCTTTGAGGGAGAGAGAGAGATCGGTGAGAGAGAGGAGAGGAGAGGAGAGAGAAAGAAAAGAGAGAAAAGAGAGAGAGAGAGTGTTTTGAGGGGGGTTTTTATATGAGGGCTTTTGAGTAATTTCTCAAAAACATGGTTAAAAACAATTAAAAGTATACATGTGGTTAAAAACGAATTTCCTATAATATATGTGGTCATTGTTGGTAATTTTCACTAGAGATATAAACCCTTAGCGATCAGCTACTCTATTATATTGTGTGACTCGAATGGAACTGAGAAGACAATCATTTCAAAAAAAAAAATTGAATTGAGAGAGAGAGAGAGAGAGACTCAATTATGATTTACGAATCATCAAGCACTCAATAAGGGAGGGAATCAGGTAGACAAAAAGGGGAGTGTTCATTCAAATGGAAAAAAGCATTTATTTATTTATTTTATTTTTTGAAGAAAGAAAAAAAAAAAAGCATTTAATAATAGAAAATATTAGGGAAAAAAAAAAGTGGACAAAGCACGAAATTAACCATTATGGCATTATCCCATTAATATGGAAAAAAGCATTTATTTATTTATTTTATTTTTTTGAAGAAAGGAAAAAAAAACATTGTAACTAATATGGCGTGTCTAATTATATCTATAGTGCGGTGAATAGATTTTAATCAAGTTAATTACCATTTTTTCTTCAATATTCAATAAAAACCTCAAACTAGTCAAAACCACAATCAAGTGTAAAGTGCAGAAATTAAATAACACTTTATTTTTACGTAGAAACCTTCAACAAGGAAAAACCACGGGCTAGTATGTTTGCCACACACGATCCTCGAATCCACTATTTTTAATGGTGTTTACAACATAGGTTGACCACGTCAAACCCTACACGGTCACTAACCCACCACTACTACCCAACGGGCCTTTAATAGTCAATCTAGATTAATTTGCTTGCGGACTAAGCAACCTTAGCCACAAGACTTAATTCTCACAAAAGAGATCAACAACCTAAGTGAATATCATGATATTCAATTATGCAATTAATGATAGGTTACACTAAGGGGTCGTTTGTTTTTTTGTCTGAAGACTGAATAGTCCTGAATTTTACTGAAGACTGAATAGTGACTAAAACCTAAATCTAAATGATATGTTCGTTTTTTTTTTCTCACATCTGAATGTATTGTCAACATGTTTGTTTTTTAAAAATAAAATTGTCTGAAAAGAAGTAATTTTACATCTATACCCATATTAAACAATTATACATATAATATAGAATAAAAACAATCAAAAAATAATAAGTATATATAAACACATATGATCATGATCTTCTTCTTCGATTACAAACAAACTTTATCTTTAATAAGAAAAAAAAAAGGTTTTTTTTTTTTTTTTTTCAAAAATTAAAAGGGGCAACAGGAAAACTCACACAAATCACTCTAAAAAAATTAATATATAAATACATCACCCTAATATCATAATAAATTATTGATATTAAACACCAATATTAGAAGTGATTAGGGTTCTTTTTTATTTTTAAAGCTATTTAAAATAAGCAATATATTAAAATAAAGATTTCTATACAATATATAATTATGATGAAATTGGATATATGTTATATATGGAGGATAGTATCGGAAGAAAAGATTTTGGATTGCATTTAATGCAATTCAGTGATTTACAATTAAATTAAAAGTCAAGATTTTTTACTTTTTATTTTAAGTTGTTTTTTGATATTTTTAAGTTGTTTGACCACTTAAAAAAACAAACAAAACAACTTAGTAATTATGATTCAGACCCATTAAGTTATAAGTGAAAAAAACAAACGACCACTAAATGTTTATCTAGGATGAAAGATAACAACAAACACAATCCTAAATATCACTATTGTTATATGACATGGCACACAACATAGTTATCAAGATTAAGCAATCCTAGGCAATAGCTATCAGAATACAATACTCAATCATTCAACACAAATATCTCAATCTTGTATTTAAAATCTAATCTAGATGCATACAAGTGATAAATGAGATTTCTTGGTTAAGAAAGAACACAAAAATGGATTAAATAGTGTTCAACTTACCAGGTCATGTGTGTTGAAGAAAACCAAACCATAGATGCATCCTAGATGAAGCTAGATGATGCTAGATGAAGTTTGATACTCATCGAAATGGTTTTGAGTGATCAAAGATGAGTTTTTTGAAAAATTTTCTCTCTTGAAAATTTTCTAAGTTAAAAATATGATATTGAACTCATGTCTGCTGACCTAAAGACAAAGAGGCACTTATATAAGTGATCCCCTTAAAGCCACACCGTTTTGGTCATTTTAAAAAACCAAACCCCGATACAACCACTGCGCGTACCGCTGCCCAGGTAAGTGCCTGCGCCACGGTACGCAGAACATGTAAGCTCTGGAGTCTGCCGCTATGGAGACCTCTGAAACTAATAACGGTGTGTACAATATTAATCTAGAAGGGGGGGGGTGGGGGGTTAATAGATTTTAACCAATTTTACCCAATTTTCGTGTATGGTCAAGATTACAAAAATACCCTTATCTAGTCAATTTAATATAGCAAGTGTAATATGTGCGGAATTTAAATAACACCAGATATATACGTGGAAACCCTAACGGGAAAAACCACGGTATTGTAAGTGCGCCACACTCGAACCTCAAATCCACTAATTAAAATGGAGTTTACAACCTATGTTGACATCGTCAAACACTATGGTCAATAAACCCCCACTTCTACCCGCGGGCCTTTAAAAGTGGTCATAATCTAATTTGCTTGTGGTCTAAGCAATCTTAGCCATAAGTCTTACTTCTCAATGAAGAGATAAAATGACCTATGTGAATATATGATGATATTCAAAGAGCAAACAAAGCTAGGGAACCTTAGATGCTTATCTAGGATGATTAGATGACAATTTAATGCAATCATAGATATCAATAGCTAAATGACATATCAAAAAACTTAGCTAAACATAGATTATGAAAACCTAGATAGCTATCACAATACAACACTCAATCAATACATCACATACAATATCTAACTTGTATCTAGAATATATTCTAAGAGCATACAAGTAATTAAAGAGATGATTTGTTAAGAAAAACACTAAACTTATATGAAGATAATGAAAACCTTACCAAGTAAGATGTGATGATGCAAAACCATGCATGGATGCATCCTATATGATCATGGATGATCCTAGATGAACTTTGATGCACAAAGGAATAACTTTGAGTGTTTAAAGGTGAGTTATTGTGAATTTTTGGCACTTGAAATATGTTCTAAGAGAAAAATATGCTTTTGGAACTCTTGGGGATGACCTAAAATGAAGTGGTGTATTTATAGGTGTCCAAACAAAACTGCAGCGTTTTGGGTGTTACGCGCACGACGGACTGCCGCGGTTGGCAGATGCACCGCGGCAAAGACAACAGGTCTTTGTCGCTTGCATGCCGTGGTTGTTCCAACCGCGACAGTAGCTGCGGCAGAGAAAACACGTCTCTATCGCTTGTAGAGAAAACACTTCTTTATCGCTTGTAGAGAAAACACTTCTTTATCGCTTGCATGCCGCGGTTGTCCAACCGCGGCAGCATAACCGCGGCAGAGAAGGACAAGGCCTTCTCATGCAACTTCTCACACAAAAACAATGCAATAAATGAAAGTGTGTGAGTGAATACAATGCATCCTTATGCTTAACATGTTATGGCATTTAACAAGCTAGATGCAATCAATAAAATAAGCAAGAAGAGATATCAAAAACATGAATGCACACATATAAAAAACACATAATATACACAAGGTATGGATATGCATGAGATGTGTGTGTGTGTAACTAATTCTCTTCAATGCAAAGTAAGCACTTAGAAATTTACCTTTGGTGCTTCTTCTTTTGAGGTCTTGAGAGCCTAAGCTACCCTTACACCAACCCCAAATGTGGTTTGTTCACGAAATAAGCTAATCAATAAATGAGACCTTACAACCTCCTTAGATGCAAGTGTCTCCGCCGCAGTATGCACGACGCAAAAGCATCAGGTTTCGAACCTAGCTTGGACCGCTACCCATGCACGTGTACCAGGGGTGGTACAGGCAATGGTAAAGTGAAATGTTCTCTTTTCAAAGACAATTTCACACTTAGTCTAAAATGAGAAATATGTGCAAGTGTGAAAAGTGAAGAGAATGCACACAAGAGCAAAGCATGCATATGCAAACACGAGAAGTGTGTGTGTGCAACTAAGTCTCTTTAATGAAAACTAAGCACAAGAGATATACCTTTGGAGTGCTTATCATCATGAGGTCTTGAGAGGGCCTTTGTTGAGCTTGATTACCAATAATTAGAAGCCTAAGCTACCCTTACATCACAAACCCCAAATGTGGTTTGTCACCGAAATAAGCCAATCAAACTTGAAAAACTTACAATCTCCCCATTTGGCTATTTTGTGACAAAACCACCACTCACATTGATCCTCACAACAAAATTGAAACTAAAGGTCAACAATGATTTTCTATATTATAAAGAGATAATTAAAAGCTAAAACTTGAAGTCTTCAATCTCTTGTAGAACAATCAATCATTCAAAAAAATAATAAAAAATTACACTTTCCAAAGCAATTGTATGTGAGGTGATCAAGTGAAATCAAAAAACAAGCATTTGCATTTAAAGAAATCAAGCAACATCATGCAATGAATGTCCAATGCAATGCTCCCCCTCAATGGGTTACTCCCCCATAATTAGTAATCTCTCCAATATGCACATTGGCTACTCTCAATTAGCAATCTCCCTTACCACATACTACTCCCCCTTTTTGTCATGAGATAGGCAAAGAAGTATCCCCAACCGGGTCACTTGTAGCAAAACGAGATAGTAGCATACAAGACATTTGCATAGTCATTGTATAAGAACATTATGCAAGTCAATTAATTGGAGACCAAGTGGGTCACTTGTAGCAAAAAGAGATAGTAGCATATAAGACATTTGCATAGTCATTGTACAAGAACATTATGCAAGTCAATTAATTGGAGAGAAACAAGGAGATTTATTTATTAAAAAATGTGTGATTAAGATGCTTTGCATGCAAGACATGTTGCATTCAAGTCCAAAAATCAATGGTATTTGGCAAAGCAAATGACAAAGGTTTCCTTAAAGAATTTAAACCGATTTTACCATTTATCATGAATCAAAGCAAGGATATAGAAATGTCATTCATTCACATTTAAAGGGTAACTATATCCAACTTTATAAGCAAGACATGGCATGAGCGACTTTTTGCACCCTATTCGATTTTTCCGGGTAAGATACCCGTATGATAGTAGCCATGTTCGACAAATAAAGAAAGAGAGACATTAGATTTTAAAGTCCTTAGAACAGATACAAGATCCTTTACTTAATTGAGTCTCATTAGCTTTTCACACACAATTTTGCATTTGAAATTTGCAATCAACAATCATGCTTTTCATTTAAGCAAGTCATTTGAATTCATGCTTTTCATTTTAAGCATGTCATTTAGGAATCATCATGTCATGGAGAATAATCATAGATCATTCAAAGAGTACTTCCTAAGTAAATCTCCTAGTCCAAAAATGCATGTTTGAACTAAATATGACATGGATTGCAATGAAAGTAATGGTTCACACTTATTGAAGAAAATATCATATAAGCATATGTGCAACCAAGATACTTAAGGAATTAATAAAGAGGCATAATGCATATCAAATTTTTGCATGTGACAAGTATGCAAGATTGCTCTCTTTGCTTGAGTTCCCCTTATGGGGTCAATTTTCATACCACATCAATCCACGAGACATATCTCAATAGATCTATTAAGTTCATGAAACCTAATTGCATCTAAGAGTTTAGTAAATAAATCTGCTAGTTGATCATTTGTACCTACATGTTGAAATACAATGCATTTGTTTTCAACTAGTTCTCTTATGAAATGATGTTGGATGTCAATATGCTTAGTCCTACAATGTTGCACCAGATTCTTAGAGATGTTAATGGCACTCATGTTATCACAAAAAAGAGTTAAAGTACCTTGATTGAATCGGTAGTCGATTAGCATTTGCTTCAATGATAGGAGTTATGTGCATCCACTCCCTACGGCAATGTATTCGGCTTCGGCCGTGGACAAATAAATTGAGTTTTGCTTCTTGCAAAACCAAGACACCAAGTTGTTCCCTAGAAAGAAGCAATTGCCCGATGTGCTCTTCCTATCATCACAATTTCCTACCCAATCCACATCACTAAAGCCAACTAAACTAGCATTAGTGTCAAAAAAGTACCAAATCTCATAGTTGGATGTCCCATTCACATAGTGAATGATTCTCTTAATGGAAGAGAGATGGGACTTCTTAGGATCCGCTTGGTACCTAGCACACACACTCATACTAAAAGATATATCGGGCCTACTTGCGGTCAAATAAAGCAAGCTACCAATAATGCCCTGATATAGAGTTTGTTCCACACTTTTTCCACTAGCATCCTTGCTGTTGTGTGTACAAATTCGCCAAACGGACACGTCATTATAAAAGTCAATAATTGCTGAAAGAAGGGATGCCACGTCACTCGTTGACCAAGTCAAAGGGGAAAACATGGATCAGTTAATAGGTCAAGGGTGTAGTCGCCAGAATCAAATATATACTCGCCAAAATCAGAAATGTAGTCGCCAAAGGATAAAACCCAGAAGCGGGGGTGTTCGCTGCATCAGCCTATTGAGCATGAACCGACTCAACAGAAGCACAATGGTAAAACCCCCACTCACGGAAAGCCCTCTACACCAAGGAGTCTTAGAATAAAGAGGCAGGAAAGCCTATCCTAATCCGTAACAACATGGGATTCCCAATACAAGTCCAAGAGGAAGTCCTACTACAAACACGCCTAAAATCAAGAGGAAACCCTAAATATCATGTATAAATAGAACCACCTATCCCACGAGGAGGGGGTTCGAAAAACAAAAAGAGAAAAAAAGCAAGAATTCGAGAGATCTGAGTGTGTAACAAAGCCAAGTAATTCAGTGATATTTTCCTGTCCTCCGGGACGCCGTGGTTTTTTCCCATTCAAGGGTTTTCCATGTAAATCTGTCTTTTGCATGTTTTAATTTTCTTTCTTGTTTGACGTTTGTTTTGATTTAGTTATTGACTCTGTGATAATCCAAAAATCACCGTCAACAATTGGCGCTAGAATGAGGGGCAATTTGAACAAGAACTTCGAAGAACCCTTGTGACTTGAAAACATGAACAGCGACAAGGATGGCAACTCCAGCGGAGATCAGATTGTTGAAATAACTGCGCCAACAGGCGATGGAGCGGCGACGATCGGAGAACAATCTGCGGCAACGCCAGGAGCTAGGGCAACCAACCCAGAAACTCTGCAGCACTTTCAAACTGCGTTGATGAATCTGATCAGTGAGGCTAACAAAATAGGACTCTTACTTCCCATAGGCCCGAGAATCTCCTCTCCCTACAAATTAACCACACCTGGAATCCATCCACCTGGGAGATTACGGTCAGAAGTCCACATTGCCACCCCCAACACTCGAGTGAGGCAGACCCCCGAAGAAACTCCCCAGGACAACCCTGAAGGTTTCGAGGAAAGAAGATATAGAAAGGGAAAAGCTGTGATGAACGACGAATCCCTGGAGATACAAGATCACGGGCGGATACATGGGACAAATTCTAATGACACGCATCAAAGGAGACGGCGGAGACACCGCTCTATCTCATCTAAAGACAGAAGTCCCCAACAAAGAAGAGAATTACCATCCAAAAGGGTACGGCAAAGAAGATCTGAAAGCGCGGATGATCAGATTGTCAGGAATCCGAATGATAAAGATGACTATGGGAGAATGACAATCAAGAGCAGACTCGACCCAGCAGGAGAACCAACTGGCCATCGAGATGTTATCTTACAATAGTTGTCAAGGAAGGTTTCAGCAATGGCACGGAGGTATGGTCGCAACGTATCTTCAGATGACGAATCAGAGAGTCCATTCATCGATCACATTGCTCGCACCCAGTTTCCAGATAGGTTCAGAATGCCGACCATTGAACAGTATAAAGAAAACAGGGATCCGAAGGAGCATGTTCACCGATTCCGTAATATTATGGCCCAGTATTCATCCAATGATGGACTGCTATGTCTCACCTTCCCACAGACATTCGGCGACCTTGCTTCTAGATGGTTTGGAAGACTTCCACCCGGAAGTATAAGCAGTTTCTCAAAACTCAGCAAAGCGTTCATAAGACAATTCATGGGGAGCGTGCAGAGAAGGAAGTCACTCGCCCATCTATTAAATCTAAAGCATGAGTGCAATGAGTCGATCAAGAAGTATCTAGCAAGATTCGGGAAAGAGGTTGCCCAAATTGAGGATGCCAGTGACGTAGCTGTTATCGCCGCTTTCACCAATGGGTTGCTGATCGGACTATTTTATACCTATTTGAGGTCCCCCATTTCCGATCGTTTGTCTCGTTTTCGAGCGTATTTTTGTATATAATGTTTTGTTTGAGATATGTGTAGGTACATATTCCCTACAATAGGTGTTTGAGCATAAATGAACGTTAGGGAAGCAAAATGAGCCAAAAATGGATCAAATGGAGTATATATTGAGTGTCGTGCCTCTCCGTCGACACAGACAACGGCGTGATCTAAGCCTAGCCGTACCCACGGTTGATCCGTCGTCGAGATAGAATGCGACAACGAGACTGCGGCAGAACCCCCTCGGCATTCCAGCAGCTTACGGATGAAGTGTAGAAAATCCAAATTCGGCGGTCAACATCTGCGGCCAGACCGCAGAATTGAAACCGCCGATCAACATCAGTGAGTCCAGAAGCAAATTCGGCGGCCACAGTTCAACCGCCGATTCAACCGCCGATCAATTCCAGAATGTCACTTTTCCTTTCTGCGGTTTAGAATCTGCGGCCAGGCCGCCGATCGCCTAGCGAGAGGCCGATTTTGGGCGAAATGAGAGGGGTAAACTCGTCAATTCATCCCCATTTCAGCCCTAAAACTCCCAACACTATATAAACACCCTTTTTGCCTCATTCTTTGAGAATCCACACTTCCCACAAACTTTCTCTTCTTCTTCATCTTCATCTTCTTCACTAAATAAGAGAGAGAGGAGCTTCCAAGAGCATCCATGGAGGTTTTTCCTTCATGGATGCTCCCCATCTCACCTTCTACACATCCTCCACCACATTTAGGAGTAGATTGCATAGAGATAGGAGTGGGCTTTGGTCAATTTCGAGCTAGCAAATGAAGGAGCTCTTGGAGGAGGTTTTCTTCAAGGGTTGTATCTATTTCTCACTCTCTATGTATTTATTGTTTTCTTGAATGTGTAATCCCCACTTGGGAATATTTGTAAACCTATTTTGTGCTCAATATATATATGGTTGTTTTTATATCCAATTTGTGTTTTGATTCATTCTTGATTGTTATTGAATATATCTCTTATCTTGAAATGCATGTTTATGGATGATTGGAAATTGATATGTGTTCATGGATGGGATTAGGAGTAGATTAACTTAATTGTAGGAGTAGTTGTAATCAAATATCCCATTTGTGTATGTATGTCTTTGGAAGGTCGAAATTGCATGGCATGAATTGGTTTGAGTGAATTAGAGTTAGGATTGTGCTTTTGGAGGGGCTCTCCGGGCATAGTTTTGGCTAATTAGCTAGGAAGAGTGGGTGAACCTATAAATTGTCATATTAGAAGGGTTTGGTTCATTGTTCTTGTAAACAATTGGACTTTAGCTATTTCTCACTCTAGGGGCTCTAGGTGAGTCATGGTTGGAGTTACAATTATTGGTCTTTGGCTATTTCTCATGCTAGGGGCTCTAGGTGAGTTATGGTCGGAGATACAATCACTCTTTCCACATTCATTAGACTTTCACGTTGCCATTTTACATTACGAATCTATTATTGGGGCTCAATGTAGTTTTGTTTGTAGAATCGGTTCACATATGTTGGTTGCGGTTTCGTGTTTGAGAGGTTCTCGGCACACTCTTCAACCGTTAGCTCTATGAATGGGTATAAATCGGATTGAGGCAAGAACAAACCCTTAACTAAAATTGGATGTCCTTAATGTCTAACAACCAACTATTTGTGCACTTATGTATGGTGAACTTGTTGAACCTTGTGTGGCCATTTTCATGCATCTCTCCTATCCACCATTTTATTTATCACTTTAAACATCATTCTCACCCTTCCATATTCTCTTTGTTTTTATTTATTTTCATTTTCATTTTCTATACACACACACCGCATTGTACATACATTTCACACACATCATTCTTACCTTTCCACATTCTATTTACATGCTTACAATAAACTCTAGAACTTGATACGGTTGACGAATCACACCTCCCTGCGGAACGATACCCTTGCTTGCCGCTTTACTAGTCCTTTGCTAGTTTAGAGCATATTGAGTAGGAAACCCCTTTTTAAATGAAATAATCTTTTGATCCTTGCGATTTCTTAACGACAGAAAAAGCGAGTATCAGTTGCAAAGTGGGCGACTATCCTTTGATCTGCGAAGGGATAGGCCAAAAACTTACGAGGAGATGATGGAAATAGCTGGTGATTATGCATTGGCAGAAGAGGAAGAAGTAGCACAAGGGGGTAGCTACGTACATGGCCATAAGCCTGACTCGAAGTCGGAACATAAGGACAACAAGAAGACACAGTCGCGTGATCGCCAGGGAGACGAAAGAGGCCAAAATGGACATCCAAGGGAAAGCAAAGGAAACGCTCGATCCAGCAGGTTTCAAGGAAGGTACAACCGTTACACCCCCCTTAACTGGCGACCAGGAGGAAATACGTTCTGTGGTAGAAGACAAAGGACTCGCCAAATACCCTCGGCAACAATCAGCTAACGCCAGGAGAGATACAACCAAGTACTGCCGATTTCATAAAGATCATGGGCATGAAACTTCAAAGTGTTTCCAGTTACGTGATCATATTGAGAGCTTGATCAGGGACGGGCACCTGAAAGATTTTACGTTGAAAAGCGATAAGCAAGGTGGTCGCCAAGATAACCACCAAGGGATCGGGCAGGAAAGGAGGAGTCCAAGGAGGAACAACCCTAACGCCGCTATAAACACCATCTTTGGCGGGCCCTATATTGGGAGAAGCAATCGAGAAAGGATGTCAGAAGTCCGAGAAGTAATGCATGACAACAGAAATATGGAGATTAATTCTGTGCAGAGGAACCCCAAGAAAGGAAGGGAAGGACATGACCCCATAACATTTACGGCGGAAGACTCCGACGGAATCGATGCAAAGCCTAACGATGCAATTGTAGTGGGAGTTCAAATTGCACACAGGGATGTCCTTCGGGTAATGATTGATAACGGAAGTTCAGCAGATATTCTAAGTGCTAGAGTATACGATGAGCTGCGACTGGACATGAAGGATCTAGAACCTTTCCATGTACCGCTGAAAGGTTTCGGGGGTGCAGAAGTAAGATCTTTGGGAACTGTGAAACTACCGGTGAGGTTCGGTACGGCGCCATGCAGGTGAACAATCCTGTTGGATTTCGTTGTAGTCGACATCCATAATTGGCCATATAATGCTTTGCTTGGCAGACCTTTTCTTAACAAAGCCCGAGCTGTCACTTCAACCCACGCCTTGAAGGTAAAATTCCCCACAGAATTTGGAGTCGGGGAACTGAAAGGGTCACAAGAGATGGCTCGCCGCGCTGACCTTTCAATCTATAAAGATAAGGCGGGAATAGAGACCTTAAACATATTCGAAGTGAATAAGGAGGTACGGGAAGAAAATTCGGAAGCATTCGAATTGGACCCAAGGGACAAAGCAAGCAGAGAGAAGGAAGAGCCAACTGAGTCCATTATTCTGGATGAAGCATAATCGAATAAAACAGTCAGGATTGGAGCCAGGTTGGCTGAATGAGTCAAGAGAGATGTGACAAGCCTGCTGAAAGAGTACAAGGGGATATTCGCTTGGAGCCATGAGGACATGCCGGGAATTGATAGAAGTGTTATTTCACACAACCTAGCTGTGAACGAAAAATGCAAACCAGTGGTGCAAAAAAGGAGAAGCTTCAACCCAGAGAGAAGTGCGGCGATAAAAGAGGAGGTATCCAAGTTGCTCGCCGCAGGGTCCATTAGGGAAGTTAAGTACCCAGAATGGGTGGCGAATGTAGTTCTAGTGAAGAAGAAGAATAATCAATGGAGGATGTGCGTCGATTTCACCGACCTAAACAAGGCTTGCCCCAAGGACAGCTTCCCGCTACCAAGAATTGACCAGTTGGTCGATGCAACGGCAGGACATGAGACATTGAGCTTCATGGATGCTTACTCGGGCTATAACCAGATAAAAATGCATGCGCCTGATGAGGAAAAGACGGCATTCACCACAGACCAAGGGTTATACTATTACACAGTCATGCCGTTCGGCCTGAAAAATGCTGGAGCAACTTACCAGCGTTTAGTCAACAAGATGTTCGCCAGACAAATAGGAAGAAATATGGAGGTTTACGTTGATGATATGCTAACAAAAAGTATCACAGCAGATAAACATATAGATGACCTGAGGGAAACATTTGATGTGTTGGTAAAGTACAGAATGAAGTTGAACCCCGCAAAATGCGTGTTCGGCGTACCATCAGGAAGATTTCTCGGGTATCAAGTACATCAAAGAGGAATCGAAGTGAACCCGGAGAAAATCCAAGCATTAGCAGAAATGGTTTCGCCAAGAACTTCGAAGGACGTCCAAAGGCTCACAGGGTGCCTGGCATCGCTGAGCAGGTTCATAGCTAAATCGACAGACCGATGCCTACCATTTTTCAAAGCTCTAAAGAAAGGAAAGGGAGTTAAGTGGAACGAAGATTGTGAAAGAGCTTTCCAGGCCCTGAAAGATTACCTTGGGAAGGCACCGCTACTGTCAAAACCAGAAACAGGAGAGACGCTGTATATGTATTTGTCCGTTTCTGAAGCAGCCACAAGTTCCGTGCTGGTAAAACAGGAAGAGGGAATCCAGAAACCAATATACTACACCAGCAAGGCATTGTTACCAGCCGAAACCAGGTACTCACCGGCTGAAAAAATGGCACTCGCTCTAATAACAGCAGCAAGGAAGTTAAGGCCATATTTCTAGGCTCAAAATCGGAGTATACACCAATTGCCCACTGAAACTAATTCTGCAGAAACCAGAAGTATCCGATCGATTAACAAAGTGGGCGATCGAGTTAAGTGAATTCGATGTAGAGTATCTGCCAAGGACGGCAATTAAAGCCCAAGCAGTGGCAGACTTTGTAGTAGAGTTCACCGAGCCAAGTGTAGAAGTGGCAAGAATGATGGTGGAGCAAAATAAGAGAGTATTCAAATGGCAACTCTGCGTTGACGGGTCGTCAAACACGCACGGCAGCAGGGCAGGGGTAGTAGTGTTAACCCCGGAAGGAGATTCAGTCGAATGTGCCTTGCGTTTTGACTTCAAAGCTACTAACAATCAAGCTGAGTATGAGGCACTCATAGCAGGTTTAAAAGTTTGCACAGTCCTAGGAGCAGATGAGGTAGAAATCTTTAGCGACTCTCAAGTTGTTGTCAATCAGGTACTAGATGAATACCAGGCAAGAGATGAAAGCATGATCACCTACCTAGAATTAGCAAGAGAGCTACTGGAAAGATTTAAAGAATACAGAATTATTCATGTCCCCAGAGAAGAAAACGAGCAGGCTGATGCCTTAGCCAAGCTAGCATCCGCCACAATCAACATCTGGCCCAAGCCCAAAACTATCTCTATGATCCGCCTATTGCAGCCAAGTATAGTAAAAACAAAGGAAATTGGGGCAATCTTTGGCGAGAGGGACAGCTGGATCACACCCATCAAAGAGTACCTCGTCAATGATGTACTCCCAAGTGATCCATTAGAAGCAAAACGATTGAAGTACAGAGCTACGAGATATTCAATACTCAATGGAGAACTGTACAAAAGGGGGTACTCAAGAGCACTGCAGAGATGTGTCGGGCCTGAAGAAGCAGAAGGTATCCTGAGAAGCATACATAGTGGGAATTATGGGAATCACACTAGGGGTGTCAGCCTAGCCCACAAAACTATCTCTATGATCCGCCTATTGCAGCCAAGTATAGTAAAAACAAAGGAAGTTGGGGCAATCTTTGGCGAGAGGGACAGCTGGATCACACCCATCAAAGAGTACCTCGTCAATGATGTACTCCCAAGTGATCCATTAGAAGCAAAACGATTAAAGTACAGAGCTACGAGATATTCAATACTCAATGGAGAACTGTACAAAAGGGGGTACTCAAGAGCACTGCAGAGATGTGTCGGGCCTGAAGAAGCAGAAGGTATCCTGAGAAGTATACATAGTGGGAATTGTGGGAATCACACTGGGGGTATCAGCCTAGCCCATAAAACATTAAGGCAGGGTTTTTACTGGCCAACACTATTCGCCGATGCCAAAAGAGTGGCAGCGAGATGTGAGGCGTGTCAAAAGATTGCCAATAACATTCGCCAACCACCTGAACTCTTGCAGAGTATTACCTCGCCTTGGCCGTTCGCCATGTGGGGAATTGACTTGATCGGCCCAATTCCAATAGCAACTGGAGGAGCGAAGCACGCTATAGTAGCTGTAGATTATTTTACAAAGTGGGTAAAAGCCGAACCATTGGTACATATAACAGAAGCCAATACTATAAGCTTTGTGAAGAAAAATATCATGTACAGATTCGGGATACCCAACACCATCATCACTGACAATGGGACCCAATTCGACGGAAACAAATTCAGGGAGCTATGTGACAAGTATGGTATCAACAACTACTACGCCTCCCCAGCGCACCCGCAGACAAACGGCCAAACTGAAGCAATGAACAAGATCATAAAACACAACCTGAAAGCCAAATTGGCAGTAAAAAAGGGAAGCTGGGCAGAGAAATTACCACAGGTACTTTGGGCATATCGAACCACAGAAAGAGGTTCAACAGGTGAGACCCCATATTTCATGGCTTACGGAGCTGAAGCAGTCATCCCCGTAGAGACGACCTTCTCTTCACCAAGAGTACAACTCTTTCAACTAGAACTCAATGTTGATATGTTAAAATGCGGTCTGGATGAGTTAGAAGAGAGAAGAGAACGCGCACAGATAAGAAACACTGCATACCAACAGAGGGTAGCCAGGTATTACAATTCACATGTGCGTGAAAGGAGGTTCGCACTCGGTGACTTGGTGCTGAAAAGGGTGAACCCAGGAACTAAAGAAAAGGCTGCAGGATCACTCGCAGACAAATGGGAAGGGCCTTATCAAATCACAGGCATAGCTGGCCACGGGGCATATCGCATCACTCGAGAAGGTTTTGGCGAACTACCTCGGCCATGCAATGCGCAGTACCTGAAGATATATTACCCTTGACTTTTTCATTATTTCTAAAGATTTAGTTCAAAGTTTTTTATTCATAGGCAGTTTCCGTTTTAGCATTTTTTTCTATGTTACTGTTTTGACAAAAGTTGCAGGAACTATCCAAATAAAGAGTAATTTATTACTGAGAATTCGTGACTTGACTCGCCAGTTACAAAGGGCATTCGCCGTCTTATATCAATACCATTGCGTAAAGACGAGTTTCGTACTCGCAGCAATGAGAATAAGTAGCGACCCAACGAAACTAAAGCAAGCCAAAAGCGACTACGTCGCCATAGCCCAAGCTACAGAAATTGGGGATCGCCACTACAAGGAGAATAATATCTCTAGAGAAAAACTTGGTGTGGGCGAATACGCCCTGAATAAGCACCAAGTACGTCAGAACTCAGCAATGACAGCTGAATAAATAAAAGCATGTTAAAAACTTGGTGTATGGTCGGATACGTCCTGACAAACATTGAGTACGCCAAAATCCAGCAATGGCAGCTGAATACAACAAAATATGTTAAAAACTTGGTGTATGGTCAGATACGTCCTGACAAACACTGAGTACGCCAAAATCCAGCAATGGCAGCTGAATACAACAAAAATGCTACAAAGTGAAACACTGAGCAAAAATTCAGCGAATAGCAGCTGAATACACAAAAATATGCTAAAAACTTGGTGAAATACTGAGTAAGCCGAAAAGTCAGCAAAGGCAGCTGAACAAAGAAAAAGTTTATAACTTTTAATAAATAAAGTCATTTACAATTAAAGAATTAAGAATGTAGATACAAAAAGAGAAACTGAAGATATAAAGATTTACAATCCTTCAGTATGAAAGACACAAAAATTCAACTAGCTGCAGGAGGGCCCTCGCTATCTTCCTCATCTTCGATCTCCTCGTCTGAAGGCCAGGTAACTTCCTCATCCCCTTCTAGCATAAAAGTCTCATAATCCCTTCCAGCAACAGGACCCAAGTCAGGCTTAGCGCCAGAACCAGAAAAGCTGCCCTTCTGACCCGAGTAGTAAGTATTGAAGACACGCTTGCTGGGGATTTCTAAATGCATGGGGTGAGGTTCAGTCGTGTTGTAACGACAGTGGGCTTTCCAACGTTTTATCTGCTCTTTAATTGAATCCACTCCGCTGGCCATATGCTGTTGAAAAGACCGGTCGAAACGCCTCAGAGCCTTCTCATTTGAGTGATCCTTCATGGCGAAGAACTTCTTCGACTGCCTCATGCCTTTTTCAAATTCACACAATAAAAGCGCATCATAGGCAGGGGATCTCTTGAAACGATCAACCGCTTCAACCTCCAGCACAGCCTTGAGATCGTTCAGAATAACTTCATGCGAGGACAACTGGTTGCGCAAGTCCAAAGCCTCACGCTCAGCTTTCTCCTTTGCCTCATCAGCTAGTCGCTCAGCTTCAAAGCGTGCTGCGAGCGATTCTTGATTAAAGGAAAGTTGCTCTCGCAGCAAACACATCTCCTCCTCAGCAGCAGCTAATTTCTCTTCAGCAGCCAGTTGGGCTGAGAGATAACCATCTGCGGATTCTCTCAACTGAGCAAGTTGCTGAGTATGGGCTTCCTCAGCAGAGAGTTTCTCAGCTGCCAAAAGGGAGGCTTGTTCTCGCAGGCGTTTCACGTCCTTTGAGAGAAAATTTCCTCACCTATAATTATCAGCCAACTCGGACAACATCTGAAAATAAAAAATAGAAGTCAGGATACGTGCAAATAAAAAATACATGGGCAAAGCAAGAAGCTCACCAGAGAGTGGCAGTTGAAGAAAACTTCCATTTTCCTGTTGCAGGACCCTATCTTCATCTGCTCCCAATCCTCACCAACATAGACATTGTTGTTCATTATATATGAGCAGATTTCTGTAGCCGTAAAATCTGAAAGGGAGATAGACTCGACTCCCTCACCTGCATTAGTTAGATCAATGGGAGGAGCTTCATGAGCGACACCGGAACCAGACGCAGTAGCCCCAGGCTGTCTCGATGACCCCGGCTTATCAGTTGGCCCTGGTCGATCAGCTGACCCAGGCTGGCCAGCAAAAGAGGTGTCCGGCTTATTCACGGCTGCCGGAGGAGGAGTTGAACCGGTTGGGGAAATGGTAGGAGCATCAAAATTGTTTACCCCCTCCGGAAGAGAAGGCTCCGTCAAATCTGGTCCCTCAACAGAAGCTCCAGGGACAGCCGTTTCAGCGGAGGGAGCCTCGGCGAGCACAAGGTCTTCAGCGACCTCATCATCTGAAGAAACAACATATTGCACGACCCTTGACGCCCGTTTCAGAGGTCGAGAAGCATGGTCAGGCGTACCCTCAGCCGGACGTTTGCCTCTACCGGTTCTGGGGGTCAAATCGCTTGAAGGATCCAGGGGAGTCTCAGGAACATCCGCATCAAAAATGGGGATGTCACTAGCCACACTTGAAACCCCCACATTCTCCTTTCCCTTACGACTGGAGGCACTCGCGGCAGCAGTCGCAGCGGGAGAAGTCGCAGCAGTACTCGCAGCAGGTGCACTCGCAGCAACCTCCGGGCGAACAGGGGATGTCCCCGACTCGACACGCCCCCCATCAACATCACCAACTTTCTCATCATCTGAGGGATCGCCACCATCTGGGCTAGCAACTCCCTCCTTAGCCAAACCAACACCTTGCCTTTTACTGGCAGCCTCAGAATTTTTAACTGCCCGAGCTTGCAGATCGCAAACTGTGTCAAAATCATGTACTGCAGAAACTCACCAAAAGTTAGCAAATGGAGACAGGAAAACTATAATACTAAAAGAAAACAAGTAGAACTTACAGCGAGGAAGTCTAGCAGGTAGGCGCGGAAAAAGCCCCTGGGTGATCATTTTATCCTCGTCCAAAAGAAACGAGCGACCCCTTTTATTCAAAGGAAGGACAGCTGCAGCAGCAAGGTGAGACACCTCCTCATCCAACAAAATAGGGGCAGCTTTGAACCAGGCATCAGGAGAGGTAAAATGCCTAGGAACCTTCTTCGCCGCAAGATTTAGGCGACCACTGGCGGACACATCTCTACCCCACTCGCCGCCAACAAAGTACCAGCTATTCTTCCATCTCTTATTTGAGGTAGGAAAGCCCCAAATAAAACCTTTCTTCTTCTCATGACTGGAAACCTCCACTTGCCCAGGGTTCGCCATACCCTCAAGGATCCAGTTCTCCACGGGCGAAGAGAGAAGAAAGTATGTCCCACTATTGCCAGCCTACCTTAAAGTGTAAAAATGGCGAATCTCACGAGGCGTGGGGGGTTCATAACCTTTCAACTTCCACATTAAACCCAAACACATGAGGATCCTATAGCTATTTGGGGCAAGTTGAGCAGGTGCAATTTGAACCTCCGCGAGGAACCTGGCAATAAAAAGTTGAAGAGGAAGGGTAATCCCGCAGCTAAGCATGGCACCATAAATGGCGACCGCATTCTCAGGAGGATTCCACGCTGCTCGGCTACCAGGCAACATCAAAGTCACTGAGTCTGGAATCCCAAAGCGACTCTTATACTTACGGAGCTCACCCTCACCAACCACATTAACTTCAGTATCAAAGGAACAGGGGTGATCAAATGAAAAGTTCAGCCTGTTCCGTTGATGGTCCTCAACGTCAGAATCAACAGTCGTTTGCGCATCCAAAAGGGACCCCCGAGGAATCCTAGAAGCGCGTCGTTTGCTTCCACTTGGTCTAGAAGATCTCGGCATTTCTGGAGACTCACTATTGGAAGACGAAGAAGGATAAACATTAGGAAAAAAGTCATCATCAGAAGGCGGAATATAAACAGAAATGGGGACCGGAGAATCCGGGTGGAAATTACGAATCAAAGATTCGATTTTGTCTGCAGTACCCTTATCACCAAGTTCTAAGGCTTGCATCATCTGATTAAAAAGAGAAGAACATAAGGAAGGATCCATGGGAACTCACCAGAAAACCCTAGGTTCGGAGGATGAGCAAGAGGTTTGGGGGCGTCGAGAAATAAGCACGATCAATTTTTGAAGCAAGCCGTCCGACAGCAAAGTAGAATAGAAGGAATTCGTGGGAGAGATTTCTAAGGAAGACGAAGAAGCTCTGTTTTGAGAGAAGAACAAAGGAGAAAATAGAAAAATAAATGAAAAGAGCAAAGTGAGGAAGAAGGAACGATCGGGCCTTAAAAAGAGGGAATTTTGAAATTCAAAAAGAAAATCAAATAAAAGATATGCAATTAATGTGAGTGACAGCCACAGTAACTAGCCGCAATAGTCACCACCAGGTAATGGACATGTGGCGTCTCGGGGATCACCAAGCAGTCAGAATATCCCCTCATCTGTCAAGTAAGTGGAAGCGCCAGAAGTTGTGTGGCTGAAATTAAAAACTTGCACCGGAAGAATCAACACAATACACGGTGAAAAGAAGAGAGAGAGTTAATTACAAAAATGCGTCAAAATTCTGAAGGCATAGATATAAATACTACTCGCAGAGGCAAACGAAGTAAAGCCATTCGCCTGGCTCGGAGTATTTATGGGGGTATTGTTGTGTGTACAAATTCGCCAAACGGACACATCATCATAAAAGTCAATAATTGCTGAAAGAAGGGATGCCACGTCACTCGTTGACCAAGTCAAAGGGGAAAACATGGATCAGTTAATAGGTCAAGGGTGTAGTCGCCAGAATCAAATATATACTCGCCAAAGTCAGAAATGTAGTCGCCAAAGGATAAAACCCAGAAGTGGGGGTGTTCGTTGCATCAGCCTATTGAGCATGAACCGACTCAGCAGAAGCACAATGGTAAAACCCCCACTCACGGAAAGCCCTCTACACCAAAGAGTCTTAGAATAAAGAGGCAGGAAAGCCTATCCTAATCCGTAACAACATGGGATTCCCAATACAAGTCCAAGAGGAAGTCCTACTACAAACACGCCTAAAATCAAGGGGAAACCCTAAATATCATGTATAAATAGAACCACCTATCCCACGAGGAGGGGGTTCGAAAAACAAAAAGAGAAAAAAAGCAAGAATTCGAGAGATCTGAGTGTGTAACAAAGCCAAGTAATTCAGTGATATTTTCCTGTTCTCCGGGACGCCGTGGTTTTTTCCTATTCAAGGGTTTTCCACGTAAATCTGTCTTTTGCATGTTTTAATTTTCTTTCTTGTTTGACGTTTGTTTTGATTTAGTTATTGACTCTGTGATAATCCAAAAATCACCGTCAACACTTGCTTAGCTATAAAGTGGTACTCATGGGTGTATCACAATGTTTGGCATTTTCAATATCAAACTTCTTCACTAGGTTCTTTTCATATTTAGCCTGGGTTATAAAAATCTCATCATTCAATTGCTTAATTTGCAAACCTAGGAAGTAACTTAGCTCACCAATAAAACTCATCTCAAATTCATGAGACATAACATCAACAAATTGTTGGACTTTGGTGTTGTTGGTGGGGCCAAATACTATCAACATTTATTTGAGTTATGAAAAGCTCATCATTGTTTTTCTTGATGAATAATGTCTTCTCAACACTACCTCTTGTGTTGTCATTGTCAACAAGGAATTGAGTAAGGCACTTGGTGCTTGTTTCAACCCATATAAAGTGTTTTTGAGGTGATTGACATTGTTGGGGTGGTGTGCATCCACAAACCCCTTGGGTTGCTCAACAAACTCTTCCTCTTGCAAGAAGCCATTAAGGAAGGCACTCTTTACATCCATTTGGTGCAATTTAAACTTGTGCACACAAGAAATGGACAAGAGAAGCCTAATGGACTCTAAACGGGCAACGAGAGCAAAAGTCTCCTTAAAGTCGATACTCTCAATTTGAGAGTACCCTTGTGCAACAAGCCTTGCCTTGTTACGCACAATGTTCCCATCCTTATCGGATTTGTTTCTATATATCCATTTGGTGCCTATGACATTAGTGCTCTTAGGCCTAGGAACCAGAGTCCAAACCTCATTTCTTTCGAATTGGTTTAGCTCTTCTAGCATGGCAAAAACCCAAAATTCATCATTTAAGGCTTCATCAACCTTTTTGGGTTCAATTTGAGAGGTGTAGCATGTGTAGCTAATTAGATTAGCTATTTGATGCCTAGTCCCAACACTCTCATTCACTTCTCCAATGATGTCATTTTTATCATGGAGTTGTCTAACCCATAGAACGGGTACTTTAGAGTTCAAGAGAGGAACTCTATCAATAGGTTGTGTGTCATTATCATTAAAGATAGACCTCCTATCAATAGGAGTCTCCACAACCTTCTCCAAAGGAGAATAATCAACTATAGCAACCTCCTCCCCATGGTTAATAGTTTTTAATCTACAGTCATCTATGACAATATTAAATGATTCCATGACACTTCAAGTCTTGAAGTTGAAAACTCTATAGGCTCTACTATTCAAGGCATAGCCAATAAAGATACCCTCATCACTCTTAGCATCAAACTTGCCAAGTTGATCACGGTCATTTAAAATGTAGCATTTGCTTCCAAAGAAGTGGAAGTAACTAACATTTGGCTTTCTACCTCTCCACAACTCATAGGAGGTTTAATATGAGAAGTAGTTTGGGCTTGTTGGAAGAAGAGCAATGATGAAGATGAAGTATGAAAGAAGTGCATGATATAGGGAGAGAAATAGAAAGAAAATTTGAGGCATTTATGCATTAATATGATTAGGGTTCCAAGAAGATTATAGATCTTTAATAACAAAAACAACAACAAAAATAAACTAAAATAAATATATTAAAACCTAATAACTAGGATGCCAATATCATCATCGTCACCCACAGAACTAATTTCTACGCCCAATTTATTTGTATATCCATCATTATATTTATATATAAATTTTTTTTGCTAATTTTACTATAGGCACCAATGTTGTAAGAGTCGTTAGGCGTTAGTCGGGCGACGATCCACCACCTAACGCATAGGGGGATTAATCAGGGACTAGGCAAATGGTCGAAAGTCGGTCGGTCGACCAACCGGAAGCAGATCGGTGGTCTATCGGAATTTTTTCTATAGTAACCACAACCACATTTCAACTTACAAAATAAACATTTATAATAAAAATATATAAAAATAAAATCATAGTAAATAAATAATATATCCACAATTTCTCAATAATCAATACTCAATAATCAATAGTCAATACACACACTTATAGTTTATAAACTTTATACTAATAATATTAGTCTAAATGTCTAATACAGAAATTCTATTATCAGTTCGAACTGACAAAAGTTATATCAGTTCTTTGCATGTGGGCCACTGGATTTAAATACTTTGACTTGGCTGTATGCATTTGTCAGTCAAAGTATTTAAATCCAGTGGCCCACATACAAGGAACTGATATAACTTTTATCAGTTCGAACTGATAATAGAATGACTGATGTCTAATATATCCTATATCCTATACTATATATGAAAGAGCGGAGTGGCTCTTTATTTATAGCATTCCTTTTTTTCATTTTTAATTTCTTTGACACCCTTTGTTAAAAAAAAAAAAATCCTCTCCTATCCTATACTCTATACTATGTATAAAAGAGGGGAGTTAAGGCGGTTGGAACTTGGAACTATGGATATAAAAAAAAAATGCAATTGTCGTGGCATCATTTCAGATTAAAGGTGGTGAGGTGTCAAGAGAGGGTGAATTGGTGGAAAATAAATAAATATATATATATTATATTATAAAAAGAAAGATAAGAAAGAAATCTGAGAAGATAGAGAGGGCTCGAGATAGGCTTTCACTTTGGTATGGATAAGTATAAAAAATAAAAATAAAAAGTAATGTTACATTGCTCAAATTTGATGTCCAAATGATGTGGCAATAAACCATTCATTTAAATCATGCAAATCTAATACAATTTAAATTAATTATCTACGGTGTTGCCACATCATTTGGACACCAGATTTGGACACTAAATTTGGATAATGTAGCATTACTAAAGAAAAAAACAAAGATGCAATTGTCGTGACATCATTTCAGAGTAAATGTGGTGAGGTGTCAAGAGAGGGTGAATTGGTGGACAATAAATATATATATATATATTATAAAAAGAAAGATAAGAAAGAAATCTGAGAAGATAGAGAGGAGTCAGTCATTCGACCAAGAACAAAAAAAAGAAGCTGAAAATGAGAGAAAGAAAGGAAAGAGAGAGACAGACCAGAGAGAGATAAAATAAGAGAAATTGAGAAGAGATATAGATAGAAATGTGAGGCTCGACTAAGGCTAAGAAGAACAGAGAATCAAAAAACAGAAAGAAAGAAGAAGAAGAAAGAAAGACATGCGGTGGAGAAGAATTAAGAATTGAGAAATAAGAGAAAGATCAGAAAATTAAGAGGCAAATCAGAGAATCAAAGAAGAAAAAGAAAGTGAAGACATGCGGTGGAGAACAATAAGAGAAATAAAGAGATGGAGATATGTGAGAGAGAGCTAGAGGAGATACTCGGCCAAGAGCCCAAGACAAAACAGAAACAGAAAAGAAGAAAAGAGAAGTTGAGCGCGAAATCGTGAGACAAAGAGATTAAGAGAAAGAAAATTGAGGAGAGAGAAGGGAGTTTTCAGCTGAAGCAAAATT
Source organism: Acer yangbiense (assembly GCA_008009225.1). Classification (NCBI taxonomy): domain Eukaryota; kingdom Viridiplantae; phylum Streptophyta; class Magnoliopsida; order Sapindales; family Sapindaceae; genus Acer; species Acer yangbiense. Next base: position 11,105,016 of record CM017763.1, read on the forward strand.
AGAAAGAGAAGAGAAAGAAGAAGAAGTTGGGCGAGAGTGAGATAGAGAGAGATGGTAGGTGAATAAAAGAAAAGAAATCAGCTTTAGAAAATATATGGTTGCAGCCGAGAGATCATGGAGAGAAGTATACAATAACGTTAAAGATTGCTGTGAAAGCCTCTTTACAGTTACAAAAGGGCCAATAAAGAATGAAACCATTCTCACAACCCATAAGACCAATGAGATATGCTTAACAAATAGTCAAATACCAATCTAACTAGTGAAATAATTCCCCTATAATTTGGAATAAGATTCAATTGGACAAAAGCTGGGTTGATTATGTTATGGAATATATAATCTAAATAAAGAAAAAGATAGATCAATATCATGTATCGTCATCTTACCAAATAACCCAAATATAAATTGTCTCCATCAATTGGCATTTACAGATTATACAACAAAGCAACCAGAGATGTTAATGGAACGCAGAAACTTTCAATCAGGGTTGCTGGAACAAATCTGATATATGTTCTGGGATTTTCTTTGGTAAACGCAGAAGATGATCAGTGATATGATATCAAAGTTGAAACAAAATAGTGGATTCTATACTCAAACCATAGCATAAATTTAATATTTGATTGTACACGGTACTTCAAACAACAAGCGAATGGTGAAAAACAGGAATGTATTTCTACTCAATGTCTCAATGTCGATTTCCTTATTATCAAAACGTTGACGTCTCACTATCCTTCTATGTAGTTTGATCTTCGGCGTATCTGATCTTACCTTGATACTTGGTAGTCTGCTAATCTGATACTTACTGCTTGGTTGGCCGGCTCTAGGAGGAAATCGGGGTACATAGGCATCATGCTTCCTACTGGATCATTATACTTGGTATAAATGTATCGGGGTATCAGGATATCGGGATGCCGGATGGTAGCGGGGTACTAGGGCCATCCGGCAGTTGTGGAGTCCTTGGAACTTGGCTTCTTTGTTTCTTGGTACCTTTGTGTCTAGGAACCCTTGATCCTGATTTGGACTGGTAGGAAGTTGTACCCGGTCAATTCTAATTGCGAGGTACCAGGATACTCTTCTATGATGTCTTTCTATCTTGATTATTCTTCGGTGTTGATGGAAAATTCTTCTTTGAACCCCTGCCATTTTTGGCGGTTAAGAGAAGTCCCCCCTAACTTGAACACCGGTACCTTGTTGGGGGTTGGAGTCAGGATACCAGGATACATGAATGATTTTCCTTATTTTATCTAGCTGGTTTCCATTGTCTTGGAGGAAATCCTCCTTTAGCACGCAAACCCTCCTTCAGCATGCTCATAATAAATTAGCAGTCCACGTCTCAAGCCCTGAGTGGTCCGTTTATTTGAATGGACCATTTTTTGGCACGATTTTCTTGAAACCGTCTCCTACACGTTTTAGGTCATCAATTCCAGTTTCCTTGTTTATTCAGGTAACCGTCTACCTTCCTCTATAAATAATCGAACTTTCTTCCTTCTCTCACACCGATTTCAAAATTCAAAAAGCACAACCCTAGCTTTCTCGTTCTTTCTTCCTACTAGCAACCTCTCAAATTTTCTTCTTCTTCTTCTTCTTATTCTTATTCTTCATATTTCTGCAATGGCGACTCCATCAGACCTTCCTGCAACTTCACAAGACACTCATCCAGCTTTACCAAACCCTCGCCCAACTTCTCCAAACCCTCCTGATAGCATTGATGACCTCCTTAATATGGAGAAGGCAGATTCAGAGGAGAGTTCCCTAACGACAAGGGGGAAGAAATGAGGCCGAGAAGAAAGTGATGTCACTGGTGGCAGCAACCCGTCTCAGCGCCGCCGTTCCACAAGAAATCCCCAAATAGGGTTGGGCTTCAACAACAGACCCGAAGACCTAGTCCAAATCATCGATAAAGAGGACGATGAGGACGTTGGCGATGAGGAAGAGGATGGTATTCCAGCTGTCAATTCTACGAGAGTCCTTGTTGGTCCTCTGTCCTCCTTCCATGATGGCCGAATTATCCCGGATTCGGTCTGCACAGTTGACACCTTAGCTCGCTTAAGGAGGGATTATAGGATCCATGATACCATCACCCTGTCTCTCCCTCACCGGGGTTATGATGTGTACACCCCTCCTCAAGGTTGCCTTTTTCATTCATACAACCGCCTTCGAGTGCAGGGTCAGGCCTCCCCTTCATCCCACCCTTCATAGGGAACTTATTGCTCTGGAATTGGCCCCCCTAAAAAAATCACCAGGGTTCTGGAAGCACTTGATGTGGTTCCTGGTGCTTTGGAAAGAGCAATGCGAGAAGGATGAAGTGGCGAGGGAACCTGGTTTAGACGAGCTCCGCTACTTTTTCCAAGTAGCAAACTTGGTACCCTGATGCCAGTTTTACCTAAGAGCCTACAATAAAATGAAGTTCATCGTACCCGGGGCAAACGTGAAGTACAACCAGCCCTGCAAGACGAATAGGTCGTGGTAAAAGGAGATTGGGGCCACTCAGTACATATCAGGGGAACTGAGTATCCGGTCCCTACCCAATTTACCAAGAGGGATAAATGGGACAATGCAGATATCTCCACGGAGTCCATGGGCATTCTTAAGAGGATACAGGAGAGCAATTACATGAATATGCAGTACCCCTCCAACGATGCTTATGAAAGAGCTAGGCTGGACCGGTATCTCAGGATATCCATCGCTCATCCGGGTATGTAGTTATATCCTCCTTGCTTCTTTCTTTTTTTTTCTTTTTTTATATTGATGATCCTTCTTCTAGCGGTCTCTGCCACTCCTCTCTTATCTCCTCATCCTTCTTCTTCTTCTTCTTCAGGACTAGGATTCCTAAATCCCCTTCCAGCCAATTCTCCTGTCCCTTCTCCTCCTTTCGGTGCTGGCGCTGCATCTGGGTTCAAATTGCCCTTATCAACCCCTCCTCTGGCTCCTGCGGGGTTGCCTTCACACTCTCCAACCTCTCTTCCCACTCAGATTCCAGTACGCCCAACCCTGGGTGAGATGTTGGTATGGGCTGCCAAAGCTCGGGTTTTACCAGTCCAAACCCAAAGGCAGACTCCCATCACTGCTCCTAGCAAGCCTGTTGCGACTGCTTCTCCTCCTCCTCCTCCTCCTCCTCCTCCAACAATACCTGTCAGGCATTCAGCCAAGGTAGAGAAAGTAAAAAGTGTTGCTACTGCGGCCACTTTCCCCACCGAACTTCCCTCTGGATCGAGGTCGCGAGACTATAGCCAGGAGGAGATAATATCCAAGTTTATCGCTACTTGTCCTAGAGGAGGCCTGCAGTCGATGTCCTCCCTGCCTACGGATATCCTAGTTTCCAAGGGAGCTTCTCTACTTGCTGAGGTATGAATCTTGATCTTCTAGCTTGCTTGGTACAATCTTCTTAGAAGATACTTACTTTTTTTTTTCTTGTAGGGCTTTAAATTTGCTTTGGCCTTGGGGCAGTAGGTAGCAGCTTTGAAGAAGGCCAATCTTGCACTTCAGGTTGAGCTGGAGGAGGCCAAGATGATCTAGCTCGAGCTGAGGAGAGTGTAACCTCCCTGGTCCAGTCTGCCACTGAATCTGAAACTGGTAGGCAGGCTGCCTCGGTGGAGCTGGAACGGATGAAGCGTGCTTATGACACGGAAACAATCAAGTCAACACGCCGTTGGGCTGAGAGAGAGACTGTAAAGGCAGAGAAAGTCGTCAATCTGGATGAGAACCGGTTTTTACGGGGTTCAATGAGCATCTTGGAAGCCAGGGTGGACTCCTCGTTTATGGATAGATACTTCACTACCTCATACGAGGTCACCAAGGCTTTTCCTACCCCCTTTGACCTGCAGGCTGCCTTCAACTGGGACCGGGATCAAATCATGGCTAGAGCTGCCTAACTTTCAGATGTTGATCCAGACCAGGGGGGTCCTTCTCAAGCCGCTACTATCCCGGATCCTCCTCCATATCAGGGATCTGGTTTGTCTGATGTTGATTTAGTAGAATCAACCGAGAAGGGAGCACATGATCTTCCTGTTACTCAAGATAATCAAGTGCAGGATTCTGTGCATCCTACTGAGGTTGTATCATTGGATGAAGCAGATGTTCCTGTTGAAGCCGGGGTGCTAGGAGCTGGAGAAGTTCAAGCTGATGCAAGAGTCGGGGTTGTTGGGGAATCAGATGCAGCCGGCCAGGAGAAAGAGGCTGAGGAGAAGGGGGACGCATGACTTGTCATCTTTGAGATTTTTTTTATTTATTATTTAACATTTTTGTAGCCCCAGAAATGGGGGTTGGGCACCCTGATTGATCAAATGAAAAGTCTCTATATTTTTACAACCATATTGTCTTACTTGCTTACGATATACCCTGGTAGAATCTGATACCTGCATGTTTGTTTATAACCCAAATAAAACTTATTTGGGATGCTGTCAGTACTTAGCCTCAATCTTGTTCATCTGGCCATAGAGGAACCCAAACTTGAACTATCTCTGAAGATATCTTTGGATGATAGTCCCCTTGTAGGATTCAATATAAATTTTTATAAGAAATTTTGATCAAGTAATTCTGACCAAGTATGGAGCGATCTCGGTTAGAGCAAGTCGATCCCAGTAGGAGACCAAGGTTGCTTAGATACTCTAATCAGGACACTACAAGTCTAGATACTTGATAATCCCTACATAAGGAATCCTGATGTTGAACCAACCCTGATTGGCAACCCAGCTCACTTCTATCATGAATTTTTTTTACATGTATGCATGGCAGGGTAAGGTATCAGGTATCTTGATAAGGTATCCTGATCCTTTGGCGATCTATCCTGGTAGGCAACTAAGGCCACTTTAGCACCAGGTCTTCATGTGTAGATATTAAAAAAATTATTCAATTTCAAAATATTATTAAATTTAAAATATTATTATATTATATTTAATTCAATCTCTTGTTTCACCAAACAATTTATTAATTTCAGTCACATGTTTCATCAAACACAACATAATAGTAATTTAGTGTAGTTTAATCCAATCTAATTACATCTAACCTCAATCTCACCTTAATCATATTCAAACCCATAAAATAGTCCACGGCCTAAAAGTATACTTAGGGGGGTGTATTGGATTGGGATTTTAATAGACAATTTTGGGGTGTAAGGATTTTATGGATTTGCAAGACTATTAGGATTATTAGGATTGTTAGGATTATACTTTTATGATTATTAGGAGTATATGGACTAGACTTTTAGGATTCTGAAAGAGTATTTGGACTTTATTTACAGATTTTTAGGATTATCTAGACTTTATTTCAAGACTTTTTGGACTTTTAAAAATATAGACTTTCAAGAGTCGATTGTAGTATTCAATTTTCTCCCCAAGTTCCAGTGCTCTATAATTTTGTTGAGGGCTGAAAGTCCTAGAGGCGTGTTCAATATAAAGCTAGAGGGGGGGTGAATAGATTTTAGCTATTATTACCCAATTTTCGCATACAAGTCAATATTACGAAAATGCCCCTACTAGTTAAATATACAAGCAAGTGTAATATAGTGCGGAATTAAAATAACACTTGATGTATACGTGGAAACCCAACCACTGGGAAAAACCACGGGCTGATTAGTGCGCCACACTCGGACCTCGAAATCCACTAATCGAAATGGAGTTTACAACCTATGTAGACCTCGTCTAACACTCCGGTCAATAACCCCCCACTTCTACCACTCGGGCCTTTAAAAGTGGCTCTAGTCCAATTGCTTGAGGCCTAAGCAACCTTAGCCTCAAGACTTAATTCTCTAAGAAGAGATTATGCAACCTATGTGAATATGTATTAATATTCAAATAACAAACAAGGCTAGGTAACCTTAGATGCTTATCTAGGATGATGATATAATCAATTTAATCAACCCTAGATATCAATTGCTAAATGACATGTCAAATAGCTTAGCTAATCAAGATTAAGCAAAAACCTAATTAGCTATCACAAAAACAACACTCAATTAATTCATCACAATTAATTCTCTATTCTTGTATTTATCATATGATCAACAACATACAAGTAAATAAAAAGAGAGTATGCTTGATAGTAAAAATACTAAAATAAGATGAAACTAATCAAAATCTTACCAAGCATATTGTGATGATGCCAATCCAATCATAGATGCTTTCTATGTAGACATAGAGGATGCAATATGAAATTTGATGCAAAAAGGATTTGATTTGAGTGTTTAAAGGTGGGTTCTTGAATTGATTTTTTCTCAAAAATCTCTCTTGAAAGATTAGGGTTCTAATTGCTCAAGAAGCTTATTCAGAGATTGAGAAAACAAGATATTTATAGACATCAAGAATTGGGCATGTGAAAAGACACTTTTGCCCCTGAAGCGCACCGTTCGGCGGTTTCAATCGGCGGCCAGGCCACCGATGACGACCGCCGAATTGAGCTCGTGAAGAACAGAGCATTAACGGCGGTTTCATTCGGCGGTTACGTGACCGCCGATCCAACCGCCGAATCAAACCCGAGAGATTAAAATCGATCAGGTATGAACGGCGGTTTCGAACGGCGGTCGTGACCGCCGATCTGGACCGCATAATTGCTTCAGACCAATCTGGACTGAAACGGCGGTTTCATTCGGCGGCCAGGCTGCCGATCATAACCGCCGATCACCAACAATGGTGAAAACCAAGGAGAAGCCAAGGGCATTCTCCATAGGCGGTCTTCGCGCGAAACCAAGCACTAATTAGTGCAAGCGCGGACGTTTCCGAACAATGTCGGGAAACGAATTATAAGGCACAAATACACACAACAAGATATATCAACCAAAGTGCTAGTGTGTAAAGTGACATGTGAAGAGATGCACATAAAAATAAGCAAGTATGCAATCATAGCAAGAATGCTAAGTGTGTGTGTGCTACTAAATCTCTTCAAAGAAAAACAAGCACAAGAGATTATACCTTTGGCGTGCTTGTATCTTGAGGTCATGGAAGGGCCTTTGATCTTCAACACCAAACACTTAGACTACCCTTACATTCAAAACCCCAACATGTGGTTTGACCACGAAATAAGCCAATCAACAAAACGGGAATCCTTACAAGGGCAATCACTGAACAACAAAAATTGAATGAGAAACATGTATAAGCTATGAAGAGAAGTAATAAAATTTTAAAATACCACCAACCAACACATAACCTTCAGCTGGTTTGGTGACCATTTGTGCAGAAACAAGCTGAAGCAGCCATAGAAGAAGCAAAGAGATGCTTAAGAATTCCATTACTGTGAAGTAGCAATAAACAAGACAAAACTCAAAGACCCAAAAAGCGAATTCAAGATGGGGGATTCATGAAAGATTCTTTAGAGATTGTTGGTGAATCATTAGACATAAAGCGGTTTTAAGATGTTGTAAATGTTATTTTTTCATTACAGGTAAGTCAAAGTCTGGTACACTGAACTAGATATGTATATTGGTTTTCTACCCAATGCATAATCACCGGTACTTCTCATCTAAGGTGTTCTGTGTTTATGGAAGTAATATAAAGCTTGCCTGTGTTTGTACAAACATAAATTTTTTAATGCTGTTAGATATTTATTTGGGATTATTGTTTGGATTAAACTCTGTTTGCTTCTCTTCATGGATTGCAACAGTCGTTATGCTCTATGACATACATGAAGTGTTGCTCAAATTTTTGTTAATAAAGTATGTGTAATATGAGAGAAGCTAAAGATGATTTTGAGCGAGAGAGAAAAGTCTAGAAAGTATTGAGGGAGAGGGTAAGACAATTTTGGGTTTAAACTATTTATACATATCACTAAAAAGTCTGGAAAATCCATTTTGTCATGAAATCCTAAAAATCTTGATCTCAATCCAATACCACCAGACAATTTACTACCCCTTGAAAGTCTAGATCTAATACCATAGGACAATATGGACTTTTTAAAAAAATCTTAAAAATCTAGATTCAATACCACAAGACAACATGGACTTTTTAAAAAAAATCTTAAAAGTCTTGATCGAATACCACTGGACTTATTTAACTTGTTAAAAAGTCTCAATACAATACCATCAGACTTTTACTTCCCCAAATTGTCTAATAAAATCTTGAACCAATACACCCCCCTTAATTTGCTTATTTAATACTTACTTTCATCATTAATTATAAGAATTAAATGTCTCAAATTATTGTAGGAGACCTTTTTTTATTATTATTATTTATTTATTTATTTTCGGTATCTATCTATCCACTTATCTAGATCGGGTATTTTTTGAAGCTTTTGCCATCGGTAGGATTCGAGCTGTTGACTTGAGAGTTATTTGCCTAAGCCTCAAGCTCTTCCATGACTTTCAAATATTAATTAGTAAGGATTTAGATTCTGTCATTATCTGAGTTCCAAATAGTTATTTATTTATTTATTTATTTATTTTTAATATAATAACACTTGAGCATTAAAAAAAAAAAAAAAAAAGCATTGTCAAAATTTGTTCCTTTCATTTCTGTCATACAAGTAAGCATTAATACACACAAATTACCTTGAACTCAAACCAGGACTTGACACTAACATTTTGACTCTAAAATGTTTAATTACTCCTAAATTATATATATATAACCTGACCAAATTTATATTTATATACATCCCGATCAACCAATCAGACCATGACTTGCTCTTTTTACACTTCTAGTCTTTACCGTAACTTGTTTAGCACAACTTTCATAATGACTTGTATAAAATTTTGGGGTTTTTTCAAAAGTATCCATTAAATTATAGGAAAGATTAAATTTATCAACCAAAATTTTTTATTGTTCTTATCAACATTTCCCCCTTGTCGACAAAATGTCCTTCATAGAAAAGAGAGAGAGAGAGTGAAAAAATAGACTTGGAGATAAAGAGAAATTAAAGAGAGATAAAAAGGATGAGATAGGGAGAGAGAGAGAGTTGCAAAGAAAATTAGAAGAGAAAAGGTTCGAAGTTAATTAGAAAGAGAAATTTTTTGAAAAAATCGGGAGAAAGGAGTTTCTGAGACAAAATTAACATATAAAATCAAAATATGGGCATCACAACTTAATTTATATATGCTAAAAGAAATAAGTGATGAGATTTATAGAGTTTTGGATTTATGAAAGATTGAATAGATCAATGAGGATGATGAAGTAATATATTATATATTCTAAAGATTTGTGTGTAAGTACCTATCTTCAGAACTTTTGTGTTGTTTAATAATTTTAATTGGGGATAAAATTGTCATTAACAAAAATAAATATTTTTTTTTAAAGTACTACATAAATTCGGGGTTTTTTTGGGAAGGATAAGACTTAAACCCGTAACCTCGCGATCATGGTGCAGGTATGAGGGGTTTACCATTGGATCAACCTCATCTCGTCAACAAAAATAAATATAAACTGGAGTGTGATAATAGATAATTGGTTGATTGTCCATAGCACCACCCTAAAATTATTGCAGATTGATAAATTTAGAATCCCCGATAATTTTAAGGCTAAAAGTAGCAATTTCGTCTGAAGTTTATCAAAGGCATACATGTATGTATTTCCTTAATGTATATATTTTATTTTTCACTAAACTTCTTATACAAGAAGCTTCTTTATTACATTACAATATGATATCCATAATGAAGCAAGAACACTAAAACATCATAAGTCATAACAGGCTACTTATTCAATTTCATTTTAGTTGCTAGATCGGAACTTTGCCTGAAGCTCTTTCACCACATTCACATCCATCTGGAATGCTCTAGCAAGAGCATAAGGATCAATGGGAGGGTTGGTTCCAAAGACGGAATTTGCTATTGTAATGACGCCAGGATTCTGGCTATTGAAAGCAGCAATGGCAACTCCAACAGTTTTTCCTACATTGATTTGGAAGTGAACCATAGAAAGTGGAAACACCATAAGATCTCCAGGATACAGGATTTTGCCGAAGAGGGTGTTGTTGGAATCTACAAAACCGGCAAAAATAGTGCCCTCTACGACTAACAGAAGTTCTGTTCCACGAGGGTGTGTGTGTGGTGGGTTCACTCCACCGGGTGCATAGTCCACACGGGCTATGGCAACTCCAAGAGTATTGAGTCCTGGAAATTGGTCTACGGTTACTAGAATAGAATTTTGACCAAGAAAATTATTTGTGTCTGTAGGAATGTTGAGCCCACTAAAGGTGAAGTCATCTGGTGTGGCAAGAGTTGGGTCCTTGCAGACCTTCCCATTCACAAAAACTGCAGAAAACAAAACCAGGGTGTGAAATTTTCAAAGGCGGCAAATATACAAAATTACTTATTAGTAGCATGCAAGTGGAAGCATATAAATTACTTGCAGTCTTCGTGTCGTTGACGGCAACACAGAAATCCTGAAGAGGACTGGGATCATAAGCAGAGGCCAATGAAGAAGCCAAAGCCAAGAGAACAAAAGCTAGAAGAAAATTGACAGATTTCATGGCGATTAAGCTGTGTCTATCTAGCTCAATGTGTTTTTCCAAACTGTGATAGCTTTGATGAGTGATGGGAATATTGCATGGCAAACTAACTATTTATAGGCAGGAGTCGTTGTACAAGTCTCTATTATGTTTCTTTTTCAATGGAAGCGGGTGAAGATAATGTATTAAGTTAAAGTTGATCAGACTGATAGATTGAAAGCAATATATCTAGAATATGTATTGACCTAAACACACCTCTCAACAAATATTGAGGTCCAAGTTCAAATCTTCTCTCCCAAGTATTAGATACGATAATTTATAATCACGATTCAATTTTATTTTTATTTTGACAATATCTATTTATCCATTTATTTAAACCAGATATTTTTTTGAAGCTTTTTACCATTGACAGTATTCGAGCTGCTGACTTAGAAGTCATTTGCCAAAACCCCAGACTCATCCATCTACCAGCAGTGCTATGCCCCTAGGGGCATCACCATTCAGTGATGACATAGCATAACGAAATTCAATAAAAGAATTCTTAGGTTTAAGATAAATCGGTTTTAGTCTTGATTTTTATTGCACGTATCAGACTGCTTATTTCTAATAGTAAACATGAAAAAAAAGAGTAGAAATAAATGATAATTGATGGCCAAATTTGGTTGACAAGGTTACTAAAATGTTTTTTTTTTAATTATTTTATTTTATTTTATTTTTTTAACGATGGGTATAGATCCAATTAGTTATTAGTTATTTAGACCACCTAAACACATTAATATATATATATTATATGAAATGTTGAAACCACTAGTGGGCCTTCACTATATTCCCCACCGACAGTGGACCTATAAATTTTAATCAAGGGGCTCTTAAATAAAATTATAATTATATAAAAAAATATAGAAAAATTATTTTTCTTTGAAATAAAAGTGTGTTTTTTTTTATATAAAGAAAAACAGATGGTATACAAAGTTTAGGGTATAAAATAAAACAAAAGAATGCTTATTTAAGATGAACTCAATAATCTTACTTTTAAAAAAATAATAAAAACAAGAAACACAATATTAATAAATAAATAATAACAAGAAAAACAACATAAATTACAATCTAATTTTATAATAAGAAATTTTATTTTGTATTTATAATTAATTCACTTTAAATATATACAAAATAATATAATTGATTAATAAATTTTACTAGACATGTTTTTGAATTTTTTATTCTTCTAATTATTGGTAAATTATTGATTTATTGATTCTAAATAAATTAAAACTATAAAATAAAGAAAAATTCTAATAATAAAATAAAATAAAATAAATCATAATAATAAATGAACTATTTTAATATAATAAATTAAAATTTGAGATATTAAGGTTTATTGATGGGATGTGTTAGGTTTGTCAAGTAAAACTAATAGAAATAATAAAAGTTCAAAATAATTATAAATTATTTAATATAAAATATAATTAGATTAAGTAACATAAATTGAGGGTGAATTGTTTTATTTTAGAAAAGGATGAAAATTTTAGAAATGAATTGGAAAAGATGGTAAAATAAAAAAGATATAAAAAATTATTAAAATCAAGCAAAATGAAATTAGTGGCACTTACCAACGCATGTTGGTTCTAGTGGTTCGGCACTCCTTCCCCTTAAGCAAGGTCTCGAGTTCGAGTCTTGTGAATGGAAAAAACCTATGCTGGGAGAGCTTTACCCCTTAGTGGGCCGACCCGGCTCGACCCGGATTAGTCAGGGCCAATGGGCTTCTGGATACCGGTGCTTAAAGCAAAAAAATAAAAAAATAAAAAAATAGTGGCACTTGATGACTTGAACCACCACCACCACCACCGATGTTGTTAATAGGAATTCTACTAGCTGTGCTGATAGGTTAAACAGCGCAATTTTGTTAATCATTATAGCACAATTTTTTTAATCGTTATATATATATAACTAAAATCATTTATTTTTTTTCTGAAAATTTGAGATGGGCACAGCCCGACCTGGTCTTAACGTAGTCCACGTTGACAGACCAGCTAGCTACAAAAACATCAAAGTAGGAGAAAATCTTAAATAAGACGGTCTTATTGTTACTTGATGAAATCGTCCCAATGAGATTGTACTATTTATCTCAAGAATATAAAAAAATATTTTTAAACTATAATTTGGTGCAACCTCATTGGACGGTCTCACCAAGTGACTCCAATGAGACCGTCTCATTAAAGATTTTCTCCCAAGTCGGAAAAAGGCTGAAGTGGTTTAGAAGTAAGGCAAATGGTATTATGGTAAGACAAGGTTACCAACCAACTATTTGTAATAGATAAACTTTAATATTCTTGTGAATTATTATTTTATAGTAATGTTGAGAGCACCAATTTAAATGGTCACTTGTATGAGATGAAGTTGTCCGGTGACAAACCCCTCATACCTGCACCATAAGATTACGGGTTCGAGTCCTCCCTCTTCCCCAAAAACCTCGAATTTATATGAGTATAATAATTCTATATATATATATATACAGATTTTCTATTATCAGTTCGTCCTGATAATAAATATATTATGACGAAGAATGTGGACCACTATATTTACATACTTTGACTCAAAGTGTATGCACTTGTCAAAACTTCTCAATAATTTGTGGTCCACATTCTTCGTCCTGATATATTTATTGTCAGAACGAAATGACAATAGAAAGACTATATATATATATATATATATATATTTTTTTTTTTTTTTTTTTTTGAGAGCACCAAGTTAAAAGGGTAACTTGTAATACATGCACAAGTTAAAGACTTTCCATGCCGATATACACAAGACTTATTTGGTGTTATGCTTGAAATTAAGCAGAAGCAAATTAAGATAAGAAAATGGGAAAAAGTAAGGTTCTGGTAGTTGGGGGAACTGGATAATAATTCTATATATATACACGGGACAATCCACCGTGTAGGAAATATTACAATCATAATATTTCCTACACGATGTATAGGTACATCGGTGTTCTATAGTCTGATTGGGGCAATCTATAGAACACCTGTGTATAGAGGTGTGTATTTTCGGTTTGGTTTGGGTTGAAGCTCAATGTACATCGGTTTTGTTATATTTCAACCCAAACCAACCCAATGTGATTTGTCAAACCGATTCAAACCTAACCAAAAAAAAGTCAGATTGGTTTGTATAGATTTATCGGTTTAGGTTTGAACCCAAAAATCATTTTTTGTATTATTATAAAAATACTATTTAAATATAAAAATATTAAATATACGTGTTATTTAATTATTTCAAAAAATTCAAAAAAATATTATATAATTAACAAATTAACAATAACAAGTATCATAATAGGAAAAAAAAAAAAAAAACTCATATTTTAAAATGCATCGGAAGAGAGAAGTAATTATATTTTATTTAAAAAATATAATATGTATATATATAAGAGGAGTGGTACAATACCATCATTATTTATATGAGAAGCAAATAAGTATAAATAATAATTACAAAACCTGGGAAATATGAATTTGACTTTTATTGAATAATTTTGTTTTTAGCAACCCAAATCAAACCAATCTTTGATCGGTTTGTTAAATTACAAACTGATTAATAATTCTTTTATATGTGAAACCGAACCAACCCTTAAAGTTTGGGTTGGGTTAGGGGGTTGGTTCGGTTTGACGGTTTCTTGCACACCCCTACCTATATATTTTGAGAGCTCCAACTTAAAAGGGTGACTTGTACTACATGCACAAGTTAAATACTTTTCATGCCTATACATACAAGACTTATATCTGGCCTTTGAAGAACATATGTTATGTGGCCCTCAGCTAAGCTTGCCTTCACAATCCTTCTACAAATATACCCGGTTGGGGGAACTGGGTAATAATTCTATAAATATGTATATATATATATATTGAGAGCACCAACTTAAAAGGGTAACTTGTACTACATGCTCAAGTTAAAGACTTTCAATGCCTATATATACTAGACTTATTTCTGGCCTTTGAAGAACATATGTTATGTGGCCCTCAGCTAAGCTTGCCTTCAAAATCCTTCTACCAATATACGTATATCCAGTTCCTCCAATACCAGAACCTTACTTTTTCCCATTTTCTTTTCTTAATTTGCTTCTGCATAAAACCAAATAAGTCTTATATATATAGGCATGGAAAGTCATTAACTTGTGCATGTAGTACAAGTAATATTACTAATAAATAATAATTCACAAGAATATTAAAGTTTATCTATTACAAATAGTGGAATGGTGACCTTGTCTTACCATAATACCATTTTTCAATTGCCCAACCATGAATGTTAGATCACCTTGACCTTGGCATCTCTCGCTGAATCTAGCCACATCAGCTTGCAGGATTCCTACCATAACTAACTCTCCATGTGAGCATCCATAAGAGCCAATGAAAATGACATGTCAGAGTTAATTATATTCCTAGTAAGCATAATTAATTTTAGAGGGATAATTACCCCAGTGGCTATCGAATTGATGACACACTATCAGAATGACCACTAGATTGGAAAGTTGTTCCAAAATGGCTGTTTTTGGCGAATTTTGTGACACTAATGGCAATTCCATCCACTTCCATCTAATTTCATCTAATTCCATCCAATTAGTGATATTTTGGTAAATAATGGAATGCCATTAATTTATTTTAGATGATTTTTGGATATCATTTTTTTCAATGAGTGACATTTTGGTAAATAAGTGGATGATATTAATTTATTTTAGATGTTTTTTGGAAATCAATTTTTTCTTTTTTTGAAAAGAATAATTATATTTAGTGTGTAAATATATATATATATATCAAAATATGAACACCATTAAATATTATTCATTTTTTCTATATATATATATATATATATATATATTTGCTATAAAATGACCAACTGTATAGCATTCATGCTCTGCGAAAAGAAGAAGAAATGAGTTTTCAACTTTTTTTGTTATATATCATCATTCCTATTATTATTATTTGTAGCTTATGCTCAAGAACAATCAAATATTTGTAATGTGATAGACTACAATGCATTCTGTGATGGACCAATCATATATATATAATATAATCTAAAAAATCTAAAAAACAAAGAAGAGACACGTGTATTGATCTAAACCCTTTCTTTTGTTTTTTGAAAAGAATAATTATATTTAGTGTGTGTGTATATATATATATATATATATATATACACTAAATATAATTATTCTTTTCAAAAAAGAAAAAATTGATTTCTAAAAGATATCTAAAATAAATTAATGTCATCCACTTATTTACCAAAATGTCACTCATTGAAAAAATTAATTTCTAAAAAACATCTAAAATAAATTAATGGCATCCCCTTATTCACCAAAATGCCACTCATTGGATGGAATTGGATGGAATGAGCATTAGTATCATAAAGTTTGCCAAAAATGGCCATTTTGGAACAACTTCTCAATACAATGGTCATTTTGATAGTATGTCATCAATTTGATAGTCTCATTTATTTCTTTTTCTTTTTTTCCTTGTTAACCGGTGTGTCATTGTGATACTTGTTCTTTGATTATAAAAATATTTAGAGCATCTCCAATACAGTTATGCATTTGAGTAGAATTTCATAATGAATAGATAATAAGGTAATAAATAAATAAATAAACCAACTCTCCTAGAAATTCTAGTAACCATTTCTCACTATTTCCAACCAAATAATTAGTCATTTCCGTGTTATTTAAATTTTTTAATCCTAAATTAAAAAAGAAAAAAGAGTGAGACAAATTGTTTTATTGTGATTTGTCATAAAGTGATTGCATATTTTTCTTTAGATAAATTGCAATGCAAATGAGAATATGTATTCGTTTACTTTTTTGTCAATATGGATCCATATTCAAAAGAATTGCTAATGTGACACTAGTGAGAAACTCAAATATATATAATAGCATTGAAAATGTTCTAAACCACAATGTTTGATTATTTTGAATTTCTTAAACTTAGCAACATTCTACGTAAAGGGAAAAATTCAAAATACTTAATGCAATTAACTGTTGCGTTTGGCGAACTTAGGGGGATTGGTTTGGATTATTTCCAATCTCTCTCCCTTGTTTGGGAGCCAACAAGATTGGACTTTCAATCCAATTGGCCCCACAGTACTACATAACCCCACCAAACTCTCACTTGCATGGATTATATATATATATATATATTTATGGGTAAATTACACTCACACCCTTAAGGTTTGAGGCAAAGACACTTAGATGAAAAAGTTTAGTTATTCTACACTAACACCCCTATATTGTCGAAAATGCCCTTGTATAATAATAAAAATAAAAGTTTTTTTACACTAACACCCAAGGGCATTTTGGACCTTACCATGGTCAAATAGGGGTGTGAGTGTAGAATAACAAAAATTTTCCATCTAAGTGTCTTTGCCTCAAACCTTAAGGGTGTGAGTGTAATTTACCCTATATTTATTGTATAATTTTATTTATTAATAAATTATAAAATTGATAAACATCTTAATTTATTTTTGGGTAGAGAGTACCAATATTGACACTTATAGATATGATAAGCACACAAAAATTTATAAATACACATATGTCTAAAATTTAAAATTAAACAATTACTAAAAACATTCATCTTATTGTCAATAGTACCCTTATTTAAATGAATGTATTCATTTTAATACGATTTATTTATAAACCCTCTTAAGTTATTAACATATCCAATTTCACAAATAATAAATTCTTATATTCTCTAGGCTCGAAAACACAGTAGAGTCGTAGTAAGTTTCTTACCATAAACAACTACATTAGATATCTTCTCATCATTTACAAAACTCAAGCATTGTCCATGTTGATAATAATAACATTCCACGAAGTTTAGAACATGAGAGGTGATGCTCTTAATATCATGGCCAATCACAAATTTGAACTCAGTTAAGCGACTTTGAAGGAACGGTAGAGAAACAGTTCAAGAAGCTCTATTTTAGGGAAATGAAAACAGAGAGAACTCAACTCTGTCAAGTTATTGATATCTATTACAACATATTTCACATGCTCATACCACTGATCTCATGGATACACAACGATATATATTGCTATCTTTTTTTTCTTTTCTTTTTTAATAATCACTTATCACTTTTTGTTTATTAATAGAGCTCATAACAAAATAAAAATATGTAACCTCGGTATGATCAGAGTGCTCTAAAAATTGTTTTTCCATTTTCTTTATTATATGATAATGGGAGATTTTGATAATGGAAATAGAATTAGAGTTTAGTTGTTATTTTTTAATAAAGAGATAATGTTGAAGATATGGATGTAATTAATGAGTATATGTAGTACTTGGTTTTTTTTTAATTAAACTAATTTGTCCTTATTTGTAAATTTTTATTGAGATATTTTTGTAATTAATTTTTTTTAATAAAATATCTGTGTGCTTGTCATATTTATGGGTGACAATATCAACACTCTTTATTTTTAACTAAATCATTTTAATATTCTATAAATTAAAAATATTTATTTTATTCAACAAATTATTTTAATAATTTATCATTCAATTTCAAAATATTAATCATTTTTAAATATTATTAGAATATATTATTAGAATATATATATTTAATATATATTTTTGACAATATCTATTAATTCGGGACTAGTTATTTTTTTTGAAAACTTTTGCCATTTGTAGGATTCGAGTCACTAACATGGGAGTCATTTGCCCAAGCCCCAAGCCCCAAACCCCAAGCTTGTCTATCTACCAATTGAGCTACGCCCATGTTGGCTTATATATATTTAATTCAATCTCATGTTTCACTAAGCACAACATAAATTTATTAAATTCAGTCACATGTTTCACCGAACCCAACATAATAGTAATTTAGTGTAGTTTAATCCAATCTAATTAAATCTAATCTCAATTTTATCTTAATCATATTCAAAGCCATTAAATAGTCCACGGCCTAAAAGTGTACTTAATTTGCTTACTTAATAGTTAATACTTACTTTCATTAATAATTATAAGAATTTAATGTCTCGAATTATTATAGAAGACCTTCCAGATCAATCATTAACGTTTACAATGGCTTTCAAATATTAATTAGTAAGGATTTAGATTCTATTATTGTCCTAGTTTTACATTGTTTTTATTTATTTAATATAGTGACGGTTGGGAAAATGTAACGCAGAAGCACATGCCTAATACATATCAGTTATCACATACCAAATAACGTCTACTAACAGAAAAATAAGATGACAGAATCCAATTATTATAATTAAATATTAAATAATGATAATTTTTAATTAAATATGATAAACATATCTTGAAAGTTAAAAACTGTCATTAAAAAAAAAAAAAATTTAAAAATGTCAAGACTTTTATTGACATTAGCATTGTTGACAGTTTTAAAAACTGAAGGCGCGTTTGGTATCGTTTTTAAAATGGTGTTTTTGAAAACTTTTTTTAAAAATGGAAATCATGTTTTAAAAATATCATTTTTAAAAATGTAATGTGTTTGATAGTGTTTTTTATAAGTAGTTTTTTAAAACGGAAAACGATGTAAAAGTGTTTGGTTGTTGTTTTTAACATAAGTGAAATAGTTGTTTAGAGGGAAAAGTTAAGGTTTATTTTGAAAACCTGTTTTTAACTTTTTAGTTATAACTTTTAAAAAATTATTTTTTTGTTTTCAAAAACAGTTTTATAAAATGTTCAACCAAACAACATTCTAGTTGTTTTTTGTTTTTTGTTTTTTGTTTTTAAAAACAAAAAACAGTTTTTAAAAATAGGTCCAAACACCACCTAAATCTACTATTTTCTTGGGGGGTGAGGGAATTGTCAAGACTTTTATCATTGTTGACAGTTTTTAAAACTGTCAATAAATTCACTATTTTCTTGTAGTAAGTTAATAGAGCACAATCTCAAAGACTTTTAAGGAAAAAAAAAAAAAAAAAAAAAAAACTAAACCATAATTTGATAGATAGAAACCCTTAGCGACCAGCTACTCTATTATATTGTGTGACTCGAATGGAAATGAGAAGACAATCATTTCAAAAAAAAAAAAAAAAAAAATTGAATTGAGAGAGAGAGAGAGAGTCAATTATGATTTACGAATCATCAAGCACTCAATAAGGGATCAATAAGGGAGGAATCAGGTGGACAAAAAGGGGATATTATTTATTTATTTTTTGAAGAAAGAAAAAAAAAACATTTAATAATAGAAGATATTAGGGAAAAAAAAAAAGGTGGACAAAGCATGAAATTAACCATTATGGCATTATCCCATTAATATGGAAAAAAAGCATTTATTTATTTATTTTATTTTATTGAAGAAAGGAAAAAAAACATTGTAACTAATATGGCGTGTCTAATTATATCTATAGTGCGGTGAATAGATTTTAATCAAGTTAATTACCATTTTTTCTTCAATATTCAATAAAAACCTCAAACTAGTCAAAACCACAATCAAGTGTAAAGTGCAGAAATTAAATAACACTTTATTTTTACGTGGAAACCTTCAACAAGGAAAAACCACGGGCTAGTATGTTTGCCACACACGATCCTCGAATTCACTATTTTTAATGGTGTTTACAACATAGGTTGACCACGTCAAACCCTACACGGTCACTAACCCACCACTACTACCCAACGGGCCTTTAATAGTCAATCTAGATCAATTTGCTTGTGGACTAAGCAACCTTAGCCACAAGACTTAATTCTCACAAAAGAGATCAACAACCTAAGTGAATATCATGATATTCAATTATGCAATTAATGATAGGTTACACTAAAGGGTCGTTTGTTTTTTTGTCTGAAGACTGAATAGTCCTGAATTTTACTGAAGACTGAATAGTAACTAAAACCTAAATCTAAATGATATGTTCGTTTTTTTTTTTTTTTTCTCACATCTGAATGTATTGTCAATATGTTTGTTTTTTAAAAATAAAATTGTCTGAAAAGAAGTAATTTTACATCTATACCCATATTAAACAATTATACATATAATATAGAATAAAAACAATCCAAAAAATAATAAGTATATATGAACACATATGATCATGATCTTTTTCTTCGATTACAAACAAACTTTATCTTTACTAAGAAAAAAAAAGGTTTTTTTTTTTCAAAAATTAAAAGGCGCAACAGGAAAACTCACATAAATCACTCTAAAAAAATTAATATATAAATACATCACTCTAATATCATAATAAATTATTGATATTAAACACCAATATTAGAAGTGATTAGGGTTCTTTTTTATTTTTAAAGCTATTTAAAATAAGCAATATATTAAAATAAATATTTCTATACAATATATAATTATGATGAAATTGGATATATATTATATATGGAAGATAGTATCGGAAGAAAAGATTTTGGATTGCATTTAATGCAATTCAGTGATTTACAATTAAATTAAAAGTCAAGATTTTTTACTTTTTATTTTAAGTTGTTTTTTTATATTTTTTACTCTCTTGAAAATTTTCTAAGTTAAAAATATGATCTTGAACTTATGTCTGCTGACCTAAAGACAAAAAGGCACTTATATAAGTGATCCCCTTAAAGCCACACCGTTTTGGTCATTTTAAAAAAACCAAACCCCGTTACAACCACTGCGCGTACCTCTGCCCAGGTAAGTGCATGCGCCACGGTATGCAGAACGTGTAAGCTCTGGAGTCTGTCGCTATGGAGACCTCTGAAACTAATAACAGTGTGTACAATATTAATCTAGATGGGGGGTTAATAGATTTTAACTAATTTTACCCAATTTTCGTGTATGGTCAAGATTACGAAAATACCCTTATCTAGTCAATTTAATATAGCAAGTGTAATATGTGCGGAATTTAAATAACACCAGATATATACGTGGAAACCCTAACGGGAAAAACCACGGTATTGTAGTGCGCCACACTCGAACCTCAAATCCACTAATTGAAATGGAGTTTACAACCTATGTTGACATTGTCAAACACTACGGTCAATAAACCCCCACTTCTACCCGCAGGCCTTTAAAAGTGGTCATAGTCCAATTTGCTTGTGGCCTAAGTAATCTTAGCCATAAGTCTTACTTCTCAATGAAGAGATAAAATGACCTATGTGAATATATGATGATATTCAAAGAGCAAACAAAGCTAGGGAACCTTAGATGTTTATCTAGGATGATTAGATGACAATTAATGTAATCATAGATATCAATAGCTAAATGACATATCAAAAAACTTAGCTAAACATAGATTATGAAAACCTAGATAGCTATCACAATACAACACTCAATCAATACATCACATACAATATCTAGCTTGTATCTAGAATATTTTCTAAGAGCATACAAGTAATTAAAGAGATGATTTGTTAAGAAAAACACTAAACTTATATGAAGATAATGAAAACCTTACCAAGTAAGATGTGATGATGCAAAACCATGCATGGATGCATCCTATATGATCATGGATGATCCTAGATGAACTTTGATGCACAAAGGAATAACTTTGAGTGTTTAAAGGTGAGTTCTTGTGAATTTTTGGCACTTGAAATATGTTCTAAGAGAAAAATATGCTTTTGGAACTCTTGGGGACGACCTAAAATGAAGTAGTGTATTTATAGGTGTCTAAACAAAACTGCAGCGTTTTGGGTGTTACACGCACGACGGACTGCTGCGGTTGGCAGATGCACCGCGGCAGAGACAACAGGTCTTTGTCGCTTGCATGCCGTGGTTGTTCCAACCACGACAGTAGCCGCGGCAGAGAAAACACTTCTCTATCGCTTGTAGAGAAAACACTTCTTTATCGCTTACATGCCGCAGTTGTCCAACCGCGGCAACATAACCGCGGCAGAGAAGGACAAGGCCTTCTCATGCAACTTCTCACACAAAAACAATGTAATAAGTGCAAGTGTGTGAGTGAATACAATGCATCCTTATGCTTAACATGTTATGGCATTTAACAAGCTAGATGCAATCAATAAAATAAACAAGAAGAGATATTAAAAACATGAATGCACACATATAAAAAACACATAATATACACAAGGTATGGATATGCATGAGATGTGTGTGTGTGCAACTAATTCTCTTCAATGCAAAGTAAGCACTTAGAAATTTACCTTTGGTACTTCTTCTTTTGAGGTCTTGAGAGCCTAAGCTACCCTTACAACAACCCCAAATGTGGTTTGTTCACGAAATTAGCTAATCAATAAATGAGACCTTACAACCTCCTTAGATGCAAGTGTCTCCGCCGCGGTATGCACGGCGCAAAAGCATCAGGTTTTGAACCTGGCTTGGACCACTACCCATGCACGTGTACCAGGGGCGGTACAGGCAGTGGTAAAGTGAAATGTTCTCTTTTCAAAGACAATTTCACACTTAGTCTAAAATGAGAAATATGTGCAAGTGTGAAAAGTGAAGAGAATGCACACAAGAGCAAAGCATGCATATGCAAACACGAGAAGTGTGTGTGTGCAACTAAGTCTCTTTAATGAAAACTAAGCACAAGAGATATACCTTTGGAGTGCTTATCATCATGAGGTCTTGAGAGGGCCTTTGTTGAGCTTGATTACCAACAATTAGAAGCCTAAGCTACCCTTACATCACAAACCCCAAATGTGGTTTGTCACTGAAATAAGCCAATCAAACTTGAAAAACTTACAATCTCCCCATTTGGCTATTTTGTGACAAAACCACCACTCACATTGATCCTCACAACAAAATTGAAACTAAAGGTCAACAATAATTTTCTACATTATAAAGAGATAATTAAAAACTAAAACTTGAAGTCTTCAATCTCTTATAGAACAATCAATCATTCAAAAAAAAAATTACACTTTCCAAAGCAAGTGTATGTGAGATGATCAAGTGAAATCAAAAAACAAGCATTTGCATTTAAAGAAATCAAGCAACATCATGCAATAAATGTCCAATGCAATGCTCCCCCTTAATTGGTTACTCCCCCATAATTAGTAATCTCTCCAATATGCACATTGGCTACTCTCAATTAGCAATCTCTTTTACCACATACTACTCCCCCTTTTTGTCATGAGATAGGCAAAGAAGTATCCCCAACCGGGTCATTTGTAGAAAAAAGAGATAGTAGCATACAAGACATTTGCATAGTCATTGTATAAGAACATTATGCAAGTCAATTAATTGGAGACCAAGCGGGTCACTTGTAGCAAAAAGAGATAGTAGCATATAAGACATTTGCATAGTCATTGTACAAGAACATTATGCAAGTCAATTAATTGGAGAGAAACAAGGAGATTTATTTATAAAAAAAATGTGTGATTAAGATGCTTTGCATGCAAGACATGTTGTATTCAAGTCTAAAAATCAATGGTATTTGGCAAAGCAAATGACAAAGGTTTCCTTAAAGAATTTAAACCGATTTTACCATTTGTCATGAATCAAAGCAAGGATATAGAAATGTCATTCATTCACATTTAAAGGGCAACTATATCCAACTTTATAAGCAAAACATGGCATGAGCGACTTTTTGCACCCTATTTGATTTTTCCGAGTAAGATACCCGTATGATAGTAGCCATGTTCGACAAATAAAGAAAGAGAGACATTAGATTTTAAAGTCCTTAGAACAGATACAAGATCCTTTACTTAATTGAGTCTCATTAGCTTTTCACAAGCAATTTTGCATTTGAAATTTGCAATCAACAATCATGCTTTTCATTTAAGCAAGTCATTTGAATTCATGCTTTTCATTTTAAGCATGTCATTTAGGAATCATCATGTCATGAAGAATAATCATAGGTCATTCAAAGAGTACTTTCTAAGTAAATCTCCTAGTCCAAAAATGCATGTTTGAACTAAATATGACATGGATTGCAATCAAAGTAATGGTTCACACTTATTGAAGAAAATATCATATAAGCATATGTGCAACCAAGATACTTAAGGAATTAATAAAGAGGCATAATGTATATCAAATTTTTGCATGTGACAAGTATGCAAGATTGCTCTATTTGCTTAAGTTCCCCTTATGGGGTCAATTTTCATACCACATCAATCCACGAGACATATCTCAATAGATCTATTAAGTGCATGAAACCTAGTTGCATCTAAGGGTTTAGTAAATAAATCTGCTAGTTGATCATTTGTACCTACATGTTGAAGTATAATGCATTTGTTCTCAACTAGTTCTCTTATGAAATGATGTTGGATGTTAATATGCTTAGTCCTACAATGTTGCACCAGATTCTTAGAGATGTTAATGGCACTCATGTTATCACAAAAAAGAGTTAAAGTACCTTGATTGAATCCGTAGTCGATTAGCATTTGCTTCAATGATAGGAGTTATGTGCATCCACTCCCTGCAGCAATGTATTCGGCTTCGGCCGTGGACAAATAAATTGAGTTTTGCTTCTTGCAAAACTAAGACACCAAGTTGTTCCCTAGAAAGAAACAATTGTCCGATGTGCTCTTCCTATCATCACAATTTCCTGCCCATTCCGCATCACTAAAGCCAACTAAACTAGCATTAGTGTCAAAAGAGTACCAAATCTCATAGTTGGATGTCTCATTCACATAGTGAATGATTCTCTTAATGGAAGAGAGATGAGACTTCTTAGAATCCGCTTGGTACCTAGCACACACACTCATACTAAAAGATATATCAGGTCTACTTGCAGTCAAATAAAGCAAGCTACCAATAATGCCCTGATATAGAGTTTGTTCCACACTTTTTCCACTAGCATCCTTGCTTAGCTATAAAGTGGTACTCATGGGTGTATCACCATGTTTGGCATTTTCAATACCAAACTTCTTCACTAGGTTCTTTTCATATTTAGCATGGGTTATAAAAATCCCATCATTCAATTGCTTAATTTGCAAACCTAGGAAGTAACTTAGCTCACCAACAAAACTCATCTCAAATTCATGAGACGTAACTTCAACAAATTGTTGGACTTTGGTGTTGTTGGTGGAGCCAAATACTATCAACATTTATTTGAGTTATGAAAAGCTCATCATTGTTTTTCTTGATGAATAATGTCTTCTCAACACTACCTCTTGTGTTGTCATTGTCAACAAGGAATTGAGTAAGGCACTTGGTGCTTGTTTCAACCCATATAAAGCATTTTTGAGGTGATAGACATTGTTGGGGTGGTGTGCATCCACAAACCCCTTGGGTTGCTCAACAAACTCTTCCTCTTGCAAGAAGCCATTAAGGAAGGCACTATTTACATCCATTTGGTGCAATTTGAACTTGTGCACACAAGAAATGGACAAGAGAAGCCTAACGGACTCTAAACAGGCAACGAGAGCAAAAGTCTCCTTAAAGTCGATACTCTCAATTTGAGAGTACCCTTGTGCAACAAGCCTTGCCTTGTTACGTACAATATTGTCATTCTCATCGGATTTGTTTCTATATATCCATTTGGTGCCTATGACATTAGTGCTCTTAGGCCTAGGAACCAGAGTCCAAACCTCATTCCTTTCGAATTGGTTTAGCTCTCGAATTGGTTTAGCTCTTCTAGCATGGCAAAAACCTAAAATTCATCATTTAAGGCTTCATCAACCTTTTTGGGTTCAATTTGAGAGGTATAGCATGTGTAGCTAATTAGATTAGCTATTTGACGCCTAGTCCTAACACTCTCATTCACTTCTCCAATGATGTCATTTTTATCATGGAGTTGTCTAACCCATGGAACGGGTACTTTAGAGTTCAAGAGAGGAACTCTATCAATAGGTTGTGTGTCATTATCATTAAAGATAGACCTCCTATCAATAGGAGTCTCCACAATCTTCTCCAAAGGAGAATAATCAACTATAACAACCTCATCCCCATGGTTAATAGTTTTTAGCCTACAGTCATCTATGACAATATTAGATGATTCCATGACGCTTCAAGTCTTGAAGTTGAAAACTCTATAGGCTCTACTATTCAAGGCATAGCCAATAAAGATACCACCATCACTCTTAGCATCAAACTTGCCAAGTTGATCACGGTCATTTAAAATGTAGCATTTGCTTCCAAAGGAGTGGAAGTAACTAACATTTGGCTTTCTACCTCTCCACAACTCATAGGAGGTTTAATATGAGAAGTAGTTTGGGCTTGTTGGAAGAAGAGCAATGATGAAGATGAAGTATGAAAGAAGTGCATGATATAGGGAGAGAAATAGAAAGAAAATTTGAGGCATCTATGCATTAATATGATTAGGGTTCCAAGAAGATTATAGATCTTTAATAACAAAAACAACAACAAAAATAAACTAAAATAAATATATTAAAACCTAATAACTAGGATGCCAATATCGTCATCGTCACCCATAGAACTAATTTCTACGCCCAATTTATTTGTATATCCATCATTATATTTATATATATAAAAAAATGCTAATTTTACTATAGGCACCAATGTTGTAAGAGTCGTTAGGCGTTAGTCGGGCGACGATCCACCACCTAACGCATAAGGGGATTAGTCAGGGACTAGGCAAATGGCTGAAAGTCGGCCGATCGACCAGCCGGAAGCAGATCGGTGGTCTATTGGAAATTTTTCTATAGTAACCACAACCACATTTCAACTTACAAAATAAACATTTATAATAACAATATATAAAAATAAAATCATAGTAAATAAATAATATATCCACAATTTCTCAATAATCAATACTCAATACACACACTTATAGTTTATAAACTTTATACTAATAATATTAGTCTAAATGTCTAATACAGAAATTCTATTATCAGTTCGAATTGACAAATGTTATATCAGTTCCTTGTATGTGGGCCACTGGATTTAAATACTTTGACTTGGCTCTATGCATTTGTCAGTCAAAGTATTTAAATCCAGTGGCCCACATACAAGGAACTGATATAACTTTTATCAGTTCGAACTGATAATAGAAAGATTGATGTCTAATATATCCTATATCCTATACTATATATAAAAGAGCGGAGTGGCTCTTTATTTATAGCATCCCTTTTTTTCATTTTTAATTTCTTTGACACCCTTTGTTAAAAAAAAAAAAAAATCTTTTCCTATCCTATACTCTATACTATGTATAAAAGAGGGGAGTTGAGGCGGTTGGAACTTGGAACTATGGATAAGTATATATAAAAAAAAAAAATGCAATTGTCGTGGCATCATTTCAGATTAAAGGTGGTGAGGTGTCAAGAGAGGGTGAATTGGTGGAAAATAAATAAATATATATATATATTATATTATAAAAAGAAAGATAAGAAAGAAATCTGAGAAGATAGAGAGGGCTCGAGATAGGGTTTCACTTTGGTATGGATAAGTATAAAAAATAAAAATAAAAAGTAATGTTACATTGCTCAAATTTGGTGTCCAAATGATGTGGCAACAGACCATTCATTTAAATCATACAAATTTAATACAATTTAAATTAATTGTTTATAGTGTTGTCACATCATTTGGGCACCAGATTTGGACACTAAATTTGAATAATGTAGCATTACTAAAAAAAAAAAGATGCAATTATCGTGACATCATATCAGATTAAAGGTGGTGAGGTGTTAAGAGAAGGTGAATTGGTGGACAATATATATATATATATATATATATATATATATATATATATATATATATATTATACGTATTATAAAAAGAAAGATAAGAAAGAAATCTGAGAAGATAGAGAGGAGTCAGTCATTCGACCAAGAACAAAAAAAAGAAGCTGAAAATGAGAGAAAGAAAGGAAAGAGAGAGACAGGCGAGAGAGAGATAAAATAAGAGAAATTGAGAAGAGATATAGATAGAAATGTGAGGCTCGACTAAGGCTAAGAAGAACAGAGAATCAGAGAACAAAAAGAAAGAAGAAGAAGAAAGAAAGGCATGCGGTGGAGAAGAATTGAGAATTGAGAAATAAGAGAAAGATCAGAAAATTAAGAGGCAAATCAGAGAATCAAAGAAGAAAAAGAAAGTGAAGACATGCGGTGGAGAAGAATAAGATTATTTTAGTATAGTAATTGAGATACAAATTATTAGATTTCCCATGATTCCTAAATTGAGTTTATGTGAATTTAGGATGGATCCAGAGATAGATGAGTCGACTTGGCTAATTGAGTTTATGCATTTGTTCAATCACTACAGTTAATATGGGCGTTATTGTGTTATTCGTTTTGGTGTTTTCTCGCTGAGGTTTGAATGGAGTTTCTTTTTATTCTAATTTTTCAAGCTCCGGACAAGATCAGATTCCTTTCTCTACACACAAAGAGGTTCTCGGTGAAGGTGACGATGCTAAGCTTGCAGGTTTGTCATGATTAAATATAGAGAGAGCACTCTTAATTAAATTATATTAAAGGTGATAAGAATATGATCAAAGCAACTTCATTTAATATAGGTATGTGTTTATAATTTGATTTGTGATGAAATGCAGATTAAGTTAGACAAAGAGAAGAACATTCTTTCTATTCGTGACAGAGGTATTGGTATGACCAAGGAGGATTTCAATAATTGGGTTTCGCAATTTTGTATATAAAGATAATGTAGAAATCCTTCCGAAAGTTTATAAGCCATTCAATGAATGAGCTTTACAATTTTGTATAAATTAATAATGTAAAATTCTACTATATTAACATATTTATATTTTCATTGTTTTTACGTTTGTAAATAATGTAAAACTCATGTTAACATTTTATACAGCTTGCAAGAATTTATCCCTGTTATTGACACAAGCACATGCCTTGCATGTCCTTCAATAACTAGTAGTATATACTATATGTCTATATTACTAATTAGTATTTACCATTTATTAGTTAGTTATTTAAGATGCATGAAATCCATCATATATAATATAATATCTAAACTAATGAATTAAAAAAATTAAACTTAAAAAGTCAAAACCCCAAAATTTAATTAAAATTAAAAACCCTAAAAACTAAATTAACAAACTCTCAAATTAGCAGAGAAGACTCGACCAAGAAGAGAGAAGACCAGGTTCGACTGGCGAGAAGAAGGCAACTGATGGCGACGAATTGCGACTTGACGGCGGCAAGAACAGAGGAGAAGACTAGACCAAGAACAGAGAAGACTAGGTTCAACTTTGCTTCTTCTTTTTTCAAACTTTTGTATTACTGTTGCCTGTTTGGTCGATTTTCATTGATCAAATAGGGTTTTTTTTTTTTTTTTTTTTTTTTTTTAATGAAACCCCCAGGTTCGAGGGCGTTTTTGGGGTTTCTTTTTGAATTTTTTTTTAATTGATCGACGATCAAAGCCGACTTGATCTGTCGTTGATCTCCACACCGACTAAGCAGAGACTAGGTCCGACTAGATCTGAAAACGCCTAATACTGCCGACTACCTTCGAATCGTGACTGTAGAGCATCGCCGAGCGACTAGTCAGCCCTAGTCGCCGACTTCTGCAACACTGATAGGCACGCAATAAATACCAAAATGACGGCGTTTTGGGGGTTTCTTTTTGAATTTTTTTTTAATTGATCGACAATCAAAGCCGACTTGATCTGTCGTTGATCTCTACACCGACTAAGCAGCGACTATGTCCGACTAGATCTGAAAACACCTAATACTGCCGACTACCTTCGAATCGCGGCAGCAGAGCATCGCCGAGCGACTCGTCGACCCTAGTCGCCGACTTCTGCAACACTAATAGGCACGCAATAAATACCAAAATTAACCTTGTAGCGTATTGGCTATTGTTGTTCATACAAGTTTTAATATGAAATGTTTTATGGCTCTCTTAACTTGTGTTTTTAGGGACATATGTTAAGATCTAATGTTTTATATTTTTGACTTCCAAAACATTTTATTATAATACTCTACTAGTTAAGTGCATCAAAGCTTCTTTCTCTTTGATAGTGGATTTCAGTGATTGAAATCTGCAATGACAATTGTTTTAGCATGTCTAATTGAGTTTTAGTCCAGACAAATCATGTACTTGGCTGCTGAGCTTTATTGCTTTCTCTTTACGAGATTTGAGGTTCTATATATTTATACAATTGCCTCTGCGTTTCATGGCATAAAAAAGATGCAAATGGTACCGATGCTGTAGATGACATACAATAACGTTAAAGATTGCTGTGAAAGCCTCTTTACAGTTACAAAATGGCCAATAAAGAACAAAATCATTCCCATAACCCATAAGACCAATGAGATATGCTTAACAAATAGTCAAATACCACTCTACCAGTGAAATAATTCCCCAATAATTTGAAATCAGATTCAATTGGACAAAAGCTGGGTTGATTATGTTACGGAATATATAATCTAAATAAAGAAAAAGATAGATCAATATCATGTATTGTCATCTTACCAAAAAACCCAAATATAAATGGTCTCCAACAATAGGCATTTAAAGATTATACAACAAAGCAACCAGAGATGTTAATGGAAAGCAGAAACTTTCAGTCAGGGTTGCTGGAACAAATCTGATATATGTTCTGGGATATTCTTTGGGAAACGCAGAAGATGACCAGTGATATGATATCAAAGTTGAAACAAAATAGTGATTCTATACTCAAACCATAGCATAAATTTAATATTTGATTGTACACGGTACTTCAAACAACAAGCGAATGGTGAAAAACAGGAATGTATTTCTACTCAATGTCTCAAAAATGTAACAGATTCCATTTCAGAAAGAACTAACAAAAAAGACTATCAAATGAACTCCATAAGAGAAAATTGGTTTCAAGACTAGCAAATAATACTCCCCTGTTACTCATTTCTTCTTTCCACCCTTGGCAGCATCTCCAGCCTTGGTCTGCACAGACAAAAAGAGAATTAAGTGATATATGAAATCACTGAGAATTTATAAGAGACAATCACAATTACAAAAGGCATGGCATCATCAACAAGAGACTTGAGCGCTTCTCTTACCTTCTTTACACCACGGATCTTCTTTGATCTGTTCTTCCTTTCCTTCAGCTGCTTCCTCGACTTCTCTATCTTGGTATCAAGTCCGTTCTGCATGGAAGTACAAAACATAAGCATAAGACAACAACATGAAAACAGTATTTAAGTATTATTCTATGTACCTAAAACACAACAAATCTCTGCCATTCTGTTCTTATAATAATTTTAACTTGTTTTTGAATGATTTGTTTAGGCATTGACTATTGAGTGTTAAATTTCAGTGGTCATAAGAGCATCCACAGTGGGGCTTAAATGAGACAAATAACAAGCTCCACTTTTAAGTGGATCCGGTTGGGGGCACAAAGGGGCACAAATAAGACCCAAATAACAAGCTCTACTTGTGGGACCCACGACTAGCTCTATCTTGAGTTCCAAATGTGGAACTCAATTTTGAGTTTGCCCAATAATTGAAATTTTAAATTTTAAATAATAAAATATATATGTATATATATAAGCCCAATGATTGGGAGTTATTGGGAACCAAAATTCCAATCATTGGGCAAGCTCCAAATTGAGTTCCACATTTGGAACTCAAGATAGAGCTAGTCATGTGGGTCCCACGAGTGGAGCTTGTTATTTGGGTCTTATCTATGTCTCATTGTGCCCCCAACCGGATCCACTTAAAAGTGGAGCTTGTTATTTGGGTCTCATTTAAGCCCCACTAAGGATGCTCTAAGTATGCCCATAATGTGACCTTGCTTGTCCTTAAAAGAAGACCAAACCTCCAACATAGTTGTTTGTAGTGTTGTTAACTTCTTCCAAAACATAAAGGGAGAAGACTTTAAATTATATGAGTCAATTAAATGAAATGAACACTGCTGTTCGGACCAAATAGATTGGAAAATATGCTCCATGCTACAAGCTACTGAATTTAGCTAGCTTAGTTCTTGTGATCTAAAAGTACTAACAACTAGACACAAATTAATTTAGCAAGAGAATAAGTTTAGAATTCAGATGACCCTGAAC
Organism: Acer yangbiense; assembly: GCA_008009225.1. Taxonomy (NCBI): domain Eukaryota; kingdom Viridiplantae; phylum Streptophyta; class Magnoliopsida; order Sapindales; family Sapindaceae; genus Acer; species Acer yangbiense. The sequence continues at coordinate 11,137,151 of CM017763.1, forward strand.
TATAAAGCATTTTTGTGACTTTTAGATTGAACATGCTTTTGATCTCTAATTACAAATACTATTTTGATAGCACTTGATTTTAAAGTTATTCGACAACTTCACCAAGTACAAGCTCACCGTAGATACATAAATGGAGTGAAAGAAATATAGAAAATACATTCCACTTATTTCCACAAAATCAAATAGTTTAGAATCAATATCAAAAAGGTTAAAACTATAAGAATATTAAAATAAATATGCTAAACATAGACATGCAATACACAAAGATAATTTATGTCTATTACTTTGACAGCAAAGAACTAATTACAAAGAGATTAGCTTATAAAAATAGGCAGTAAAATACAGACTATAATTAATGATCATGCCTCTTTCAAATCAAGTTTCCACAAATAAGAAACCAAATCAACATGCAACAAAATCAAATTAACATTCTTTTCTCCTAAAATTGGTTAACTATTCAATCATATGGACACCTGAAGACATCAGCTCCATTCAGAATATATTCTATAAGTTGTATTATGTAATTCTAGCAACATTGTCATTCAATAATGCAACACATGTAAAAAACTAAACATTATCAGAAAAAGTTCATATGAAATAAGAATAATCTAATTACCCTGATAAGCCTGTACTTGGGCTCATACTTCTTTGCATTCTCAACCGAATCATAAATCAAACCAAATCCAGTAGATTTACCACCTCCAAAATGAGTACGGAACTTGAATACGAAGATTGAATTTGGGTCCTTTACTTCGTACATCCTTCCCAACTTCTCCTTCAGCTCAGCCTACATTCAAGAATATAACAAGAAGACAAATTCAGATCAATCGATCAACTACTCTCAGTACAAAGGTGCTAAACCAAGCTTCCCTTGATTGCTTGGCACAGAGAAATATATTTAAAAATCATACACACAATGAAAGTGCATGGTGAACACTATACTTGAAAAAAAAAAGAACTGAATTGCATTCAAAATCAAATTTTACCTTGGAAACATTGGCCCTTCCTGGATGAAGAACATCAATGACCTGCATTTCGACAAGACAACAACGAAACACTTCAATTCTATGCCTCAAAACATACCACACTTATACTGATTAATACAAAACAAGCATATCAAATAATGAAGATCTCAAAATTCAAACAACCTAAGAACTGACACCCTCCACAGCAAATTAAATCCCATAGTTTTCAACATCTGCTACCTAAGCTAATCAAATTCTCAGGAGTCTCGCTGTTTTTTCTACACAGAAGACTACAAAAGGTTAAAAAAAAAAAAAAACGCAAAAGTCAACAGCTACTACTCATTAGCTCAAAACCGCAGAGACCCAGATACCAAAACACCTAAAATGAGCAAACCCAAGTTTCATTTTTTTATTTCAGAGAAAGTGGAGACTGAAAGCTTACAAATTGCTTCCTGGAGAGGAGGCGGTTTGTCATGAACTTCCGGGTGCGAACTGTAAGCGCCTTGTCTGCCATGGTTGCGGTAAAATCCTGCTGAAGCTTAATCAGAGAGATTGTGCAATGCGTGGATTAGGCTCAGAGACGAGTTACAGCAGCTCATCAGCTAAGAGTTGAATCAAAACCCTAGTTTATATAGTGTGGTTTTTAGTTAGGGTTTCAATTGGATGCCCTAAAATTTTCATTTGGTAATTGTTTGGGCTTCTAGAGCTGGGCTTGGTTTTTTTTTTTTTAAGTGTTAGTGTGGCATTTTTGGGCCTATGAATTGGGCTTTGTTTAGGTATTTTTGTGTTTTTCTCATCTTTTTAGTGATGAACTATGCACCCTCACATTTTGTAAGTACCTTTGGAAAAGCTTCTCAACCGGTGAAAAATATTTTTTAATCCGAAAAGGTATTTTTATGATTTTTTTTTAATATCGTTTGGTTGTCGGTCTTGTAAAACTTTTGGATGATTAAAAAATTTATTTTACGTCTACTTGAAAAATCTCAAATTTTAAGTTTTATAAGAAGCTCTTTTTCGATCTTAATAAACTATACCAAAAGTATCCTCATTACATTTATCGATTACACTATACCCTTTCCAAATAAGATCTTAATAAACCTATCCAACATTAATTCTCATAAGCCATTTTATTTAGTAAATTAACTATATAAAAACTCTTTTAAAATTAAACAACCAAGCAATTTACAAGACTAAAAGGAGCCTCTTCTTTTTTTTTAATCAACTTTTTTCCAAAAGCTCTTGCTCATAAAAGTTCACATTTTAAAAGGAATCCTTTGGAGTGCTGATATTGCCACCTTTGTATTGGGTTCGATTTGGGCTTCTTCTAAGGGTATTATCGGTATTTCCGGCATATATGGGCAGGGTTGAATACTATTTTTGGGCTTAGTGTGAGTGATTTTAATCAAACCAGTAGAATCCATCCACGTGTCACTTGACAATAAATTTCTCTTTGTGGCCAAAACTCCCTCCAATTTCACAATCACCCAGATTTCTCCACATCTTCTTCAACAAACCAAAATATCTCTCTATCCAATAATTTTTCGAAAACCTCTGCAAAATAATTTTAAATTAAAACAAAACAAAAGAATTCGCTGTGCAAAAGCAACAATGGCGATAACCACTTCACTACTCGAACTAAACCCATTAAACTGGAACCATTTACGGCCCCATCCTCGGATTCTCCTCCCTCACAGACCCGCCAAATTCGACGCGACTTTGAAGAATTTCCAGGCTCTTCATCGAAACCCTGTCAAATTTGACGGTGTCAAATGCTGTTTAACGCCCGCAAGGAGGCGCCTTTCGACCGTCCCGGACCCGAATCCAAGTGGGTTTGTGTTCGACCCGCTTGGGGTCCTGTCTGACGCCGTCTCGAAGGCTTGGGATGCGTTGAAGAAGCCGGCGGTTGTCGCAGTTCTGCTCGGGTTGTTGATGATGTACGACCCGAATTCCGCATTGGCGGCGTCCGGCGGGAGAGTGGGCGGGAGTTCGTTTTCGTCGCGTTCGTCATCTTCATCGTCCAGGAGTTATAGGGTGGAGCCGAGGGTTTCGTATTCGGTCCCGTACTATGCTCCGACGCCGTTTGGTGGTGGTGGAGGGGTTTATGTGGGGCCTGCAGTTGGGTTCGGAGTGGGTGCTGGATCGAGTTTGTTCTTGATATTTATGGGCTTTGCTGCGTTTGTTTTGGTTTCTGGGTTTTTGTCTGATCGGTCCGAGGGCAGTGTGTTGACTGTTACTGAGAAAACTAGTGTCATTAAGCTTCAGGTAGTCAAAATTTGTTGTTTTTTGTTTTTGAACTGTCATGGATGAGAATTCTCAATTTTGGCTATGATGATTCCTGTTGAAATTGTTTATGGTATTTTCGTATTGGTTGAAATGTTTGATCTTTAGTATCTTAGTTTATTGATGAGTGCTTTGATTTGTTCGTTTGGTGGTCCAGCGATTGATTGTTGTGCCTTTCTTTGATTTTTATCTCAATTATCGTCTTTTTGCATATCAAATTGCTAAATTTTTTTGGGTGTGGTAGATTATGGTTTCAAATATGAGGGAGAAATAGAAAACTTTGTTTCGCTTATCAAATGTGGTAGATTACAGTTCCGAATATAGGGAGGGGTGTTATTGAATTGAGTACAAAGTACAAACATCTTATGAATGACGAACGTCAGCTATGTGTTTTTGAGTTGAGTTAAATGAGAGGTTTGAGAGTGTCTGTGGATTTGGAAAGTGACTTGTTGCTGAAGTGCTGCCATTTGAAATTTCTTGTAATAAGAAACATTGACACTATATTAGCTTGAAGCTTGTTAAACAAAATTCGTTTGGATGCAGATGTGATTGTAATGAATTACCATCTCTATTACAAGGAGTATATGTTAAATTTCATTGGTTGAGCTGGAGGGCTCTTCCATGCAATATTTGTTAGATTTTACAAAATAGCTTTTGTTACAGTTTACTTTATTGCAATCCTTTTTCTAGGTTGGTTTGTTGGGTATGGCACGGTCTCTTCAGAGCGACCTTAATTGCATAGCTGAAGTCGCAGATACATCAACCCCAGTGGGCCTGACCTATATATTGACAGGTAAAAAGCTTATTTGAAACTGTTTTGCTGTTAGCTTCTGTTGATATTTCCTGTTATCTTTTGTAGTATCTTCCTTCTACTAAATTAATTAGTGAATTTCAGGCCTGTTGTGCTTAATTTTTTCTTTTGTTTTTGCCAAGAGGGTGGCAGGATTCAGTAGTAGGTCTTTTATATGACATCAAATGCCCTTTTCTACTGTGGCATATCTTGCCTTCTATGCAAAGGTCACATGGAACTGATGCGATTGCTGATATGCATAGTGGCAACATATATTGTCTTATGTTCACTCACACATTTAAGCACATAAATAATTTATAATCCTACATCAAGCTTATTGTCTCCTCTCGGAATGATTCATGGAAATTTAATGGTGTAGGATTGTAACCATTTTGCTGATATGTCCTAATTTCTTATGAGGAGAATGATTTTCTCGTAATGGATATGTGCGAAGGATGTCATTCATCATATGTGATTTGTCCCAAGTTAAATGTATAGACATTTTATTGTGACTGCATTGGCATTCATTTGCTTTTTTTTCTTCCTTATGTTAGTTCTCTTCATAGGGGTAGGGCTCATTAATCATTATGCCCCTTTTGTCTAGGTATACTTTTTCTAATTTTGTTTCAATAAAATTTCCTTGTGCTTTGAGATTAATAAATAGAAGATAATGAGAATAATTCAATTATTTTTGGTTTAAAATTATCGTATTTTCTATGTTTTCCTTTTTAATCTACTAGTTATCTATGTTTAGAGTGATCTTTCCTTCACTAGATGTATTTATTCCAAATGTTGTTTTAAATCTTTTCCTTTTCATTGCAGAGACAACATTAGCTTTGCTTCGACACCCTGATTATTGCATCTCTGGTTACTCATTTGTAAGTTATAATTGCTCTCCGGATTATTTCTGATGGTTACTCTATAAGTGACTTTAGTAAATTAATTTAGGTTTTGTGGATTACAAGAGTAATAGGAGTGTGTTCCTTAAATCTCCAAACAAACAGCATCATCATATATACTTGTATGTATTTGTCTGCAAATAGTGTGTGGATATCGGCATGTGACTATGTAAACGTATGTATGCCTATGTGCTCCTTGAGCAATGAGCACTGATTCACAACTCCCAAATAGCTCATGTTTAATTTTTTGGTTGAGCTTTTATACCCAAAACTCATGTAAGTATAGCCATGCACTCACCCAAAACTTGTAATATGTGTGGTGTAATATGGCATATCGCATGTTTATAGAAGTAGAAACACTTTTACACACTTCTAGCCCTGTTTGTAATAGATTATTTAAGGAAGGAGAGAAAATAAGCCTTTAACTGTTTAGAACTTAGAACCTCAAGAAATAGTATTTCAGTTTGGAGATCTTGGGAATGAGTATAATGTACATAGAAGGGAAATTTAAGAAAGTATTTTCATCATGCTTCAGATTGTGTATACTCTCTCTGGGGTACCTGCATGATTGTTAGTTTTAACACTTTTTGTCTGACTGGTTGAGTTATTTTTTTCTGATTGTGCATTGTGAAGTTTTATCAGATTTTGCTAATTCATGTGCACTCATGTCTTTTTCAGGTGGATGTGAAGCGGAGTTTAGAGGATGGCGAGAAACGCTTCAATCAACTGTCCATTGAAGAAAGGGGGAAATTTGACGAAGAGACACTCGTTAATGTTAACAACATCCGAAGGCAAAGCACGACAAGCAGAAGAGCTAGTGGATTTAGTAATGAGTACATTGTGGTAAGATTTCTTCTCTGGAGTTACAATTATGGAAACTTTTATGTGGAATAATATTGTAGCCTTAGATTTCTTTATTCCGTGTTAGGACTTGAATTTGTTTAAGCATTAGAGAAATCAATATATTTTTTATTGCAAGATAAGGAGCTGCTGTTTTAAAATCTGAAGTATGGACTGGGATTTGGGAATAGGTTGTACTTGCTGGACTAAATGAAAATTGAGTATTGTAAGTTGTAACTCAGCTCAGTCGGTTTGGGTAGTTTCAGCAGTGAACTGAATTTATCACGGTCAGAGTTTAATCAGTGGAAACCTTAATTTCACATTTGGTAAGTGACATTCAGGTTTAGGTCTACTTTGGAGATAGTAAAGGGGCCATTGGAGTTTAACATATGATGGAGAATTGCTGCTGTAGCTCACCTTCAGTGGGCACGAGTGACGTCAACATTGAAACTGGTTTGATCTCAATTAGTTGCTAAGAATTACGACACTAAGAAAACAATTGAATTCTATACTCAGTCTCTATGTCAGAAGATGTATAATCTTGGTTTTGGCTGATCCTTGAATTGTAATAATTATCACGTGTGAAGATAAGTACAAAATATGAGCTGATTGGAGGTTTGATTTTTTATGTCAACATTTTGATCACTCTTCTACATTACAAGGGGTTAACTTTAATGAAAAATTAGGGAAGTTCACAGCAGAAATCAATGTAAAATCCATATCGAGTCTACTAGATGCAAACGACTATAAACTTAGCCAGCAAACTTCATGATTGCAATAACATAAGCTATAAGGTCTCGAAGTTTAACCTGACTCTTTGTTGCTCTGACACCCAATTTTGAAATTTCAGATAACAATTCTGGTAGCTGCTGATGGAGTGCACAAGCTGCCCAGCATCAACAGCAGCGGAGACTTAAAAGAAGCCTTACAAAAGCTTGGTTCCATTCCCTCTAGCAAAATAATGGTAAGGATAGAAGCATCTGAATTGCGACCCATAGATTTTGTTCAATTACTTAAATCTCTTCGATTACTATCATGCAGGCAGTTGAGGTGTTATGGACCCCCCAGAATGAAAACGACTCACTGTCAGAGAGGGAATTACTCGAAGATTACCCACTTTTGAGGCCGTTATAAGATTTACTTATATATCTTTACACTATAGGTATGGTTTGACTTGGTTTTTAGATCTTAGGTGTTGTGTACAGAATATGTTTACAGAATATTGCTGCTCTCTCTAATGAATTTGTAAGCTTATTAACAGAGAGTACATATTTACTCCAAAACATCAAATTTCCTTTCATGATCTCTGCTGCGGCTAACCATATTTCCGCAAGAGTTCAGAACAATAAAAGCGGGTTGAAATGTTGAAGTAAGATTGTGTAAATTTTCGGTACTTGTTTTTTGATAGGAAATCTTTGGTACTGGTACACATTAAATTCTAATCAAGCTTTGCTCTAAACATTTTCCATTTCGTGTAGTCAGTAAATAGTAAATTTTCTTTCAATCGACGTATCTAGGAGTCACCATTAGGGCAACTGCACATTGTTTGGCTTTCCTTTCCGGCGTTATTTATTCTCTCAAGTCTTTTGACCTGTGTTTTTCATCAGTAAATTCATTTTTTGCATTGTTCATGCGACTGAAACAGGCTTTTTTTCCATCTTCGGTTGTCATTTTATTTATGTTAGCTGTGAAATTATTGACTGGTGAATATAATTTCTGAAGACCATTCATGGCTTTGATCATATTGGATATCAATATGCAGACTTGGGTAGGATTCATACAGAGAGATTTGCATGCCCCGGACGGGGAGAATCTTGATCATGGAGATTTACATAGTTTCTAAATTAATTTTTAGATCCCGGAAGTTGTTAACAGATTCCTCTATATATGTTTTAATACACCTGGGTGCATATGTTCGACCTCTGGCATGGATTTCCGATAACAAGTGATCTCCATGTCACGTAACATGATTTCAACGGATATCATTAAAGCAGTGTCGAACTATCCTCTTCCTCCTAAGGTGTGAATTGTGATTTCTCAAGCAGTATCGAATTGACCCTCGTTATATGATTACAAATAATTCAAAATTTGAGAAGAGAGATACGATTTGAATGCGCAATTTCAATGGTTTAGGTATAAGGAACATCCCACCTACCAATCTCGTTTTGACGGAATCATTTTGAGGGAAAAAAGAAAAGAAAAAAGAGACGTTAATGTATAACTAATTTTATAAAAAAAAATTGTGCATGACCCAAATGTTTTCCACTTCTCAATGTATTGATGTGGATTCAATCACAAGATGATATAAAAAAGCAAAAGCTTTACTTCCTTTATCATCATCACAGTGTGAGAAAGGAAAAAAAAAAACACTAAAAAGTTGTCAATCATTTAAAACTTAAAAAGTGGCATCTCCCCACTCTTCCCAGCTGCCTCAAAACACCCACAACCCCCCACACACAAATACGATTGCATATAAAATTATAAATACAATTGCATATACTATCATCCTCTCTCTATTTTTTTATTATCAGTTCGAACTGATATAAAATATATCAGTTCTTTACATGTATGTCATTAGAAGTGGACCATTGGATTTAAAAGTTACTTCTAATGGTCATGGCCTATATGCAAGAAATTGATATATTTTAGAGTTCATTTTTGCTCAAAACACCCACAACCCCCCACACACAAATACAATTGCATATAATATTATAAATACAATTGCATATACTATCATCCTCTATCTATTTTTCTATTGTCAGTTCAAACTGATATAAAATATATCAATTCTTTACATGTGTGCTATTAGAAGTGAACCATTGAATTTAAAAGATGTTTCTAATGGCCATGGCCAATATACAGGGAATTACTATATTTTAGAGTTCACTTTTGCTCACCCCCTGGGGGGTGAGCATTACCCCCCTTTCCATTGGATGCCAAGTGTCCAAAAGTTAACCGAGGGTTAACTAACACTACAGTAGTTAGAAATTTCAATAAATAAATAAGGGTAAATATGTAAATTCGTAAAATAACTTAAATTATTTTTTTAACAAGTATTGAAATTAAAAAAAAAAAAGTAATATTAAAATATTAAAAAAAAACATAAATCAGAAATAAAACTCTCTTCCCAGTTCTCATCGTATTCTCTTTAGCTTTCTCTCTCCGGCGGTCTCCTCCGATGGCACCAACTCCGGCGGTCTCCTCTAATGGCGATCGTCTGTCATCACACCACCACTGTCTTCTTCTTCTTCGACTGTTGCGATCTTCTCTCTACCGACACCGATCTCTTCGGCAGCCAAAGGTTGGTTTGGGTGGCTTCTGGTGCAGTTTTGACTTATGGTAGGGTTGTTGATGGTGTGGTGGTGGTGGTGGTGGTCAAATGGGTGTGGGCGTTGGAGTGGGTTCAATTTCTAGTGGTGTGGGTGTGGGCGTTGATTACTGGAGATGGTGATGTGGGTGTTGATGGTGAAGAATAGACGATGGTGATTCCAATTTCAAATATTTTTTGTTTCAATTTTGGGTTTAGTTTTATGGAGAAGACAATGCTTTTAGATGATGTTATGGGTGATGGTGATGAACAGATCAATGGTGATTCCAATTTCAAGATTCTTTGTTTTGTTTCAGTTTTGGGTTTAGTTTTCTGGAGAAGATAATGTTGTTAGATGATGGTGTGGGTGTTGATTTGTGTATATGTTGATGGTGGGTGTGTTTGTGTTAAGGTGTTGATTTCACGGTGTGGCTGTGGATATTTTTTTAAACAGAGGTAAAATTGGTAGAGCAATAGTTGTTAACCCCGGTTAACTTTTGAACACTTGACATCCAACGAGGAGGGAGGTAATGCTCACCCCCCTTGAAAGGTGGGTGAACAAAAATGAACTATATATTTTATATCAGATTGAACTGACAATAGAATATATATTAATTTTCTAATGGAGACTTTTTACAATGCACACTTTAAGCATCTTTAATGAAATTGGATGGAATATATTGAATCTTGATTTGATTTGATTTGATTTTTTGTATAGATAGTGAAAACATTAAAATACATTTATGGAAAATAAAAAATATAAAAAATTCTGGTGCAAGAACTAATTTTTTTCCCTTTTTTTTGAAGATAAAACATTTAAAAATAGGGAAATATAAGAAAATATAGTTTTCAAATCCAAAAAATTTCCAAATTTTTACCAAATGTGTATTTTAATTTTCTTAGAATGCATACAAAAAATCTCATCGAAAAACATTTGATTATATGCAATTTCATTAAAAGTGCTTAAAGTATGTATCGTAAAAGTACTTATTGAAATATATATATATACAAGGTTACTTGGTAAAGACATAACTACAAGGTCAAAAAAAGCACTTGTTCAAAAGCAATTTTTATTTATTCTATAGCTTTTAATTTTGAATATAAAAATCAATTTTTATTTATTCTATAGCTTTTAATTTTGAATATAAAAATCATATATATATATATATATATATATATATATATATATATATATTCAAGGTTACTTGGTAAAGACATAACTACAAGGTCAAAAAAAAGCACTTGTTCAAAAGCAATTTTTATTTATTCTATAGCTTTTAATTTTGAATATAAAAATCATGTTCTTTCCATTTAGAGAAATACTTAGTTGCTTTTCAAATAAGGATTTATACACTTTGTCATTTTTATTTTTTCATTAAAAAATGTCGATTTTAATGTACGAGCCCAGAGATAAAGGTTATTTTCCATATCATCCTTCTACTGGGTTGAATTGAGAATTATCTATATTTTGACCATGCTAGGTTTAATGTTGATTTTTAATTTAGTTAGGGCTTCTCCAACCCTGTGCAAAACCCAGCGCCATCTCCATTTTCCAGCAAAAATCCCCTCCAACCTAGCTGCATCCCCTGCGCCATGTTTGTTGGGATGAACAATGTCGCATAATATATTGCGTAACACGGTTCATCTTGCGCAAAAATGCCTCCGAACTTTTTTTTTCATCCCTATATTTTTATAAAATCATAGTTTGACCCTATTTATTAAAATCTATTCTTATTATATCCTTTATTTAAAGGTTTTGTTTAATCACATTTGTACCTTTAATCAATTAAATTTATTCCAATTTGGTCCTTTTTATTATTTAATGATTTTGTTTTGATTTAATTATTATTGATAGTAACATTTACAATAAACTAAAATGAAAGTGTAATTTTATTTTTATGCTTTTTCTTTTTTATTTTATGAAATGTAATGTTTAAGTTATTTTAATAATAAATGCAATATTTAACCTAATTAAATTTAATTTCTTTTAATGTATTAATTTTATAATTTCTTATCGTATAGCAATATTATGTTAACTACGGGGTGAAATGTTAATTGTGAAGAAATATTAAAAAAAAAGAATATTCTTTTTAGTGTAAAATTTGGTGCAGTAAATTAGAGATTGAATAATGAAATAGTGTAAAAATTGCATTATTTTAGTGCAAAAGTTGTACCAAAAACACTATTTAGGTTAAAAATGACCTTATAGTGTAACGGTTCAAACCTAAAACATTATCAAATTGAATGAAAGCTATTTACCATCGAATACAATTTAGTTGTTGTGTTTTAACTTTATCTAATCTTGCCCACTTTTTGGCTTCATCCTTTGTACCACCACTAGTGACAATACATTGACCAATTTATTTGATCTTTCTCTTAAGAAAGCAACAACATATCTTTTTATTAAGTTTCTCCAATCTCCACCAAATGGCATTGACCAAAATTTATAATATCAATTTCCAAAGTTTTGGAGAAACTAGAAAGCAATCAAATCTTTTGTTAAAGTTGAGCAAAATCTATCCTCTACCCACTTTAGCATTTTTTTTTTTTTTTTTTTTTTTAAAGGTGATTTGATAATGACTAATTTGGAATGGAAAACATGATGTGATATGATTTGAAAGTTGAAACTACTATAAAGATACATCAAATGTTCAAAATAGTACCATAGTTGTACAATCTAGTATGATTCATTAGCTTTATTTATTTTTATTTTTTTGAAATTAATTATTTTTTTCAAAGTCAAGATTGAACAGGATATACATGGTCCATCTTCCATGATGATGATGATGATGATGATGATGATGATGATGATCATGGAATTTGGTGGGCCATGAATTTTCTTCTCTTTGAAAATAGGGATTTAATCATTTTCCCCCTTACTGTTTACTATATTAGAAATGTGAGGACAGAGTTTGTGATTATTGACTATAAAACCCCTTGAAACTAAGTTATTTATCAAAGACCCCCTTCTGTAACGGAAACCATCCAAATTGGACGTTGACCGTTACTGTTGAGGGGTAAAATCGTAATCTCGACATGGGATCAGGAGAGGTGATATGTACTGAAGGGTATGGAAGTAATTTTATATTTAAAATAAAAGAATTCAGTGGAAGATATGAAGCCACGTCATCTCTCTTCTTCTTTCCCCAAGTTCTTCTTCTTCTTTCTTCTCCACGACCAAGTTCTTCTTCTTCTTCTTTCCCCAACTTCTTCTTCTTCTTCTTCTTTCTTCTCCACGACCAGATGATGGTTGATGATGGTCCAGTCGACAACCATCATCTAAACCCCCACATCCTGATCGGCCAAACACCCTGATCCAAGCACTAATTTCACCAAACCGATCTATTAAAAATAAAAATCTCATTCTCTCTCTCACCAATTTCACCATCCATCGATCTCTCTCTCTCACTCAATCTAATCTCTCTCAAACCTAATACGAATCTTCAAAATCAAAATCCATATCCAAAACCTAACACACTCATCACTCACAGACCTGGTGTGAAGATCGATTCGTCGGATAATGGTGTGAAGATCGACGGCGACTGAGATTGCGTCTGATTTCAGATGCTTGGCAAAGATTCAAGCTCCATATGAAGATTATCCAATTGCTCCATCTCATTAGAGATGAGATGAAGTAGTCTGCTACATCTACAAAACCCACCACCGTGCCGAAGGTTCGATTGAAGGTTCGGTTGAAGGTTGGTTTGTTTCTAGGGTTTGGTTCGGTTGAAGGTTCGATTCTGGGGTTGAGTTGGGTTTTGGGTTTGCTTGGGGATTCTGGGTCAATTGATAGTGGGTCAATCGACGGTGGTTTGATTTGTTTCTGTTTGTGAAAGAGTGAGAGATGGTGGATTTTGAAGAAGATTTTGGTTGTTGTTGATGATTTGAAAACAAAATTGATGTTGATGATTTTGCCTATGTGAAGGATCGATGGAGGACGAGATGGATTAGGGTTAGAAGATGGATCGATGGTGGTGGTGGAATCGGCTTGGATGGAGGATGAGATGGATCGATGTTGGGGGTGGTATGATCTCAAAAGAAGATGGATCGATGATTATTTGTTTTGTTTTATTTTTTTTATGTTTCATTTTATTTTTTTTATTTTTGTGAAATGTAAATTTTGTTTGTTGTAGAATATATGATGAAAATGAGTTTGAATATTGTTGTTCCACATTTTTTTTTTTTTAAATTTGTTTTTAATTAATTTTGTTTTTAATTTCTTATTATTATTATTATTATTTAATTAGAGGGTAAAATAGTAATTTTAAATTTAGAGGGCATTTTGGTCTATTTACCCGCTGCTAATGGTTACATCACGTGTAATCTGATTTTAAAAGGCACAGGAGGGCATTTTGGTCTATTCACGTGCAAAAACATGTCAGAGTTTGGTTCTGGCAAGAAAAAGCTAACAGAAGGGGGAGTTTCAATAATATTTTCATTTCAGGGGATAGACCGGCCAATTTCACCAAACGCTGTCCTCACTTTAACAATAGGGTAAACAGTAGGGGGGAAAACGATCTTTTCCCTTGAAAATATCTCTTCAATAATTTGACAGATAGTAATTGTGGGGTCTACAAAAAAAAAAAATTCAAGAAAACAATTACTCCTTAGCCAGCCAAAACTCACATGTCACATACCAAATAATTCACTTTGGTTCTCATCAATGCAATCATTAACTCTCTCAACTCTCTCAATTAATGGCTTTATGCCCAGTCAGAATTGGATATGAAATGATTTTCTGGTCCCAAATTTAATCATGTCAATACACAAAAAGATCTTTCAACAAGAATAAAGTGGAAGTAAAATTAAACCAAAATAAACAAAATACTTTTTGAAAAAGCATTTTTTTTTAAATTTAAAAACACATAAAACAGTTTTTTACAAAAAAGTATTTGGTATATGGAATGTGGTACTACAAAAGTTTTAAAAAAGATTCTCAGGTGTGGATTTACGGACGTAATTTTCATATAGGATCACTAATTATCTCATGTGACAATTAGTAATACCAAACGAAAATTACGTTCGAAGGTGTAACCTGAAAAGCATACCTACAAAAGAACAATGCTATACTCTCAAAAAGTTTTTCTACTCTAAAACACAATGTTCTAGTAAATATTAGACGCTAATCGGGCGTCAGTCCAACGCCTAGCGCCTAGGCGGCTAGGAATTTATTTATTTATTTTAATTATTTTTCCTATATAGAAAACCAATATTCAATGTCTTCAAAAAAAATTCAATATTCAAATTTTAAAGAGTGTAACTAGGATATAAAAAGGACTTTGATTCCATCTAGATCGATTTATCGGCAAAATCGACCGACAAATTGGCCAAATCACCCTTTTTTTATCCACCGCCTAATACGGCCAATTTTGTCATAATCGGGACAGCCGGAGACCACCTAGCGCCTAGGCTCATTTTTTCGAACACCTCTAAAACATACACATTCATTGCATGCCAATGTATTCATCCAACTTCATCACAAAAAAAATTAAAAAATTAAAAAAATCTCTCGGGTGCAGATTTATGGACGTAATTTTCGTGCAAGATCACTAATTGTCTCATGAGACAATCAGTTTTGTAGCACTATTGACAAAATGACAATCAATAATACCATTCGAAAATTATGTCTGAAGGTTTGCACTTGAAAAGCATGCCTACAAAAGAACACTGATATACCATTCATTGCATGCCAATGTATTCATCCAACTTTATCAACAACAAAAAAATGTATCCATCCAACTATATTGTATAATTAAAGATTCAAAAATGATCAAAATCATCATATTTGGAGATGCTATAAGCCTCAAAAGTAACATCTCTTCATCAAAATACATATCCTCAAAATAAGATCACCACAATCTACAGTAATTTGGTCTTGAGGGTGAGAAACATTACTTGGCAAAAAAAAAAAGGGTAGATTTGATAATTACATATAGCCTCTATAGGGTGTATTATGTATATATGAAAAATTCAAAAGAATCTAAGAGAGAGCCTTACAGAGATTTTATATATTCAATAGCATCAACTGGGAGGGATGTTGTTCTGTGAATAGAGTTTGGAAGCAATGAGCCAGTATAGAAATTCTTGGCAGTGACCATATCCTCAGCTCTAGTAGGAGATTTCTTGATCGCCTCACGATTTTGGGCCCTTTGGGTATCCGAATTGGGGCAGCTTTTATTAACAGGATCATGCAAATGTGAACGAAAATGCTTGCCAATGGAAGGGACTTTTGCGCGAACTCTATGGACTTTCGAGCGAACTCTATTTTTGCCTCGTCGCAAGAGGTTTAGTACAACGGATGACAAATCGCCGTTGTTTGTTTTGTTTTCTCTGTTGATGTGACTTGAAGATTTTGATGCAACTCCTATTTGTTGATCTTTTAGCTCCCTCAATTCCATCTGGTATTTTGCTTTGAGCCATCTCATTTTATGCTGGACTTCCTTCTCAGTACTGTCTGAGAGATCACAGTACATTGAAGGAACCGCAGAAAAAGAATGAGAAGTTGATGAGTGTACAACTGATTTTCGTGCATTTGTTGCCATTTTGCTTTCGACATCTATCTCTTTAGTGTCCTCAACTGTGAATGATGGATCCAATTTTTCATCTTCTTCATCAGAATGGCTCTGTCCAGAGTCGACTGAACTAAGTTCTCGGCTTTCATGTTGACCCCAAATTTCCGGATAGTGCAAGTAGTCTGATTGGCTCGATTCATTTGGTGCACCATCAATCACATGGTGCTCAGATTCATCAACTTCAAAGATAATCTCTTCAAACCGTCCATGCATTGAAGCACATCCATTTCTACAACATTGAAGGTTGCCGCCTTCATTATGTGAAAGATAATCAATGAGGGAACCAGTAGAAGTACCGTTGGAAGCACAATTGTGACAGTAGCGTGGCGTTTCCTCTATTCCTGGCCCTGGCCTCCATTCGGGTACTAAAGAAGCAATCTCCCCATCAATCATGTCTGCTATTTTAGTCACGTCTTGGTCAGTAATATCCAGCTCTGCAACCATTTCAGTGGCCACGCTGAATGCTGTATCGGTTTCAATGTCGAACGGGAAATATATGTTTCGGATACGACCTGGACATCAATGAATAACTGGTTTTGAGTTTTCCAACAGAAATGAAAAGTTAACAATCCATGGAAATGAAGTATGAAAGGAAAAGAAAAGGAACAGGTTCCCAAACCTTCTTTATCAGCAATTCTGAGTTTTAAAAAGATACCACCGTCATCTCTCCTCTTCCCCTTGATACTAATGTCAACATTCGTCGAATGATCTTCGTCATGATGCTCGAAAAGTTCAATTCCATTTGGTTCAACCTCAGCTGAATGATAGCTCCAATCATTTTGAGCTTCATAGCCATGACCATTAGAGTATCCATTACTTGATGAATTACTGCAGTTATGAAGTTCAAGATAAGGTTGCTTAATGAGAGGACTCATGCCATCGAGTTCCCGATAATCTAGTGGCCTCAACTCGGACTGAGCATCGTTGATCTGTAGAAAAGGATCATCTAACAACTCCCTTGCAGAAAGCCTGAGAGACACAGTAGCCAAGCATTTATCAACAAACTGCCGCACCTCCGGATCCTTCACTTTGTACAAAGCATCCGGTTTTTTACCCTGAAGTTAACGAAACATGTCAATGGAATCTAGTCTTTTGATCTTAAGTTGCAAAACATATCGATAGAACAAAGTAAAGAGTGATCTTACAGATATAACTTTCTTGTAAATCTGAGCAGGATGAGTGCATTCACTATATGGATAATCAAAGGTCACCAGTTCCAAAATGCACATCCCAAATGAATAAATGTCAACCAATTCATTATATGCCTCTTCATACACTTCTGGAGCCATAAATTCTGGTGTTCCTGAAGAAACGAAAACACCATAGATATTTATACATGAATTCTACATCCAACTAAACCCACCAAATATTCCAAGATTTTCTATTGGGGAAATCTATTCCGAGTACTAATATGTTATGGTAAAATCAGATTTCATAGATTTGAGTAAGTCAAACATACCAACACAATGAGCAGCATGTGATTTTTTTAGGATTGCAGCAAGACCTAGATCCCCAATCTTCACTTCTCCTTGGTTCCCATTGATAAAAATGTTATCACACTTGAGATCTCTGTGGATCACAGGAGGGTCATGGCTATGGAGATAGAGAAGTCCTCTCAAGATCTGCCTACACCAATGCTTCACTGCTCTGATGTTGACTCTCTTGTGCTTCAGCCTATACCTATCAAAAGCCAAAAAAGCAAATCAGCAAACTGATCAAATGACCCAGAAAGTGAAATCACAATTTGGAAATCAGATAGTTTTGATAGAATTTTGACAAAATCTTACTGTCTCAATGTCCCAGAAGTGAACATTTCAGTGACAAAGTTGATGTTCCTATTAGCAGTATCAACCCAAGAAGTGTAGAATTTCATAATGTTTTTGTGCTTCAATGTCTTGAGGAGATGGATTTCACAGTAGAGCCTCTCGAGCTCTTCAGGACTTTGCAAGAAATCATAAAGCTTGACTTGGTTCCAAGCAACTTCAATTCCTTCAAACTCATCAAATGCTCTGTAACTGCTCTCACCAAACACACCAACAACAAACACAAACACAAACAAACCTCACAAATCAATCCAACTACCCATTTATTAAAACTCATCAAAACACCCAACAAAGATCAAATTTTGCAACAAATCTCAGATGGATTTATGCACAATTCACAAATCCATCCAAAAGAACCAGAAATGTACAAACATCAAAGAAATCTCAAATGGGTATCCAAATAGATGAAGAAAAATCAGGACTTTGGATTCATACACTGTCTTTGAAGCTCCTTTGCCAAGGATTTCATTGTACTGCAACAGTAAAAAAAAACACAAAAATCAACATAAAAATCAAAACTTTAAACTAAAAACAAGAGGTATAGAGAGATGTATATGTACTCTGCCATATCTTCCAGATGGATCAACTTCAACAAACTCAGAGTAATCAGGGTCCAGATGTGTGAGACCATTCATTCTCTAGAAAAAAAAAAAGATGGTCTTTTGTCGATATTTTTTCCTTGTTTTTCTTCTTTGGTATTGTAAGATTTCCCCTTTGTGGGATTTTTTTTTTCTTTTGTTTTCTGACACAACACAACCAAGAGAGAGAGAGAGGAAATCTTTATCATACAAACAACCAAAATAATTGGTACTGCCTTTTAGTTTTAAGTAACTGCAACCCCTTTTGGTCTTTTGGACAGATAAGAAAGGAAGAGAGAGAGAGAGAAGAGAAATGATCAATTGCTACTATTTATTAACATGAAATCATGAATGAGAGAGATAGAGAGAGTTAAAGGACAAGCTTTTGCAACACAGCCACATTTTAGAGGGATACACAAACAGAACCACCCAACCCACCAAGAGGCAAAGAACATGACAAATACAGAGAAAGAGAGACTCTCTCTCTCTCTCCTCTCTTGTGTCTTGTCTGTCTTCTCTAAAAATTTGGAAATGTAAGCCTGCAAATTTGTTGAAAAATAAGAAGAATGAAAAAAAAAAATTTGAGTTGAACAAGTTTCAGACATGGACCCCACTTGTGTGCTTGATGATCTCAAATCTAGACAACCTAATTAAAAATTAATGAAATACAACACATACTTGTTTCTTTGATAATCTCTTTGTCTAATTTTAGTTAAATATATATATATATATATATATATTTTTTTTCTGAAGTACAGTTTTACTTTATACTACTTTCTGATATTTTCTTGCTGTACGGCTGTACCTACACGGCAACAATAAATTTTACTCATTAAAGTGAAGGAAAAATATTTTGTAAGAAAATAATTATATGGATTAATTTAGAGTTGTAGACACTTGAAACTCATATTTGAGTACAATTTGATCCTAAGACGTCTTATGATCGTAAAAATTATTGATATTTTTTCGCTGACTAATGGAATATGAGAGTTGAGAATTTGAAAAGTTCGTTGTAGTCACGTTAAAGTGAAGAAGAAATCCTTAAAAAAATAATTATTATATGAATTAAATTAGATCCTTAAAAGTTAAAACACACATTTTAAGTAAAATTTGATCCTAAAATGTCCTATATGATTGTACAAATTATTGATATTTTTTTTTCATGAGCTAATTATGTGTTCAATATTGACTGTTGGATTCTTCTAAAATGGAATCTGACGGTTGAGAATTTTAAAAGTTCGTACGTTAACGTAAGAAGTAACCGTTTTTTAAGAAAAAAAAAATTATTATATGAATTAAATTAGACCCTTGAAACCCACATTTTAAGTTAAATTTGATCCTAAAACATCTTATATGATTGTAAAAGTTATTGATATTTTTCCACGAGATAATCTTGTGTTCAATATTGATCATTGGATTCTTCTAAAATGGAATCTAACAATTAAGAATTTTAAAAGTATGTTATAGTCACGTTCAAGTGAAGAAGAAACCGTTTTTTTTTTAAGAAAAAAAATAATTATATGAATTAAATTAGACCTTTGAAACCCACATTTAATTTTAAGTAAAATTTTGGGTTAATTGCACCAACTTACCCTTAGTTTAGTAAATATAGTAAGATTTTAAAAAGATACCTACTATTAACACAATCCTCTTTCCACCAAGTTAATCCATTATCTTTAACGGTTGACTAACCTTGACCTTTAGAAAGCCAAATATACCCTTGACAAATCATCTTAAATATAAAATATTTCTTAATTAAAAATTAAAAAATCAAAATTTAAAAATAAAAAAAAACAAGATAATTTACCAACAATGGAGCTCCATCGCCGAAAAAAACAAGAGATCTTTGATGATCTCCTTCTACCGGAGGAGATCAACTTCCTACGGTTCGTAGAGGTGGCTCCTCTGTGAACTGTGGATGTTTCCGTCAGCGGTTGATAGATTATCTTTTTATTATTTATTTTTTTCAATTTTAATTAAAAAATATTTTATGTTTGGGATGATGTGGCAGGGGTATATTTAGCTTTCTAAAGGTCAAGGTTAGTCAACCGTTAAAGATAACGGATTGACTTGGTGAAAAGGAGAGTTTGTGTTAATATTATGTATCTTTTTAAAATCTTGCTATATTTACTAAACTAAGGGTAAGTTAGTGCAATTAACCCTAAAATTTTATCCTAAAAAGTCTTATACGATTGTAAAAATTATTGATAATTTTTCACATGCTAACCTTGTGTTCAATATTGACCGTTGGATTCATTTAAAATGGAATCTAACAGTTGAGAATTTTAAAAGTTCTCTACGGTCACGTTAAAGTTAAGAAGAAACCATTTTTTCAAAGAAAAAATTAATAATTATACAAATTAAATTAGACCCTTGAACCCACATTTTAAGTAAAATTTGATCCTAAAACGTCTTCTATGATTGTAAAATTTATTGATATTTTTTCGCGGTTAATCTTGTAACCATGCTAAAGTGAAGAAGAAACCATTTTTTTTAAAAGAAAAATAATAATTATATGAATTAAATTAGACCCTTGAAACCCGTATTTTAAGTAAAATTTGATCCTAAAACGTCTTATATGATTGTAAAAATTATTGATATTTTTTCGTGGGCTAATCATGTGTTCCATATTGACCGTTAGATTATTTAAATGGAATCTGACAGTTAAGAATTTGAAAAGTTCGTTGCAGAAACATTAAAGGGAATGAGAAACCTTTTTTTTTTTTAAAGAAAAAAACATAATTATATGAATTAAATTAGACCATTGAAACTCACATTTTAAGAAAAATTTGATGTAAAATGTCTTTATGATTATAAAGATCTCATATTACTTTATGCGGGAATAGTCCCATGGTCAGTATTGACCTTTGAACTCTTCTAAAATGGGATCTGATATTCTGATGGTTAAGGATTTGAGAATAGTCCCATGGTCAATATTGACCTTTGAACTCTTCTAAAATGGGATTTGATGGTTAAGGATTTGAAAAGTTCACTGTAGCCACATTTAAGTGAAGGAAAAAAATACATTAAAAGAAAAAGAATTAAATTGGACCCTTGAAACTAATGTTTTAAGTAAAATTTTATCCTAAAACGTCTTATATGATTTATAATCTCATGATACTTGTAGCGGGACTAGTCTCGTTATCAATATTGACCATTGGATTGGGCTAAAACTTGGGTGCAACAGGATGCACCATGCATCCCCACTTAAGTAGGGATGCATGGTGCATCCCGTTGCACTCAAGAACCTCTCGTTGGATTGATCTAAAATGGGATTTGACAGTTGAATGGGATTTGACAGTTGAAAGTTTAAACAGTTCGTTGCAGTCATGTGACGAAACTTAGGGATGTCAATGGGGGCGGGTACGGGGTGGGGATACCATCCTCATTCCCCAAACCCAAATATAACTAGAGTTTCCGTCCCTGCCTCATTCCTCACTTGGGACGGGGACGGGGACAGGGAATCTATATTTGGAGAGAGGGCTCCCGGTAGTGGAAATGGTGGAAACTGTCACCATTTTAAACTGAGTTGGTGAGAATGTCAGTGGGTTAATAAGTTAAGTTTAAAAGGCACCTATTATGGTGAACTACCAAAATTGCCCTTAGTTAATTATTTATGTTATTCAGTTTGGTCTTTTCTCTGTCCACACTTGCAACAAAAACGTCAGTAGGATTTAACTCAGTTACTCTGTCTCTCTACAAATAAAAGTTCAAGGTGTTGCCCCGACTTTCTTCTTCAGTAAAATAAGGTAATATTTCTTCATCCTGCTTGTTTGAATAGTTCGAGCATTTTAGTATTTTGTTAAACTGAAGCCATTGTTATAATTTAAGAACTTTTCTTTTTATTTTCGAGCCTTTTTGAAACAATTCGTGCCTTTTTGCTCATGAATCGAGCCTTTTTGAAACACAATCGTGCATTTTTGGTCATGAATCGTGCCTTTTTGAAAAACCTTTCGTGCCTGTTTGAAACAAAATCGAGCATTTTTGCTACAAAATCGAGCCTTTTGCTTACAAAATCGTGCCTTTTTGGTCATGAATCGTGCCTTTTTAAAAAACTTTTCGTGCCTTTTTGGTCATGAATCGTGCCTTTTTGGTCATGAATCGTGCCTTTTTAAAAAACTTTTCGTGCCTTTTTGGTCATGAATCGTGCCTTTTTGATCATGAATCGTGCCTTTTTAAAAAACTTTTCGTGCCTTTTTGAAACAAAATCGAGCCTTTTTGGTCATGAATCGTGCCTTTTTGGTCATGAATCGTGCCTTTTTGAAAAACCTTTCGTGCCTTTTTGAAACAAAATCGAGCCTTTTTGCTACAAATTCGTGCCTTTTTGGTCATGGATCGAGCCTTTTTGAAACAAAATCGTGCCTTTTTGGTCATGAATCGTGCCTTTGTGAAAAACATTTCCTGTCTTTTTGCTACAAAATCGTGCCTTTTTGCTCATGAATCGAGCCTTTTTGAAACAAAATCGTGCATTTTTGCTCATGAATCGTGCCTTTTTGAAAAAAACATTTCTTGCCTTTTTGGTCATGAATCGAGCCTTTTTGCTACAAAATCGTTCCTTTTTTCTACAAAATCGTGCCTTTTTGGTCCTCATTCGTGCCTTTTAAAAAAAAAAATGTCGTGCATTTTTGGTCATGAATCGAGCCTTTTTGCTACAAATTCATGCCTTTTAGAACTGAAATCGTGCCTTTTAGAATTGAAATCGTAACTTTTTGAACTGAAATTGTGGCCTTTTCAAATCGTGTCTTTTTGAACTGAAATCGTGTCATTTTTAATGGTTTGTGATTATTAATTTGACAGCCTCATGAATCGGATTAGAATAGTAATATCTTACAACGGTCGATGGGAGCAGTTACTCGACGGAAGTCAGAGGTTCGTTGGATCTGATAACCGAGGAATATATGTGTCAAAGAATTTGACTTACGATGAATTGGTGGCGATCGTGCATACTATTGTGAACTATGATGTAAACAAATACAACGTTGATTTGTCATCAATATCAATAGTTCCTGGCAGTACGTGTCGCACATTTATAAGCAATGACGACGATGTCCAGTTTATGCTAGGGGAAGATCGAGTGATCCCTCAAGTATGTGTCAGTCTTATTGAGCGGACAGCTGGAGATGTGTTAGGGAATGATATTCCTCCCCCTGAAAATACCCTACAATTTGGATCCTTTAGTGGTAGCAACCAAGTGTTCACCCAAAGGAGTGGCAGCGAAGGTGGGAGAAACATGTTTGGTGTCCCACAAGTTATGGTTGACCATGCAGATGCCGCTGAGACTCAATTTGGTGATGTGTTTGGTTGTCGAATTGAGCAGTTTGATGCGCAGTACAATGAGCAGAACAATGACAATTACCCGAACCATGAGGTGGATAATGAGGCAAATAATGAACATGTTGATGATTTGCAAAATGCGGATGAAGAGCATGCATATATGCAAACACATGGTAGACGTGTAGAAGGAATTAGTGGCACTACACTAGATATGCCTGGGACTTCCGAGGTCCGTTATAATGTGACAACATCTGATTCTGTTAATGGGACAACTTGGGTTATTCCGGGAGCAAATTCATACTCGTTTGGTACTGGTAGAAGCAGCACCTTGGAAGCGCAAGAACCGAGAACCATGATTTATAAGGGTCAATTTTTCCCGAGTAAAAAGGATTTGAAGAGGCTAGTTGGCGATTTTGCGATGCGTCAGAACTTTGAATGGAAGGTGAAAAGGTCCAATAAGACAACTTTACATCTGATTTGCATCATTGACGACTGTACGTGGAAATTAAGAGCGGTGAGAAGAGAAGAAGGGACTTACTTTCAAGTCAGAAGTTTTGTCAACGAACACACCTGTCCCTTGGAGGAGATTCACCGTCGCCATCGACAAGCTAGTGCAACCACAATCGCAGAAGTCGTTGCACCTAGACTTTAACAAGCCGATGGTCGTCTCATGCGTCCGAAGGACATAATCGCCGATATGAAAACAATGTATGGCATCCAAATCATGTACAGTAAGGCACATGATGCCCTGCAATATGCATTGTCATTGACCTATGGAACGCATGAAGAAAGTTTCCAACTGCTGCCATCTTTTGCATACGTTCTGGAACAGCAAAATCCAGGCACAATCACAGACTTACAGTGCGCAGATGATGGTAAATTCCTTTACTTTTTTATGTCGTTAGGGTCCTCAATTAGAGGTTTTCGGAGGTGTATGCGTCCTGTGATTGCAGTTGATGGTACCCATTTGAAGGGAAGATTCGGGGGTACAATGTTTGTGGCAACTGCACAAGATGGAAACGAACAGGTGTATCCAATTGCTTTTGGGTACGGTGACTCAGAAAACAACCTTTCATGGGAGTGGTTTTTGGAGTGCTTGAGAGGTGCCCTTGGTCATATAGATGATCTGGTTTTCATTTCCGATCGTCATGCAAGCATTGAAGCAGGGATTTCTAAAGTGTTCCCTTATGCAACCCATACCATATGTTGCTGGCATTTTGGTGAAAATATGAAGAAGCGATTCCACAGAAAAGATGTTGCCGACATAATGGATAACGCTGCTAGGTCGTACAGCCAAATCCACTACGATCGCCACATGGAGGAGTTACGTAGGCTGCACAAGGGTGCATACGATTATGCCATTGATGCCGGTCCACACAAGTGGTCCCGTGTTCATTGCCCCCAAAGAAGGTACAGGTTGATGACAACAAATGTTGCAGAGTGCATAAACTCATGCCTAAAATTTGCACGGCAACTGCCATTGATGACACTGGCAGAGTTCATTCGGAATATGCTACAAAAGTGGTTCCACGATCGTCATACAAATGCACGGTCAATGCGTCATCGATTGACCGACGCAGCACATCTTGTGATCCTCAAACGTGTCGAGAAATGCGGTTATATGACCGTAAATGCAGTTGACTGGAACATATTTTCCGTTAGACACAAGGCAAAACAGTGGACGGTTGACTTAGCCCGGAAGACATGCACATGTAACAAATTCCAAATGGACTTTTTACCATGTTCACACGCACTCGCAGCGGCAAGGTACATGACTCTGTCCATTTATTGCTTTATAGTACCTAAACGTGAATCTCACTGTTTTCATTGTTGCAGGGAGCGGAACTTGGATTTCACATCTCTTTGTGCGGACTACTACAAGAGGGAGACACTTATTGATGCATACTCGGTTCCTATAATGCCTATTGGTCATCTTTCTTCATGGGTAGTGCCATCCGACATCGCAGCGCGGGTGGTTTTAAATCCAAGGACAAAGAGACAATCCGGTCGCCCGATGGAGGGTCGACATGTCTCGTCTTCAGAGAGGACAGCCACACAGTCGTGTAGAAGATGTGGACAACCAGGACATAACAGCAGGAAGTGTTCCAACCCGCCTATGGTTAATGAAGGTCCTAGTACTATTGTACCCGAACAATACCGTCGCAAGTGCAGCATCTGTCATTCAACTGGACACAACAAACAAACGTGCCCTCAGAAGGACTCTATCGTGGAATGAATGGAGTCTTACAAGAGGAGACTTGACCCCACATCATAAATGCTGTCATGGAAGCGATTGAAGGGATGAGAGTTGCATTGGGTGCTGCTATAGGGGCTTTTCCATCCTGCTCGGAAGGTTAGAGAAGTGTACTGGAAGATTTACAACTCCCTATATATTGGCACTGAAGATGCTCTTGTGGCTGCTTATCCAACACTAGACGACGAGCATAATAACATATACAGTAGGCCAGAGTTAGTGATGTTTATTTGAGTGCAACGAGTTTCAGCTAGAGAGGACGAAAAGATGAACGATGCAATCATCTTAGGGCTTATGTTTTAGACATGTGTTTTGGATTTTAACTGCTGTAGTTTGTTTATTTCCACAAGTCACCATACCATTGATATACTCATATATGGTATTTTTTTAACTTTTTGTATGCTTTGATAAATGTCAATATATGGTACTTTTTAACTTTGTGTATGCTTTGATATATGTTAATATTTTAGAAATATTTTATGTTCGAAAATATTTTGAATTTAGTTGAACTTTGAACTGCAAACAACTTGAAATAAAAAATTAATAATTTCATTAACAACAGCTCTGTTATGTACAACAACTACAACGTCCTGGAGTTACAATAAACCTCCACGGCCATCTTTTGCCGGATGATGGCCATATCGGCTTCCGTTCAATCGAATGTATCCCTGTTCGCCGTCAGGTACTCAATCATTCTCAACGTATGGGCACCACAGTTTCCCCTGCAATTAACCACATGAACAACCATTAGCATTGATACATTTCTTCACCGATTGGGATAGAATAACAACTTGAAATAGTCATACCCCGATTCCTGTTGGGGCACCCGGTCGGCTGACACAAATAACATCTGAAACGGCCCATCCCTCTTTTTGTAAGTCTTGTCACCCGGTTGTCTATTCCTGTGAAAGTGCACCGTATAGAGCTGAGAGGGTAGCAAATAGCGCAGACATGCAAACTGGGCATTCCTGTGCCTAAATGGGACATCCCGTCTGAACGGGTCAAACACAAGAATGTGCCCATACTGCAGATCGATGCTGGCCATGACCCAATGCATACCTCCAACGTTGCAAGGAATCAGAACCTGCAGGTGTTTCTCCAAGGTGTTATCAAAACTCGAATAAACATAGACGCAAAACTCGAATAAACATAGATGCAAAACTCGAATAAACACTTACAATGTCAACATCGTGCCAAGGCCGATTCCCTAACGGGAGCTCCCCACGGACCACCATAAGCTCATCACGGGACCACTGCTGCTTAAACACAGACCAACCTGATGGGGGTTTCCTCTCCTCACCAGTGCCGATTCTGTCCCATTGGTGATCTAACAATGTCTGAAAGAAAATTAACTGAAACGTTAGGCAGAAGATGTATGAACACATCAATGTCGAAGCGAAAACCGTATAATATTAACACTTACAAAGAATTGTGAATCCAGTATGTTGATCCTCGAACCGTAGACAGTGGGGTGCAATCGCTGACGCCTCCGGACAATCTTCAAGTATGCGTCAATGTGCTAAAAATTTGAACAGTTTGTATTGTTAGGATGCAACCATTTATGACTGAGTTTTATAAAGACAGTTCAAGGAAGGAACATACAGTATCCTCCAACTCCATGAAGTTGGTTTGCAACCGGTGGAACCAAGTGACAGGAACACCAACTGGGTCGTGCAGATCCACATCACGTCTGCATAAGTAGGGAAAAAGTTACATAATACTGACTTACATATTTGTCAAAAAAAACTATAAACAGAATGTAATACTTACAATTCCCCGACATGCTCCTCTTGTAGTCTGCGTACGCCGCAAGCTGTTCAGGATCTAACAGTCCATGTGGATTCCATTCATGTGTCGGCGGCGGCATCACCCGTGCCCTCTTTGGTAGACAGGGGTCTGTGTATGGGCTCCGTTCCATCCAACCTCGACGTCGAATCCGGTCTCCACGCCTTAGGGGTGGGGGAGTCTGTTCCGGACCATGGCGATCGGTGCGGTCTGAGGAGGAACTCGGTCCCTGTTGATCGACCTGTGACCGTGGAATCCGAAGAACCAAATCTCTCCTCGAGGATCGCCTGGAGGGGTCGGCTATGCTTTGGTCGATCGGAGGCTGCGACGTGCGGTCAGTGGACAGCTCATGGATTTCAACAGGATCATGCAGCAGCTGTGATGAGCGGTCTGCGGTGACTGCCTGCGATGGTATACGTTCCAATAATGCTGTCTCTATATCAGCGGGGACCGCCGGTTGTCCTAACGCATCAGGAGCCTGCTGCTCGGGTACTGTGTCTGTAGTATATGCCTCCCCATGTCTGGCCCCTGAGCCTGTCTCATCATGATCAGTACCTGTCCTGCCTGTACTGAATGCACCATCATGGTCATGAAATGGTTGGTCATCGAACGGTGGATCCTCCTCCATACGCCCCTGCGATGGCGGACCCTGCGACGGCGGACCCTGCGACGTCGGACCCTGTAGCGTCCGAATCATAGCCACCAACTCCAGATGCTGTGAATTTCTTTTCTCTTCATTCTTTTGGATAGCATCCATGACATCCGTCCGTAATGTTCGAACAGCATCCATCACTTCTGCTAATTTCTGCTCCCAGCCCTGAAAGGATTGCAGACTCTGTCAGTACTAAAACTATTAAGTCAATGGAAAGTAAAGCATGCGGTTAAAAAAATGCTGATGTACCTCCGGATGGTCTTCAACGCCTTCAGGTTGCTGACCTTCAGGTGCAGGCCGTCTGGGCAACGTGAATCGTACCCGCCTACGCCTCACGGGAATAGGACTGCGACCCTCCGGGTCTGAATCACTAGGTCTAGGTCGTGGTTGTCTGGCTTGACTGAAAGGTATCCGCCTAGACCTCGTGGGACTCTCAGTACCAATGTCAACCTCCGGCTCTGAGCCCTCAAGATCATAAGGTGCAGAATACTGAGGATCCATATCACTAGGTCCGTAATATGATTCCTCTGTATCACTGGGTCCGGCAGTCCTATGTCGATCGGGATCCGGGCGGTCACGAGGTAAATCTGCGGCATCGTCATCATATAAACTGCCTCCCAGGTTTATGCCTTCATAGTACTGTTGATGCCTCTCAGCCTCCGTAGGCACCAATTCAGCCCGCGCAAACATCTGCAATCGGAGTGACATCATTGTAATTGCAAACATACTGAAAATAATAAACATTAACAACATCAATACTTACCCTTTCAGTGAAAATCTTATCCAGCGTTTTCCCCCGTGGTCGCGCAGTCAACTCCCATTTCAGAATACGTGGAGGGGGTAGCTCGATTACCCTGCGTTCCCCACATTTGTGCTTATTGCTGCTAAGGTCCGGGATAACCTCAAAAGCAAATATCTGCATAATAGATAACACATTAGTGATATAAAATATTTTCTATTAAAGTACGGCTGTAAATTATAAATTCTCACCAATAATGCGTGCACTAGACCGTATATGTTATACGTCTCAGTGGTGTTAGCCGTGGCCTGTTGTTGCTTTCGTTGTTCGGACCGCTGCTGTTGACCATCCAAAGCATGCTTCAAACCAGATATAGTCCGCCTATACACGTATGCACCCCACGGGAATGCATCAAAAGCGTCCAAGTCCTCAACTAGCTGAAACTGCCATAATGGAATTTTATATCTCTCGTCCACCCCCATCAGTATCCAGTTCAGCAAAAACAATAATGACAGCTTCACCGCATCGTACTGCTGCTCAAAAAGACCACTCCGCAGCACCGCTTTCAGGTCTTCATTCTCTACGACTCGACCCCGAAAGTATCGGTCGTGTATGCCATTTTGTACCATCTCATAACTTGCTGGGTCGGGAATGATTCCGAACTTCAATCCGGTGATTACACAGAACTCAACCCTGGAGAACCGGACCGTATGCTTACCCAACAAAAATCTCATCTCATCTTCTGGCCCGTCGTGATGCAACTCGCGCAAAAGCATCCGATGGACAATTCCAGCCGAAAAATTCATCTCCTGATGCATGTGAAGTAAATGACCGAAGCAGGACTCAGTAAACCGACGATGGTCTTCCATCCGAAGAAGTTCATGTACACTTTCAAGTGCGTTGTGGACATCTGTAATGTCATTCACATGGTCATGCCGAATAATTTTTCCGTGGAACCATTCTCCCACAGGGATTTTCAGGAAATCCTTCAGATTCACCCTCTGCATATTCACATTAAAAAAAAACCATATCAGTTCATGAAAACTCCTAAAAAATCAAGGTTCAAAAAAGGCTCGAATGCAGTTCAGAAAGGCTCGAATATAGTACAAAAAGGCACGATCACAGTACAAAAAGGCACGATCACTATACAAAAAGGCACGATCACAGTGTCAAAAGGCACGATCACAGTGCAAAAAGGCACGATCACTATACAAAAAGGCACGATCACAGTGTCAAAAGGCACGATCACAGTGAAAAAAGGCACGATCACAGTACAAAAAGGCTCGATTACTATACAAAAAGGCTCGATCACAATACAAAGTTCAAAAAGGCTCGAATACAGTACAAAAAGGCACGATCACAGTGTCAAAAGGCACGATCACAGTGAAAAAAGGCACGATCACAGTACAAAAAGGCTCGATTACTATACAAAAAGGCTCGATCACAATACAAAGTTCAAAAAGGCTCGAATACA
Organism: Acer yangbiense; assembly: GCA_008009225.1. NCBI lineage: Eukaryota > Viridiplantae > Streptophyta > Magnoliopsida > Sapindales > Sapindaceae > Acer > Acer yangbiense. The sequence continues at coordinate 11,167,383 of CM017763.1, forward strand.
GTACAAAAAGGCTCGAAAACAGTTCAAAAAGGCTCGAATACACTAAAAAAAACGCTAGACATAAATGTACAAAAAGGCTCGATCAGTTCAAAAAGGCACGATTACAATACAAAAAGACTCGATCACAGCACAAAAAGGCACGATTACAATACAAAAAGGCTCGATTACAACACAAAAAGGCACGATCTCAATACACAAAGGCTCGATTACAACACAAAAAGGCACGATCTCAATACACAAACGCTCGATTACAATACACAGTTTATAAAGGCACGATTACAACACAAAAAGGCTCGATTACTATATCAAAAGGCTCGATTACAAAACACAGTTCAAAAGGCACGATTACATCACAAAAAGGCTCGATTACAACACCAAAATGCTCGATTACAATACACAGTTCAAAAATGCTCGATTGAAGTTCAAAAAGGCTCGATTCAACTACAAAAACGCTCGACTGAAGTTCAAAAGGCTCGATTCAACTACAAAAAGGCTCGATTCACAAAAAGGCACGATTTAACTACAAAAAGGCACGATTTAACTACAAAAAGGCACGATTCAACTACAAAAAGGCTCGATTCAACTAATCAAACCCAGATCTTCATCGTTTTCAAAGAATTTTTTTTCCTAAAATAAAACCCTAACCTAACCTGATCAACAAACACACAATCTTATTCGAAAACGAGAATCAAAATGCTTACCTCACTCCTTCTGCTTCGCCGTTCAACTCTCGTCGACATCGCTACTGTTCCGGTGGCTCACCGTCGGATTTTGGTTCTGTTGTCCGTCCGTTCCTCTGTCAAAGGTTTTTCTTTCAACGTTTGAAAAAACTCACAAACCGACAAATGAAGGGGTATTTTTGTCTGGTCACCATAAATGGTGCCTTTTAAACTTAAGTTAATAAGTTGGTGACTTTTCCCCAAAAGGCACCCCATAAAGTGCTATTTAAATTTCGAACCCGCTCCCGGTACCCGCCCCATCTTGCCCCGTCTTGTTTGATTAATACAATATTAATAATTATACACCTTATATTGTACGCCACAATTATAAATGTCAATCGGTCTTTAAAAATATTAAATGATTGAAGAAAAAAAATTAGTTAAAAAAGTAAATAAACTCTAATTCATAGTAAGTCTATCGCAAACTAAATTACCAAACATACGAATATTACACCGTTCTTTTTCAATAAAAATGAACTTGAAATACAAAATCACCATAATTAAATATGCGAAAAGAAAATAAATATTGAAAGTTTAACTCCTGATATTTATCTAAGAACAAGTGTTAATGACAAAAATGTGACCATGCATCTTCCATCTCCATGTACACCTGTATAAAAAAAAAACATTACATTTTAATTGTTTATAAGAAAAAAGTTTCTTCCCAATTATATTTTGAAAGTAAATTGAAGAAATTTTTTTTTAACATAATTGTGTTTTTTGTTTCTTAATCATCGTTTATTAATCATCCATGCAACATATTAATTCAGGTATAGGGCAGGGATGGAGCGAGGACCAAAATACTATTTCCTGCCCCAAAATTAATTAGGTTTTAAAATCAAATCTCATCCCCGTCACATATCCCAATTAACATGTACCAAACATGCCCCAAACGAGATGGGTCCCCACGGAGCCCTATACCCATGGAGATTTTTGACATCCCTAACGAAACTCTATCATAGCATGACGCTTCGGGACATGCTAGAGATGGAAATCACATATGGGTCCGTTGTATGTGATTTCCATCAACATACTTCACTATTTCTTTAGTGGTATATTGGTATAGTAACAACAAATGGACCAAAAAAAAAAAGGAAAATTGCACTAAGCGACAACTTGTGCCATATACACAAACATCATTGGAATTCGTTGACCAACATTAGAATTGACGTTTGACTCACCCTAACTCATGAAATGACCAAAATGCCCCTAGTTAGTTACTTTGATATTATGTTTAGAAATAAATTCTACCGTCGGTTGAGGAGGGAGGAGATTGACATCTCCTCACTATACAGGAGATCGACAACCTCCTCTGATCTGGATAAGATCGTGTAGATCTCCTCAACTGGAGGAGATCACGTAGATCTCCTTTGATTTTTGGAGGAGATCGCCCAAATCTCATCCAAATCGAAGGAGATTGCACATATCTTCCCCAAATCGGAGGAGATTAGGCATATCTCTTCAATGGTGAGGAGAAGCTGGTCTTCTACCTCCGCTAGTAGTGGAATCCCTTATAGCCCTACCACCGATGGAGTTTTTAATTATTTTTTAATTATTTTCATTTTTTAGTTTTGCTTCTCTTTTATAATTTTTACAATTTAATAAATTTTGGGGTAGTTTTATAATTTCCTAAAGTTTTAATTATTAATTTCTATGCAAAAGACAATTTTACCTTTGAATTAGTTTGTACATCAGATAATCAACGAATTCCAATGGATATTTTTGCAATTATGTCAAAAGTTATTGCTAAGCGCAATATTGCCTAAACTCATGGAAAGTAGTTTCAATTTTCCTAAAATAATAATAAAATAAAATAAAAAATTGTTTTTCAAATAGTTGAAGAGTTTAGTAAAACTTTAAAGACAAGTAAAATAATACAAAATTTTATTCTCCAACTTAAATTTTGATTTTTGATCATTATTAATTAATTTATTTTTAAATCTAACGTGTTTACTAATCATGAATCATATTTAGGAAAGGGAATTAAGTTCCTGATTTATGAATTTCACTGTTTATTAAGGGGTCGTTTGTTTTTTTTTTTTTTTCTGAAGACTGAATAGTCCTGAATTTTTCTGAAGATTGAATGGAGATTGAAATCTGAACCTGAATGACATGTTTGTTTGTTTTTTTCCTCACATCTGAATGTATTGTCAACATATTTATTTTTTTAAAATAAAATTGTCTGAAAATAAGTAATTTTACATTTATACCCATACTAATTATAAGAAGTAATTTAACATGCATCATTCTTTATAAGATTTTGTATATTCTTCTTCAAACAAAGTTCAATTTTAAAAAAAAAAAAAAAAAAAAAATTTATCAAAGAATATAATTTTGCATGTTCTGCTAACAAAGTTCAAGTTCAATTTATTGTTAAAAAAATGGTTTCAAGTTCAACATGTACCAGAAGCCAAATAAAAAAAAGTTCTTGACTTTTTTTTTTTGAAATAGTTTCATGAATTATATATATAATTATTCTATAACATCTTCAAGCCACGAAATCTACTCAATACGGTAGACAAATTTATTGAGTACTAGATGAATGGTTAGATAAAAAAAAAATACAGAGTTCTTACCAGGATTTGGTATGAGCTATAGAAATTCAATTATTTAATCCCATGAAAATTTTAGTATGAGAAGTGATTAGGGTTTTTTTTTTTCTTTCTAAAACCCGTTTACAATAAGAAATATGTTAAGAATTCTACACTATATCAAATTAGAATAAATTTGGAAATGTATCTTCTTTGGGAGGATAGACTTGGAAGTGAATAATTTAATTGTAATCTAGTGATTTGGAATTAAGTTAAAAATCAAGATTTCTTACTTTTTATTTTAAGTTGTTTTTTGATATTTTTAAGTTGTTTGACCACTTAAAAAAAAAAAAACAAAACAACTTAATGAGTTCAATTTAGACCTATTAAGTTTTAAGTAGAAAAAACAAACGACCCCTAAATTTTTAGGGAATTAAATTCTATGTACCACTCTCACAAATCATGAATTAAGTTCCTGATGGAAAGGGAACTTGATTCCTCCCACCCACCATAGGAATCAAGTTTCTTTTCCTGATTGAAAAAAGAATTCATTATATATTTACTAAAATATCCTCATTAAAAAAAAAAAATCTTCTTCATGATTATTTACTTTTGTTTTTAATTTTCGTAAATCATATTGGTTTACTTTTTTTTTTTTTTTAAATCTTCATATTGGTTTACATAATTAATAATTTATATTATTCTAGCCGTGTGATTTCTAAATAATTCATCTATATATATATGTTATTGTGGCTTCGTTTTTTTTTTTTTTTAATCAAGTTATTTCTGTAGTTCTTTATCTAATTAGTTCAAATATTACAATATAAAAATATTAATTATTATAATTATAGTGTTATGAGTAATATAAAATATATTTTTTCATACTAATAAAAAAATATTTCATCATGTTTTATACATAAGGGTATTTATGTAATCAATTATGTATCATTCCGATTCATTAGTTTAAGTAAACACTAAAATAAAATAAATTTGATTCTATTTTCGATTCCTAAATTGTTAGTAAACACTGGAATGTAATTTAGTAACTTGATTCCGATTCCTCTCGATTCCTCTCGATTCCCTTTCCAATGAAACTTGATTCCGATTCCATCCATTCATGATTAGTAAACGCGTCCTAAGTATCTAACGTCAATCAAGTAAGAAATCTCCCCCACACTTTGCTAGCAAAAGTGGGTCCTAATTTATATTTTATTACATTGACTTTTCATTGTAAACAACAGATAATTCAGTGCTGGAAATAACTCAAAACAATAATTCAATGAGAAGTTCCCTTCAAATAAAAAATATATTTATTTGTTAATGATTAAGGTTGTGGGTGTTATTAACAACTTAAAATATTATGTGTAAATTAATGTTGGTGGGAGCTTATATATATAATCTCTCTCTTATAAAAATGATATAAGAAAACTATATATATAATCGTTGATTTAACTCTCAAATTCAAATATATTTAATCATTTACAATTACATGTGTGGTATTTTATTTTAGGGGAAATTACACCGACCCCCTTGAGGTTTTACCCAAAGACATTCAAATGAAAAGGTTTCACTATTCTTCACTTACAGTCTTACACCCTCCTATTTAACTGTAGTTTTTGGTTATTTTTAATTGACCAAGTTTGACTAAAAAAATGTCAAGAATATCCTTGAATAAACAAAACAAAATCAATTAACTGAAATTGAATAAAAATATGATATAATAAATATATAATTTTAAATGAAATCAAATAAAAAATACATATAATTAAATGAAAATGAATAAAACAAATAAAAGACCTTAAAAAAGCAGACCTTAAGGAAAATTAAATAAATTAATCAATATAGTAAATAATATTAATTAATGAAGTAAAGAAATGTGAAAAAAAAAAAAAAAAATTAGGGGCTGTTTGTTTTTTTCACTATAAGACTTATTGTCTCTTATATATTAAATTAAGATAAATCAGTTTGTTTGTTTTTTCCAACTTATATAAATAAGATATATATGTCTTTTAGAAAAAGTAAAATTTTTTGACTTTTATCTTATTCAAAAAGTGATACGGTAGAGTTTTTTAATAAATTTCCACAAATGTCCTATAACAATTCATACATTTATAATTTTATCCACACATAATAAAATCCTAAAATTCAATTTTCCAAAAATTTCCAATTTTGAAGAAACCCTAACACAACGTAATCAATTTTATATTTATAATAAGTCATTCAAAATAAAAAAAACAAACATATCATAGTATCTTAATTTATAAGACTTATCAATATGTCTAATAAATTAAGGTCTTATAAGACTTTAGATAAAAAAACAAACAGCCCCTTAGTGTAGGAGGCTTGCTCCTCCTCCATTTTTATTACAATGGAGGAGCCGAGCTGCTGTTAGTATGTTAGGGATCGATGTTAAATATTATTTTTATATTTTATTGAATTCTTGTTGTATCAAAATAAAATTATTTTTAAAAGATCAAAATAGCCTTATACCGTTAGAGGCTAACTGAGTATTGTTAAGTTCATGGGTCTGAATGTAGAATAATTAAACTTGTTCATGTGAGTGTCTTTGGGCTAAACCTTAAGGGTGTGAATGTAATTTCCCCTTTATTTTATGTAAATTCATAAGGAGATTTTCTCCTTACAATCCAATTTTATCTTGGGATAATTACCTCGGTGGCCATTAATTTGATGACAAACTATCAAAATGGCCACTGGAATGGGAATTGGTTTCAAAATGGTTATTTTTGGTGAAAAGTGTGACACTAATAGCCAATCCATCAAATGAGTGACATTTGGTAAATAAGGGGATGCCATTAATTTATTTTAGATGTTTTTTGAAAATCAATTAATTTTTCTTTTGTTTTTTCAAACGAATAATTATATTTAGTATGTGTATATACGTATAACATATCTCAAACATATATATATGTATATAGTCTTTTTATTGTCAGTTCCTTGCATGTGGGCTATCGGATTTAAAAGATGCTTTGACAAGTGCATGCAGCCAAGTTAAAGTATTTAAATCCAATGACCCACAGGCAAAGAACTGATATATTTTACATCAGTTCGAACTGACAATAGAAAAACTGTATATATATATATATATATGTTTGAGATATGTTATACGTATATACACACACTAAACATAATTAGTCGTTTGAAAAAACAATATATATATATATACAGTCTTTCTATTATCAGTTCAAACTGACAAAAGATATATCAGTTCCTTGCATATGGGCTATTGGATTTAAAAGATACTTTGACAAGTGCATGTAGCCAAGTCAAAGTATTTAAATCCAATGACCCACATGCAAGGAACTGATATATCTTTTGTCAGTTCGAACTGATAATAAAAAAATTGTATATATATATGTTTGAGATATGTTATACGTATATACACACACTAAATATAATTGTTCGTTTGAAAAAACAAAAGAAAAAATTGATTTCCAAAAAACATCTAAAATAAATTAATGGCATCCCCTTATTTACCAAAATGTCACTCATTGGATAGAATTGAATGAAATGACCATTAATGTCACACTTTTCGCAAAAATGGTCATTTTGAAACCAATTCCCATTCTAGTGGCCATTTTGATAGTGTGTTATCAAATTAATGGTCATCGGGGTAACTATCCCTACACACTCCTTTTCTAAAGACACTTCAGCTTATTCCAAAATTATCATTTTTATTTTTTAAAAATACTCCATCCTAAAAACAAGCCGATTAGTCGAAGACCGACTAATTAGGCTGATTTGGGCCATTTTACCTCAGTGATCCGCCGACCAGCTGAATTGAGCCTATTAATCGGACTAGGCAGCCAATTTTTTGAACACTAGTTTTGACACTCTATTCTTATATCACTGTAGATAATATGTCAAAAGGCAAATTATTTGTTTTTTTTTTTTTCTCATTATATGGTGATAAATCCTGCTGGACTTGCCCCGCCCCCAACAGTAGAAAATGATATGTGCTAGAGAGGGTGTTGTGTTTATCATATGCAAGGGTAGAGCAGAACAAGTTGCAAAGAAAGTTAATTTCAGAAAATTCAAACAAGGTCAGTCATTTAATTTCCATCTTCACTCAAGGTAGTACAATAAGATTCTACCGACAGTTTTCAATAAGTTTGTCATTTCTGGAAATAAATAATAGAAAGGTAGTATGATACCCATTGTTTGAATTTGTCATCGGCATCATTGGTAATCGGGAGTTTTGATATATTTGATATGAATATGATTTAAGACATTGTTTTGTTTTTCTGGTGTGTTTTTTTTTTTATTTTTTTATTCATCATTTGTTTTTCTAGGGGTTTTGATATATGAAACTGTCTATAGTGTTTAGAATTTGTTTTTATCTATTTTAGTAATTTGAATTAGGATAAAATTGTCAAATAAAAAAAAAATGGAGTGTAAAAAGATATTTAGTAGATTGCCAGCATCTCTCATTCATAAGTCATGATATCTGAAAGGAGAAGGGAGATTATATATAATCTCTCTCTTATAAAAATAGTACAAGAAAATTATATATATATATATATATATATATATAGAGAGAGAGAGAGAGAGAGAGAGAGAGAGAGAGAGAGAGAGAGAGAGAGAGAGAGAGAGAGAGAGAGAGAGAGAGAGAGAGAGAGAGAGAGAGAGAGAGAGAGAGATTCCTTATTTTAATTTCGGTCAGAACCACCATGAAATCATATCGATTTAAATGAAATTTGTTCTGAATTTTTTTGTGGATGATATGTTCATCGAAATCTGCCTATGAATAAAATTTGAGAATTTTTCAAGCACTAAAACTAACTTTCTTGAATTTCCTATATTTCGCTCATTTTTTCGACGCCTTCATATTTTAAATAATCAGGATAAATAATTCTAGTACTTGAAAAAATTTCAAATTTTATTCATAGATACCTTTCAATAAACTTATCATCCGCACAAAATTAAAAAAAAAAAAATCAGATCAAAATCCATTCAAATCGATGTGATTTTATGGTGGTCCTTATCGAAATTAAAATAAGAGATCCCTTATGAGAGACTCAATATATATATATATATATATATATGTTGGGAATTTGAACCGATGAACGTGGAAACAACATGCTTAATATCCGTCGATAACTCATAGCAATTAACGTCTATAGCAAAAAAAATAAGATGAGAGAAAATAAACAATCACACAATATAAGATATACGTGGAAAACCCTAAATCAGGGAAAAAAACCACAGGTTATCAGGACAATAGAGAAAGTTTCAATATATGATAAATTGTTACAATCATATACACTAGAATTCTCTCTAACACCTTAACCCCAAACCACAGATAATCGAGCCTTACCGAGCCCCTAAGCTCACAACTGAGCTTATATCCTAGCTCTATGCTCACAACGGTTATTGGGTCCTCCCCTGAGTATACCCCCGAATATCCCATAGGTCTCCCCTGAATATCTCCCTCGAATCTCTCCTCTAGATCCCTAGATATTCCTTGGATCCCTCCTCAAATATTCCCATGGGTCTCCCTCACTCTCTGATATTACAGGTGTTCTTTTGCTCCACACAAATAATCTAGTTATAAGGTTCTATTTATAATAGTTACTGGGAGTTTAAACCTACAAGAAAATCCATCTCCTATACGCACAAGACTTTCTTGTTTCACATAAATACTATTTCCTTTTATACAAAAATCTTCTTGTAAAGAGAAATCATTTTCCTTCAAGTATAAGAACTTCCCAAAAAGAAATAACTTCCTTTTCCGTTGAAGATTTCCCGTTCTGCACAAATATCTGTCAAACTGCAGTGGGTACCGCTGTCTGTAGCACAGTGTTTCCCACAACGTGAATCTCTAGCATTGGACCGTTATGCAATGCATGGCACAAGGCACATCGGTTTCTTCATTGATGGAAACCGCTCCCTAGATTGTTGTGCAAGGCACATCGCTAGGGACAGCGCTAGACATAGCGCAACTCTTCAATCTTCGTTTCTTCAGTTCTTCTTGGTCTTTAAACCTTCTTCAAACACCAACTCCAACTTCCAAACGTTCCTCACATCTCCAGTAAGTTTTTTGTTTCACTTGAGAATATGAGCCAAAACCTAACAATATATATAAAATATTTGATTTAACTCTCAAATTCAAATATATTTAATCACTTACAATCACATGTGTGGTATTTTATTTTATGTAAATTTGTAAGTCATAATATTTGAAAGGCGAAAATTTTCTTTTTTGACAAGGTTGGTTTCGGTGGTTTGCCCCTCGTACCTATACTATGAGGTTATGAGTTCGAGTCAGCCGCCTCCCTAAATCCCGGACTATTGTTGTTGATGCTTTTGGGTGTACTAAATGCACTGAGAGAAAGATAATTAGCTTTTTATTGACCCGATATTAAGGGGTTTTACATGAGCTTAGAAAAAGAGTGACCTGATATTTCTCTTAACTAACCTCACTTTATGTAAGTTTGGAAAATTACTAACATGATGGAAAAGACATATAAGATATATATTTCTCTCAACTAATCTCACTTTTACATGAGCTTGGAAAATTACTAACCCGAGCTAAGAAATATTCTCTTGCTTGGATCGAGCTGATCTCACGGCTCTAAAAAAAAATACCCATCTGATATTTTTCTTAGCTGGCCCCAATTTTCTCTGTGTTTTTTCACTTCCCCTTCCTTTGATTCACTTTTCTCTATTTATAGTGTTTTTACACATGGAAGCCATGTGTTAATCATATGTAGCTCCGTCTTGATGACTCATTAACTCTCCTAAAACTCACATTGGTATTTTTCTGATCAGCGTAACAACTGTCTTTATGTTGATCTTAGCTCTTGACACGTGTTTCATCAGCTCGGGTCAGACTTTTGCGGATCTAGCTTCATCTTTATTTTCTTTTATTTATTTGCCAAGTGGCACTGATTGTCAGCTCGGGTCGGACCTTTATATATCCGACCTCTTTTTTTCTCTTCTCTTATTTCTTTGCCAAGTGGTATTCATTGTTAGCTCGGGTCGGACTTTTACGTATGTACAACTTAGGGGTGGACATGGGTTGGTTTGAGTTGGGTTTAACTATATCCAAACCAAACCATTATAAAATCGGTTTAATTTTTTACAACCCAAACCAAACCAAACCATTTATAAGGTAAAACCAAACCAAACCAAACCGATAAAAATCGGTTTGGTTCGGTTTGGTTTAACGGTTTAAGAAAATAATTACATTATTTTTTTATTTGAATAAATTTAATAATAACAAATTATCAATATAAGTAGTTAAACCAATTATCAATAAGATAAACAATAATACTAATTTATAATACTAAATTTAACTCACGTGCAGAACGATAATCGTTAAAAAAAAAAAAAAAAAAAAAAAAAAACTCAACTGTAGAACGCCTAAAACTTATAAAATAAAACTAAATCGTTTAAGCTTCTAAATTAATAATATCTACCACCGTTTAAGTAACTACTTTGGAGTTCGAAGTTCACTTCTTGTTGCATTGGGTTAACTTTAGTTTTTATTTGTTTTATTCGATAATTTAATTCATATGTGTGTATATATATATATATATATATAAGAGTATGTAATGGTTTGGGTTGGGTTGTACGGTTTGATAAAACGCAACCCACAAACCAACCCAAACCAATTGGGTTGCTCAAAAACAACACAATCGGTTTATTTTATTTAACCAAACCAAACCAACCCGCTTAAACTGGTTTGGTTTGGGCAAGTTGATCGGTTTGGCGGTTTGGGTGCCCACCCCTATGTACAACAATTGTAATATTTAAGGAAAAAAAAAAAAAGGAGAATTTGTTTTATCCATGTAATTATGGATGAAACAAAATGATTTTAAAATAAATTTTTAATCGTTTTTAATCTTTCAAAAGCTTCATTTAAAAATCTTATACATTTATTAAAAACCTCCACGTTGTGAAAGAAACTACTATGCACCCGAGTTTTTCTTTGCGTTGCTGATATAATTGACGAACAATTAAACCATTGAAATTTATTAAATTTTAACAAAATTCAATTAACTTTCACTCAATTGATTTTAAACTTATCTTCTATTCATTACTTATAACTAAATCATTAATTCGAATTAGAAAATCTATTATGCACCATGAGTTAATTTGCATGTGATGTGTATAGTTGATTGTTATAAACCTAAAGTTCAGTCATTTGTACAATATAAATGAATAATTAATTATCATTATTTTTTAAATATGAAAAATAATTTGTCTAATTTGTCGGCAAGGACATTAAAGGAATCTAAAAAAGTTTTAAGAATAATTGGTCTTTTTTTTTTTTTACAAACCAATTAAAATATATAGATAGTCTTTGGATAAAACATATTATTTATTTTTTGTTTAATTTTTGTTATATATAATAAGCATTGCATATGCAAGACTAATAAATCTTACAATTCAAAGCAGGCCAAGCTTTGTTTAAAAAGTTAATCAAATTATTAGCCCGGGTTAGTTTGACCAATAATAAAATGATTATTTTGTTTAGTAAGAAAAAGCTTCAATATGCGTCTTGGTGTATACGTTTAGCTCACTTATATTATGTCACATGATGGTATAAATTTTCCATATGATTGGTTATCCATACCAAATGAATTTTGTGATTCTATACGCAACCGGGGTCGCATAACCTTTGCGGTCCCGTAGTGCAATTTTTGTAAAAAAACATGTGAGGTATGTGCATTTAATACGTGGGACCCATATGTTTTTTTTTACAAAAATGCACTACGGGCCGCAAAGGTTGCATAACCCCGGTTGTACAAATCATTTCTCTTTTTTTTAATATACTTTTTGACACACTAAACATCCCTCTTATTTAGTACGGTGAGGTTGTATAAAATATATATTTTTTATACAAGAAAAAAATCTCATTTAGAAAAAGAAATTAAAATAGCTTTTATTAAAAGAGTGTCAAAAAACAAATCAAGTTTGTTATTCTTTATTTACTCAATTTCGATTAAATATCACATATAAAGTAGATACAAAATATCATTGACTATTTCAAAATATTTACAATAATATCCTTTAAACAAAATATTTACAATTATATATACAACACTAAAAGGAAATATATGCATTTAACTCTAATATTTACCTTCTAATTATAGGGCTAGTTTAGTAATGATGTAGCTTTTAAAATAATTACCGCTAGCTATGTTGAAAAAAATAATAGGCAATTATTTGGTTAACATTGTTGCTGATAGACTTTAAATTGTATGCATATGTTTGGTGAATTGTAACGTTAATTGACGTAAATTTATATAATTACTAAAAATGATATGATTTTGTTTCTCAAAGAAAATGTATGGAGACTGAGATATATGCTTTAATTTCTAATTGATATCAAACGAATAGTTAATTCAAATGTCAAATAAACAAAAATAAAATATCTAATTTTTATTTTTATTTTTATAATTCATGTTAACAATCTATGTATTAATATTAGTTAGTAGGTACAAAGTAATAAATCTTTTACTAGTTGTAGTGTTTTTTTATAGTCATAGATCTAATTCTATTTTATGTATTCTTCAAAATATATAAAAAATGGGTTTATTAATTATTATAATAGGAGATTAAAAAAAATGACCGTTTATAAATAAGTATTAAAAAAGCTCAAATTATAATAGTAAATAATAACAATAAATTTATATAAATTAAAGGTTGGAATAAAAATAAATTTATGCTAAATTAAAAAGATAATTTCTTCATTTAAAATATTAATTAAATCTCAGAGCATATTATTTCATAATCCCTTCCAAAATGTAACCCCTAAACTACTTCTTACAACCGTTGTAAAATCAATTCGGATCATTCAATAATTACTTTTGACAGTTTTATCAAACATCTCTTTCGTATCAAAATTATTAAATAATATAATTTTAACTTTGTAAAAGCATTACCAAACACAGACAACCACAATCTCATTTAAATATCTTAGGTCTATATATTAATTTTGAAAAGTTAAAATCAGTTTCTTTAATAATTTTGGTATAAATTGGTAAAACTTTTAAAAGTGATTAATTTATAATCTAACTATTTTTTACCGTGATTTTAAGAAGTACGTAAGCATTTACTTTTTGAAAGTAACTGTGGAATACTTTATCTTCAACCTTTATTAATGAATCTTTTAAAATATTCTCATTATCCTTATGAAGTGAAGATAAAATTATTTTACCCTTATTTTTTATTATTATTTATCTTAAAATTAAATAAGAAACAAAAAATTTCATTAAAATAAATTATTTATAATTTTGTTTTCAAAAGAAACTGGTTGGAGGAGGCTTTGCCTCCACGGCTCCACCCGTATTTGGTGCAAATCAAAACCTCTTCCATCCATGGGCGGAAGACATAGTTGAGTTCAGGTTTGAGGGGGTCAAACTATAAATTTCTAAAATTACTAAGTTTAAAATGTAAAATACTTATATTTTTTTTTAATTCTTTAACTATTAATTTTTTAAAAATTATGGGGAGCCCCTCTTTGCCTCTATTGAGTTCCGCCCTGCTTCCATCATTTTTAATACGACTTAAATTTAATTTTTAAATTTAATTTTTAATTTTAATTTATTTTAGATTTATTTTTATTAAATTCAGGTATATATGCTATATAATTCATTTTGATTAAATTCAACAAATATATAAGGTAAGCTACATTTTTATATAAAAACTTAAATATTGATTTGATTTATATGATATTATTCGTACGCTATTATTTATTTCCAAAGCTAATAAATCTATGTTTGAAAGATTATATATAGAGAGAGACCGTCTATAGAACACCGATGTACTATTACACCTTTAAAAATATATGTGATCTTGACTTTTTGAGTGTGATCACATTAGTTCATATGTGATCACATACAACTCACATACGACCACAGTAAAATTTAAGTCTTGTTTTGTCAGGATCACATGTAACTTATATGCGATAGCATTATATGAGATCACATGTAACTTATATACGATAACATCATATGAGATCGCATATTATTCACGTATGATCACATGCAACAATATTTTTGGTGTTTTATTGATTGTGCTATATATATATATATATATTTATTTATTTATTGAGAATTGATTGAACACGTTTTATATTAGATTCAATGAATTGTTATTTTTTTAATAGTAGAAATGACATTTATCAATTGATTTAGAACATATATTGTTTGAGACAATGTGGAAAGCAAAAATGTACCATATCATTGTACTCTTAATGTGTGTTTATCTATATATAGCTTGGTTCAATGATGCTCAACCTTATTACCAAAACTAACCGTCTCTCTTTTGTCAACCTTATTACCAAACATTCACTAATTTCTCTTTCTCCCTCTCCTTAAAACATGCTCGTTCAGTAAAGTATTGATCTATTTTTCAAACTAAACCGGTTTAGTGGTTTACTAACAATTACACCGATTATATTAAAAGATGTGAATGAAATTCATCTAGAAACGAAAGTCGGTGCACATCTATTTATATGGATATATACCCCATGCTACAATTTGGTTAAACTAATTTTCAAATCGATTTTCATGGAAAATGTTTCTTGTCCTATAATTTGTCCAATGTTTTTCTTCGTTTAGGGAAACAATATAGGCTTGATTAAAAGGTGATGACAGATTAATTCTATAGCAATAAAAATTAGGTTTTCCTAACACTAAGAAGAACTTAATTAATTAGTTTGAAATTCATGAACAAAAAGTGTAACCCAAAATATAATCAACTATTTATTGTTAGAAGGAAAATCAACCGAATTTTAGGTCAAGACAAGACAATGCAAAACTTATATAACAACATGTACATACCTACTTGTCTAAGTTGAGATGGAAAATATCTCTGGTACAATGGTCCACATTGCATCAGGTCACTGACAATTTGACATGGGATGAATTTCTAAATAGTTTTTCTCTTCCCTTTCAATATTTTCGAAATATTTTTTTAAACTAAACATTGTCGCATATCAAATCTTTAATGGACGATTGCACCATTAATAAACAGAAATGATCATAGATAAAAGGTGAGACGGCCTGTAGTGACAAGGAGATTCTTGTACTTGTACACTATTGCTATTTGGTTTTTTCTAAATAACATTGTAACCGGTTAGAAGTTTGGTTACAAGTTTAATAAATACAATGTAATATCTATGTATAGTT
Source organism: Acer yangbiense (assembly GCA_008009225.1). Classification (NCBI taxonomy): domain Eukaryota; kingdom Viridiplantae; phylum Streptophyta; class Magnoliopsida; order Sapindales; family Sapindaceae; genus Acer; species Acer yangbiense. The sequence continues at coordinate 11,182,794 of CM017763.1, forward strand.
GTTTTTTATTAGTAATATGAAACTTAAACTCCGATTATACATACCAAGAGAGCAAGAGACAGTGGCGAAGCCAGGATTTTGGTTTTGAGGGACTGAACAAAAAGATATTAAAGTTTGTGCAAGACAAATATATTAATATTTAAAAACTAAATTATTAAAAAAAAAAAAAAAAAAAAAGCAAATATAATACCATTTAGTCTCATGAATTAATAAATAAAATAAATATAAGTTTTATGAATCAAAATGACGCTCTTTAAAATCTAAAAAATCATTTATAATCGAATCTATATGTACTCATATTTAATTCTTGTAATTGAGAATCAATTGCAATATAAAATATTTACATACCTAATAATACTATTTAATTGTAAAATTATCTTGTTGACAATGATTAGTGAGTTCGACCTTGCATTGCAATGTAACGAGCATTAATATCTAGAACATCTATGTTGCATGTCTCACAAATTGAACTTACTACTTTAGTAAATAATCTATCACATCCGGTATTTCTTAGTAATTATGGTTAATAATTTCCATGATATATATTCATTAAATACACTATTAAATAGGAACATATGAATAATTGCTTCTTAAAACTGTTATGGTCATATGCTCATAGCTGCTGATGCTGCCTCACATCAAACTTTCTTAGATATAATGGTTGGACCGAACTTTAAAGGGTAATAATTATGTGATTGGTTAGAGATAACATATTATGACAATCTTATATATGAAAAATTTGTTGAAAATATTTTGGTTAGGGGGCCATGGCCCCTGTCGGCCCCCGCCTATCTCCTCCCCTACCAAGAGATATGTGTACAACTATTCAAAATACACGTTTACTCGATTGTTTTTTAAATTCACCATAAATTGCCTTCAATATTCTCAAATTCTTAAATCATGGTGAAAACCTTGTTTCACGTGTGTGTATATATATAGTTTTTCTATTGTCAGTTCGTCCTCATATATTTTATATCAGGATTAAGAATGTGTACCATTAGATTTACATACTTTGACTCAAAGTGTATACACTTATCAAAACTTCTCCATAATCTATGTTCCACATTTTTCGTCTTGATATATTTTATATCAGGACAAACTGACAGTAAAAAGACTATATATATATATTATAAAATTTATTAGAAATCTTTTTTTTTTTTAAAGGTAATTTTTCCATAGCAGGCACACTATATAAACATATTTATAGTATGACACACAATACAGACATATTTATAGCATACTAATATACATCATTATACTTTTTTTAATGTGTATTAATATGACTGAAGTTATGTTGCTTACATGGCAAAAGTGTGGTGATATGTATTAGAGCATCTCCAATGGTAATATGGTTTGTATTTGAAAAAATGGTGATATGTCAACATTGTCAAGCCAATTGCTTCATATATGACATGTAACTACTTGATAGACATCCAAATGAAAAGGTGGTCTCCAATGATTCACTTGTAAAATACATGTTTTTAATGACATGTCTCCTTAAATATACTTTAGAATTGTTGAATAAAATAAAGTACAAGATAAGAGTGGTTGTTGACAGGGCCAACAAGATGGCTGTCCAACAGATCTTTTGAAATCAGAGAGTCATGTTGACAACCTCTAAAAAAAAATTGCCACCTTAGCTTGAAGTTGTATTAGAGATGTTGCATTGAAGATGAATTTTTTAATAAAGTGGATGTTCATCCTACGTTACATCTAATTTTTTCACAACCCACATTACCATTGGAGATGCTCTTAATATACTATAAATATACCTATATTGTATAGCTACGAGAGAAAAATTGAAAAAAAAAAAAAAAAGTTTCTTTCTACTTTTCAAATTAGATAGTCGTGCCAATCAATTTTGATTCAATATAAGATAATCATGATTTACCTACCAAAAAATAATTATAATTAATTAATTAAGACAACTATAGTTGGCCGAAGATTAAATAGACAAGACTACATGGGTGACGTGTGAGTGCACATGAGGAAATCTTGATTTGGTCCATGCAATTTTGGGAAGTATTTTAAAAATTTTACTTTAGTTAATTCTATAAATTATGTACATGCCATCTTCACTTTTCGATATTCGAGCATGTAATCTAGCCACACATTTCAATTACCAATTATGTTTGACATCATTTCTTTTTCTTAAAAGATGAATAATAAGTAGGGATGCTGATTAGTAAGTGTTTAAGGGCCAATTTGGTATTAGTGTAGCTTTTAAAATAATTACTGTTAATTGTAATGAAAAAATACCAATTGGGAAGTTAATAAGGCAATTGTTTGGTTAATTTTGCTGTTGAAATTGCAATGAACTCGAAAATAGTATTCATACGTATGGTAAAATTTATTGTTAATTAATGTAACTTTACATAATGACTAAAATAGACATAAAAGAAAAATTTACAATATTTTACTTGGCTTTCAAACCAAACCAATATCTTCTTCAAATATTTAAAATGTAGTATTAGATACAAGAAAATATGTTTTAACTAAAGCAAATACATAATTAAAACAAAAGAAAAATATGTTTTTTACAAAATAAAGACTTCAACCGTACATGAAGAGGTCGTATAAATATATAACACAAAATAAATAAAAATTTCTGCAGTATTACATAACAAACGAATAAATAGTCATTATCTATAAAGAGTCAAACAATTTTATCTATATGTATAAGCATTTTTTTTTTCTTTATAGCCTATAAAACTATAACAAAATCATTCATGCAATTTTTTATTTTTATTTTTTGGTTTCTTTATGCCTATAAAACGATGACAGGGTATTATTCATACAGTCATAATACAAATTTCTCAACTGAAATCTAACAATATTCTTAGTTTTTTTTTTTCTTTCTTTGAGTCGGCTCATAACTAATCTATTTTGAAAAACATATATGACAAAGACAAATAAATTACCAAAAAAAAGTGTTACCGGTAATAGCGATCAAAAGAGCAATCGGTAGCGATGACCGGAAAGATTACGGTAATGATAATTGAAGACTTATGTTGTTAACGGAGACGATCAATGATGAACATGTTTGAAATAAAATTGATTTATATGAAATTAAACCTAAGATATAATTGTTTTTATATTAATCAGTAGGAATAATTTAGTCTTTAAAAAAATTCATTAAATCTGACGGTAGATTCTTTCATAATCACTTTGCAAAAGTAACCTCCACCCGCTTTTTAAAATTGTTGCCAAATCAACCTAGATTCTCAAATAATCAATTTTTTGAAATTTTACCAAACATACTTTTATGCCGAAATTATTAAATAACTCGATTTTAACTTCTCAAAAGCAATATCAAACGGGGCCTAACTCTTGAGAATGTTTAGAAGATTATATATATATATATACAGTAATTTTCAAGTCAGCACCCCCTCATTGTATTACTATCAGCATCTTTTAATGAAACATTTTAATGAAAGTTATTAGATTTAAAAGATGCTTTGACAAGTGCATGCAGCCAAGTCAAAGCATTTAAATCCAATGACTTTTATTAAAGGTGCTGATAGTAATATAATGAGGGGGTGCTGACTTGAAAATTATTGTATATATATAGTGGTTCTCTCCTAAGGGATCCCCTATTTTAATTTCGGTAAGGACCTTGATGAAATCATATCGATTTTTTTGAATTTTGATATGAATTTTTTTTATACATGATAAGTTTAATGAATTCTAGTTATAAACAAAAGTTGAGATTTTTTCAAACACAAGAACTATTTTTCTTGAATTTTCCTATATTTCATCCATTTTTCCAATAGCTTCATATTTATCAAAACTGGGATAAATAGTTCTAGTACTTGAAAAATTCTCAAATTTTATTTATATGTAGATTTCATTGCACTTATCATATGTAAAAAAATTCAGATCGAAATTTATAAAAATCGATATGATTTTATCAAAGTCCTTACCGAAATTAAAATAAAGAATCCCTTAGGAGAGAACCACTATATATATATATTAAGAAAATTATTATTTTTTATTTTGTTTTAAATCTGATACCAAAAGAGACAGAGGTCTGATAGGTTCCGCTAATTAAGATTAAACACTATAAGAACAACTAGCCATAATATCTAGTTCCATAATATCGAGAAGAAAACTTAATTCGCATACATGTTTGTATAATTTGCATAATGAAATTCAAATCATCTATCGCTAACATGGAAAGAAATGTACAAATTATTTGAACTAAACGAAGATGTGCCAAACAAAACGAATGTGTTAATTTGGAGTTTTATTCTGGATGGTGTGGGAATAGACATCTCTCAATTGTATGAGTAGATGTCCGGGTCACGCATGTAGTACTTGATCTCAGAAAGTCCCGATAGATCCCTTCCCCTGTCTGATTTTGGATATTAAAAGAAAAAACATATACATTTTTTTTTATACAATTCTTAAAAGAAAATCCAAAATTAGAAAAATATACATATTTGTTTCTTATAAGTTATAATAGTATATGTTGACTAAATCCCATATACAGGGATGCAAAATATAAAATAATTGGAAGGCATGAATGTTACTTTTCTTTGGAGACGAAAAGATTGCATGAATCATGATTGAAAAATATTGGTTGAGTATTAGTCATCAGAAGTTACTTCATGAAATAGATGTTTACAATGAAAAAAATAAATAAAATGCCCTTTTGTTTCAACTACTTTGAAAAACTGTTCAGAAAACAAATATAAAACACATTTGTTAATGAAAATATTTTATTCATTCGTGATAAATTCTCCAAAAAAATAATGGCATTTTTTATTCTAAAACAGGAAAATATTGTGCTTCTATTTAATAATTGCAAATATTCAATTACGTTTAAAGACTTTATCTATTAATTGATTTATTTATTAACATACAAGAAAAAAGATAAGTATATTTCAGGAATATTCATTGATCATTCTGCTATTTATATAAAAATTGTTTTGTTATACTTGAGTCTCTTTTGATCCTAATATGTTCAGTATAATATTTCCTTTTTGGATGAGTTGTTAATATTTTTATTTTTTTGTTATTACGATAATTATATGTCAACTAAATCTCTCCGAATCTACATCATACGCCGAGTGATCTTTATGCTGAATTTGGATAGTAAAAATAATATACTACATTTAGAAATAATGAAAGTACAATAAATAAAAAATTAAACCCCAATAATTTATTCATTTACTTTGACATATATATATCACTACAACATTTTCCCCCGTATCCCCGTTTTCCCGCGTCTCTATTCCCATTTGGGGAAGAAAAAAAATTGGAGGGAAATGGGGAAATAGGTGGGGATGGGGATGATTTTTATCCCCAAATTGAAATGGGGATAGGGAGACAAGGGACCCTGGTCTCCCCATCCCCATTTCCCAATTTCCCCCAAAACATTATATATATATTTTTTTATTATTTGAAAACCTAGCTATATAAACCTCATTTACACTAATGGATTATTGAAATACTTTATTTTGTAATGGATTTTCTTTTATATTTGTAATGCACTAATGGATTTTATTTTGTATTTGTAACATAATGTTTTTTTTATTTTTATTTTTTTTTATTTTTTAAATTTGTAATTTTTAGTCAAACGGGAAAATGAGGAAATGTGGAAACAGGGAAACAGGGAAACAGAGAAAAACGGGGAAAAATGGGAAATTGAGGTTGGGGATGGAGGTACCTCCCCCTAAAATTCCCCATCCCCATTTTCCTCAAATGGGGGAAATTGGGTGGAGGGGAGGGATGGGGAAGGGTCTGGAAAATGGGGATGGGGATTGGGGGACCTATATCCATCCCCATCCCTGTCCTTGTCCCTGTATTAAGAGAAGCGAGGGCGGGGGCAAGGATTCCCAGTTAGAGGGGCCTTCCCCATACCCGCCCTATTCCCCGTCTAATATAACTATATAGTTGAAAATTACAACTTAAAACAAAGAAAAAATTAGAAATTCATATTTAGTCCAAAATCAAAGATTCTATAAAACAAACCAACTTCTAAAGTTTAGTTAAAAAAATATATATTTATGTTAAAAAAATAATGTTAAATGATATTAAAAATCTGAATATTATATATATATATATATATATATTTACATATATCGGGGCGGGGATAGGGCGGGGAGTGCTTCCCCCGTCCCTGCTCCACTTCACCTTCAAGGACAAGACTCTGTCCTCGTCCTCATCTCCGTCCCCAAATATTATCCCCCATCCCCACCCAGTTCGGGACGGGCCCGATCCCACGGGGAATACTGCTATCTCTATTTAACACCCAAATTTCATAATATTTGTATATAAAAAAAAAGTCGAAAAAGTAATTAAAGAAAATAAGGTGCTACATCTTAGCTTAAGTGGTGTGTACTTGTCATTTCATGTTTGTGATAGGTTTTGAGTCCAGCTATACACATTTTATAAGCATGCGTGATGTGTTTTCTCTTCGGTGTTGTGTAAGTGGTGTAAGTAAATATCCAAACGGCACATTTAGTTTTTGATTCACCAAAACCATAACCTAATTGAAATATTTCAAGAGAGCTAGGGCAACAAAATAGTGGAAATTAGTTGTTCGTCCACATGTCGGGTAGGGGGGTTAGGGCACACCGGCACAAACATAACAAAAAAAGATTGTGAAATTTCTACATGCACAAGAAAACTAGTACAATTCATGAAACTCATATGTCTGGTCTTATTCATTGCTTAAACGTACACTTGTTTTTGCTTTAGGCTCTCTTTGATTGGTTTGGTGGGGCATCCTTGTAATCAATTATGTGTTTGATTGGTTTGCTTTTGCTTTTGAAATACAAGAAAATCTTGCCAACAACCGATGTGATCATGCGATGCATCTTAACCGATGGGTACGTACTATGTGGCAAGGAAAACAAAAATCGAACTTGTTGGGTGGAGTTTACTTGACTCTTGTTTTTGAGTTCTTTACCTCTTGATAATGATGTTAATTAAAAATGGCTTGGCCTTATCTTTTGGGGTAGGTTTTGTTCTTATTCCTATCCTCTCTCTCTCTATATATATGAATTTTGTCAATGGTGTTGTTGGTGTAGTGTTTTCATTTTAGTTTCGGATATTATAGGTACTTTAATTTCATATATTGGATGCATTTCATTTTATATGCAGTGTTTTTTCGTGTTTAAATGTTCGAATTTTAATAAAAATTTGATTGACAACTCTCGACTGTTTGTCGGATAAAATCTGTTGAATGAATATACAATAAAATAAATGACAAATTTCCTATCCTATATATGATCTTTGTCAAAAGTGGTGTTGTTGTAGTGTTTTCATTTTATTTATGGATATTTTTGATACTATAATTCATTATGTTAAAATTCAATCATTGGATGAGTTTCATTTTTATATATAGTGTTCCCTGTGTGTGTACTTGTTCGAATTTTAGCAAAAAAAACTAGCTCACAACTCTTGGTTGTCTGATAAAATCTGCATAATGAATGTACAATAAGATAAATGACAAAATATTTTAATGTGTTAGATTATTCATTTAACGTTAGAAATCTTGAAGTCCAAAATTAATTTGACAACTTGGTGTTCTGCATATAACAACAAAAATAACAAAATATTTTCATTTGCTATATGAATCTATCGATTGATATTATTTTTTATTTATCACATATGAAGATGACTCGAACAGGTAATTATTAGACTGAATAAATATTTTTTATGATAAACAACTATTTTTTATAATAGTTGATATCTTAAGATTTAACATCATTAGAATGTATGATCAATTGCTACTTGTATGATCTGAAATGCAACTCTTCTCCCATAAATACTTTGCAATTTAATGGTAAAGAAGAATCTTGTAATTTAAAAACACTTTCAAACACAATCGTAATTCACTCCTATATATTTAGAGTAATGTTACTTTACCCAATTTTAGTGTCTAAATCTGGTGCCCAAATGGCGTGGCACCACTTTCATCCATTCATTTAAATCAAGTAAATCTAATACAATCTTAATGAATGGATGAGAGTATTGCGACGTCATTAAGGCACCAAATTTGGACAAAATAGTATTTTTATTCAAGGGTTAATTGCACAAACATACCCTCTATTTATCTAATAAAGTAAATTTTCAAACAAATGTCCTATTCAAACACAAACATCCCAATTGGAAGGTGCTTGGGGTATGGAAAGTCAATAGTGCCCTTGGGTAAAAGGGAGAGGTTATTTTGGTGGGTAAATTTCACAAACAACCCCGAATTTAGGTGTAATTGTATAAATATTCATTTTTTCTAATAATTATATAAATATACCCTATCTTCAGTTGACTTTTGTTAACTTTAACCTTTAACCACATTTGTATCCCGAAATGACTAAACTACCCTTAAAAACTTAATTTTCTTTTCTTTTATTATTTAAATATATTAAAAAATATTTACTTAAAACTTAAAAAAATCGGTACAATTTTTTTGTTGCTTTCTTTATATTATTTTTTTTAACACAATCAAAATCCACAAAACTAGAAAAATGGCTGTGTTTAGTGGGTTTTGATTGTGTTTAGTGAGTTTTGTGGGTTTTGATTCTGTTGATTAAATGTAATTGTTGGTGGGTTGATGGGTATGAAATTGAATGTTTTGGTGATAAAGTTGGTTTTTGAAATCTGAAAATTTGGTGTTTGGGGATATGGAAAATGTAAAAAAAAAAAAAAAAAAATGATAGAAAGAAAAAGAAAATAAAAGCAACAAAAAAAAAATTGTACTACTTTTTTCAAATTTTTAAGTAAATATTTTTTAATATTTTTAAATAATAAAAGAAAAGATAAATAAGTTTTCAAGGGTAATTTAATCATTTCTGGATACAAAAGTGATTAAAGGTTAAAGTTAATAAAAGTCAAATGACAGTAGGGTATATTTATGTAATTATTAGAAAAAAATGAATATTTATATAATTACACCTAAATTCAGGGTTGTTTATGAAATTTACCCACCAAAATAACCTCTACCTTTTACCCAAGGGCACTAGTGACTTTCTATACCCCAAGCACATTTCAATTGGGATGTTTGTGTTTGAATATGGCATTTATTTAAAAATTTGCTTTATTAGAAAAATAGAGGGTATGTTTATGCAATTAACCCTTTTATTCAATGTAAATCATCCTCGGATTTGATTCCACAACTAATTTCCAATTTTATTTTATTTTTTCAAGTCTTCGGTTTCTACATCTAGTAACCTGACTATTTTTTTTTTTTTTTTAATAATCTGGATTAATTTAATATAAGTTTATTACCGTACTTCGTTGAGCATGACTTTTCTGGTTTTAATTAATAATTAAACGATATCTACTCTTAGTAAATTGATTTTGCGGTCGGTGATAAAAGTTTAAATTTTATATTTTTCTATTAAATCGTAAAGTGTGAAGAGACATCACCTCTTCAATAGTAAGAGTTGTATTCTAAACCATATTTATAGCGGTTAACTTCATCGGAGATAATTATAAAATATGGAGAGACCCTTTCATGTCCTTTTAGAGATGTAGGTCTTGACGTTTGATCTAGTGTGGTCAAAATGTCAGATATTCAAATTAAAAAATTAATTAAGAAACAATACTTTCAAACTACTTGTTTGACTGGTTGTCATTTGATTCCGTGGATGCCGTACAAAACAAAACGGTCAAAAATATACAAAAAGCACTTTGGATACTCCAAAATTGCCTCAGTTAATTAATTAAGCTTTTTATTGGGTTTAATTAAATATTGTTTGATTGTTTAATTATTATTTTTTAAAGAGTTTCTTTCTTTTGACCAAGAGAGTTGATATCGGATAATTATTCAGAGATTACTTTACGGTGTGCAATGATAGTGAAGATTGAAATAAAATTAAGATGTCGATTAAATTGAAGTACGGACACGTGTATGACTAGTGTTACACGATTAATAAATTCGTTTTATAATTATGGGACATATATAATCATTAATAAATTTCATAATTATGAAAATAAGAACCTTTTTTTTTTATTTATTTAAATGAATCATTCTTTATCACCAAATCAAATTTGAGTATTTGACGGTGGTTGTTTTCTTGCTTACTTGATTTAATTTATTATTATTATTCAAATAGTTAAAACAATATTTTTTTTTTTTGAAAGTTAGATGAAACAATATTTATATATATATTAAAAAAAAAAAAAAACTAGTTGAAATGCCCTGGAAAATTATTACAAATTTAATTATTATTTACTTTATAAAGTTTAAACCAAACATGCAAAATAACATAATAAAATCTTATTATTAGGAACCAATTCCTCTTATAAGTAGTACTCTTGGTGGGTGGGAACACTTGGGCCCATTAAACTAGTTTCAATATATGGAACAATATGCCCTACTTATAAATAAACTTTTAAGACCATTAGATCACGTCTACTAATCAGGAATTCTTACAAGGAAAATGAAATTTAATTTATGATTTATAATTACAGTGTTTATTAAATTTTTTTTAAAGTTAAATTAAGTTTATACTAAAAAAAAGAACTAAATTCTCCATCCGACTAAGATTCGTTCATTTTCTTTTCCCGAATTTGATTATCTTTTATGATTGTTTTTTATTTTCATTCCGATAGAACACTAGATTCTAGACTCAACGACACTTGTTTCTAATTTATTTCAACATCTAGACTAATAATTCCAATTGCTAATGAAATTATTCCCGGTAGACTAACGCTTGTCCGATTAATACTTGATGAGTTTGACTTTTTTTTTTTTTTTTTTTTTGAAACAAAAAAATTCAACTATAGACTCATGGTCGTGGATAAGGTAGCACGGATACGGACACGGATACGAGGATACGACATGGTACGATACGAGAATACGGAAATCTCCAAAAACTAGGATACGGAAAGATAAGTCAATTAAAATAATATATATTTATATTTATATTTTAAAAAAGTAATAATATATGAAAACATAATTCAATAATTTTTTTGAATAATCCAATAATTTTTTTGAAAACATAATCCATGTTTGAATAATTTGATTTTGACCCCTAAATATTTTAGATTCAAAATTTGACCCCATTTAAAAAAAAATAATAATTGCAAAACTGCCCTGCCGTATCCTCCACGTGTCCCAGCCGTATTCATTCATATGTCCCTACCGTATCCTCCGTTGACTTTCATAAAAGTCAACAGACATAGTTTTTAGAGTGTCGGACACGTATCCAGCCATGTCACACGGGCTACATGCCCTTAGAGGAGTGTCCGTGCTACCTATAGTGTGGATTGAACTGATTATAATAGTATTAAGTTGACACCGACATGAAATTTGCATTTTTTTTTTTTTTTTTTTTTTTTTCATGGTCATTTTTAACGTGCAAAAGAATCAGTTTGGCCATAAGTCACTCTCTCCCAATTTGTCTTTTTTTAATTATTTCAATCAATCTTTTTTCAACAAAGTTGGAGTTTCCAGAAGATACATATAAGATTGAACCTGTGATAAGCCCTTTGCACCTCACACCGTTGAGTTGAGCTAGGTTGTTATGAGTTCGAGTCGTATCCTTCTTTTAAAATTATCTTAAACTTTAAATTAAAAACTGTTATATGTATTAGCATGTCCATCACTTTTTACATGTTCAATATTTTACATATTACGCTTTTGTTTTCTTAAAAAAGAAAAAAAATCAACATATTTATATTATTGTTTAATAATAAATGAATAAAAAAAAAAAAAATCATCCAATAGTCAAGAATATTCAACAAATACATAGTTGCAGGCAGTAGGGCAGTGTTAAGAAGGTTGATAGCTAGAAAATTAAATGAAAATCAAAGAAAAATCTAAATTTTGATGTGTTTGACTAATTATTAAATGGATAATAATAATTAGAATAAAAAATAAAAAAATAAAAATGTCATGAATAGGCATGTGTGGTGTTTGGAGGTTGGGATGCATTGATGTATAGTCCACATGCACACACATTCTAACGAGTAGGGATCCTATGTCCCTCTCTTCTATTTTTGACTAGATATTTGCTTCTTTTTTTTTTTTTTTTTAAACTAAGGTTCTGCCTGGTTGCTATCGAGATTGCATTGCATGGTTCGAATATCTATCCTCACAATATCGGGAAAAAACTCCCCACACATGAAATGGTGAGATTTGAACTACCGACGAGAAATTGCACACCATTTGAACTAAGATTATATATTTACTTTTGTTAGTGTCATTTGTGTAGTAGACAAAAATAGCACATCCCAATTGCTTAGGCCTAATGTTAAGCACGACATTGATAAGCTGCTTTAAATACTCTAAATAAGACACACCTATTAATTTAGGCCCAAAAAACCCATTAGCAGTCCAAAATCCCAAGTTCATGTTTGACCAAGTCAATGACTTCTTCCTCAAGCTTGAAGATCACGGGATAAACCTATGATCTCGGCCCGCGATCTCAGCAACTTCTCAATGAACTGATGTCTTTCCTCCTGTAAATACCAACTCAAAGCTCTTTACTCATGTGAATACTAAAAAGAGCTCCACAATTCGCGCTGCTATCATCTCTCTCGTTCCATAACTTGTTCCATTACTCGTTCTATCTCTCCTTTGAATATTTGGACTTGGAATCAAAGTCACCTGTTGGATTATGTTATAATTTGACAATACTGAGATGATTCAACATTCCAATTGGAATTTCTGAAAAACTGGCTTATATCAACTCTCTCTCTCTCTCTCTCTCTCTCTCTCTCTATATATATATATATATATATATATATATCTTAATATATCTATTGTTGTCTCTTTTAATCATCTAAAAATGTTGATTATTATTAGTTACCTCCAATCTGTTAAAATATCTATACCCTATTAATCATATTGTTATAGGGTCGTCATTTTTTGCTACACTCAGTAGGAATTCAATGATTATCTTCGATTAAACAATCATAAAAATAATATGAAAAAATATAGTTAGTTAAAAGTGCTTGCTTATAATGAAATAACATCAATAACTTAAGCAAAAATAAATAAATATATCATGCAACTTGTTTGGCTTAATTTCTGTTGCCTACGATGAATATAAATTTGCATGACTTGAAATTCATGTCTAAAAAGAACATCTACTTTTAGTAAAATGGTCATGCACTTCCCCTATTATGTTTGTTATTCGAGTCACACAAAAGTATCCCTCTCTCTGATGAGAGTTGCATTCCAAACCGTGCTTGTAGTAATTGATCTCATTAGGTCCCGATAGACCTCTGACACCAGTTCTAAGCCATGTTTGTTGTGGATGACCTCTGAACCCCTTTAGTGTTCGAATCTATGATTTAATTCATTGTTTGTAATGAAAAGCTTTATTAATTTTGAGATTGAATTTTTAGAATTGTTTAAATTTGTATAGATGAACAACTGAAATTTTATTTATTAAAATGAAATTAAAATCTCAAACGAATATTTATTGAATTTATCGAAAAACAAATTTGAAAAAGGAAAAAAAAAAAAACCGATCTGATTTTTATTTATTAATCAAGATCTCACAAAATTGAGATAAGTCTCAAACACATTGACGAACTTATTTTCTGGAGACTTCCTAGGCCAAGAGACCTAATTGTCTAGACAATACTTAATAAGTCTAGACAATTGTGCTGAAATTTAACTCGGCAATGGTCGAAAATTAATAGTGTCGACTGTCGAGACTTATCACAGCAATTATAAGATTTCTTGCAACTTTTTTTCATTTATTATTAACTCGATCTCGATTAATGTTTGGAAACTCAATAGGTCTCTTTGAGATATTTAGGTCTCAAACGCATCGAAACAGATGGAATCAATATTAAAACTAAGCTAAAAACAATAGAGAAACATAAATCCACCACTCAACCTCCCTTTACTCTCGTTAAAAGGATTACAATCAAAGCAGAATACAAATCTATGGCAAGCTGAAAAAAAAACACATCAAATAGCTAGTGCTATTAATGTTTAGAACTCTTGTTTATTATTATTATTAGTTCTCTCCAATATCTCAAAATATCAAGATATTTGATATATAACAAAATTGTTATTGGGTTATATTTTTGGCATATGATAGAAATTCAGTGATTACCTTTTCTTCTGAATGATAAGTGTTAACAATAAAATAATCATGAAGAATATATGAAACAAAATAATATATATATAGTCACTTAAAAATGCTGGCTTGAAATGAGAAGACATCCATAATAATGAAAAAAAATCATGCAACAGGTTTGGCTTAATTTTTGTTACCCATAATGAATATCAATTGCATGAATTCAAAATTTATACAAAAAATACATCAACTCTTAGTGAAGTGGATATGCACTTCCCCTGTCACATTTATGACACGGGTTCAAGTCTCATCTTTGTCCATTAAAACACAAAGTATGGGAAAACCCCTCCCATACTGCTAGAGATGAAGCCAGCTCTAGAAATCTAGGGGAAATTTTGAACAACTGATAAAATTTTAATAGAAAAAAATATAAGTAATAAAGAAAATTAGGGTATAATGAAACGAACTTTAAAAACAATTTATGGGCTGGGCCCATGGCCCCCTCAGTCATTAACGTGGCTTCGAGACTACTTCAGGTGGAAGTTGCATTCTAAGTTATATTTTTAGTCGTTGATCTCGACACATTAGATCCCCGACTCAATTGGTATTCGATTTCAAAAATAAAAAAATCATAGGAAAAAAGAAAGAGTAATATTAGGTTGTCCAAATTATTTATCCAAAATCATATCCAAATGATGTGGCATGTGAATTGTCAAGATCCTATCGATTACATCATAATCTCATGATTTACAGGATCTTGACAACTCAAATGTTACATTATTTAGACATTGTTTAGGGAATTTTTAATCAGCCCAACACATTAACATGATCAAAGTATAATGACCCATGTTATAACTAATGAGCACAAGACACGTGGAGCGAACTTACATCAAAGCGGTGCAAATCATTATACCAGCTCGCCTACCCTACAACATCTCGCCAGGATAATCCCACTTAGTGAATAGGACTAACTCGCCAAATATATTAACAAGGCATGGACGCACCATATCTTCAACGAATCACTATTAAATCGGGAGCATTTAAAGACTAGTCTCGGATAAAGAAGAACAAATGAACAATTGTCCTCATAAAGAGTGAATCAACATAGGAGGGAATCACCTCAGGAATCCAGGCTTTAAACTCCGTAAGGAAAGAACTTCCTACACTAAGCAAAAGAATCACCATGATATGATTCTCCAAAGATCTCGCAAATACTTGATCTCTCCAAACTTTTACTTGCACGATAAGAACTAGGGCAACACCTGAGTTCCGGTATAAATATAAGTGTTGAGTAAATGAGAGATCAGAGAGCAGGACACCATTAGAGAAGCAGTTTAAAAGTTGTACTTTTAATCACATTTTACACAGTGAAGTTTCTATTTTTCTTGTCGTTGATACGACTACCATGATTTTTTTTATTTATTTTTTTTCTATTTTAGGGTTTTCCATGTACAAAATCTCTGTGTCTTTATTGCTTTCACTTTCGTTTCAGCTTGTATTACAGTACACTCTTAAGGCAAATTGGTGCTCGAGCCTTGAACCATTATCGACTCAAGCATCGATTTGCCCGTAACCGTATAACCTCGTTGACAGCTGATCTGTTCAAAAATCAGATTTTAGGCATAATTTTAGACAAATAATTTGGTTAGTCTAACATTATTAAAAAAGAAAAGGGTGACTCTACCGTCTTGAGGCAAACACAAAAGGCTCAAACAGAGCTAAAGGAAGAAACAAACCCAAAAAAGTTGTTTCTGCACCCATTTTCTTAGTACACAGTTACACACATCATTCAACTTTGAAAATCAATTTTTTACATTGAACACCCTTACAATTCCAAAAATAACCCTTATTATACTTTTTTTTTTTTTAATTTTTTTTTTTATTTTAATTTTGCTCTATACACATACTAATTATTTTCATCTCTATAATTGAGAAATATACTGTAACTTCTTCATTCATCTCCATGAAAAGGTTGTAGTGGTACTCTAAGTAAATCAATTAGTCATCTAATCTTTTTCGGTTCTTAATCAGTTCTTCATTAGAATGTTTTTCTTAATTACATGACTCAAATATAGAATTTTTTAGTGGGTAATAAACCGGTAAATTTATGATTACTTCTTCATTCATCTTTATGATTTTGAGTATTGAATTATGAAGAATATTATTTTCCCTGGTTGCGGTAAGAAAAGAAAGGATTTATGTTATTTGAGTATAAAAGTAATTTTGTTATAAGTTATTTTAATTTTAAAATATTTTAATTAAAAATGGGTGTGTGAAGACATTTTATGAGTGGTAATTGAGCCATTCTTTATTGAAATATGAATGCAAAGAGAACTTTTTTAGGTAAAAATAGAGCGACCTAACAGAAAAATAACCCCCAAAAAAACACTACAGTTTTGAGACTGCAAATGCTAAAAGTATGGCCAGACCATTAAAACATTTGGAAAAAAAAAAAAAAAAAAAAATGGTAACAAAAGCCTCTAAATTAAAGCCTCATCAATAGTGAGGGCTTCCTTATTTATAGAGCTAATTGTCATATCTATTTAAATCTGAGCCAAATCAAATTACAACAAACATTTAATACAGAAACAAAACAGAATTGATCAACCATTAACCCTTTTGCTTGTAGCGAAAATGAGTGTAGGTCTCCTTACTGGCTCGACCTTGATGAAATTCATCGAGAATAAAGATGCGTTTGAGAATTGCGTGAATGAATATTTCAAACGGGTCGATGCTTCTGGGAAAGAAGGGATTTCTCGCGACATGTTATGCAAAGGATTTGGTGGGTTCTTTGTACCGGAAAGTGAACCACAATCGAAAGAAGAGATTGAACGTGTTTGTGATACCGTTTTTGAGAGGTTTGACAAGGATCGAAATGGGAAAATCGATCACGGAGAGTTCAGGTCATTGTTAAGAGAGATTATGCTTGCAATGGCTCAAGGTCTTGGTAATACAGTTGTTCTGGTGTATCTTGATCGAGATGGCCTCCTTAGCAGAGCTATTAAACATGAATCAGCAAGAGAAAAGTGATTGAGAGAAAATTTGAAGGAGATCAAAGAGAATGTTTTGAAATTGTGTATAGCATTAGCATTACAAGTAGAGGGTAATGTACTTGAATAATTTTTGTAATCTTTTCTATAGTTTTATTTATTTATTTTATGGATTTTATTCTTAATTGTATTCTAAGTTTTTGATTTAAGTCTTTTACAAAAATGTGTTTGAATATCTTTCAAATTTGTACGGATAGGTTTTATGTAATTTGCTCTTCTGATGACCTAAATCATTTCTACGGTTAAACTTTCATAACATTTATCAGAAAATGCCTATATCCTGAATTTGTTTGAATCTCTTTTAAATCGATATCGGTTCACCTGTAATTAGGTCAAATCTATGGAAAGGAGAAGGCAATTTGCCTTCTAATTACCTAACCTAGGTTGTTTTGCCTGTAATTAGGTCAAATCTCTAGAAAGGGGAAAGTAATTTGCTTTCTAATTACCTAACCTAGGTACAACATTATTGATAAAGCTAACTAGTCATTGATTTGTTTTTATTTATTTATATACCACATTCAATGCAACGCAACAACTCAAACAGAAACATAGTCTCACACTCTCACCGAATGAAGATAATCGATGAAAAAAAAATACTTTGAATTCTAGGCATTGAACTTATGACTGGACTGGTACTCATGTTCAAAAAATACTTTTGACTGGACTTATGTTCAAAACACTTTGAACATAAACATAGTCACATCAAAGTATTGTGTTGAATACCATACAATACTTTGATGGTGTGTTTATTACGTCGGATTGGACTGGAATTGGATTACCACATTTGTTATCTATATGAGATTGGATTCATGGATTGGATCCAAACCAATAGTCTTGTTGTACTACAAAGGCTGGGACAAAATATTATCCCAGCTCTTTTTTTTTTGTTTTTTTGTTTTTCTTTTTTCCTTACTTTAATTAAATTACTTATTTTAACATTAATATATTTATTCTAACATTTAAAAAAATATATTTTTAATATCAATTAAAAAATGACAAGATGAGATTGGTCCGATGATATACCCCTCACACCCATATCATGATGTTGTGGGTTCAAGTCTCTCTCCCTCCCCAAACCCCAAATTATTGAAAGATTTCAAAAAAAAAAAAAAATTAATAAATAAAGAATAAATGTTATTTTGTTTCAAATTAATTTTATTTATTTTAAAAAATAATTCATTTTATTAAAAAAAAAATTCAATAATTTTTTAACCAATTTTAATTTAAAATAACTTTAATTTTCTTTTATTTGAATTGAGTTAAAATGATTTTATTTATTTAAAAATAAATTTAATATAATTCTATACTGACCTCTCGCAAAAAACAATTACTTTTAATTAATTTTTATCCTATCTCATGTTATATCATATAAGAGACAATATTATTTTAGTCCTATAGTACTAATTTAGTTTAATTTTATCTAATCTTATCCAATCCCATAAAAATAGTTCAGTCTTTTCCGATTCCGCGCACCAAACGCACCCTGAATATTGAAACTTGAAGGCATAGTCTTTGGCTTGGAAACCGGGATTTGTCATGCATGTGCTTGACAACATCCAACAAAAAGCAACCTCCAATATGGGATGTGCACAACCATTTCACAACGAGTGAATGTATGTATGTGTCATGTGTTCATACTTATTGTTATTATTATTATTATTATTATTATTATAAAACTATTACAACTAATGGAGGGACATATTACTTAGCCAACCTTATCTTATATAGAAATGTATACTGTTAGTTTTTATTTTTGGAATAAATCTCAAAAGAGAGATATTCATTCACTTTTCTTCCTTTTATGATTTGGTTAAAACATTGGCACACCGCACACTTACGGTGAGAAACTTATTGTAATATGTATATCAATAATGTTACTTTGTCTAAATTTAGTGTCCAAATCTGGTGCTCAAGTGATGTGACATCACTATAATCCATTCATTTAAATCACGCAAATCTAATACAATTTAAATGAATGGATTATAGTGATGTCACATCATTTGGACACCAAATTTAAACAAAGTAGCATTATTGTATATATATTCATTAAAATTGTTATAAACTTCTTTAAAGATTGTCAAAAACTCTCTTCCAGGCTGAAGTTTTATAAATTTTATTAGAAACCTTCTATCCATCCATTTTCCAATCACTATATCACAATTACTATATTGAGTATGCGGATGACACGTACACCCGTTCCATTGAAGTTTCTAAAGTTTCATAAAATTTATCAGAATCCTTTATTGAAAGAGGATCGATCAGGATTTGATTTCAGAACTAGAAAAGATCAAATCTGTATTTTAGCATCTAAAAGAAAAAGAAAAAAAATATATTGAGAGTGATATAAGTGCCATGTTTTGTCATGACAGCCATAGCAAATATTGTTCAATCCAAGAACAATGAACACAACCCAAAAGTTCTAATCTCAAGGCCCCATCTGCATCGCCTTTTGAGATGGCAAACAAAAAAAAAAAAAACTATAGAAAAAAGGGAAAAAGGAAACAATTATTATATTTAAAAAGTCATGATTTCTCCAATTTGTGATCAATGAGAAGAGATAGAGAGAAGTCTCCACTCTCCAGTGCAACACAGCTCATTTAGAAAGAGAAGACTGAAAAAGAGTGTTAAATTAAAAAGCATATCAATGGCGCAAATCAAGGGAAGAAGCAGGCCATCATTAATTTACATAATAACTAATGAAAACACCTTGTTTTTTTCTTTTGAAATCTACAACCAAACAGATCAGGGATTGTCGGAACCTATCGATCGAGATCAAATGCTTCATAAGTGTCTCAAATATCTACTCCTACGCCCTACGACATCGAGAAGAAAACTCCACATTCATGCACTAAACAACTATTAAAGATTAGCTAATTGGCAAGTTATAGTAGTAACTAATGATGATTGTGATGATGAACCCCTTGTGTTCTCATCATTTTCAACATTTAAAGCACCCCCACCTCATCTTTAAAAGTTCATTAGAGGTATATTTAATAAGTTTAAGATTTGAAAATTAGTGTAAAAATTTAGAAATGAGTTAGGCAGTGATTTAATGTGACTTGTAAAAAACAGAATACAGCTCTTTCTAATTTTCTATGGATATTCATATAGCTAATCAACTAAAATTTGTGATTTCAATGTCTAGACATCCAAAGCTCAGGAAGAGTTTTGGATTAAAAGTCTATATATATATATATATATATATATAGAAACTGAGTTATTGTTTCATATATATATATATATATATATATATATTTCAAAAAAAGCTCTACTAACTTTATCAAATCAAAGTATCAAACCCATTATAAACTACTCCAATAACTACATCTCAAAAAAGTAAACAAAAAAAAAAAACTTTCAAAAGCCTCCAAAAACTCCTCATTCACTCCCATCTCTTTCTCTCTCTCTCTCTCTCAACACCCACCTCTGTTTCTCTCTCTCTCAACAAACTTCTTCAAAGTTTCAAACAGAAATATAATGTCTTGTTAAAAAGAACACAACACAACACCAACACAAACACAACTAAGCAGATTGAAATTTTGAAGATCATTTGAAAACACAATGATCCCAACTTGTTTTAGCTACCCCAACACACTCTCAAGCAGTAGTAACTCTCATAATCATAATCATCATCATCATCATCAAGCGCCTGCTCATCATCAAAACCTCATCACTACCATCTACCAAACAAACATATGCAACTCACCAACTTATCTCACACTCACTTGGTCCAAAACCCAATTCTCCCACTCCCTCACCATCTATGCATCAGATTCCTTCTCCATCACCATCTCTCTCCACCCATCAACCTTCTCCTTCTTCACCAGGAACCGTCCTGGCTCCAAATCCATCTACTTGACCCACCACCGTTACCAAAGAATCAAGCTTTACTGGGACTTCACTAGGGTTGAGTTCTCCAAGAACTCTGCTGAGCCCGAGTCATGCTTCTACGTTGCCATTTCATGCAATGCAAAGCTGGAATTCTTCCTTGGTGATCTCCAAGATGAGCTGACTAAACGGTCTGGATTGGTCATGACTCGCCAAGTCTCTGAGCCGAGCTTGTTGTCCCGGAGAGAGCATGTGTTTGGACGCAAGAGTTACATGTCCAGAGCTCAGTTCTTGGGTTCAAAACATGAGATTGGTGTAGAATGCAATGGTGGTGTTTTAAAAGTTAAAGTTGATGGACAGACGAGCCTGGTCATCAAAAGACTGGCTTGGAAGTTCAGAGGTCATGAAAGAATCTACATTGATGGAATCGAAGTTGAGTTTTTTTGGGATGTTTTCAACTGGGTCAATAACAATAACATCAATGGAGCTGATTCTGATCACCATCATCAAAAGGGTGTCAATCAAGATGATCATCATGGTAATGGTCACGGAGTGTTCATCTTTCAGGTGGGTGATGGTGGTGTGTGGCCAGAGATGGTTGGGCCAGAGAAGAGGTTAATGAAGAAGAGCTTGTCCTCGGTGGGGTCCACGTCCACTGTTTCGCTGCCTTCGCTGTCCCCATCATGCTCGAGCGTGTTGCAGTGGGCAGAGGAGAGCAGCGATGGCGGCCGGAGTTCTTGTTCTTCATCTACCAAGTCATGTGGGAGTAATGGAGGGTTCTCATTGTTGTTGTATGCCTGGAGGAAGGACTGAATTGAATAATGTTGAAAGTTTTGGGTTGAAAACATTATAATGTCTTTTTGATTTGTGATTATATATATTATATTTATTGTTTGAATTCAATTTCTCAAATGTATATGCTAGTTCCTTGAATTCAAGTGCAAGAGATTGAAAATAATTAGAAAGTTTGATGGCACAGAATTTGAAACATTAACCACTTTGAAAATTTTTAAAACAAAAAGGCAAAACCTAAAGTTTCTACTCCAACCCAAAAATATTTTATAGAATTTTTTAGGCATTTTTAGGTTTAAAAGCCAAGGGATCTGTTAAATTAATTGATTCAATTCAATCACTTTGAATGATTCATATGTTGAGAAACCAATCAACTCCATTGTCAAGAATATTCTCCAAGTCCACATGTATGATGTTTATTGATTAATTAACGTTTGGTGTATATTTGACTTTAAATTATATTAATTTGGTTTAGGTTCTATTCCACTTCAACTTATATACAATTAGATTCCAATAAAAAAAGAGATTATATTAAATTAAAAATCATCAACATCAACTCGAATGATACCTTAATACAAGTTCATAAAAAGGTTAAACAAAAATTTCACTGCGTTTCCTTAAAATGATAGTTTTTTTTTTTTGGTTTATCTTTAGATTACGTTGACGTGTGTCCGTAGAGCACACGTTAAACGATTATGTTTTTAAATCTAAGAGTTTATGCAATTTTGTTTTTTTGCACAATGTAACGTTACACAACTAGTTATGTAATGTTAAATAGTTGCTTAACGTGTGTAAAGACACACATTAACATGACCCATTATCTTTTAATAATCTGTTTATGTAAAAAGTATATGAATAGATGCAATCCAACAAATCAGTTTTGATATCCGGATTGAATTAACATGAGAACTATGTGTGCAACACGAAAGAATTAACTATTTAATATTTATATATAAGCAAATATTATACTGTGTATCATCATTAAAAAAAAAAAAAAAAACATGAAGAGCCAAGTTCAAAAGGCTATTGATTAGCCCCACAATGCCACAACACCACACATCTCAAAAGCAAAAACTTAGCAATCAAAACCAGCAACGCATGCCTTGGATTCTTCATTCTCATATAATAAAAACAATCGCTTCAAAACAAGTATTGAATTGAAAAATCTGGACAGGTTATATAAGTGCTTTTCTGTGGAAAAAAAAGTGTTATGGACTGACTTTCTGCGCCAGAACATGAGGAGCTCTCATTACAAAACCCACTAATATTCTAATGCTTGCTTGATGGCAATGTCCCCATTTCCATCATTACACTAGTAGGCTTCTGCCCTTTTAAAATCATAGCAGATATTTGTTTTTTTCCCCCCAATTTGATGAGCAAAATCATGCTCAATTGAGTAATATCAGAGTGGAAATGGAGTATTTTAGTATCATAAGATTTGGGTTCCTCTAGTGTTTGTAAATTAATCACCTAAAAATGCGGCTATAAAATTATTAGCTATGATATATAACTGAACACAAGACAAGAACTCCAAGCGTTGAACATAATAGTTTATATCTAGTTCAAATATTTACATGAAGTAGCGTACCGGTTTTATTCTCGTTGTGCTAATTCGGATCTGGAACTAAAAATAGCCATGCATGAATTGAGGCAGTAATGCATCTCCAGAAACTGGTTCGTTTCAATTACTAGGGGTGAATATCTGGCCGATTGCTTCTAATGCAGAAACATTCCAACTCTCAGCATGCCTAATAATCTGTTAAATGCACAGTGGCAAGCGCACATAGATAGAAGAAATCAAATCACAGCTAGCAATAATAAATTCAAACAGAGAAACATCAAAAGTGGTATTTTTCTACTTACTTTAAACTCATCATTCAATTCATAGATTGTGCTTCCATCAATAGAAATAAGAGGCCTCCATGGAAGTTTCAAGTAGGTTCTGCAAATAAGAGAAACTAACTTATCATTAACGAGTCGATGAGGCAACAACAAAAGTTGCCATAATCCCCTTGTTGAAAGATATTTCTTCATATCTGGAAAATACATCGGGTAGAATATACTTAGTTCAATTAAGCACCTTAGTTTCCATGCTGCCACTACAGTGTTTGTTTTAGAGTTGATGCCCTGCACCTAAGGTCATATTATTAGGGGCCTCAAACGATAACTCAATTCAACAGAGGTTGTCATGAAAACTTAAAACTGAAAGCTGACGATAATAGAAATATCCAAGGTCGAAACCTTGACAAAATAATTGTACAAAAGAACAGCAAAATGCAATGAGATGAACTGTCTTATATGACCTGGTAAACCAAGTGAGAATAAAAACATTGACTGTTTCTTTTTCTTTCTTTTTTGCTTTTTCATAATAGCCATCGAAGTTCACAGCAATTCAATGAATTGTAACTACTGAATTATCATCTATAAGACAATGAACAGAATGGGAAAAATGTCAGGTCTGCATTGGAGCTGCATGCATACTATTTGAAGCTCTCAGCTACAGATAATTCCTCTAGCCCTACTCTCCAAATCCCTTGAAGAAACCTTATAATGATATTTTCATTACGTTGAAAAAATACCAACAAATTTCTCCACCAGCTAGGATGGGTTTGATATTGTTATATTTTCTAAAATAATCATTGTTAAATTTTCATAATTCCGTACTTTTTAAGAAATGCTTATTTATCTTCACTCACAACTGTTGACTGTTCTGAAACTACATTGTTCTAGCTCACATCCCAAATAAACCCTCTAAGATTCAATGGAGGCAATGTACATTATGCAATGTGATCTTAGAAATCAGGACAAAACAAACTCTTCCCGATCAATTCTAACACCTTCCACCTGTTTCTACAGCCATGTTTTCGGTAGAACATAAGATGAGGTTATGGATATCTTTATTCTAAACCAAAAATTTGGCAAGCATATGCTCAAATGAAGCCACCTGCTTGACAGTCCATTGTTTGCGAACAATCAGGCAACAGAGTTAATGTGTATAAATGTTAATCTTAACCAAATCTCAATGTATAGAGAATAAATACCTTCTCAATCTTTTGCAATCGAATCAATGGAGATTCAAAGAAAGGAACAAGCAATCTCAAGTTCCGTGAATACAACTCCGTACCTGTATAGCCAAAAACCACAGAAATTAGTTTGCACGCAGTGGTACTGGGCTATGATTCCAAAATGGAATCTCGGAAATATAAGATTTAACAGAGACAAATGACGATAAGCTAATTCTATATTCTCGTGTCAATCAACTTGATTCATATAGTCTCCTAGTGAAAAGTTAAATAAAGGTTATACAAATACATTTTTCCGAGTAAGGCTTCTGAGAAGACATGGGAGAAAACTACTGAAAGAATGATAGCACTGGACATGCTTAGACACAGTCAGAAACTTATCGAAAAGAACCAGAAATATACTTTTCAAATAATTTCACATCAAAAAGTTAAACAAGTAATCTTTAAATGATAGTTACATGATTTTGTATACAATTTTTCGGATTAACCCACTCTGGTTACACATTGAAATCAAGCAAAACACAGATTACCAAAAGCAAGGAAAACGAAAATGGATCCAATTGAAAGGACTGAAGGTTGTAAAAATACAATACTTTCGAGAATCTCGTTTTATGTCTAAGCGGATAGAATTCAATCGAAAGATTTAACCATTACGGACCTCACACTAATCCAATATTAACACATGAACATCACATTATAAACACTGTTAAATCATGAAAAAGGCACCATGATTCTTCTCTTTACCTCGAAAGCTAATAGTGGGATCTTCAAATAAACAATCTTCAACATAAATTGCAGAAGTGAAAGTCCCTATTCATTCAATAAAACAAAATGTATCAATTAATAGGAAAATCAAAATAAATATTATGATTTACACAAACTTAAAAAAGGATTTAAAAAAAAAAAAAAAAAAGAATAAAAATTCAATCATCTTACCTGTAACAAAATAAGCATTCTCATAATCAGACTTGAGCACAGTTACAACATCATCAACACCCGAAGCCGAATCCGAAATCGAAATCGAAATCTCATCTTGTTGTCTAGAAAACAAAAACTTAAATAAATAAACTTAAATAAACAAAAAATGACAATCTTCAATTTTGATTTTTTCCTCAGATATTATAGAAAGTGTAAAAGAATAAAAATTGTGTTATTTTTCTCGTGTTTTCGTGCGTTTTATCGGGAAACAAACAGAAAAAAGAACCTATTTTTGTCTTCATCGGAGGAGGAGAAGAGCCTGAGAAGCTCGGTGACTCCGGTGACTGCGAATTTCAAAACTTGCGGAGTTGTTCGTTTTTGGTTGTTGTTGTGGTGGTGGTTATCGAGTGCGCATCTGACGGCATGGAGTCTCCGGAAGAATGAACGGTGGTGATACACGGTTGGATTCGCTGGACCAAAACAGCTGATTCCCGCCATTTCCTATCCTCTACTCTACCTGTGATACTCGCGATTTTTTGCAAAAAAAAATCAAATATTTTTAATTAAAAACGCATTTTTTTTTTTGAATGATTTATAATATTTTCTAATAAATTTTATAAAAACAATTTTTTAATCACTCTCCTAAGTTTTACCAATATATATATATATATATATATATCAAAATTAAATAAAGTTTTTTTTTTTTTTTCAATTTTGATTCAAGATTTTTGAAATTCTCTTATATATTTTTTTAATCTAAAAACATAAATGATAATAAATATATTATTAAAATTAGTAAATATTAATAAAGCAAAGAATTGTAATACAAAAACAAAATTCATAAGATAAAATGTAAGCAAATAAATTTAATTATAATATGCATTAAAAAAAAAATCAATTATATATTTATATACCCAAAACTTTTTATTTTTTATTTTTTATGTATTATATTCCCAAAACTTAGTGAGGTTAAACACCATGTATATATATAGAGACAAGGATATCTAACTTTAGAGAAATAACTCTCCAAACATATTTATAAAATGATCACCGGACTTCAAACACCAAGAAAAAAAAAGTTAATTGAATTATAGGCAAATTACATTAATTTGCCCCGATTATATGTATAACTGCACTAAAACCTGTGAAAGTATCATAATAACACAAAAATACCCTTTAATCCGTTGACTAACGTTGACCACGGTTTGTTAGTCACAAATGAGAAGAATTGTCGCTTTTGCCCTTATAGAAATAATACTTAATTATATAAAATCAGTTAATTAATTAAAAATAAAAATATTAGAAAATATAATATATAAAAAAGGTATTGTTGTGGATGTTTAGGAGGATCAAGGATGATGATGTTAAATTGTTAATTGTTATTATTATTTATTTATTTATTTTTGATGATGATGATAATTTTTTAAATTAATATTTATTTTCCTTTTAAGTAGTTGTTTAGTTTTAAATTTTAATTAATATAAAATTCTTGAAGTAGACGTGAAGAGATCTGATTGGACAAAGTATGTGGTGAGATAAAATTTGTAAGTAACAACAAAGGGGCAAAAGTGTCTTTTACCTAGTGTTAACAATAAATAAAAGAGAGATTCTCCTTACAATCCACAAAATATCTATTCACACTTCAATTTAACTTTTTTTATTAATGACAATTTTAACCTAAATTAAAATTACTAAACAAAAAAAAAAAAAAAAAAAAAAAAAAAAAAAAAAAGACATTCCAAACTAATTAAATTATTAAAAAAAAAAAAAAATTCTCTCATAAATCATTAGATTAAATATTATGTATTAAACTCTCTTTTATAAATATGTTATTACCATATTAAACACTCTCTCCTAATTAATCTCTCCATTAAAATAAATAAATCATATTTCCATACTTTCTCGATCAATCACTGATTAATATTTAAAGAATAAAAAAAAATTTATGAATATTTTAGCTTTTTACTAACAGTAATATATATATATATATATATATATATATATATATATATATATATATATATATATATATATATATATATATATTAAAAAGTCAATTTAAAAAAAAAAAAAAGATATATGAAAGCTTGAATTGTTTCAAATAGAATCAATTAAACTCAGAATTTATAAGACCGATGAAAGAATTAAAGTTCTTTATGCAATCACATACCAACAAGAGTAACAAAAAACATTTTCATATTTCGATTTAAAAAAAAAAAAAAAAAACAAGGTACTTGTTTTATGTTTTTTTTTTTTTTTTTAATATATACATACATATGATTCCTAAAAATCAAGCTTATTAGTAAGTTTTTTTTTTTTTTTTTTTTTTTTTCCTTAACTAATAGTCTTGCTTGAGAAATAATGAAGATAGAAAATTAGAGATATGTATTGGAGGAGAGAGAGTTTAATATGGTAATTAAAAATTTAAGAGAGTGTATTTAATATGTAATAATTAATCTAATGGTTTAGGAGAGATAATTTCTTTTTTTTAATAATTTAATTCAAAAAAGATAAAAAGGATAATCTTGTCACAAAATGAAATGTCTTTAGAATTTTTTTAAATTAAAATTTTGAGAATGAAGTGTTTTTAGAAAAAAAGTGTAAAAAGAAAAAATTGGATCGTCAAAAGAAGCTCTCTAAATAAAAAATGAAACATAGTTTGTCTAATAGTTAAATGTTAGCAAAAATAGTTAAATACAAAAACAAAAATGTATGTAGACAACTTTTAGTCCAAATAATTAATTTAAAAATTAAAAATAATTAAAATCCACTAATTAATCAAAAGAATCTTCTACTTTATAAATAAAAAAAAATCTTAATCGCCGACACTATCTCTCATCACTCTCGCAGCTTCTGAGCTCTCTACTCTCCAGACTGTAGTCAACCATGGCCAACACCACCGCCTCCGCCGCCGCATCCGCCGATACTCGGCCTCGCAAAATCATCGCCGGAGCTGACGGTTTCGGTGCCGAGCTAAAAGACGCTCTAATCTCCCACCTCCAGTCCCTCAACATCGAAGTCGAAGACCTAGGCACGTCCGACTACTACTCCGTCGGCGCGGAGGTCGGCCGCCGTGTATCCGCCGCAGAATCCGACTCCGGTACCCGCGGCCTAGTCGCGTGCGGCACAGGCGTCGGCGTCGGGATCTTCGCGAACAAGTTCCCCGGAGTGTTCGCCGCCACCTGCCTCACTGCCGCCGATGCCCTCAACGCCAGGTCGATCAACAACTGCAACGTGCTAGCCGTCTCCGGCATGTCCACATCCAAAGACTCCGCCGTCGAAATCCTCAACGCCTGGCTCGACACGCCGTTTAAAGCGCCCTGTCCAGCGTCGAATTTCAAATCCTGGGAAGATAACCTATCATGCTTTCTCGATAATTCGATGAAAGAAATGCCTAAAATAGGCAAAGAAGAATCGAAATTCGATAGTTCTTGTAGCATATGTTGTTTGGTGAAGAACAGAGAATTGAATCCAATTGGTATGATTCCGGGCGGGTCAATGAAGATAGTTAGAGAGAGTCCAACCTCCGCGATAGTAAGGTTCAAGGCGGGGAGCGTGGAGCCAGCGCACCACCACACATTCGGGCACGATTTGGTGGTGATGGAAGGGAGTAAGAGCGTGTGGAATTTGAGCAAAGGAGAGAAGTTTGATTTGGGAGTTGGAGATTACTTGTTTACGCCCGCTGGGGATGTGCATAGAGTGAAGTATTATGAGGATACCGAGTTTTTCATCAAGTGGGATGGACATTGGGATATGTTTTTCGACGAGGATCTTGAGACTGCAAAGAGTGAGATCGACAAGGGAAGTGCTTGATTTTGGTTCATGAATGGATTGGTTTTGAGCAGTGAATCAATAATGTATAGTTTATGTGTGTGTGTAATGTGTTTGATGTTATTGACTCTGTATGTTATGGAATTTCTGCTTTGGTTTTGATCTCTAGCTATATGTATGTGTGTATTGGGATATGTTCTTGACTCCTTTTTGTTATGGAATTTCTGCTTTGGTTTTGATCTCTAACTATATATATTTGTGTGTGTTTTGCTGCTATTGGGAATCTTGAGACTGCCAAGAGTGAGATTGAGTAGGAAAGTTCTTGATTTCGGGTCATGAATGGGTTGGTTTGGTTTAGTTTTGAGTGTCTTGAGACTGCCAAGAGTGACATTGAGAAGGGCAGTGCTTGATTTTTGGGTGAGGTAATGGGTTGGTTTGGTTGGTTTTAAAGCAACCTCTGACCCTTATGAGAAACCCTCTGCTAAGGTTATCTCGTGTCATCTGGGGACTCATCTTTGGGACTCTATTTAGTATTTGCTCGTTGGTGTGAACGTGAAATATTCATGTGCCAACAAAAAGGTTTCACTTTTTTTTACTTCAAGGTTTCCCTTTTGTTTTTTTTGAAGGAAACAGAGAATTACAAACAACAACGGCATTCTGCCGCCACAAGGGAACCAATACAGGGAGGGAATTCCTCCAGCTAAAACAAATCCTCAACACAAGAGAGGCTGTTTTTAGCTAAACCATGGGCTACCCTATTAGCCTTTCTAGGAACGAACATAACTGAACTACAACACGCCTGCGAAAGCAATATGAAAATGTCAGAGATAACATTCCCAATCTCTGATAAAATAGGCTCAGCTTTGTTGATCCATTGGACAACCACTTGTGCATCCGACTCAATACTGCATGGGGACAAGCCAGAATCAATAGCCAATTGAAGGCCTCGAAGAATTGCAACGGCTTCAGCCACCTGCGGAGAGAAATTGGCAGTGATTTTCTGAGAGCTCGAGGCCATGACCAGCCCAAACGAGTTACGGATAACAATCCCAACCCCCACCACCAGACCGGACATGTCCAAAGCTGCATCAGTATTGATCTTGTACACACCAGCTTCAGGAGGCTTACATATAGGATTCCTGGGAAAAAGAACCTCCGCAGGGGAAACAGAAACAAGATTAACACCATGGACTTTGTTAATAAAATTGCGAGCCCACTCCACGACATCAACCTCCCGGACTGAACTAGGATCATGAACAGCCACATTACGCATAGACCACACCTTCCACAGACAGATACACAGCAGCCCCATTTCCTCTATTTTCAATCGTGAAAAACAATCCAATATAAAATCAAAAAAGTGTGATTTATTTATATGATTACCAGCCAGAGATGACAACCAATAATCACGCAACTTCTTCAAATGCTTGCAGCTCCACAGTCCATGGAGAATGGACTCAGCCTTACATTCACATAAAGGGTTCTCTTAAGTTTCACTTTTTTTTTTCGAAAAGAAGAAAGGGTTAATTGCAGTAACATACCCTAAGTTTTCATTAAAAAGCTTAATATTCAACTAATTGCTTTAATTGTAGCAGGCACACTTCTTTATAATTGACATCCATCTCATTTAACGGTTGATTGAGATTTGTCTGTAAAAAGTCAAAAATGTCCCTATACTTTGTTTGAAAAAATCTTAATTGCCCTTTACTTTTAAATTAATCAATTTCAAATTATTAAATAATAAAAATAATAGATAAACTTATAATAAAATCTTAAAAAATCAACGAATTTAATAGATTAAATCTTCAAAAAAAAAAAAATAATCAAAGAATTTAAGAGGTAAAATCTTCAAAAAATCAAAGAATTTAGTAGGTAATTTTTTTTAAAAAATATTATTAATTAAAAAAAATTGAAATCTGATTATTTATTAATTTTGATAAAAAAAAAAAATGATGTTTGATAAAATTTTCAAAAGTGATTATTTTATAATATGGGTTCATTTGACAGCAAGAATTTATTATGTGATTGCCTCTTGATTACCTATAGATTTTTGAAATCATCCAAATAAATTTCCGATATTGGTTTATACTAAAAAAAAAAAATTACTAATTACTATGAATTTATGGCTTGTTAGCATAAAAAAAAAAGGGTATAGTTTTAAAAAAGTTTTTAATCAAAAATAGTATTTTTATTGATTAAATAAAAAAATAGTTTCTGAAAAAAAAAAAAGGAGAAAGGAGAAAAGAGAAAAAAGGAAAAAGATTTAAATATTCAATTTTTTGAATCTCAAAAACTGATAAACATATTAAAAAAAAAAAAAAAAAAAAAAGAAAGGCAAATGAAACGGTATCGTTTCACCTCATGAGCTCCAACTCAAACCCCATTTACATGGTTTTGCTTTGTGTGCTCTTGTTGATAGAAAATTCCCAGCAACGAATGATCAAGCACTAAAATGGTTGATGATTCCATCGTTAACAGGAGATATTCTTACATTCGCGAAAGTAAATGGCCTATTGAAGCCATTGACTTGCACCATGTTCTTGTAAGAAGAAGCAGAGCGAACCGTTTCTTCGTGCGCCTCTCGGTTTTAGTCAAGGTGTGATTTTGTTTTTGTTTTAAAATTTTTTTTTTTCAATATTTTTTACACAAAAAAAAAGACACATGTCACTGGATACTTAAAAGGACAACTTAGATATAGTTTTTATTCGGCAGGGAATCCTTGTCCATATATATAAGACAGTTTTTTCACGTGATTAGCAGTTGTACCTCTGAAGTTTGAGAATTACAAATATTTTCACTTTTTGGATAATAATAATGTGCATTTAAGTTTCGATATTCCAAATTGCTTTATTTAGTTAATATGATAAGTATTATTTAATGCTAAATGTAAAATTAATTGACCATTTGACCCTGACCGAAATTTGTTGTTTAAAAAGATAGCATCGGAATGTATGAATTATTATGATAATTAGTTCTCTAGAGTGAAAATGTCTTCTTTCCATTTAGTTGTCCTATTTCTTGGTTTCGGTCGCTATGGAGTTGAATGTGGATGCAAAGTTTCTAGGCAATTTGCAAAAGGTATGGCAACCCTCCATTCAGATCTCAAAGCTTTTGTTGATTAAAATTTAATTCCAAATTTATGATTTTGTTAATTATCTTATCATGATACAATAATTAATCAGAGTTTGTGTGTAATTACAAATAATGTTCAAGTTTAAAATAGAAAGAAGAAACAAGCTAGGATGATTAACAATAATTATGTTGAAATTACTTGTACAACCAAAACACACCGATGAATATAATTGTGTGGATATTTACAAATTCGACAATGTCTTAATGAAAAATCACAAAATTAAAAATAAAAAATAAAAAATTATAGTTCTTTGTTTGTATTATACTTCATTTGTGTCTTCTGTTTTGTTTTGTGGTTTAGGGGGGCTTTTAAGGTTTTGGGCGGGTTGTTTCCTTTGTGTTTGTTTGCTCGTTTGGGTGTGTCTTAGCCCATTAGGTGGCTTGTTGTTTGCTTGCTCTTTGGCTTTTGGGCCTTGGAATAAAGTTAATTTACCGTTAAAAAAAAAATCATACTTCATTTGTTTTAAATATCAATGTATAATTATACATTTTGCAGATAAATACAAGTTCTTCACCAAAATACAAAGGCAATAACAAGTTATCATTCGATAGATATCATAGCTTTCCTCTTCAAACTAAAGATAGTTGTCCAGAGGGAATGGTAACTATTCAAAGAAGTCGAATTAACGACCTTACAGAATTAAAATCAATATCCAAATTGCACCTTGGAAATATTGGTACTTGTACATCAAGTAGACATGTAAGTATACTTAACTATAAACACCATGTATACAAAAGGATGTATTAAATATGGTAATGTATATCATGTAATGAAAAAAAAAAAAATGACATATATATATATATATGTTTTATTTATTGATATATTTTAGTAAGAGCTGTTATAGATCTATATAACCCAGCAGTTAAAATGGATCAAGTTAGTATGGCCCTGATATGGGTGGAAGGTGGACCTCCAACTGAACTCAACAGCATACAATATGGTTGGACAATAAGCCATTACTTTCATCTATCTAGTTTTATGAATAATATATATATTTGATTTATTTGTAAGGGCGATTTTATTTTAGTCTCAAAATTAAATATTAATCTTCATTTGTTTTCTTTTACACAACAATTTATTATTTAATAAATAAATTTGTTTAATAAATAAATTATTCTAAAAGAAAGAAACAAATTTTCAAAATGAAACTTTATCTTCTTTTACCATTTATAAGTATAAACAAATAATCATCTTAACATTTCAGGTGAACTCACTCCAACCTCACACGTGCGACTACATATTGGACCGTAAGAATTAATTTCTTATTTGCATTTCTTATATATTTATTTGTTTTTCAAGACTAATATACTAATATAGATCCTTGTTATGTACAAAAGGTAGATGGATATTAGAAAACAGGGTGTTACAATTTGATATGTCCTGGTTTTATGCAAGTTCATCCTGAATACCGTGTTGGTTCACCTTATGAACCCATATCTGTTACAGGTGGAAAAATATATATAAATCAGCCGACGATATACAAAGTACTTGTACGATAATCATATAAACTAATTAAATATTGAAGTATTTTATTTTTAATTGTAAAAGATAGTGGTTGGTAACTAAATATTGAAGTATCCCAATTAAAACCGTTTATTCAACAATACACCCTGTAATTTTTCATAATTACATGTCACGCCCGTGGATTTAGATCCCTCCTCACCTAGTCACCTCACTTTGTCCTCACCTAAATTAATAGTCTTGATGAATTCTAACTTTTTGTGGAGTAAAGACGTAAAAAATAATAAAAATATTTCAAACCATTGATTTATTATATTAAATATGTGATAATAGATTATGGTGGTAAAGGGAAGGTGAGAACAATTAAGATGAGGAAATGATCCTGATACCATGTCCATAGCAGCAATAATCAGCAATCAAAATCTTGTGCAAATATTAGGTTACAAAAAAGCATTTAGTTATGATTCAGATATTATTGATAAATGTTAATGGGTTATGAATTATGATAATTAATTATTTTTTTAAATAATTACAATTAATTTGGAATGGAGGAGAAGAATACGATTTGAACCTCACTACCTATGTGAGAGATAAAGCTAGCAAAACGGGTCAGGCCTTGGCGGGACCCCCGGCTTGGCCTGTTTCGGTCGTAAGCCCGGGACGGTCCGGCATGTCGGCTTAACAGGCCAAGCCCAAGCCTGTTAAGCTGGCGTGCCGTGTTGGGCCCAGGTGGCGCGGCCTGCAAGCCGGGCCCGCCAAGCCCGTGGGCCTAATTTTTTTTTGAAAATTTATTTAAAAATTCAAAGCCCGTTGGGCCCTACCCTTTAAGGGCCCATTAAGACCTTAACAGGCTGGCCCGCCACAAGCCCCGCCTGGGCACAGCCTGGCACGCCCCAACACAGGCCATATGCCCAGGCCTTGCGTGGGCACAATTTGGCACGCCCCGGCACAGGCCGGGCCCACCCTTCCCCCAAATAGGCTGGCCCGGCATGGCCTGTCTCCCTAACAGACCATGCCGGGCCGGCCTGTTTTGACACCACTAGTGAGAGACATATCATTAGATCAACCTTAACTCATTGAGGTTATATTAATTAATTAATGTAATTATTCGTGCATGACTACGGTTTAAAATTAATATAATAATCTAATATTTCACACAATACTAGTAACATTCTAAAATGAAAATTCTTCAAAACTAAACATCTAAAAAGATATTCCGGGACTCCACACGTTTTTTTTTTCTAATCCTTATAATAAGGAATTATGGATCACTAAATTAAACAAGTATATGCTATTTAGTAAAATTATTAAGAACGAACTAAGAAGTAAATTTTAAATTGTTAGGCTTGATTATGTTTTTTTTCATTGCAGGTTTGGACAACTTCAAGCTGTTGATTTAAACAGTATTGATCCAGCCATCAGAGCAGGTTCTTAGAACACCTTTCTAACTATTATTTGTGTTTTGATCTTTTCTGTTTGTCAATTGTATGAACTGTTGCTTTGTTGCCTATAGTTTCGGACAAGAAAGATTAAACCATGCACGTTTTCTTTGACAGAATATTATTGGGTATCATTTTTGACAAAATATCAGACTAAAACTTCTGAATGCGTACAGTTATTGTAGAAAACACGAAAATAAGCGCTGTTAGTAGTGCTAGTGTTGCATATTTGAAGATCATTACTTTCCCATCGCCTTACATTTGTTTTTTTTATTAAAGCATCTGTTTTACTCTTACTCTGAGATCTTTTAAAAGTTGTGTATATGACCATTAACTTATGTGGCATAATAAAGATGTCAAAGATGATAAAACATTAGTTAAAGGTGTTAGTTTACCTGAACCTTTAAACTTTAATGCCATTGTTTTCTTGTGTACTTACTAATTAGTGTTATTGTCTCCAGCATTACTAGCATTTTGGTTGTCATCGCTGTTGTTATTGTCATCATGTTCATTGTCTGCATTTACAGTATCTCATTCTCTCTCGATTTCTCTCTGTTCATTCTTCATTGTTTGTGGAGCTTATTTGAAAATCTATTAAAATTGCTTATGTGGATATTTTTGTGAACAATTTTCTATCTATATCTTAGTTAGAGCATTTATCAAGGGGGAGCATTAAATACTAGACTTTTGTTCTCTTTTACGATATGTTCACATGTACTGGGCATGGCCTGGCACGCCCCGACACAAGCCACATGTCCAGGCTCGGCCTGGGCACGGTCTGGCACAGGCCACGTGCCCAGGCCGGGCCCACCCTTCCCCCAAACAGGCTGCCCGACATGACTTGTCTCCCTAACAGACCGTGCTGGGCCGACTTGTTTTGACACCATTAGTGAGAGACATATCATTAGATCAACCTTAACTCATTGAGGTTATATTAATTAATTCATGTAATTATTCGTGCATGACTACGGTTTAAAATTAATATAATAATATAATATTTCACACAATACTAGTAACATTCTAAAATGAAAATTCTTCAAAACTAAACATCTAAAAAGATATGCATTAATATTAATGAGCTATAATACAACTTATACTCATTGGAAGAAAATCAAAGGCACTATGGTTGTCTTTCTGCTTGTGTGTGTGTTTTTCTTTTTCCTATATATATGCTAACAATTAAGTATTTTGTTCTAAATTAATTAATGCTCCGTATATGTCTTTAATTACTGTGTCTCGATATAAATTCAGAGCCATAATAATAATTTATTTATTTTTTATTTGGAAAAAAAAGAAAAAAAAGAAAAAAGAGAGAAGACAAATTAAAGAATGGATCCATATTCCATAGTTGATCTGTAAATGAATTGTGGGTGGGTACGTGGGTGTGTGATTGAGAGATCAATTACATAAGGGTAAAATCCATTTTTTTTTTACCCTTATCTTTGTTTTTTTAATTTATTTCTATTTTAATTTTTTTTATATGTCCTAGCTCCCATACTTACTTGCTCATGAATTTATGTGTTTTTATTGTGATTCTTTTTTAATATTTATTGTGTAATGCCCATGTCACAAAAGATTAAAGAATTCTACCCATCAAAGTATGCCCATATTTGATCTTTTTCACTGCTGAAAAGATTAGTGCTAGCTTTGTCTTTAGATCTAAAAGTTTTTGGGTTAACACATAATGGGAACACTATATTAGTCAACAATAACTAGCTCTTTCTCTAATGAGATTATTAATTAAGTGAAAGAAGAAGAAGAAAAAAAAAATGGGAACCAAAAGATTCTGCCACCTCCAAACATTGAGGAATATATCCATATATATACACCGAATTTTTCATTCATGTATGTGTGTAATTGCATGAGAAAATTAGATTTTGGGTGGTTGAGAAAATGTACCTCAATCAATTACATATTTAAGTCAATGAGATATAGAGACTAATATAGTTTTAAGATCTTAATAGTGATTTTCTAAGACTAATCCTGTATATATATATATATATTAAATCCATTTTTTTAAATTAATTTTTTGTTGGAAGGGTAAAATAGTATATTTCATCAAAAGTCACACTTTAATGGGCGGCAATGTCATTTTACCTTTTGATCATGTCAAAAACCCTAAGTTTAACAGAAATTGTAATATAATGACCAAACGAGCCAATACTGAAACTAGAAGGATCGGTTTGACTAATAGATCAAACTAAAAGGACTAAAATGAATTTCTCCCATAAAATTATTAACTATAGTTATTTTGGTTATTTCATGTCAATAGTCAGAACTCAGAATGGATGACAATCAACTAACCATGGTCTGCAATAAAGTTAGGATTATTTATTTATTTTTTTGTATGTGCTAATTTTGGATTTTAAGTTATATGATTGAATTATAGATTTTTTTTTTTTTTTTTGAAAATGTGTGGTTATAATTTATAAATATTTACTTTGCTATTTTCACTCAATTTGCAGATATTCATGGCTGTGGATGGGGGCAGCTTCGACATTAGTGAAGGTGCCGATCTACCTGGGTGGCTTGAAGTTTTTCTTTTTCTTTTACTTTTTATTATTTTATTTGTACTTTTTCTTTGGTTGTGTTGGCGATTCTGTTCTACACCGATGTCGATACTCCTCCTAAGCATTGAGATGCAAGTACCTGCACCTCAAGTGCCTTGATTAGACATTGAGATGCAAGTAGTTGCACCTCAAGTGCCTTAGTCTCGAGCAGTTGCTCAAGACATACGCAAGCGCATGTAAAGTTTTAGATTTGAATGCTCCGACGCGCTACGCTATTCGGAGGACACATGCGTATTCTTATGAGAAGAGTTTGAGCATGATGCTTCTCTACTCTCCCTATCCCCATGTGGGCATACCTTTCATTCATCATGTATACGTGAATATATGTTACAAGCATGCAGGTGTCCAGTTTGCCGAATGGAAATCACTTAGTTGTTTTATATTTTTATGTATCCTTTTTATTATATATATTTATTATTATTATTATTTGTACTACTTTGCAGCCCATACAATGTACACATATTGTAAATTATAATATAATCACACTACAAAAATTTGATCTTTAAGAGCATCTCTAATGCAATGCTAAATCCTTGTGCCAATGCTATAATTTAGCACAAAGTAAAAAAAACATACTCCAATGCAATGCTAAAAGCTGTGTTAAATTTGGCATATGCTATAAACTGTGCCAAATTGTGCCAAATTTGGCATAGTTTATAACATATGCCAAATTTGGCACAACAATAAATGTAGCCGTATTTGTTGACTTTTTAATTTTAAATAATAAAAATTTAACAAATTTGGTAGGGAAAATTAAGATTGAAACAATTCTAACAAAATATTTAATACATTCATTGAATGCATTGATTGTATTTGTTAACTTTTATAATTTTAAATAATTAAAAAATAAAAAATAGCATATCAAATAGAATTTTGCATTGGAGTACAATGCTAAAATGATATGCCAAATATAACATTTAACTATATTTTGTGCCAAATTTGGTATTGACATTGGCATATACATTGAAGATGGTCTAACGATATCAAATTCTCAAGCTCTAATTGTTATATTATTACTATAAAGGTTGTAACTGAGAATTTTTTTTAAATCTTTTATAGCA
Source organism: Acer yangbiense (assembly GCA_008009225.1). Taxonomy (NCBI): domain Eukaryota; kingdom Viridiplantae; phylum Streptophyta; class Magnoliopsida; order Sapindales; family Sapindaceae; genus Acer; species Acer yangbiense. The sequence goes on from CM017763.1 coordinate 11,221,834, forward strand.
TTTATTAAATGCTGGAATGCCAATATTTAAATCCCTAAATTAAAGAATAGTTTTTTTTTTTTTTTCCTTGCGTGGTCGTGCCGTGGACCATAGTTGACTTAAGTGATTTTATAATCGTGGAAATAGAATAAAATGGTCATCGTTGGTTTTCAAAAACCAAAAATAGCACCTCATGGAAAATTTTGTCAGCCACTCCGATGAGAAAAATAAGGAAGCAGTGAAATTCGAGGAGTGGCTGGAACCATTTTTATTTTATATTTTTTTTATTTTTTATAAATATTTTTGTCTTTACATTTTAGTAAAGTTATAACAAGGGTAATTTGGTAATGTCGTATTAAATTGGGTAAGAGATTTTCTCTTTACAATCCAATTTTATCTTTTTACATTTCATTTCTAAATACACTTCATTCTAAAAACTTAAATTTTAAATAATTCTAAAGATACTCCATTTTATTTCAAAATTATCTTTTTTATCTATTGACACTTCTCTTTTGAACACTCCATCATAAAACTTATTTCAATTATTTTTTATTGAATACTATAATTGACAAGATTTTTTTTTTATATATATTTTTTAACTTTTTAATTAGCATTAAAGTTTGAAGAATCATATTTTTTTGGTCGACTGTAATTTCTTAAACAATATTTCTTCAAGTTGGTGTGCCAGTGTTACCTAGTCCTAGGTAATTGAAGGCTACACCTCTTCCCAGTTCTCAATAGACCATAATACCTTATATAACTAGGAAAAGAAAAATTAATAAGGAACAAAAATTAAATAATTATATGAATTAAAGGTATTTGGATTTCACTACTAGGCAATACCAGCAGCTTTGGGCCTTTGGGGTGACAACTGACAACCCAATTCCAAATGTCAATGCCTATGAATATAAGCTTTCACTTTCTTATCTTTTTCAATATTCCAAATCACTGTAAAAAAAAAAAAAAAAAAAAAAAATTATTGGTTGTATACGTAAAAAAATATCTAAAAATCATCGCTCTAATTTTTTTTTGTTAGTTTTTTGTTGTAAATCATTATCATAATTTCGGAATCAAATAAAAATTTAATCATATTGACAAAAAATGTTTTAGGGTTTGTAAAATGTAGAAAGATTAAAAAACAAATGTTGGTGGCAAAATGGTTTTGTAGTGTGTTTATAAATATTTTGTACTTTTTAGTAATTTTAATTAGTATAAAATTGTCATAAAATAAAAATTTTAAAATAGAGTGTAGAAAGATATTTAGTGGATTGTCAATAGCATCACTCATTAGATAAATGATAAAAAAACAATTTTAAAGGGCAGTTTGGTAAAATCAATTAAAAAGACCACAAAATACAAAATTTTCAATTGGGGGATAGGGTTGGCAAAATGGTAAAGCCCACTTTAAACCCTTTATTATAAGTCCATATGAATGTGGGCCGTTTAAGGGTTTTACCCGGGTTAATTTAAAACCCGCAAAAAACCCACTTAGGTTTAAAGACAATGAACTTCTGTCTTCAGTCTTCTTCCTCCATACGCTGATACGACTATCTGCATCTCTACTTCAAAAAACAAAACAACTTCTCAGCTCTCATCATTGGTGGTCTCTCCCTCTTGCCGCCGTGCCACCATCGTGTCGCAGTCGCTTCCAGTCGCCACCAGTCGCTTCCGACGAAGGTCGTCACCAGTCGCTTCCGAAGAAGCTTCTCGAAATCATCCACATCCGACAGAAGATACCAGAGAAAAACAAGCCAGAAAATTCGACAAAACAGAAGAAAACCTTCAGCTATCGAAATTTCCTTAGCTGCCCCATTTGTAAGGTACTACTTTTATTTAAATATGTGTTGATTTTGTGGGGGTGCTTCTTTTATAATAATTTTCGGATTTTGCTTTGTAATTCGGTTGCTTAGATCATCAATTAAGTGCCACTAACCTTTCTTCTTAATAGTTGAATCCTCTGATTGTATTTGTTGACTTAAAACGTTGAAGTTATACCACTTGATCTTTAGTATGTATAATGGTTTTCCCACAAATTTATTGTTCCAGTTTATCAATTTGGGACTTGGTATTGATTAATTGTGTGCCGGATGTACTGTTTAGCTTTTAGAGACGATGGTGAAAAATTGTGGTGATTATGTTCACTTCCAAAATTGCTGAGAGGAATGTGTTGGGAGAGATGGTCAAAATTGTTGAGAGGAATCCTCTGATTGTATTTGTTGACTTAAAACGTTAAAGTTATACCACTTGATCTTTAGTATGTATAATGGTTTCCCCACAAATTTATTGTTCCAATTTATCAATTTGGGACTTGGTATTGATTAATTGTGTGCCGAATGTACTGTTTAGCTTTTAGAGACGATGGTGAAAAATTGTGGTGATTATGTTCACTTCCAAAATTGTTGAGAGGAATGTGTTGGGAGAGAGGTAATATTTTGGTATGAGATGCATGGAAGTTATAATTCACATGTTTAAAGCTTCCTCTGCATGTTCACTTACCTTTTTTCATAGTAATTCTTGTTGCTTCTTTGTTTATCAATCTTAAAGAGCTTGAGTGGGTAGCTATAGTGAATCATTTTCAAATTGTTACGAAGTTTAAGCATGACATGTTAGAAGGAAATGTTGTTTTTTGGTTACATGGAAATGTTATCATATGATTGTGTGGAATCAGTATTTGGCCACTTGATCTTGTGAAGTTTGATCCACCTGATCGGGAGAACAGGGATTGCATTTGGGATGATAGCATTCATGAGAAAGGTCATATGGTTAATTGAAAATAAAATATAAAAAAAAAAATCATAAAATTTCTGATGCGGTAATAGGTGCCCTGTAACTGGTGGTCTTCTCAATGGCTCTACATTTGAGGAAAAATAAACTTTAATTGGGTTTGGATTCCAAATTCTATATCTTGATGAGTAGCAGCACACTCTGTCTAAATGCTTAAAAGCATCATCTATTGCATAGAATTGCTGTCTTTCCGGTCCTATTTTACACACTTTTCTTCTGGTAACTGACAAAGTATATTATTGTTTTCTTGTAGTACCCTTTGTTTGTTCAGGCCTTCTATCTCAGCTAAAACACATGTATGGATTGCTTTCGCAGGCAGATATGCAAGTGAGGGATAAAATCTTGGCCTTGTTAGACTCTTGGCAGGAGGCATTTGGTGGATCGGACCTAGAGTCCTAGAGGAAAACATCCTCAGTATTACTATGCATGCGATGATCTCAGGGTAAGCTTAAAGAAACCTGCATTCAGTTACTTTCTTTGATGATTTTTTCCTGGCACATTTGGGAGTATTGTAGGGTAGGTCAGATTCATCACATAGAATTTGTCAACAACAATATATATTGTCCTGATCTATATGCTGCAGTTGATCTTAGATAGAACTTGGTTGATCAATATGCGCCTGTTGTTTTATTGTTATTTGTTATCAACACTGTTCCATTGCCTTAATGTTATTTGATTTTATGATTTGGAATATCCCTTGCTATACATGTCTTTTTTTCTCAGATACGAGTTACAAAAATATAAAGGCGGGAAATAGGCAGAAGATATTCTAGTGGAAATGGTCAAATAGTATATATCTTAGTCAATTTGTTTGCTAACCTATCTTATTTATATAGGGCATCTGCTGAAGAAGCCATCGTAAAGATGCAGGGACATATGATTGGTCAGCAACAAGTCCGTGTTTCTTGAGGCAGAAAATCATATATGTTATATAGTAGTAAGCTATGTAAAATCATATTTGGTAGTCGAATTTGTAAAATGATATTCTTGATTATATTAATATATTCTTCAATTTGGATTCCGAATTCTATATCTTGATGAGTAGCAGCACACTGTGTCTAAATGCTTAAAAGCATCATCTATTGCATATAATTGTTGTCTTTCCGGTCCTATTTTACACACTTTTCTTCTGGTAACTGACAGAGTATATATTTGTTTTCTTGTAGTACCCTTTGTTTGCTCAGGGCCTTCAGGCCTTCTATCGTAGCTAAAACACATGAAGGGTTGAATGCTATGAGTTCTTTGATATATATATATATATATACAATTTTTCTATTGTCAGTTCGAACCGATAAAAGATATATCAGTTCTTTACATGTGAGCCATTGGATTTTAATACTTTGACTTGACTGTATGCACTTCTCAAAGCATTTTTTAAATTCAATGGTTCACATGTAAGGAACTGATAATAGAAAGACTATATATATATATGGTTTCTTTTTGTATTGCTTTATTGCTACCATTTTATGAATTCAAGATATAATTTTATGAAGGGTTGTTTAATTTAAATTTAATAATTAATGGAAGAATATTTATTACTTGAAAGAAAAAAAAAAGTGAGTCATGAGAAAACGAGGGGAGCTGATATTGACACCCATAAATATGATAAGTACACCCATATTTTAATTACAAAAATATCCCAATAGAAATTTACCAATAAGGACAATGAGTTTAATTAAAAATAAACAAAATACTATTTACATCTATTAATTACACTCATATCTTCAACTATATCATTTTATTAAAAAAAAAAAAAAACCAAACCCTAATTCAACTTTTTTTTTGCTAGTATAGCTCTCTTCACATAAAAATAAAAAGATACATGAAATTATTGTAATAGTTTCAAAAAAGAGTTATGAAATTATTGGGAATTATATATAATAGCAATACAAGTTTTATGGCATGCAACTTTGATCTTGGGATACCTTCATCCAGCTGATGTGCAATTTTTCTATGGCTCTAGTACCGGAAGTCATATGATGCAACAAATTGCATTTATCTCTCCGATTATATTCGAAATTTCAAATGCTTATTTTTCATCTAGTTCAGTGTCTCATAGTTGACATATAGATACATACACCAGATCACGAACCTCATGTTGAGCAGCTCCACTTGGGGAAATCTGGAACCGTACTCTTTCATTTATAAATAATTTGTAAATAAACCTTTGTTTTCGAATCTGGAGAACTTAAAAATTTATTATTTGTAAAATTGGGTGTGTTAATAACTTATGAGGGTTTATAAATAAATTGTTTTAAAATGAAAACATTCATTTAATTAATGGTACTATTGGCATTAAGATGGGTGTTTCTAGTAATGTTTTAATTTTAAATTTTAGACATGGGTGTACTTATAAATATGAGTGCGCTTATCATTTTTATGGGTGTCAATATCCGTACTCGAAAAAGAGACTCTCTATCTCTTTTGAAAAAACGAAAAGAAAAACAAATTATATTATTTTATATTATAACAATTAATAACTATATATATATATATATATATATATATATATATATATTTGAATGAAACTAATTAATAGATATTATAAAGATGGATGAAATATTATTTATCGATGAAATGAATATAGAATGTTTGGGTAATGAGAAGATGCAGCTTTCAATCTTTTCAGCAAAAATATAATAAAATTATATAATAAATTTTTTAATTAATTATGGGATAGGAAATGTTAGTTGGGGATTGTTATCATAATTTAATTAATTATGAGATTGATTAAGTGAATTTATTCATTATCCCATTATTTATGGGTTGCCTCTTGAATTTTTGTTTATGATTTATGGCCAAGGTTGAGCATATTCAAATTCTTATTAATTAGTTTTTTTTTTTTTAAATTATTATTATTTAGTTATAAATATATATATATTATAATATTTGATAAGTTATAAAGAAAAGCCATAAATTCTTATTAATTAGTTATCTACATACAAATATATTTATATATATTATAATATTTGATAAGTTTAAAAGAAAAAAACCATAAATTCTTATTAATTAGATTTTTTTTAATGTCTTATGAATTAGTGTTATATATATATATAATTTTCGATTTTGATGTTAAACATGCATGTATTGAATATTGATATTATTTTAATGGAAAAAAGTAAACTAATGAATGTTCTACCATTTGAATGTTAAGAGTTCTTTGATATATATATATATATATATATATCAGAAATTCTATTATCAGTTCGAACTGACAAAAAACTGACAAAAGTTATATCAGTTCCTTACATGTGGGCCACTGGATTTAAATACTTTGACTTGGCTGTATGCACTTGTCAGTCAAAGTATTTAAATCCAGTGGCCCACATACAAGAAACTGATATAACTTTTGTCAGTTCGAACTGATAATAGAAAGACTGATATATATATATATATATATATATATATATATATATATATATATGATATGGTTTCTCTTTGCATTGATTTATTGCTACCATTTTGTGAATTCAAAACATAATTTTTTGAATGGTTGTTTAATTTAAATATATAATTAATGGAAGAATATTTATTGCATGAAAGAAATAAAATAAATATATATTTTTAGAATGAAACTAATTAATAGATATTCTAAAGATGCATGAAAGATTTTTTTTTTCTTCTAAAGTTGGACTAATTTAAGGGGAAAAAGCATCACAGAAGATCATATGCTGAAAAACCCCTGGGCAGTATTGATATAAATATATAAACAAAGAAAAAAAAATCAAGGAAAAACAAATAGTCAAGCAAAAAAGGCCAAGGGTGCATAGACCCAACAACAAAAACAGAAAGGTACGCATGCCAAAACAAAAAGTGAAAAAGAAACAATTAACGAAAACTAAAAGATTCTTTGCCCATACAATCATTACCAACCAAAGAAGAGCAAAAAGTCGGAGTAGAAGACCACCACAAAGAGACCTCCAAACCCAAAGCATGCTAAGAGAGAGCGTCCGCCACTTGATTACCTTCTCTAAAAATATGGGAAACTTGGAAATCCATTTGAGTAATCTGAGAAAGGCACCTATGCCAAGCCTACAGAACACGCCAAAGAACCTAATCAGAGCGAGCAAAAAGCAGCTGAACCACATAAGAAGAATCGCTCTCAAGCCAAATGCGGCGCCAATCATTAATCCAAGCATAGTTGATAGCCATCGACACTGCCAACAATTCAGCCTCAAAAGCAAACACTGAACCAAGAGGGGAGGCAAAACAACCTTTTACGAATGAGAGACAATTGCAAAACACACCTCCGCAACCCCCAACACCAGGAGAACCTAAAGCAGCCCCATCCGTATTAACCTTGACCTAAGAAGAAGAAGGGGATCAAACAACACTTTTGATGACAGGCGCATGAGGAGGAGGACCTCATATACCAAAATTCCTGAGGATTAAAAGCTCATCCACACTATTATGCATACACCTAAGGCTTAAACGATCCGATCCTTAACCGCTGCCAGACAAGAGACAAAGCAAACCGGAAATCAACAAGTTTATCATCAAAAATCTTCCGGTTACGAGTGAACCACACACTCCACACCAACGCATGAATATCAGCTTTCCATAAGATCTGTATTTGTTTACTAAAAGAAACCGTCATAGCTTTAAAAAAAAAACCCTTTCTAAGAGTCAGCAGAAACCCGATGCTTGAAAACATAAAAAATCACTTCCCAAAGAGAACCAGCCAGGGGGCAAAGGAGAAAAAGATGCTCAACTGTCTCACTACTGCTACCATAAATGCTGCAACAAGAAGCAATGTGAAAACCCGCCTTACGTAAACAATCCTCAGTGGGAAGTCTATTAAGCAACAAACGCCAAGACAAAGCGGACCGAGAAGGAGGAATAAAACTCTAACAAATGTCCCTCTACCAAGAGACCTAAGCAATCTCTTGGGTCATCTCCCAGTAAGCTGCCTTACAAGAAACTAATCCATCTCTAGAGAGAGACCAAACAAGAGAGTTATTGACTGGAGAAATCATAATTTATTCAATCTGAAGACAAATATCTGGAAAACGAACCTTAAAGTCCTCATGAAGAACCCAACTACCCTTTACAATAAAATCAGAAACTTTAGCTTGAAGGGAGGCAGCCAAATAATCAGGAATACCCACGATCTCTCCCGACCAATTGTCACGCCAAAAATCTCGTTGAAAGTTAGCCCCAATGAGCCAAAGGCCCTTTCTGTGAAGATCCGAATAATAAGCTTGAAGAGAAGACCAAATGGAAGAAGTAACATAACCCCCCAAAGGCTTCTGCAGCTGCTTCTAATAACGCTTCCGAAGAAAAGAATAAGCAAAATCATCGAAAGTCATAAATTTCAAAGTAAACTTCTTCAACAAAGAAGAGTTCAATAACCGAAGATCCTTCAAACCCAAACCAGCTTGAGCATAAGGCCGACAGCAAGTATCCCAAGAAACTGTGACCAACTTGGAGTCCTCACAAAAGCCTGACCACAGCAAATTCCTGATTTTACGGTTAACTAAATTCATCAACGAAACTGGCCATTTATAGATCATGAAAGAATGAATAAATGACCTAGTGATAACCGAATTAATCAAAGTGGCTCGACCAGCCAAAGAAAGAGACTTTTTTTTTTTTTTTTCTAGTGAGCAAATTTAGAAATGATTTTATCACTAATCGGCCTCAACATAGCCAAAGTAGGTCTCCCCCGGAAAAGAGGAACCCCTAAATAAGTGAAAGGCATGTGACCAACTTGTATACCAACCAGAGATTGCAAAGTCCCAAAATGATGAGGGGAAATAAAAGAGTCGAAATAAATATAAGATTTATTCCAATTCACAATCTGACCTGAAAGGCTGCCATAATATCAAAAGCACGCCTAATAGCCTTCATATTTCTCACTGTACCTCTGCAAAAAATAAGAACATCATCGACATACAACAGGTGACTCAGGGCAAGAAACCCACTTGGAGAAGAGATAGGCAACAACTGAGAAGACTCTTCCATCCCAGAAATATATTTGCTAAGAAAATCCTCTACAATACCAAACAAAAGGGGCGAGAGAGGATCACCCTGCCAAACTCCTTTAGAACACCAAAAATAACCCTCCGGAGCACCATTAATCAAAACCGAGAGCCTAGCAAAACTCAAAATGTTGTCAATCCAATCTATAAAAACCTTGTAAAACCCAAAGTCTCGAAGAACTTTACTGATGAAAACCCAATCCAAAGTATCAAAGCCTTACCAATATCAATCTTCATGGCTAGATTGCCCCCATAACACTTCTTATACAAAACATTCACACAATCTGAAGCTAATGCAATGCGATCCTTAATGTGGCAATATCCGATGAAACCAAACTGCTGAGGGGAAACAATCTGAGCAACCACCAAAGCTAGTTGATCCACCAAAATTTTGGAGGATATCTTGAACAGAAAATTACTGAGGATAATCGGGCGAAAATGATCAATAGAAATAACATCCTTTAATTTCGGGATAAGCACAAGAAAGCTGGAATTGAGACCTGAAAAAATTGAACCAGTCTAAAAAAATTCCTGAACTGCCAAAGAGACATCACGACCAACAATATCCCAACAATGCTGGAAGAATTTACTTGTGAAACCATCAGGACCCAGGGTAGAGTTGGCGTCCATGGAAAAAAACTATGTCATTGATCTCATCAAACGAGGGAACCCTGATCAGATTAGCATTCTCAGCATCAGTTACCAAAGAAGGAATAACATAATCTATTACCGAAAAATCCACCGAAGACTGGGGAGACTCAGTCGAAAAAAGAGCTGAATAGCAACTAATAATGATCTCTGATCTCATCCTGATTGTCAGTAAAAACCCCATCAATGGAGAGAGCAGACAAAGCTTTCCGACATTGCTTACGTTTAATGGAAGCATGAAAGAAAGAAGTATTACGATCCCCTCCCTGAAGCCATTTCACCCTAGATCGGTTCTGAAGAAAACACTCTTGTCTATGCAAAAGAACATTTAGATCATGATGAATATTAGACTCAGAAAGAAAAAGGTCCTTGGAGAAACCAGAGTTAGAGAGCCGAATTTGAACGTTCTGAAGCTCCTCATTAAAGATTATTTATTGATGAAATGAATATAAAACGTTTGGGTAATGAGAAGATGCGGCTTTCAATCTTTTCAGTAAAAATAAAATAAAATTATATAATTATTTTTTTAATTAATTATGGGATAGAAAATGTTAGTTGGGGAATGTTAACATAATTTAATTAATTTTGGGATTGATTAAGTGAATTTAATCTTTATCCCATTATTTATGGGTTGCCTCTTAAATTTTTATTTATGAGATTGATTAATGATTTATGGCCCCTACTTACTAGGCCTCTAGCTATTCATGTTAAAATTCTGATTAATTTTTTTTTTTTTTTAAGTATTATTAATTAGTTATATATATAGATTAATTTTCCAATGAGGACTTTTACAATGCACACTTTAAACACCTTTGATGAAATTGCATGTAATCAAATGTTTTTCGATAAGATTTTTAGTATGCATCCTAATAGAATTAAAATACACATTTTGTATGCATCCTAATAAAATTAAATTGCATGTATGATGTTGTTGTTCAACTTTGTAAATATATTAACAAGACCCATACAAGTGAAAATACTTTTATTGTACAACTTTGTAAAATTACACTGCATAAACTAATGAAATAAGAAATGAAAAAAGAGGAAAAAAGAATAAAAAACAAAAAAACAAAAGAGGAGAGTGGAAATGAGCAAGTGATTAATGTATAAAATTTATGGTTTTAGATGAAGTAAATTGAGAAATAAGAATAGTAAGAATAAAGGATTAATAGTAAGAATAAAGGATTTAAAAGACTGAAAAGTGAGAGTGAAAGTCATACCGTACCGATGATGTTATGCTTTCAAGTAAAGTTAAAAAAAAAAAGTGTGTAATTGTGTAAAGAAAAGAAAAGAAAAGAAAAGACAAAATTAAATAAGGTGAGAAATTTAATAAACCAATAATAGTTTGGAGAGATAAAGTATTAAATAGGTGAGAGACAATATCTAGAGGTGGTTATGGTTGCGGTTAAACCGGCGGTTTTCGTCAATTACAAACCGAAACCGTATGGTCAAAACCGTAACCGAAACCGTTACCAAAACCGATGGTTAGAAAACCAGTTTGAACACGGTTCGGTTACGGTTAGGCTTAAAAAAAAAAACCGCTAAAAACTAACGATTTTAACCGACAATTAAACCAAACCGCCGGTTTGCATTTATATATATATAAAAAACAACCAATCAACCACTGCCACGTGGCAAAAAATTTGAAAAAAAAAGAAGAAATTGTAACCAAACCATAACCAAACCGCCTAACCGGCGGTTAAAAACCAGAAACCAAACCTTCTAGGCCGGTTTTGGCTACGGTTTGGGCTTCCCACGAAACCGGAACTGGCGGTTTCTAATTGCAACCGAACCGTGGGCACCATTAACAATATCTGTATTAAAAAAATAAACATAAAAGAGATTAAATCCTATCATATATATATATACAGTCTTTCTATTATCAGTTCGAACTGACAAAAGTTATATCAGTTCGAACTGACAAAAGTTATATCAGTTCCTTGTATGTAGGCCACTGGATTTAAATACTTTGACTGACAAGTGCATACAGTAAAGTCAAAGTATTTAAATCCAGTAGCCCATATGTAAGGAACTAATAATATAATTTTTGTATATATATATATATATATATGAGGAGTGCTAGAATCACTCTCTCAACTCACTCTCCTAACCCACTCTCTCTTCTTCTTCTTTTGACACTTGTCAATTATTTACTTTTTTGAAATAAATTTTAGAGCTATCATTAATGAATTGTTTTTACATGCTATTTATAATTCAAACCATCATATCTTCCCAAATTGCCCTTTTTCTTTACACCTAATTGTCATAGTCCTTTTCTTAAATATTAATATTATTATTATTTTATATCTCTTTTTTATTTTCTAAAATATCATAACAAATACAATTTATATTTGAAAAATTATCGTTTTTGTCTATATTATCATAAGTTTATCATATTTTATAAAGTGATTATTTTTACGCAATTTGAAAAATATAGTTAAAAAAAAATTAAAATTCTTTAATAATATAAAAACTCAAATATACTAAAAAAACGCAAGATGCCAATGTTTATTGTATTTTAATAACTTAAATATTGTTAATAATATATTTGCTATTTTTTAAAAATAAATATAAAATAAATTTAATAAATATTATTCAACCCATTTTACCTTTGAAGAAGATTTTTGCTCACATATTTGGAAATGAAAATTTGGTGTAAAAAAAGAGCAATTTAGGAAGATGTGGATGGTTTGAATTTTAAATAACATGCAAAAAATAATTCATTAATGATGGCTCTAAAATTTATTTCTAAAAGCCAATATAGGACAAGTGTCAAAAGAGAGTGGGTTGAGAGAGTGAGTTGAGAGAGTGTATCTAGCACTCCTCTATATATATATATATATATATATATATATATATATATATATATATATATAGTTTGAGTTGGGTTATACGGGTTGGGTCATATGGGTTGGGTCAATGAAGATAGTTAGAGAGAGTCCAACCTCTGCGATAGTGAGGTTCAAGGCGGGGAGCGTGGAGCCAGCGCACCACCACACATTCGGGCACGATTTGGTGGTGATGGAGGGGAGGAAGAGCGTGTGGAATTTGAGCAAAGGAGAGAAGTTTGATTTGGGAGTCGGAGATTACTTGTTTACACCCGCTGGGGATGTGCATAGAGTGAAGTATTATGAGGATACCGAGTTTTTCATCAAGTGGGATGGACATTGGGATATGTTTTTCGACGAGGATCTTGAGACTGCAAAGAGTGAGATTGACAAGGGAAGTGCTTGATTTTGGTTCATGAATGGATTGGTTTTGAGTAGTGAATCAATAATGCAAGGTATTATACGATGCGAGTTTTGAATAATTTATAGTTTATGTGTGTATTGTGTTTGATGTTATTGACTCTGTATGTTATGGAATTTTTGCTTTGGTTTTGATCTCTAGGCTCTAGCTATATGTATGTGTGTATTGGGATATGTTCTTGACTCTTTTTGTTAAGGAATTTCTGCTTTGGTTTTGATCTCAAGCTATATATATTTGTGTGTGTTTTGCTGTTATTGGGATATGTATTTTTCGACGAGGATCTCGAGAGTTGAGACTAGGGAAGTGCTTGATTTCGGGTCATGAATGTATTCGTAATAAGGATAGGTTGGTTTGGGTTGTGAGTAGTGAATCAATAATGCATGGTGTTATATGATGTGAGTTTTGAATAATGTATAGCTATATATATACATGTGTGTGTGTTTGATGTTATTGATTCTTTTTGTAATGGAATTTCTGCTTAATTTTGTTTTGATCTCTAGCATCATATACATGTAACGTGTTTGTTGTTAGGGGAATTATCATTTTAGTCCCTATGTTTTGTCCGATGATGACATTTTTAACTGTCTTTCCCTTTTTAGTTGATTGGTCCCTATATTTTCAAAAACCCATCAATTTGGTCCCTTTGACCAGATTTTTAACGGTCAACCCTAACAGAAATAACAAAATGACAATATTACCCTTGATTTTAATTGAATGAGTTAAAAGTACAATTTTACCCTTAAATTTTTAAAAAATTAACAACTTTATCTAATTAATTACCTATAAAAATTGACAGACTATTGCCGTTTCTTAAATAGTTAAACATTTTATCTAATGATAAAAATAACAATAAAAAAAATTAAGAAGTAAGAAAGAAACATCAATCCAGTTCATCAAACCAAATCACTTGATTTCAATCTGGGTCATGACCGAATCAAACCTAATCTGTATTCGCTTCAATTACCACCCACCATAACCCAAATCGAAGCTTCCAAACCAAACTGAACAAATACTTCATTCCACCATAGATTTCATTATCAAACCTAGTTGGTTTCGGGTTGTGAGTAGTCGGAATCTCGAAATAATGCATGGTGTTATCATGCAAAGGATGGTACTGTGAGTGTTTGATTGCTATAATCGTGTATATAAGAGCTGGAGTTTTTGGGTGTTTTGAGTTGATATATGATACATGCCTGATGAATGTGGATTTATTATACATATATTTTTTTTGAAAGATTTATTTATTTATTTAATGTTTTCATATCTCTTTTAAAATCCAACTTGGATTAAAGATTCTTTAAAAAATTGTTTTTTTCTAATATTTTTTTATGAAGTTTTTATATATTTTTAAAATAGACACATTACTTTTTAATTTCTGCTTAATTTTTGTTTTGATCTCTCACCGAAGCATTATCTAAAACTAGAAAGACAGTTAAAAAAGTGTCAAAAAAAAAAAACATAGGGACTAAAATGATAATTCCCCTTGTTGTTATTGGGATATGTTTTTCAATGAGAATCTTGAGACTGCCAAGAGTGGGATTGACTAGGAAAGTTCTTGATTTCGGGTCATGAATGGATTAGTAATGATGGGTTGGTTTGGTTTAGTTTTGAGTGTCTTGAGGCTGCCAAGAGTGACATTAAGAAGATTAGTGCTTGATTTTTGGGTGAGGTAATGGGTTGGTTTGGTTGGTTTTAGAGTATTAATCAATGGGTTCGTTATCTGTAAACACCATGAAAATGTTGCGGAGAAGTTCATAAAAATGACAATGCTTCAGAAGCAGTGGAAGATTTAGCTAAACATAACAAACATAAAAGCCTTAAATTAATGTCTCAGGAACTTTAAGAAGGCCTTTTGAACATATTTTGCTATGAAGAATCACTGGAATCTTCATCAGAACACTGGTCATTCTGATGATGCCTAGAAGAACCACCACAATCTTCATCAGATTTCCTCGAAGAATCTCCGTAGTCTTCCTCAAAACTCTGGTCATTCGGATCATGCCTAGAAAAATCACCATAATCTTTATCAGAACCCTGGTCACTCAGATGGAGAAAAGAAGGTTCAATGTCGTCTTCTCAACTTTGGACATGCTGTAACAAGAAGCATGTTAGAGGTGAAAGCAAGAATTATATTTATAAAAAAAAACATAAAAAAGTAAGTAGATGTGAATTAATTTACCTCTTTTTCATATAATTGTTGTATGGTTTTATTAAGGTCAACATCAGGTTCAATCAACTCCCAGTCAATTTTGACTTTCCGTAATGCTGGCGTGCTCAAGACTCCTCGAGAGAAAATCTCCATCTCGTCGCATCCTTCCACCGTTAATTTTTCTAAAGATGGGAATTCTAAGATGTAATTCCCGGAGCAAAAACTTCTGAGACTGGGTAATGATTAAAGCGACAAACTATTCAGTTTGCTGAAAATAATTTTATCCTCTGCTCTATCTTCTTGATTTTCTATTACCTCTGTAATATTGTAGCAATCAGCTATTGTCATTTTAATGAGCTGCACCCGGCTTTTAGCTGTCGAGGATGTTACCAAATTCATCAAATTCTTGCAACTTTTGACTTCCAAAATTGTTAGATTTTGAAAAGAAGCAAAGGTGCCATTAGAGTGATCAAACTGCCACATTTGTCTACTTCCAAGACTTCAAGATTTTGAAGAATTAGATCCAATCCGGAGTCTTGTTTCCACATATACTTCAGATCCTTAAGTCTGCTAAGAGCTAATTTTCTTATTTTCACAGGCGTCCTTGTCTGTTTCAGAATCCCTTCACTTGAAAATATCATTTCGTATGAACCAGAATAAAGTGAAAGCTTTTCCGGATTGTGAAGCCTTTGAATGATACAGAGTGGCAAAACTGTGGATTCATCGTAACAAACTTCAAGAATTTCAAGCGTATGAAAGAGGCCTTTTGGAATGTGTCCCTCCCACATCATTGCGATGTTCTCTCCACTTGTTAACTTCAATTCCTCCAAGCAGGGAAAGGCCTAGCAACCAATCACATAAAAAAGCAACTAGAATATTAATGCAGTAGACAAAATTTGACCAATTTACATGGCAAGAAGTGGGCGGCTATCTAAAATCCTGTTTTGATTGAAAGAATTTGGATTGAAAGAAAATGAATCTCATCGTACCTTTTCGACCAAGAAGAAGGGTTGTTGTTGCTTCTTGTCAGTTTCATGTTTGCTAATATTGTCTGAAGGGAATATCTTCACTTGCCACAATTCATAGTCAACTTTTTCAAGACAGGCCCTTCTATGGTATGTCTACCGTGGTAGAAAGTTCTAAGTTTCGGTAGCTGACAAAGTTCCAACGTTGCCATCTGAGGAAAGACCAACCTAGTAGCTGCTTCTTCTTCCACAAATCTTTCCTTTGCAACAATTTCCTTCAGTACACTGCAGTCACATATGCTAAGGTATTCGAGTTTCGAAAGACTCCTGGCAACTGATGCTGGAAAGAGATTTTTCAGATCCTGACACTCAAGTACTTGTATATTTAGTAGGTTTTCGAAGGAGAGCATTCCTCGGGGATCCTTATTCCATATGCTCTTAATCGTCGGTGAATACTTGATAGACAAGTTTCTCAGGTGAGTTGTTGCTATTGTGGAACGTTTTTCTTCAGGATTTATCCCTGTATATCAAATATTTCTTCTGTAACGAGACAATCACAAACGATTAGAGATTCCAACCTCGAGGATCTTCCACACATGCTTGATGGAACCACAGTTAATAGGGCATAACATCGGTTGACTTCCAATGATTTTAATTTGTAAAATGAGTCCTCAGCTAGTTGGTTGTGCCATACCCTCTTCAAGTTAAACATTATGAAATTTTCATTTTCTCTAAATTTGGAAATCCAACCTGTAGCATATATGCAGAGTGAGCATTCTTTCTAATTCTAACAGAAAATAATTGAAAAATATTTATTGAAAAATGTAAATAAAATTCAATGTACCTTATCATCGAAGATGAATACCCTCGGATTGAAACAACTCTCTATCTCTAGCTCTTTCAAGGACGGAAATTCGATATAATTTACCGAGTACAATCTTCTCAGCTCGAAAAGATATTTTATTCTTAGGCAGTGTAATTGAGCAAACAACAATATTACATCCCTACTTCCTTCATCTATTACTCTTCTAGGATGGGGCAATCACTTATCTCAAGGTGTTGGAGTTGCACGAAGCTATTAACCATGGAAGCTGAAAAAAGGTTCTTCAGATTATGACAGCCTTTTATGATCAAGCGTGTTAAATTTTGAACACTTGAAGACATCCCTGGAAGTTGGTTGTGCCAAATATTTTCAACATCAATATCAGAAAGATTCAAGATCTCCAGGTTAGGCAGCACAACGTGCAATGCAGTCATATCAATAACTATATGAACTAAACAAGTAATACATATATATATTTTGAACCTTTAGATACCGAGAATAAAGTTATAACTCACATACCATTTCATTGAAAAAGAACTCGGGAATAGTCTGTAAAGTGAGCATTCTTTCTAATTCTAACAGAAAATAATTGAAAAATATTTATTGAAAAATGTAAATAAAATTCTATGTACCTTATCATCAAAGATGAATTCCCTCAATTGGAAACAATTCACAATCTCCATCTCTTTCAAGGACGGAAATTCGATATAATTTCCAGAGTACAATTTTCTCAGCTTTACAAGATGATTTATTCTTAGGTAGTGTAACTGAGGAAACAACAATTTTATATCCCTCCTTCCTTCTTCTATGACTACCATCTCTTCCAGGACGGGGCAATCAATTATCTCAAGGTGCTGGAGTTGCACAAAGCTATTAACCAAGGAAGCTGAAAAAATATTCTTCAGATTACGACAGCCTTTTATGATCAAGCGTGTTAAATTTTGAACGCTTGAAGACATCCTTGGAAGTTGGTTGTGCCAAATTTTTTCAACATCAATATCAGAAAGATTCAAGGTCTCCATGTTCGGCAGCACAACCTGCAATACAATTCTTTCAATCTTCTCTGTATGAACTAAACAAGATATTTTTTTTTTATGAAACTGAGAATAAGGTTATAACTGACATACCATTTCATTGAAAAGTGATTCGGAAATATGTCGTTTGTTCTCCGAAATGAATACTCCTTTGGCATTTGTATCAATTGTCTTCACTTTAGAGCATAAACTTTTGAGACATTGCATATATCCTAGAGTCACAACGCGCAATAGACTGACTTGAATCGTCTTATTTACTTCAGTGTTATTGACATCATCTTGTCTCTCAATAACAAAAATCTCTTCCATCCTCGAAAAATTAATCACTGCAATTTCTTCAAGTTGTGGAAGGCCGTTGTCCGTGGAGAATGAGAAGATATTATTCAATCTATCACACTTGTTCACTTTAATGATTTTTAATTGCTGGAAAGACGTTGTTCCAAGTTCACCATTGCATATCCTCTCCAACTTAATCAACCTGCTAAGAGACAGCGTCTCCAAGGTGGGTAAGGCATCACTAGATACTGGCTGCATTGAGTTGATGATACATGAAGTGTAAGGACTATTCTGGACTTTGAGATGCCTCAATTCTAGAGAACCCTCTCTACCTAATTCATTAAGGAGATTGGAAACACTTGGTATTTGATCCAAATGTAGAGATTTGATTCCCTTCAACTGTGTGATAATCCCAACCTCACTAGTTTGGAGCTTGAGTGTCAGTGCTCTAGAAGTCTCATACTTGGCCTTACCATACATTGACCAACTTTTTGAATGATCTCCTATGAATATTTTGTATCTTTCCAGCTTGTGGGACAGCAACCCTTTTGACATTTTAGCATCTGGAATATGTATTTCCAAAGTTGTCAAGTTAGACAAATGCTTCAACTCGTCCAGGATAGCATTACTTCTTTCAACTTTGTCTGTTTCCATCTCCCACCGAATGGAGGTATTTTCCAGATACAGTGCTTCTAACTGGGTTAAGCTCGACATGACTTTTGCAGGAATAACTCTAAGTTTGGAACAGTCGGTCAAATCTAGCAACCTTAAACTAATCAATTGATGCATCTCTTCGGGCAGCTTCATGATTTGAGAACCTCGAAAACTAAGGATTTCAAGTTTCTTCAAGTCTCGGATAATAGTTGCATTGCTCAATTTACATTCCTCTAGACATAATGTTTTAAGGTTTACAAGGCGACCAAGTGACATTGGTAGTGACCCTAAATACATTTCAACTAAATGTAAAACTTGAAGCTTTGGCATCTCTAAGAAAAACTGATCATGAATTCTCAGAAATGAAACCTTAGATTTTATATAAAGAAACATAAATTTAGGACATACCAACTTTTCAGGAAGCTCAATAATGTTATGTAAGGAGATTCTAGTGCAATTTTCCAGCGTATTTTCATACACCCAATCCCGTGGAATGAAATCATCAATCACAGTAAACACATGTTCATTTTGGGAAGCAATTGATCTTGCATCATCACAAACAACATCATGCATTGCAAACTATTCACTATCAAGAGTGTCAAGCAACAAGGAAGATGGTTTTTTTTTTTTGAACAACAAAAGTCAATTTACTGAGGGACAGAAGCCCAAAAAAACCAACAGAAGGATCACACCCAAGGAAACAACAAACGGACCCACAAGCCAAAACAACCAACAATACACCTCAGAAGCCAACAATACACCTCAAGGCAAAAACCAACAAAAATAAAACAAAACCCCCTAGAAAGACCAATAAGGAGCCCCCCAGACAAACAAAAAACAGCCCCCAGCAAAACAGGCTAGCAGGGCTACCACACCAGCACCTCACAGAAGAAGATAACCACAAAGGGACCTTAAAACACCACTATAATATAATCTGACCACCTTGCGATTTCCACCATCCTCAAACCTCTCATTAACCAAGAGATAGCTAACAAAAAAATAGAAAACCCCATCCGCCAGAAACCAAAAAAGCTAGAGACCATTAACCTCATTGAACTTAGCAACGTCCTCTTCCTCTCTTCTTGCAATAACATTGGCCAATTCCTTCTCTTTACCATTGAAATCGAAACCCAAAAGAACTCCAATTTCCATTACTTTATCTATTTCTTCCTCTACATTACAAGTCTGCTTATGAACCATACCTGAAAGGAAGAGGACTTGTGTTTGCTGACCAAAGTAGCTACTCTATTTGTTACTGCTTCCATTGTATTAAGTCTTGTAAATAAACTCAAACCTATTCCATGATGTAGAACAAGTAGCAGATTCCTACATGGCTTTGAGGGACCATTCTAAATTCAAGGCTAAGTGATTTCTATTAGTGCTGGCGTCGGATTCGGAAACTTTCACGGTTGAAGCGAATCGACGAGATCTTTAATAGTCACACAGGTTGCCACACTAGTCATACACATAGTCACACGGTAGCAGATTATGCATTCTTTTTATCGTTTGGCGGTGAGGCATGTCCTTTTTCGGCCAAATTCTATCGTTTAGGCCCCATAATTACCGTTTTTGCCATTTTAGGAAAGTTTCGTTTTAGTCATAAGTTGAGCTTAACAAGTCAATATTGTCTACCGTTAATTCTGGCTTGCTTAGGGTCGTTAGTAGTATTTATTTCCGCAATTATCTCAATTTTGCTATTTTTGGTAATTTTTGCTAATTAGTCCCGTTTCTTGTCTAATAAGGATTAGGGTTAGGTTTTATTTGCTTTAAATATGCTTGTAAGCCGAAAGGCTCATTATCTTTTATTCAATAAAAAATTTAGAGTTTCTTTGAAGAGTTTTATCTCTTTTTCTAGTGGATTTCAGTTATTTTGAAATATAGACGTTGGTCTTGTTCCTTTTGTGTTTCACGCTGCGTCATTCCATATCTCAACAAATCTCGAATGAAAGCATTGTAGGTACATCCCATGCTACTACAAAACAAAAACATTGCCTTGAGTTCATCGCTTTCTAGATAATTGTAACTCAACTTAATACTTGTATATACTTCTTTTGTGATCGCTCCTTGGAAATTTTTCCAAGAAGGATTTCTCAATTCCTGCAGTGCATTATTCCATTCGTATATTTCCTTGTTTTTTAATGCCTTTGCTATGGCAACAATGGTTATGGGCACACCACCACATTTCTTAACTATATTAAATGCTATGTGTTTCAAGTCAAGGTTGTCTGTTCACGTACCTGCTATGCTTTTAAAAAGACTGCAAGCATCTGCTTCATTTAAATCCTCAATGTGGAAATTATGTTGAGAATCCATTTCATTTGTTAACAAGTTGTTGCTTCTTGTCGTCAACAACAATTTTAAGCCCTTAAGTCGATTGCTTTCGAAAGGAATTCCTATCTTCTCCTTTTTTTTTAATCGATCACACAGTCCTTGCTCGTCCAGAGTCCGTTTTTTCATAAAATTCCAAACCCAACCTGTCTGCAATTTCTTCTTGAATCTTTTTAATATCCGGTGTCTGATACACTTCTAGAAAGACTATCTCACCAAAGAGCTTATCTTGCTTGGATTGTCTCACAACTTCCTTCGCTAGCGTTGTCTTACCAACGCCTCCCATACCATAAATGCCAACCCAATCAACATCATGATTACTCAATGCATCAATGATGTTCTTCAAAATATACTTTCTTGCTTCAAAAGTATTGTTATTATTGCTGGACTCCATCCATGTCTCTTCTGGAATGGTTAGGTATGAAACCTTTTTGAACTTGCCAGCTTCTTTCCGAACCCCAGCAACACCAGCTTTCAATCTGGCTGCTTTCTGGCTATGTTGATAGCGTTTCTTCAAATTAGTACAAGAACCCTTGAAGCATTTCATGTCTGCTTGTTGTTGCTGATGATGATCATCTCCATTAATGAGCTCTGAGGCCTCATCAATGGTGTTCTTGACACTATCGAGCCAACTCTTAACAATGTTTTGAATCTCTTCACCATTTCTTCTAGCATCTTCAACTGAATGCTGCACAGAGTCTCTTCTACCTTCCACCTTCTTCACTTCATTCTTCAGATTTTCAAAGTTGTTCTTATGGTTCCACAAATAACCGAACAGCCGTGCTATCGGAGCAACTAAGTATTCAGCAACCTTTGCGGCAACAAAAATAGCTGTTGTTTATATTCCAACTTTTAAAGCCCAAATAGAAGCCCAATGATAAGATGGGTTGAAGCCAGTAGAACCCGAGATCCAAATGATCCTAACCAGGCCCATTACTTACTCTACACGATGTCGTTTCTTGGATATCTGAAGTGATAATGCTAAGTTAGGATTTTGTGCTGATTTGGAAGCAAATGATTGGTTCCTCTTGTATGAGTTGGACCTTATATGATGAAGGGTATAAAAGTGGAAGCGAAGGAGAGAGAAATCACTTTTCTGATTTTAAATGAAGGGTTTTCGTTGATATTCTCTGAAGCTTTCTCTCTGTATTTTCTTCTTTGTGTTCTTGATATTCAACTTGAATATCAGGCTTCTCTGTAGTGAATATGAGTGAGAGGTAGAAGGATAAAAGAGAGAGAAGAGTGTTATGCATCTACTGATACCAATTTTGTTCCATTATGGGTTGTAATCTCAGGTTGAGTTTGTGTAATTAGGTTAGGTGGTTGAGTGGTTTGTAGGTTTGGGTTCTGGGCTCCTTTTGAGGGCTTTCTTGTGTAATATTCTTGGTAGATCAAGGCTGTAAGAATACTATATAGTGATATAGTCTCTTTGAAGAGGCTCAACGTGGATGTAGGCCCCATTCTTGGCCGAACCACGATAAATTCTTCGTGTTCTTTACTTTCTGTTTTTATTGCTTTCATATTGAATCTGTAGGTTCAATATTATTTGATCTATATCTGCTGTTAGTTTGGATAGCTTTATTCTTTTAGTTTGCAAGTGTTTCTTGTAGGTTCCGCATAAAAGAAGGAGGTTAGGGTTTTGTTGTCGTACAAAATCCTAATAGTGGTATCAGAGCCACCCAAACAGTACCAATGGTGAACGAACCAGAATAGGATATTCCAGCCTTGGAGTCTTCAGGCACTGAAGATCCACCTAGAGAAGAAGTGAACACCAGCGAGGCAACCAGTAACTAGGAACAAGTAAATACGCAAACCAGGGGTAACTTTTTTTCACCTATAATATCTTTAAGGTTTAATATAGATAAATTTGATGGTACTGGTGACTTTGGGATATGGAGAAGAAAGGTGAAAGCCTTACTTTCTTAACAAAAGATTCTCAAAGACATTAAAGGACCTGATAAGTTACCAGATGCTTTAACTGATGAACAAAAAAATGATATGCTAGAAATGGCCTTAGGGACAATCATTCTTAACCTATATGATAATGTGTTAAGAGAAGTAAATGATGAATCTACTACTTTTGATGTTTGGAAATAGCTTGAAAGCTTATATCTCACTAAATCTTTAACGAATAAAATTTATCTTAAAGAATGCCTGCTTAGCTTTAAGATGGACCCTAGTAAAGGCTGTTAGGATTATGCTCAATAGCAAGAGTGTAATATTGTAATTGACAATCTTTTCATATTAATAAAGTGATTTCTGGTTTAACAAATCTTATAGCATTTATAGTTTAATATTATAATTGTCAAAGTAAATAATCATAAGGTCAAAAGACTATGAGAAAAGAAGAATTGTTCGTACATCTGGATATGTATGAGGTAGACACATTTCTTTAGTTAGTCTTGAATAATGTTCACAACTTAAGTTAAAGTTTGGGCACCTTTATCTTGTTAAAGTTGTAGAATTCTTTTGCTAGCATTTGAGTGGGATCAAATGAGTTATGATGAGTCTGAAATCATCGATGGGTCTTCGAGTAAAAGAATCTAGTGCACTGGGTGCATTGAATAGGATCACAATGAAATACTTTATCTAGAACCGTCAGTAGATAAAAGTTTTTTCATTCTCAGGACAATCGGAGAGTCTATCTTAATCCTGAGATAAATGATGGACTTATGGTAGCAAGTGTTATCATTTGAGTTATCAATGAGTATGATTATATAGCATAGTCTATCCTCGATAGTTTGGTGGTATTCATTTGTTAATCGATAGAGGACTTCATTTATAGATATGGACATCGTGGCTCCATTTATTAAATGAGAGTAGAATATCATCATATGGATGTTTTGAGGTATTGGATATTGAATCTTAACGTTAAGTTTTCGATAGAGTCTATTGAAACATGGCTTCTGGACAAGTCAAAATATCTAAGTTCAAAATGTGGTCATATGAGTAAATATGGTAACTTGGAGAGCTATAGGCGGTCTATGAGCTCTTGGCGATTATTGATATTCTTCACGAGGATACACCATCTCCAATAAGATTGTCTAGGGTACGAATGAGAAATATTTACTTATTCTATCTTTATTTAAGAGTTCAATTTTAGCTCTTTAGTGGAATGAGTTAAAATTAATAGATCGGACCTAAGTGAATCATTTGTTGATTGTGATTAGGTTATGTCTATTGAAGCTTAAATTTAGATAGCCCGCCAAGATCCCCAATCCACACGGACTTGCATGAATCACTTGATATATTCTACCGGACCAATTTATGGGTCCATCTAGAATTGTATTTAATATATTAAGAATATAATTTGCACATTATTTATTTAATAGGTTGATCAATTATATTAATATATTAATGAAAGGCATGTGGGCTTGTTTCTTTTAGTAAGAATGGGTCTGGTTCACATGTGGGCTTTTTAATTAAAGTCTAATGGATTAAATAAAATAAGAAAATAATATTAGGCCCATGTATATGGTGTGGGCGGCAAGACTAGAATAATAGTCTAAAATATTATTTTATTTTATTGATTGATTAAATGGAAATTAATTAATTTATTAGTTAATCATTTAATTGAGAATCAAAATCATTTTCTGATCAGGAAATATGTTTCCTAGAGTTATACTATTGGTAGTAGTATATTAAAGATAAAAGACTTATTTGGTAAGAAGATAAATAATAAGGTTTATTTATCTAATCAAATAAGGAAGTCTTTTAATAAGTCATAATAGGATTAAACACTTATGAGTTGTATTAGGGTTAGGATTCTAAGGTTGATAGGAATTAGGGTAAAGCACAAATCCTCTTCAAGAAGAATTCGGCGAACCCTAAATCCTAATACAAGAAGAATTCGGCCAACCCTAATAATAATACAAGAAGAATTCGGCCACCCTATATATTTGATAGGATAGCATTCGGCCACCACTTCTTCTTCTCCTAGCTTGAGTGAATTATTTCTTTTACTTAGAAAAATAATTCATACTCTAGACAAGTGTTTAATTTCGGCCAAGAGAGAAATAGAGAAAGAGAGTTCTAATTTCGATAGTGCACTTGTAAGCTTGAATATCAAAAAGCTTTGTGCACAACTTCGAATTAGGTTTACGCAAGTTTCAATCTTAACGGTTGTTAAATTCAAAAGTGACCGGAACATACTTTCTAGTTTCTTGGATTTTATTGTGACTAACGATCAGGAGGAGAGATTTTGTTTTCCATCCTTAGGTACGCAATTCAAAGAAAGGGAGACCACGCTCCTAGGTGATTCACGTTCGTGATAGGATTGGAAGATCTTGCGGATTACCATCGACGCAAAGTCAATCGGATCACGCGACAAAAGGTATTCTACTTTTTAGTATATATATATGTTTAATTAATTTAAGGGTTAAGGTTCATAATATGAAAAATTTTAAACTATACTAAACTCGATTTTAGTCTCGCTTCCGCTGCGTGACCGTATTTTTCCCTACAAAGGCTTAGGTCAGAACTTAGATGAATTTAAAATGATGACTATAGAATTAGCCAATGTAGGGGAAAAGGAGAAGTTGAGTGATAAGAATAAGGAAATCATTCTCCTCAACTCCCTTCCAGATTCGTTTAAGGATGTTAAAGCTGCCATTAAATATGGCAGGTCTTCTCTCTCTTTGGAAGAGTGCATCTCAGCTCTCAAATCTAAGCATTTGGAGCTTAAGATTGAGAAGAAAGATCATGGTGAGAACCTATTTGCTAAAGGCAGGCCCTCTGTTAAGAATAGTAACCCAAACAGCAAAAATAAAAGCAAAAGTAAAACTCCCAACAATAAGTCTTAGTCTAGAGGTAGGTTTGGTTCCAAGAATTGCTACTTTTGTTGCAAAGAGGGACACTTTAAGAAACAATGCTTTGAGTATAAGAAGAAGTGTCAAGATAGAACCAACGTAGATGGAGATACTGTTATAGCATCAAAGTCTTATGAGCCTAGTGAGGTTTTAATTGTCAGCAGTAGTGAGACTAAATCTGAATGGATCTTAGATTCATGATGTTCCTTCCATATGTGTCCTAGGAAAGATTGGTTCACTGAATTCAAAGAACTCAATGGTGGAACTGTGTTGATGGGTAACAATCAACAGTGTCAGATAGAAGGAATATGTACTGTGACCATTAGAATGTACGATGGCATGCTTAGAAACCTCACTAGTGTTAGGTATATCCCTGACCTAAAGAGAAACTTGATTTCTCTAGGTACCTTAGATAAGGAAGGGTACTCTTACAAAGCAGAGAAAGGGGTTTTTAAAGCCTCTAAGTGATCTCTTGTAATCCTGAAAGGAGACACGAGAAATGGTCTGTATATGCTGAGAGGAGTCATTGTAACTGATGAAGCTGGGTTGGTGGCTTCTTAAGTCAGTGACAAAGGGTCTCTTTGGCATAAGAGACTTGGTCACATGAGTGAGAAAGGTTTAGGTGAGTTGAGCAGACAGAATCTCCTTGATGGAGATTAAGTTGTCAAACTTGAATTCTGTGAAAACTGTGTGCTAGGTAAACAACATAAGCTAAGTTTTAGCACTGCC
Organism: Acer yangbiense; assembly: GCA_008009225.1. Lineage (NCBI taxonomy): Eukaryota > Viridiplantae > Streptophyta > Magnoliopsida > Sapindales > Sapindaceae > Acer > Acer yangbiense. The sequence continues at coordinate 11,248,241 of CM017763.1, forward strand.
CAGTGATGTAGTAAAAATTACTTTCAATTTAAATTAAGTTTGTTCACTGGGATCGGTGATTCAAATGGTTGAAACTACTTAGTCTAGGGAAAAATTAAAACTAATCTAAGTGCGTAAAATTAAATTGCATAATGCTTTTGAGTTGGAAAAGTGATTTTGGTTCTTGAAAATGCTTAAAGATGCAAACTTGTAAGCTAAAAATGTAAACTTGACACTAAAGATGCAAACTTGAGAAATAAAAACTATGCTAAACACCACAAACAACACACAACGTATGGATATATGGGAGAAAACACTAGGGAATCGATGCAACCTTCTTAGACCACTCTATGTTCTTAATTAGTCTCGTTAAGCACTTCAATCCAATTTTAGGGCTTGTTTATCATTAAGAGCTAGGTTCTTCCCATTACTCCCACAAGGTCATGTGCCGAGCAATGGTCATCACCCATTAATTGTATAAACTCTAAGCCAAAACAACATGGCATGGTCATGCACATATTATCTTTCTCAATTACCAAACTCATAATTGGTATTAAGGTGGAAAGGTCTTTCACACCAAAACCCAATTTCATAGATAGTCTACACTACACACCCACATCAATTGAGGTCTCAAAATAACATGAGTAATAGGCAAACACAAAATAATCAAGTAAAAGAGACTCAAATCGAATTGAATTAAGAAAATAGACTAATTAATTCATAAAGTAGTCCAATACGGTTACATCAATCCCCTAGCTAAGAAATTAGTTACACATCAATGGAGAAATGAAAGAGAAAACAAGAGAGTAGAGAAAACCCATTGTCTTGAGAGCTTCCTCTTGCTTGCAAAACCTCCAAAGATGGATGGAATGGTAGTGGAGAAGGAGAAAATGTGGAAAGATGATGAAAATGGTGTAGAAAGGTGGTAGCTTGGGTGAATTTTGTAAGGTTGAAGGTGATGGAAGATGAGAGGATTTTTGGGTGAGTATCTTTTTTGGATCTAGGGTTAAGAGAATGAGAGGGTGTGTAAAAAGGTTTGTGAATGTGATGTAAGGTGTTGATGGTGGAATGGAAGGAGAGGGTTTTTTGTGTGAAATGTGATGCAAAAGTGTGTTTTGTACAAAGAAAATGTGATATATATATGGCTGTCCAGAAATTAGGTCTGAATTCGTCACTTGGGCTGAGCTGGACGGAAAAGTCGCTGTCATGTTCGCTGTTGGGGGACAACCAGCTAGGGGGCGAAGATCTCTGGAATGCTGGAGCTGAGGAGGTCACCCCCAAAGCCGCTGTCAGGTGGCGACCGGCTAGGGGGAGAACATCACTGCCCTTTGGTGCCAAAAAGGTTGCTGGCATGTTGGCTGGTGCGTGGCGACCTTGGCAGCGACCACTTCGAGCTTGGTTGGCCATGGAAGTTTGGAAGAAATTGGAGTTTAGGAAGAACGTCGCATGGAGGCGTGGAAGTGGTGGAAAACGGACCAGGGGAAGGCGCACCGTCGTTCTGGGCAGAAAACGGCCGCAAACGACGCCGGAAAATGGTCGGACGATGACGGTTGGGGTTCGGGTCGAAAGCCGGGTCGAGCCGGGTCAAGTCCGGGTCGCGGGTCTGCAAAACGGGTCAGCTGCATGTTGAAGACGATGTGACGTCATGATGACATCGGCACCCACCAGCCCAAAACGCACAGCTTCATTAAATGACATGGCATGCTGTGCTTTGGCTGAAAAATTACAATCAGCTCCCTCAACTCTTTCTTAATCACAGAATCTTCAATATATTCTTCATATTGTTACTTTGACCCCTGATTCTCTAAAATTACTCCAATGCCCCTGAACTCCAAAAATACCTGAAACATTTATTTTAACATATTAAATACCCGGTTTTACCCGAGGAAGAAGCACAACAAGTAGGAATTGGGGACCTAGAAATAGATATAAAAATAGTACGATCACCCAGCACACCACTAAAGAGGTCCTTGAGTACATTCACTCAGACCTTTGGGGACTTGCCAAGGTTCCCACTCATGGTGGAAACAATTACTTCCTATCCTTAATAGATGACCACTCTAGGAAAGTTTGGATTTACCTTTTGAAATCCAAAGATCAAGCTTTCGACAGTTTCAAAGCTTGGAAAAGGCTGGTTGAAAACTAAACCTCTTGGAAAATTAAAACTCTTAGGAGTGATAATGGTTTAGAATTTTATAAGGAAGAGTTTAATAAATTCTGTAGTGATGATGGTATACAAAGACACAGAACTGTCAAGTATATACCTCAACAGAATGGAGTGGCAGAAATGATGAATAGAACTGTCATAGACAAAGTGAGATGCGTGCTTATAGGATCTGGCTTAAGCCAGAATTTCTAGGGGAAGCTGCTGCTACTGCAGTCTATTTGATCAATAGGTGACCCCTTCACTGTGATAGGTGAAACAAAAATACTCGGTGTGTATGATATATATCTAGAGGGTGGGTGAATAGATTTTAATTAATTTTACCCAATTTTCGTTTATAGTCAAGATTACGAAAATACTTGAAAGTTCTCAAATAAACTAGGTGTGTACTAATATATTAATCTGAGGGGGGGTGTGTGAATAGATTTTAACTATTATTACCTAATTTTCGCATGCAAGTCAATTTTACGAAAATGCCCCTACTAGTCAAAAATACAAGCAAGTGTAATATAGTACGAAATTTAAATAACACTTGATATATACGTGGAAACCCAACCACTGGGAAAAACCACGGGCTGTTTAGTGCGCCACACTCGAACCTCGAAATCCACTGATTGAAATGGAGTTTACAACCTATGTAGACCTCGTCTAACACTCCGGTCAATAACCCCCCACTTCTACCACGCGGGCCTTTAAAAGTGGCTCTAGTCCAATTTGCTTGAGGCCTAAGCAATCTTAGCCTCAAGTCTTAATTTTCAATGAAGAGATTATGCAACCTATGTGAATATATGATGATATTCAAATAACAAACAAGGCTAGGTAACCTTAGATGCTTATCTAGGATGATGATATAATCAATTAAATCAATCCTAAATATCAAGAGCTAAATGACATGTCAAATAGCTTAGCTAATCAAGATTAAGCAAAAACCTAATTAGCTATCACAATACAACACTCAATCAATTCATCACAATCAATTCTCTTTTCTTGTATTTAGCATATGATCTAAAACATACAAGTAATTTAAAAGATATGGCTTGATAGTAAAAATACTAAAATAAGATGAAGTTAATCAAAATCTTACCAAGCAAGTTGTGATGATCCAAACCCATGCATAGATGTATTCTATATAGACATAGAAGATGCAATATGAAATTTGATGCAAAAAGGATTTGATTTGAGTGGTTAAAAGTGAGTTCTTGATTTGATTTTCTCTCAAATCTCTCTTTCTCTCTTAAGAATATGGAGCCTCTCTCTCTAGGGTTTAATTTTGTGGCACACCCCTCAAAATGATGAGAAAGATATGTATTTATAATGCCCAAGTGAAACTATGTCGTTTTGGAAGAAATGGAAAAATGATGGGCATTTTCGCGGTACTAATGTCAGTGCAGCGACTCAAAATTCGAGAGCTTCGAAACATAACCAAACGATATCGACACCTTTCGTATAATATATCGTTGGAAAGGTATGGATGTTTACTTACTACTCGTTTTTACAGAATGACATTTAGATGTTGGTAGAAACAGTTATGGTCAATTGAGTGACCAAAGGTCAGAAACGGACAACAACAGAGTTGCCCTGTTTTGGTTGTAACTTTGGAGATTTTAAAACCAATCCAAACGGTCATGAAATATTACGAATAATATACCGTTGGAAAGGTATGGGTGTCTAGTTTGTTCAGAATTTTACAAAACTCAATTTCAATCTTTTTATAAAAAGTTATGATCACACGACCACACAAAGGTCAGTTTTGAAAAACATTTAAAACATTGAAATCTAATCTTTTGAAACTAGACACTTTACTCCAATCAACCAAACCAAAACTACCACTTATCCAAGAGAAGAATGAGACCTTCTCAAGTGGTCAACCATCGCGCTAAGACATGCACACCATCATGCAAGCGCGGACATTTCCGATCACACAAACGGAAACGAATTACACCACACTTGAGACTAATCTTGAAGTGCAAGTGTGTGAAGTGAATGCATCCTAATGCCTAAACATGTCATGGCATTTCAATGAACAAGATGCAATCAAAATAAAACATGCAAGAAGAGATGTTCAAGAACATGCATGCACACATATAAAACACACAACATACAAGAATAAGATTTATGCATGAGTTGTGTGTGTATGCAACTAGATCTCTTCAAAACAAGTAAGCACTAGAATTTACCTTTGGTGCTTCTTCTCTTGAGGTCATGAGAGGGTCTTGAGCTTGATTATGAACCACTTAAGCTACCCTTACATACAATCCCCAACACGTGGTTTGTCCACGAAATAAGCCAATCAAGATATGAGAATCCTTACAATACTCCTAATAGTCAATATAATATAACAAGTGTAATATGGTGCGAAAATTAAATAACACTTGATATATACGTGGAAACCCAACCACTGGGAAAAACCACGGGCTGTTTAGTGCGCCACACTCGAACCTCGAAATCCACTAATTGAAATGAAGTTTACAACCTATGTAGACCACGTCTAACACTTCGGTCAATAACCCCCCACTTCTACCACGTGCGCCTTTAAAAGTGGCTCTAGTCCTACTTGCTTGAGGCCTAAGCAATCTTAGCCCCAAGTCTTAATTCTCAATGAAGAGATTATGCAACTTATGTGAATATATGATGATATTCAAATAACAAACAAGGCTAGGGAACCTTAGATGCTTAACTAGGATGATGATAAAATCAATTAACTCAATCCTGAATATCAAGAGCTAAATGACATGTCAAATAGCTTAGCTAATCAAGATTAAGCAAAAACCTAATTAGCTATCACAATACAACACTCAATCAATTCATCACAATCAATTCTCTTTTCTTGTATTTAGCATATGATCTAAAACATACAAGTAATTTAAAAGAGATGGCTTGATAGTAAAAATACTAAAATAAGATGAAGTTAATCAAAATCTTACCAAGCAAGTTGTGATGATGCAAACCCATGCATGGATGCATTCTATATAGACATAGAAGATGCAATATGAAATTTGATGCAAAAAGGATTTGATTTGAGTGGTTAAAGGTGAGTTCTTGATTTGATTTTCTCTCAAATCTCTCTTTCTCTCTCAAGAATATGGAGCCTCTCTCTCTAGGGTTTGATTTTATGGCACAGCCCTCAAAATGATGAGAAAGATATGTATTTATAATGCCCAAGTGAAACTATGTCGTTTTGGAAGAAATGGAAAAATTATAGGCATTTTCGCGGTACTCGCGTCAATGCAGCGACTCAAGATTCGAGCGCTTTGAAACATGACCAAACGATATCGAAACCTTTCGTATGATATATCGTTGGAAAGGTATGGATGTCTAATTTCTACTCATTTTTACAGAATGACATTTTGATTTCTGTAGAAAACGGTATGGTCAATTGAGTGACCAAAGGTCAGAAACGGACAACAACAGAGTTGCCCTATTTTGGTTGTAATTTTAGAGATTTTAAAACCAATCCAAACAGTTATGAAATATTACGAATAATATACCATTGGAAAGGTATGGGTGTCTAGTTTGTCCAAAATTTTACAAACCTCAATTTCAATCTTTTTATAAAAAGTTATGGTCACACAACCATACAAAGGTCAGTTTTGAAAAATATTTAAAACATTGAAATCTAATCTTTTGAAACTAGACACTTTACTCCAAACAACGAAACCAAAACTACCACTTATCCAAGAGAAGAATGAGACCTTCTCAAGTGGTCAACCATCGCGCTAAGACATGCACACCATCGTGCAAGCGCGGACGTTTTCGATCACACAAACTAAAACGAATTACACCACACTTAAGACTAATCATGAAGTGCAAGTGTGGGAAGTGAATGCATCCTAATGCCTAAACATGTCATGGCATTTCAATGAACAAGATGTAATCACTTACACATGCATGAATAGAATTCATGGTTTTGCATCCTAATGCCTACTATGGTATGTCATTATAATCACAAGATGCAATCAATGCTTATGCAAGAAGAGAGATTAAATAATCAATAATGCACACATAATACAAACACACAACATTCAAGAAAGGAGATATGCAAGTGTTGTGTGTATGTGCAACTACTTCTCTTCAAAGCAAATTAAGCACTAGAAGTTTACCTTTGGTGCTTATCAACTTGAAGTCTTGAACAAGGGCCTTTGAGCTTGATCCTCAATCACCTAAACTACCTTTACAATTCAAACCCCAATATGTGGTTTGTCCACGAAATAAACCAATCAATAAATGAGAATCCTTACAATAGGATTTAAAACACCTGAAGAAATATGAGACTGGGAGGGCCTCCCAGTCTCAAACACCTTAGGGTATTTGGTTGTGCTGCTTATGCACACCAATCTGAAGGGAAACTTGAGCCAAGGTCTTTAAAAGGTGTATTTCTTGGTTATCCTTTAGGAGTAAAAGAGTATAGAATTTGGCTTAGAGACCAAAAAGGTTTTAAGGTAATAATAAGCAGAGATGTTGTCTTTGATGAGTCTAGTATGCCCTGTTTGAATAAGGGTGTTGTACCTGAATCTGCTTCAGATCCTTTAAAGATTGATGAAAGTCAGGTTCATGTGGATATTGGCAACCCATCCACCTGTCAAGCCTCGGTTCAATCTGAACCAGATAAAGAGGCTAAGGGTGCCCATTCTGATGGTTCTTATCAGGTGGAAAGGAGTCAGAATCAACCATAGATTAGTGAGTCTCTAGTTGATTACTAGCTGGTTAGGGATAGGGTTAGAAGAATTGTAAAACCTAACAGTAAGTATGTTAATGCAAATGTTATCAATTTTGCATTGTACACTAGCCAAGAGTTGGAAAATGCTGAACCAAGGACCCTTATCAAGAAGCTGTAAGCTCTATAGATAAGTCCAAATGGTTTGAAGCTATGGTAGAAGAGATGAAGTCTCTAGATAAGAACAGAACCTGGATTTTAGTTAGCAAACCAGAGAAACAGAAGGTTGTAGCTTGTAATGGATTTTTAAGATCAAAGATGGTAATGGGCAGAATGAACCAACTAGGTATAAGGCTAGATTGGTGGCTAAGGGGTTCACCCAAAGGGAGGGTATTAACTATAATGAGATCTTCTCACCAGTAGTCAAATATAAAACTATTAAAATCATTCTAGCCCTAATCAGTTTCTACAATCTTGAATTGGAACAGTTAGATGTAAAAACTGCTTTCTTGTATGGTGATCTTGATGAGACTATTTACATGTCACAACCTAAGGGGTTTGTTTCTAAAACCAAACCCTCACATGTTTGCCTTCTTAAGAAATCCCTATATGGGCTGAAACAGGCCCTTAGACAATGGTATAAGAGATTTGACTCTCTCATTACCAGTTTAGGTTTCAACAAGAGTGAATATGATGTATGTTTTTACTTTAGCAGTGAAAATATTGAAACTACTGCTTATTTACTCTTATATGTTGATGACATGATTATTGCTAGTAAAGATATAAGCAAGATTAGGGATTTAAAGAAGAAGCTAAAATCTGAGTTTGAAATGAAAGACCTAGGAAATGCTAAGAGAATTCTAGGTATAGAAATTCTTAGGTCTAGAGAAGAGTCTAGGTTGTGTCTTAGTCAAACTAAGTATCTGTCAAAGTTAATGGACAGATTTGCAATGAAAAATTGCAAGCCTGCCAATGTTCCTTTATCCTTCAATTTTGTTTTATCTACTGCCCTGTCTCCTAGGACTTTAGAAGAAAGTAGATATATGGAGACTATCCCCTATTCTAGTGCAGTAGGTTATGTGATGTATTCTATGATAAGTACAAGACCAGATTTGGCTCAAGCAATCAGTGTACTATCTAGATACATGGCTAATCCTGGAAAAGGATATTGGAATGCCATGAAGTGGTTATTAAGGTATATCAGTTCCACCATTTCTGTAGGACTGATTTATGAGTGTTCTAATAGTGAGTTAAAATTGATTGGGTATGTTGACTCTGATTATGCTGGAGATAGAGATAAGAGGAGATCTACTTCTTCTTATTTCTTTACTATAGCTGGATGTTGTGTCAGCTAGAAGAGTCAGTTACAATCTGTTGTGGTTTTATCTACAACTGAAGCTGAGTATATAGCTGTTACAGAGGCCATAAAAGAAGCCATTTGGCTTCAAGGTCTTCTGGATCAATGTGTTCAAAGATAAAACTGTTATATACACATATAGTCAAAGTGCTCTGCACTTATGTAAAAACCCTGTTTTTCATGAGAGGACCAAACACATTGAGGTGAAATATCATTTTATTAGAGATCAAATCTCTAATGGAGTGGTGGAAGTGGAAAAGATCTCCATTGAAGACAATCTAGCTTACATGGGAACAAAAATAGTACCTTATAGCAAGTTAGCAAGTTAAAGCACTACTTGAACTTGCTAAAGATAGGAGATTATGGTTAACTATTTTCTTTGTGTTTTTTGAGCCAGGTATGCTTTGGAGGGATCTCTGTTGCTATATGAGTGGACAATGCAGCCTTGAAATTTCTTTTTGTTGTGAAGATGGACTAGGTGGAATTTGTTGTTTATAGTCCAACTTTTGAAGCCCAATGATAAGATGGGTTGAAGCTAGTAGAACCCGAGATCCAAGTGATCCCAACCAGGCCCATTACTTACTCTACACGACGTCATTTCTTGGATATCTGAAGTGATAATGCTGAGTCAGGATTTCGTGCTAATTTGGAAGCAAATGATTGGTTCCTCTTGTGTGAGCTGGACCTTATCTGATGAAGGGTATAAAAGTGGAAGCGAAGGAGAGAGAAATCACTTTTCTGATTTCTAGGGTTTTTGTTGATATTCTCTGAGTTTCTCTCTGTATTTTCTTGTTTGTGTTCTTGGTATTCAACTTGAATATCAGGCTTCTCTGTAGTGAATATGAGTGAGAGGTAGAAGGATAAAAGAGAGAGGAGAGGGTTATGCATCTACTGATACCAATTTTGTTCCATTATGGGTTGTAATCTCAGGTTGAGTTTATGTAATTAGGTCTGGTGGTTGAGTGGTTTGTAGGTCTGGGTTCTGGGCTCCTTTTGAGGGCTTTCTTGTGTAATATTCTGTGTAGATCAAGGCTGTAAGAATACTATATAGTGATAGAGTCTCTCTTATGAGGCTCAACGTGGATGTAGGCCACATTCTTGGCTGAACGACGATAAATTCTTCGTGTTCTTTACTTTCTGTTTTTATTGCTTTCATATTGAATCTGTAGGTTCAATATTATTTGATCTATATCTGCTGTTAGTTTGGATAGCTTTATTCTTTTAGTTAATTTGCAAGTGTTTCTTATAGGTCCCGCATAAAAGAAGGAGGTTAGGGTTTTGTAGTCGTACAAAATTCTAACAATCGCAATCTTAGTCATTTTAAACAACTGATCTCTGTACTTTTCTCTTTCACTTTATTTATTTATTGAGTTTTTGAAGAAATAAAGATGAGAATCAAAGCAAAAAAAAAAAACAGAGAATACAATAAAGCAGAGTAAAATAGAGGGAGGAAGCAACAATCTCAAAATGAGAAAAGAGTATGTAGATCTGCTATTACACTAATCACTAATGTCTTGTTTAGTCAACTAAAAGGCCAATACATCAAAAGCATAGGCCATCTAATTACAGTATTAAAAATTAGAATATATGAAGAAAGTGTTACAAATAGAAATTAGACTACTGATGAATTATTTAGTGTACATGAATATGAGAACCACTACCTAGTTTGCATGGGAAAGAAAATATTAATTTACTGGTGTGGTTGGTATCGTTTTTAAAATTATGTTTTAGTTAAAAAAAGAAAGAAAGATATTGACTAACTACCTACTGTAATATAGTGTGAGTAGGCTAGAAGGACCAAAAAAAACATTGGAAACATTATGCTTACCTAATTACATTATCAACAATTAAAAAAAATATAAAGCAAGTATTCCAAATTGGACTATAATTTATTGTGTGATTTTGACAATTTGTTGTTTGATGTGAAAGCATAGAATCAAAGTATCAACAATTATATTATAAACCAACTCAAAAAAATAAAATAAACTACGTTATAAACCATCGTTGAATGTGGTTTTGTGATAACTGTCCTTAACGACATCGCATTATATATATATATAGAGTTGATTATGTTGTGCTTGATTTCGGGTCATGAATAGATTAGTAATGATGGGTTTGTTTGGTTTTGAGTGTCTTGAGACTGCCAAGAGTGACATTGAGAAGGGCAGTGCTTGATTTTGGGCTAGGTAATTGATTAAAATATTAATCAGTGAACGATAATGCGTGTTATGGCGTGGTGTGTCTGCTTTGAACAATGAACGGCTGCCATACATAACCAAGGGTGAAAGTGAAATATTCATGTGCCAACAAAAAGGTTTCACGTTTTTTTTTCCTCAAGGTTTCACCTTTTTTTACTTCAAGTTTCCCAAGTTTCCTAAATTTAAAGACTAACTAAACCCTAAAAACTCTTTTCAAGCTCACCCTTTAGAGCAGCCTAAAGCAATTTATATATATATATAACATTTAAAAATAAATAAAGCAATTTATATATAAGTAGGGTTGAACCCTTTGCTCATTTATTTTTGGATGTGAAACAAAATTATTTATATTTGTAGTGGTTGTCTCTCCAAGTCATTCCAAGTCATTCTTCATCAAATTAGGATTTGAGAAACCTTAAATAACTCAATGCTCCACTGCCTCCACCCAAACAACTCTATCATTGCTTTGGGATGCGAAATTGATAAAGGGTAAATAGGTATTTCAACAAAAACTGTGCTGAACTATGCTGGCCTTTTAAGGATCCAATGACATGTGTCTTTAAAAAAAAGTGTGGTCAAGATTTACTCTTTTATTTGTCCCTCTTAAAGCATCTCCACACTCCAATGCTGTGCTAAATTATTGTCCCATTGTTATAATTGGGACAATAATTTAGCACATAGTATAAAAACCATACTCCAATACATTGACAAATGCTATGCCAAATTTGGCATATGTTATACTTTGTGCCAAATTTGGCACAGCAATAAATACTCCTTTTTAATTACAAAAATATCATTATATATATATATTTAAATATTTAAGATAATTTAAATTTAAATTTAATGTATATTAATGATATTTCAATCAAAATCTATTTCATCTGCAACAAATCTTTTTTTTTTTGAAATAAACTTCATAAACTATTCTATGAATGTAGTAATGGTAATTGTTGACTTTTATAATTTTAATTAATAAAACAATAAAAGTAGCATTTTAAATAAAATTGTGCATTAATGAAACACAATGTTAAATTGGTGAGCCAAATATAACATTTTACTCTCTTTTGTGCCAAATTTGGCATTGATATTTACATATGCATTGGAAATGGTCTTAAGTAAAACTAAAACTAAAACTAAAACTAAAACTAAAACTACACCATTTTGTAATTGTTATTATTATTTTGAATGTCTTCATCTTCTTCATCAAGAGGCAATCCCGTAATTAATGGAATAGTGAATAAATTCTCTTAACTAATATCATAATTGATTTTTAATTCTGAGTAATTCTACTTTGCCCAAATTTGATGCCCAAATGATGTGGCAACACTCTTATCCATTAATTGAAAGCAAGTAAATCTAATACAATCTAAATGAATGGAAGAGAGTGTTGCCACGTCATTTGGGCAAAGTAGAATTACTCTTTAATTATTTAGTTTTTTTTTTTTGGAAGTATTATTGGGTAAGTTTAAAAGACAAGCCATAATTTTTTTTTTTACCAACAAGTCATAAATTCGTATTAATTAGTTTTTATAAGTTTCCATTTGGTATTGCTTTTTTTTTTTTTTTTTTTTTTTTTTTTTGTTGAAAGGGTTTGGTATTGCTTTTGAAAAATTAAAATCTAATTATTTATTAATTTTTAGTACAAAAAAGATGTTTGGTAAAATTTCCAAAAGTGATTATTTTATAATCTGGGTTCATTCCGCAGCAAGAATTTATTACGTGATTGCCTCTTGATTACCTATAGATTTTTGAAATCATACAAACAATTTTCCGATATTGGTTTATACTTAAAAAAAAAAAAAACTAATTAATACGAATTTATGGTTTGTTGGCAAAAAAAATAAAAAAATAAAAAAATTAAGGCTTGTCTTTTAAATTTATCCAACAATGTAATGCTTAAAAAAAAAAAAAAAAAAAAAACTTAATAATTAAAAATCAATTAATTATGAGATTTTCTCCCATATATGAGATATATATATATATATTTTTTCACGTGATTGGAACTTGTTTTTAGGTAATATGATAAGTATTATTTAATGCTAAATGTAAAATTAATTGACCATTTGACCCTGACCGTAAATGTTGTTTAAAAAGAGAGCATCAGAATGTATGAATTATTATGATAATTAGTTCTCTAGAGTGAAAATGTCTTCTTTTCTTTTAGTTGTCCTATTTCTTAGTTTCAGTTGCTATGGAGTTGAATGTAGACGCAAAGTTTCTAGACAATTACAAAAGGTATGGCAATCCTCCATTCAGATCTCAAAACTTTTGTTGATTAAAATTTAATTCCAAATTCTTGATTTTGTTAATTATTTTATCATGATACAATAATTAATCAAAATTTGTGTTTAATTACAAATCATGTTCAAGTTTAAAACAAGTTGAAGAAACAGTGATGATTAACAATAATTATGTTGAAATTACTTGTACAGCCAAAACTCACCGATGAATATGATTGTGTGGATATTTACAAACAACCTGCTTTTGACAACGTCTTATTGAAGAATCACAAAATCCAGGTACATATAATTCAATTCAATACTTGAGGGAATTATAGTCTTTTTATTTTTTAAAGAAAATTATAGTTCTTTGTTTATATTATACTTCATTTGTTTTAAACATCAATGTATAATTATTTATTTTGCAGATGAACCCAAGTTCTTTACCAAAATTCAAAAGCAATAACAAGTTATCATTCGATAGACATCGTAGCCTTCCTCTTCAAACTAAAGGTAGTTGTCTAGATGGAATGGTACCTATTCAAAGAAGTCGAATTAACAATCTTACAGATTTAAGGTCAATATCCAAATTGCACCTTGGAAATATTCGTATTAGTACATCAGGTAGACATGTAAGTATACTTAACTATATTTCAATGATTGCTTTAGATTATGCAAAGGAGTTTGTTATAAAGACCATGAGTACAAAAGGATGTATTAAATATGGTAAACTTTGCATCATGTAATGAAAAAAATGACATAAATATATGTTTTATTTATTTATTGAATTAAAAGACATATTTTGGTAATAATTGCAAATATTATTTAGGTTGCAGCGTTTCATACTAAATTACATAAACCTGGCATTTATGGAGCAAGAGCTGTTATAGACCTATATAACCCAGCAGTTAAATTGGATCAAGTTAGTATGTCCATGATCTGGGTGGAAGGTGGACCTCTAGCTGAACTCAATAGCATACAATATGGTTGGGCAGTAAGTCATTACTTTCATCTATCTAGTTTTATGAATAATATATATTTGATTTATTTGTAGGAGCAATTTAATTTTAGTCTCAAAATTATATATTAATCTTCATTTGTTTTCTTTTACACAACAATTTATTATTTAATAAATAAATTATTCTAAAAGAAAGAAACAAATTTTCAAAATAAAACCTTATCTTCTTTTACCATTTATAAGTATAACAAATAATCATCTTAACATTTCAGGTGAACCCACGCCTTTATGGTGATAACCTCACGCGTACGACTGCATATTGGACTGTAAGAATTAATTTCTTATTTGCATTTCGTGTATCTTTATTCGTTTTTCAAATCTAATATAGATCTTTGTTATGTACAAAAGGCAGATGGATCTCAGAAAACAGGGTGTTACAATTTGATGTGTCCTGGTTTTATACAAGTTCATCCTAAATACCATGTTGGTTCACCTTATAAACCCATATCTGTTACAGGTGGGAAAATATATATAACTCAGCCGATGATATACAAGGTACTTATACAATAATCATATAAACTAAATATTGAAGTATTTAATTTTTAACTGTAAGAGATAGTGGTTGGTAACTAAATATTGAAGTATTTTATTTTTAGTTGCAAGAGATAGTGATTGGTGACGTGCCAAAACAATTAATGAAAACACACATTAGTATAATTTGGTAAGGTGTAAATAATAGCATCCTAAAAGTTCATAATCTTACTTGGTGTAGTGTTAACCTGCCTAGAAAATTAACTATTAAAGAATTGTTTTATTGAATAACTTTGTCCTTTTATAGTTATTTTTTAGGTTTTTAGGTTTTAACCCTACCCTTTAATTACTTAAATGCACGTTATCTTATTTAACACAAATATTAACATATTCTAAGAAAATCAACCTATATTTTATCATTCAATTTCAACATGGTTAAGAGAAATTTTTACAGGATCCGGAATCAGGTAATTGGTGGCTACTTCTTGATACTGGCGTGAGGATAGGATATTGGCCAAAGGAAATTCTCCCTCACTTAAGCAAAGCAGCAACATTTGTCCAATACGGTGGATTGACGTATAGTTCTCCAAATGGGTTGAGTCCACCAATGGGAAATGGGCGTTTTCCCACTAGAAATATTCATGAGTCATGTTTTTTTGCACAACTTCAGACGGTGAATAAATTTAATGATTTAGTTAGTATCGAGCAAGATAGTCTGCAAAAGGTTGTTGATAATACAAATTGTTATGATGCCAAACACTGGGGTAATCGGTATGGGACACTCGCTCAAACGTTTTCATTTGGAGGACCCGGTGGAATTTGTGGTCTTTGATGAGTTCTTGTATGGTGTAATATTGATAACCAAAATAAAGATATCATTTACTTAATGTTTTTTTAGAACCGTTTATAACAAGTAATAGGTTAAAATAAATAAGTTTATATATATTATAAAAGAGTGATGCTATTGGTACATCCACTGTTGAACTATTTATACCCCACATTTTAAATTATTTAGTTTTTTTTTTCTTTTATCAAATTACTTAAAGAGACATACAATTTTTATTAAAAAAATCTTGTACAAAGTAAAACTATTAAAACCCCACTTTCTCTATTTCAAAACCCTAATGACAAAAGCTTTAATGACATAGATTATTTCAAATAATTGAATGTTTACTATTTTTGTTTATATTTTCTTCCGGATCTCGATCTCATGTTTCCCATAGTATTTATTGATTTATTACTATTTTTATTTATGTTTTTTTTTAGATCTCGATCTCATGTTTCTCATCTAATCATCTTTAGTATTTATATATTTTATTGTTTCACATGTTTATTTTATTTTTCTTCTCAATTCTAGATCCATGTTTGCTATTTTTTTTTTCTCTGGGTTTATTTTCTTTCAGATCTTCTAGGTATACTATAATTTGTATCAAGTCTTTTGTAGATTTTATTCCGGATCTTCCAAAATTAGTTTAACATTATTTACAAAAAAAAAAAAAAAAAAAGGGAATCACACCGAGAAAACCTAATCATTGACGATATGAAACCACACCAAAATTCTAACTTAATTGCTCAAAAAAAATCACCAAACGATTAATATCACACTCACAATCTACCACCAACAACCCAATCGACTATAGAAAAAATCTTATATAATAAAGGATGGTTTTACCATGAAATAATAAGAAAACAAGTCATGTAAATGGATGTGAGAAAACTATATATAAATATTAGAGATGAACTGTATTTTTTTTTTTATTTTTTTGAAAAAGATATGGGGTGTATTAAGTTTGAAAATAAGTAAAAGGGTAGTCCTGGAAATAAATCAAAAAATTAATAAAACCATTTAATTTTATATAATTAAATCAAAATTTTAAAAAGTGTGGCATAAATAGTTCAGTATGTAGTGGGGGTACCAATAGCACCACTCATTATAAAATTATGATAAAATTGATAAAATTGGAAATATGTTATTTTTGGATGGATAATCTTGAAAAAAATATATTAAATGAAATTCATTGATTTGAAATTAAATTAAAAGTCAGGATTTGTTTTTTTTTTTTTTTTTTTTTCATTTTAAGTTGTTTTATGGTATTTTTAAGTTGTTTAACCATATAAAAAACAAATTAAACAGCTTAATAGTTTCAATTTAAGCACGTTAAGTTTTAAGTGAAAAAAAACAAACGGCCCTTTAACTCCTCTAATGGTGGCAATGGAATAAAGTGGCAATGGAATAAAAAAGATCTTTAAAGTCAAAAGGGCACTTGGTTTTGGTTCATTTAAAATTTTTTTAAGAGTTTGTTTGAATTCATTTTAAAAGCTATACACAGTTATTATTATTATTATTATTATTAACAATTCATGGGCATTGCCAAGTTGTCTTTGGAGAAAAGAAGAGCTAGCTGTGATTTGAAGGTTTTGGGGTCAAGAAAAGGGATGTTGAAAGGTGATAGAGTCACTCAACTCACCGAGGACAAAGTTGGGTCTAACATGCCCTCATTGAAAGATAGCAATCTGAAGGCTGTTATGATGGTCTCAACTTGATTCAGAATTAAAGGTGGGGCATGGGCAACTCCATTAAGCTTTCTAATTAAGGTGGAGAAGTCTAATGAGGATAATAAGGAGATGCTTTCTCCATCACGTCTAATTTCAATCCCAGTTGACGAGGGAATGTTATGATGAAGCCAACATTATTTCGAAGAGGAGGAATGGTAGGGATACTGGTCTTGCTGCTAAAGGTCATGGAATGAAGACAAGGAGTTCCAATGCTAATTTTTAAATGCCTTTGTACCTGGAGGAGGAGATTTCCAAGTTTATAGAATTTGGCATAGCTTTGGGTTTTGATTTCAATGACAAGAAAGTGAGGCTGGCTGATGTTGTTACAAAAGCGTATTCAAAGTTAAGGGGAGTGAAGCTGAAAGTGGCGAATGCTCAGTAAGTTGAGTGGGTTTTGAGTTGGTTTTTCGTTTTGGGTGTTGGTGCTCTGCTTTGGATGTGCTTTCAGTCAGTCTTGGCTTGGGTGTGAGTTTTTCCTGTTGTGCTCTGTTGTTGTGAGGCTGTTTGTGGTGATTGCTTTGTTTTGCTTGTTTGTGTAGCAGTCTTGCTTGCCAATTCGTTTCTGGAGGTGGCAGTCTTGCTCTGTTTTTGCTTTTTTTGTTTCGTTGTAGATGGGTTGGTTTCTGTTGTGTTTGGTGCGTTTTGTTTGGTTCCTTTGTGTGTTTTTCTGGCTTTGAGAGGGTTGTGCTGTGTTTCTTGTGGGTCTCTTGTTGGTGTCTTTTGTCCTTGCTTGGACCTGGTGCTTGGCTTTGTCTGCCTTTTGTGTTGTTTCTCCTTGGCCGTTTTGTGCCTTTGCTGTTCAAAAAAAATTATTATTATTATTGAAATATTACAATAATTCAGGGTTTTGTGGGTGAAGGGGGAGTGACTCGAACCCACAACCTCATAGTGTGAGTGTGAGAGTCTATAGCACCTGACCAACCTTATCTTGTCGCTATACATAGTTATTTGCTTCATTTATTTATTTATTTATTTTTAAATATTACATATATTTAGGAATTTTCAGAGAGGGGGAGAAATCGAACCACTGGACCAACCTCATCTCGCCTATTTACTTCATTGTTTAAGTGGTATTTGTGCTTTCATTCATCTGCTATATGACTGGTATGAATGTATGATCAACCTAGCTCTAATATATAGGTAAGTTGGGGGTGAATAAGTATAATTCAAAATTTTAATGATTACCATATTTGATTTAATCAATTATTTGTGGAAGCAAATCTGATTTGATCAAATTTAACTTTCTAGTGATGATTTTCATTTGAGCCGCTGACTGACAAATTTAAATTTTTATCTTAATTATAAGCAATTATCATGCCCGTATGCATGCACGCTCGCGCACCAATGCCCACATGCCTACATGCACGCTGCACATTCATGTGCACGCACGCTGAAACGCACACACTCATACACACAGTGGCGGACCCATGAATTTTAACCAGGTAGGGCACTTATATATATATATATATATATATATATATATAAATACTAAAAAATTAAAATCATAGTAAAATGAGTTTATTTTATTTTATTTTATTTTTAACAAAAATAAGTTTTTTTAGATAAAATAAAACAAATAGAACACTTACTCAGATAAATTAAATAATCTTACATTCAAAAAGAAATAAAAACAAAAAAAAAATGTTAAATAATAACAAGAAAAACAACATAAATAATGAAAAAAATTAAAAGAATAAATTACAATCTAATTTTATAATAAGATTTTATTTATTTATTTATTTTTGCATTTATAATGAATTCAATTTAAATTTATAGAAAAATTCTTTGAGAAAAGAATTGGAAAAGATGGTAAAATAAATAAGACGTAAAAAATTACAAGATAAAATTTAATTAAAAAGAATACATTTGCTTGAGATGGGACTTGAACTAAAAACTTTAAGAGTAGGAAGAAGAAACTCTACCAGCTGTGCTAAAGGAAATATTATGTGACTGATGAATATTTATATGTAAAGTATATGTAGAGTCAATTTTTTTTTAATAAAAATTGAGGTAGGGCATGGGCCCCACCTGGTCTCCACATGGGTCCGCCCCTGCATACACACACGCTAGCACGCACGTAGGCACACACTATTGCGCACACGGTCGCATGCACTTCTGCATGCAAGCCCACACACCCGCACAAATGCATGCAAGCGTAAAATGTGGAAAAAAAAACGTGAAATTTAATTTAAAAAAATCATGAAATCATATAAAAAAACTTGAAATGTTTTCAATTTTTTCAAGTGTAAAATTACTAAAGCAACACCTCTAAAATCATGTTTCAACTTTTTCTATGATAAAATTATCAAAACATCCCTCCAAGAGTAGGGATGGCAATGGGACAAGTTCGGGGCGGGGTGGCCCTCCCTGCACCCTAACCCATTTATTTTTTGAAACCCCATCTCCACATAAAGCTCCATAATATATGGAGCGGCGCAAGGAGGGGAGGGGTATGGTTTACCCATCCCCACACATTTACCTCATTTGCCTCATTTATCAAAATAATTTATTAAAATAATAAAATATATAACCTAATGAATTTGATATACTATATAAAGTAATTTCAAAAAATTATTGAAAATCATCTCATAAACATTAAAAATAAACATAAACCTCACAACTAAACAAATAAATTCAAGAATTTTTAAACATAACATTAAAAGAAAAAAACTATATAATAAAAAAATAAAGATTTTATTTTAAGTGGGGCAATACGGGCCAGAGATTATAAAACCCATCCCCACCCTATACCCATTGCGGGTTATACTATCTATCTCTATCCCCGCCCCATTCCCACCAAATTGAAACCCATCCCCACCCCAAAAGTGCGGGTCCCCACGGAGCCCTTACCCACGGGTTATTTTACCATCCCTATCTAATATGGGTATTTCAGTAATTCACCCGTCATGACTTAGGTTTTATTTCCCTCACTTTCTTCAATGAATAGCGCCACTAGGAAGGGAAATCCACGGTGACGTTGCCATGCCTGGGCATGCGCTGCTTAGACACGGCATCACTTGGTCTCGTGTTGCCCAAGCATGACATCGCTTGGGCTCGCCATGCCTAGGAGACTTCGCTTGGGCTCATGCCGCCCAGGCAACACTCTGCCAGGGTGGTATGGGTTGGTGCCAGCAAGGGTTTGATGAGTGAGAGAGAGAGAGAGAGAGAGAGGAGAACGAAAGTGAGAGAGAGTTTGGGAAGGGTTTTTATATGAGGTTATTTAGGTAATTTTTCAAAATGTAGTTATTAACAGTTAAATTTTCATATGTGATTAAAAATAAAATTCTAATATTATGAGAGGCTAAAAAAAAAATCACTTATAGCTTCACTTATGAAATAATCCACTTAAAAAATAAACAAGCATGTGTTTGGTAATTTTTTTTTTCAAAAAAAAAAGTTGCTTTGCTCATGAAGAGTTGGGAAAATATGTTTAGCAAATTAGTAAAATAGACATCATTATACTATAAAAGGAAAATTGCACTAACTTCCATCAAGTATAGGCCTAATTGCATGCATAGGAAACTTTTGCCAATAATTACATAAATATACCTTGTCGTTAGTAAAGAGCCGTTAGGCATTTAATGTGGGAGAGAGATTGATCGGACGATTTATATATCTATTTGAGGTCCACATTTCCTAGCTTTTGTGCTCGTTTTCGAGCGTGTTTTTGTATATAATGTGTTTGTTAAGCCTTGTATTGGTATATATTCCCTACATATGGTGTTTGAACTTAAAGTCAAGCTTGGGAAGTCAAAACGATCTAAAAAGGTGAAGAATTGGAAGCCATTCAGAGTTGCTAGGGCCTCGCCGTTGTCCCAAACCGCGGCGTGATTCAAGGCCAACCACGGCAAGAAAAACCAATGTTTTCACAGTCAATCCACCGTTGAGCCAGACCGCAACATTGAGACCACGACATAGTGCCAACTATGTTTTCCAAATTTTAAAGGGCTGAAATTGTATAGGCGTGTGTTGAACGATTAACTTGCGAAGGCCATAACTTCCTCCTCAGATCGAACCACGATGAGATCTACATATATTTGGAAAGCCCTGAAATTCTAGTTTCTAGAAAATTTTACGGATTGCAATTCTGGGCTTTCTAGACGAAGTTATGCATGTTTGAGTACTGGTGCGTGAAGTTGAAATTTTCACCAGTGGCCATGGCGACTTCCATGGCGAGTGAATCACTCACCTCACCCACTCGCCAAGACCTCTGCCCAAACTTCACAGAAGGCATGGCAACCATTCGACTCGCCTTGACGCCTGGAAAGGGCAAACTTGTCCTTTCAAGCCCAAATTTGTCCCTAAACCTGCCCTAACTATAAAAACGCCTCTTTACCTCTTCTTTTATATCCATCCCACAAATTTCTTCACCTCTCTTCACTCCATATTCATTTTCTTCACCTAAATAAGAATAAGAGAGAGAGAGAGAGAGAGAGAGAGAGAGAGAGAGAGAGAGACCTTTCAAAGCTTCCATGGAGGTTCTCCTCCATAGGAAGCTCTCCACCACCATTTATAAATATCCTCTACAACATTTGGGAGTAGATTGCAAGGAGATAGGAGGGTCTTAGGACCAAATTCGAGCTAGGATTCATGGAGCTCTTGGAGGAGGCCATCTTCAAAGGTTGTCTTTTTCTTACTCTTCTCTTTATATATCTTGTTTTCTTTGATGTGTAACTCCACTTGGGAATATTTGTAAACCTAACTTGTGCTCATTTATGTATGTGATTGTTCTTAAATTCATTTGGGTTTTGATTCATTCTTGTTGTTATTGATTAATCTCATATCTTGATATACATGTGTGTTGAGATTGGAAATTGATATGTGTTCATGGATGATGATGGATGATTTGAATGCCATGTTTGGATGGGTTTGAGTGTATGTGGGTTTCGGTTGTGCCTATAGAGGGCCAATCCGAGTATGATCTTAACCACTTAGCTCTAGAAATAATGGATAAAACTTATTACATGGCCTTTGCTAGAATAGGTTTTGGCTCAATGTTCCGGTGCTTAATGGGTCTTTGGCCTTAAGTCACATGCTCTATCCATGGCCTTTAGGGAGCTAGAATAGATTTCGGTTTCCCTAACCAACGAATGATTCTTAACAAGAGATGATTTGGTTTCGGAATTCCTTAATCGTGAGAACAAGCCCTTAACTTGAATTGGATGTGCTTAATTGTCTAACAATCAACTAGGTGTGCATTTATGTATGGTGAGCTTATGAACCTTGTGCTCTTAATGCTCGGTAGATGCTTGATAGACAAGTTTTTTAGGTGAGTTGTTGCTACTGTGGAACGTTTTTCTTCAGGATTTATTCCTTATATATCAAATATTTCTTCTGCATTGACACAATCACAAATGATTAGAGATTCCAACCTCGAGGATCTTCCACACATGCTTAATGGAACCACAGTCAATAGGTCACAACAATGGTAGACTTCCAATGATTTTAGTTAGTAAAATGAGTCCCAGCGAGTTGGTTGTGCCATATCCTCTTCAAGTTAAACATGTCTGAAATTTTCATTTTCTCTAAACTTGGAAATCCAACCTGTAGCATATTTGCAGAGTGAGCATTCTTTCTAATTCTAATAGAAAATAATTGAAAAATATTTATTGAAAAATGTAAATAAAATTCTATGTACCTTATCTTCGAAGATGAATGCCCTCATATTGAAACAATTCTCTATCTCTAGCTCTTTCAAGGACGGAAATTTGATATAATTTCCTGAGTACAATCTTCTCAGCTTTACAAGATGTTTTATTCTTAGGTAGTATAATTGAGCAAACAACAATATTACATCCCTAGTTCCTTCATCTATTAACTCTTCTAGACTACCGTCTCTTCTAGGACGGGGCAATCTCTTATCTCAAGGTGTTGGAGTTGCACGAAGCTATTAACCATGGAAGCTGAAAAAAAGTTCTTCATATTATGACAACCTTTTATGATCAAGCATGTTAAATTTTGAACGCTCGAAGACATCCCTGGACGTTGGTTGTGCCAAATTTTCTCAACATCAATATTCGAAAGATTCAAGATCTCCAGGTTAGGCAGCAGAACCTGCAATACAGTCATATCAATAACTATATGAACTAAACAAGTAATATATATATATTTTGAAGCTTTAGATACCGAGAATAAAGTTATAACACACATACCATTTCATTGAAAAAGGACTCAGGAATAGTCTTCAGAGTGAGCGTTCTTTCTAATTCTAATGGAAAATAATCGAAAAATGTAAATAAATTCTATGTACCTTATCATCAAAGATGAATTCCCTCAATTGGAAACAATTCACTATCTCCATCTCTTTCAAGGACGGAAATCCGATATAATTTCCAGAGTACAATTTTCTCAGCTTTACAAGATGATCTATTCTTAGGTGGTGTAACTGAGGAAACAACAATTTTATATCCCTCTTTCCTTCTTCTATGACTACCATCTCTTCCAAGATGGGGCAATCACTTATCTCAAGGTGCTGGAGTTGCACAAAGCTATTAACCAAGGAAGCTGAAAAAATATTCTTCAGATTAATTACGACAGCCTTTTATGATCAAGCGTGTTAAATTTTGAACGCTCGAAGACATCCCTGGAAGTTGGTTGTGCCAAAAATTTTCAACATCAATATCAGAAAGATTCAAGGTCTCCATGATCGGTAGCACAACCTGCAATACAATTCTTTCAATCTTCTTTGTATGAACTAAACAAGTAAAAAATAAATAAATTATGAAACTGAGAGTAAGGTTATAACTGACATACCATTTCGTTGAAAAGCGATTCAGAGATAACTTGTCTATTCTCCGAAATGAATACTCCTTTGGCATTTGTATCAATTATCTTCACTTTAGAGCATAAACTTTTGAGACATCGGATATATCCCAGAGTCACAACGCGCAAAGACTGACTTGAATCGTCTTATTTACTTCAGTGGTATTGACATCGTTTTTCTCTCAATAACAAAAATCTCTTCCATCCTCGAGCAATTAATCACTGTAATTTCTTCAAATTGTGGAAGGCCGTTGTCCGTGGAGAATGAGAAGATATTATTCAATCTACCACACTTGTTCACTTTAATGATTTTTAATTGCCGGAAAGACATTGTTCCAAGTTTACCATTGCATATCCTCTCCAACTTAATCGACCCGCTAAGAGATGTTGGATATGGCTTGAATTACCAAATGGATACCAAACAATAATTTACCCAATGCGGAGACTTCCTGGAGACATGAGAACGTTTGGGAGTATGAGGTTATGTTTGAGGGAGGCTTGGAGGCGAAACGAACTGAAGAAGCGAACACCAGCTAAACCCGCTGTGGCTTTAGCAGCGGTCATGGCAGCAGTAGGACACCGCTATCTAGTCGCTTCCAAACAATTGGTAGCGGTGTCCTACCGCTGCCATGACACCGCTGCCAATTGTTTGGAAGCAACTAGACATCGGTTTGAAAACAGTGTATACCGCTGCTGTGACCGCTGTGGTCATGGTAGCGGTACCGAGAGCGGTCGTGTGAAATCTTGGTGACATGGCGTATGGATCACTATTTTCTGAGTGGTCAAGTTCAACACGGTTTAGGAAGCGGGTGACCAACTGCAACTTGAATCGTAGTTAATCACAAACATGCGTTGAATCAGGAAATATTCATGGAAGAGGAAATTGGTTGCTTCTAGAAGTTTTAATGGAAAAAGGATTTCTCCTTTGCAAGAAGACTTGTTATAAATAGGAAATAGTATTTATGTGGAACAAGTAATTCTTGTATGTATAGGAGTAGGATTTCCTTGTTAGTTTTAACTCCCTGTAAGTTATATAAATAGGCCATAATAACTAGGTTATTTGTGGTGGAGCAAAATAGCAAATACTAGAGAGATCTCAAAGTGAGCATTGGGTGTAATTGGGTTTGGGGTATTATTTAGAGAGAGAACCTGAGTGTGTGGTTGTAACAATTTACTACATATTGGAACTTTCTCTTGTCGTCCTGACAGCCGTGGTTTTTTCCTTGATTTGGGTTTGCACGTAAATTCTTGTGTTGTGTGTGTTTGGATTTAAATTTCTCTTCATCTTATCTTTTCTTTGTGATTGTTTGTTTTGTGTTCTATCCGGCAACGCTTCCGCGCATAATAGTGTCAGTTTGTTCGCTAACAAGAGACAGCGTCTCCAAGGTGGGTAAGGCATCACAAGACACTGGCCGCATTGAGTCGATGATACATGAAGTGTAAGGACTATTCTGGACTTTGAGATGCCTCAATTCTAGAGAACCCTCTCTACCTAATTCATGAAGGAGATTGGAAACACTTGGTATTTGATTCAAATGTAGAGATCTAATTCCCTTCAACTGTGCGATAATCCCAACCTCACTAGTTTGGAGCTTGAGTGTCAGTGCTTTAGAAGTCTCATACTTGGCCTTGCCATACATTGGCCAGATTTTTGAATGATCTCCTATGAATATTTTGTATCTTTCCAGCTTGTGGAACATCAACCCTTTTGACATTTTAGCATCTGGAATATGTATTTCCAAAGTTGTCAAGTTAGACAAATGCTTCAACTTGTCCAAGATAGCATTACTTCTTTCAACTTTTTCTGTTTCCATCTCCCACCGAATAGAGGTATTTTCCAGATACAGTGCTTCTAACTGGGTTAAGCTCGACATGACTTTTGCAGGAACAACTCTACGTTAGGAACAGTCGGTCAAATCTAGCAACCTTAAACTAATAAATTGACACATCTCTTCGGGTAGCTTCAATATCTAAGAACCTCGAAAACTAAGGATTTCAAGTTTCTTCAAGTCTCGGATAATAGTTGCATTGCTCAATTTGCATTCCTCTAGACATAATGGTTTAAGGTTTACAAGGCGACCAAGTGACATTGGTAGTGACCCTAAATACATTTCAACTAATGGTGTGTTTACTAATTAGTAATCAAACTCAGGAAAGAGAATTAAGTTACTGATTTGTGAATTCCAGTGTTTACTAAATTTTTAGGGAATTAAGCTACGTGGACCCCACTCTCAAATCAGTAATTAAGTTATTGATGGAAAGGGAATTTGATTCCCCCCACTCACCCTAGGAATCAAGTTCCCTTTCCTGATTGAAAAAGGGAATTCATGTATTTTTACTAAAATATCCTCACTTATAATAATTATATATATATAAAACTTTCTTTCCACTTTACTGTTTTGTTTTAGGGATTGTTCTCTGTCATTCTTTTTTGTTTATCAATTTTCTCCGAATCTTGCTACAGGTACCTTTTTTTTTTCTCTTTTTTTTAATCTTAGATTTCTTAAATATACATAAAAAAATCACGTTTATGAATATTACTGACTTGTTGCACTGATTATATATTTATGAATATCGAATCTGGTATGAAATTATTGTGTGGGTGTATATATATTTGTATAAAAACTGTGTTAATGAAAGCTTTTACTCATTGGTGTTTTCTTTCTCTTTTTGGCAAATCTATGCAGCGGTTGGTTTGTTTAAGTTTATTTATTTATTTATTTATTTTACGTGAAGCTTGTACTGCATATTCAAATATATGTTGTTTTGTTTAAGTTTTTTTTTTTTAAATTGTTTTTTTTTTACTAAAGCAGTATTATATATATATATATGAATTACTTATGCTTTCAAATTTGAATTACTCCTTAATTTTTAATTATCATTGACTAGTTAGTTGAAAGTTTACAATATAAATATGTTAATTATTAGTTATAGTGTTATGAGCGGTATAAGAAATAGTTTTTCATAATAAAAAATATATTTCAACATACTATATACACAAGGGTATTTTTGTAATCAACTATATATCATTCCGATTACTTAGTTGAAGTAAACACTAGAAAGGGAATAAATTTGATTAAATTTCTGATTCCTAAATTATTAGTAAACACTGGAATGGAATTTAGTAACTTAATTTCGATTCCCCTCCATTCCCTTTCCAGTGGAACTTGATTCTGATTACCTCCATTCCTGATTAGTAAACACGCCCTAAATGTAAAACTTGAAGCTTTGGCATCTCTAAGAAAAACTGATCATGAATTCTGATGTAGGAGATATTATGGAGATTTTCTTGAAGACTTTTTATTTTAAAAATCGTCTTGTAATTAATATCTATTATTATGTTTCTTTTTATTGTATATTTAATTAGGTAGTTAAATATTTTATGATTTGATTTGATTAAATCAAATCTTATTTCCTTATTAGATAGGTTTTTAATGTTTTAGGATTCTAGTAGTTTTAATTTCCATTGTTATCTCAATTATCTCTTTTATAGGGAAATTGATAATTTTATTGCTTTACTAGTTAATTTAGGTTTCTTTTAGGTTTTTATTTTACTATTTAAAGACGATGTACCCTAATAGGGATTTTAGTTTTTGATGATTAATAAAAATTTGAGAGAGAGAGAGAGTATCTCTTTTTATCCATTTTCGGTACCTTTGCGAAGGTCAACGAATTTGAAGCATATTATTCTGGTATCTGTGCGCGGATCAACAGATTAATAGTATGGTTTGTTTCCAGTATTCATGCGTGAATCAACGGATTCGAATCGGTCACCCTTTCTTTTATCAATTGTTGTTTTGCGTTGAATTTTCCGCTACATCAGTTGGTATCAGAGTCATCGAGTCTACCGTTGTGCTAGGCTCATCGATCCACAAACCATAACAAACTACTTCTCCATCAGCTATTCACCTTCCGACCTTCCATATTCACCCCCCCCCCCAAAAAAAAAAAAAAAAAATCAAATTGTCATGAATCCCCAAAATAAAATTTCCACCTACCATTCATTGTTTTTCGATGACAATTATGTGTCAGACCTGGTTATCGTTGACTTCGATAAGCCGCCAATTTTCAATAAGGAATATGTGACGGAACCTGTTATCGTCGATTTCGATAAGCCACCGGTTTTCGATGACGATTTGTTCCAGAGCGAGCAACATGAGAGGAACTCAATTTTTGAGGATTATTTCTACGATGTTGCCGTGTTTCATCATTCAACGGCATCTCCAACTTATTTGTTCCTCAAAGTTGTCAAAATTCGAGGACGA
This sequence comes from Acer yangbiense, assembly GCA_008009225.1. Lineage (NCBI taxonomy): Eukaryota > Viridiplantae > Streptophyta > Magnoliopsida > Sapindales > Sapindaceae > Acer > Acer yangbiense. Next base: position 11,275,884 of record CM017763.1, read on the forward strand.
TCTTTCTTCACACTGGAGAGAATGATGCAGGAGATATTGTTGGAGATTTTCTTGAAGACTTTTTATTTTAAAAATAGTCTTGTAATTAATATCTATTATTATGTTTCTTTTTATTGTATATTTAATTAGGTAGTTAAATATTTTATTATTTGATTTTATTAAATCAAATCTTATTTCCTTATTAGATAGGTTTTTAATGTTTTAGGATTCTAGTATTTTTAATTTCCATTGTTATCTCAATTATCTCTTTTATAGGGAAATTGATAATTTTATTGCTTTACTAGTTAATTTAGGTTTCTTTTAGGTTTTTATTTTCCTATTTAAAGATGATGTACCTTAACATGGATTTTAGTTTTTGATGATTAATAAAAATTTGAGAGGAGAGTATCTCTTTCTATCCATTTTCGTACCTTTGCGAAGGTCAACGAATTTGAAGCCTATTATTCTAGTATCTATGCGCTGATCAACAGATTAATAGTAGGGTTCGTTTATGGTATTCGTGTGTGAATCAACGGATTCAAATTAGTTACCCTTTCTTTTATCAATTGTTGTCTTGCGTTGAATTTCCCGCTACATCAAATTCTTAGAAATGAAACCTTAGATTTTATGTTACGATACTACCTCTGTCATCCTAGTTTATAGAATATAAACTCCTACAATATTGTATATGATATTATCTTGTTGTGTATGTCCTATAATTATCATTGGTATGGTTTCTAGGTTTTCTTTATTCACTATAAATAGGTATGTTTTGTAATACAGTGTTTATCAAGCAATACAAAACTTACATGGTATCAGAGCTCCTTTCTTTCTAACGATTTTTTTTTTTGGATCCTCTCTTCCGTAACTTGTCATGGCCACCACTGCTGCCTCTACTTCCTCTTCAACCTCTTCCTCCTCTTTAAAATCTTCTCTACCTGGCCTAACAATTATGAATTTCCTCAAGCATTCTGAAACCAACTATCTCATTTGGACTGCTCAATTGCGGCCATTCCTTATTGGCCATGGTCTATATCAGTATGTTGATAGCACCATGCCTGCTCCTTCTTCTACACTTCCCTCCACCGACATTGCCACCGCTAATCCCAACCCTGCTTATCTCCATTGGTTTCAACAAGATCAACTTGTGGTTAGTTATTTGGTGGCCACTATGACAGAACCTATGCTATCCCTGATTGTTGGCAAATCAACGGCCTTAGAGATATGGTTGTGCCTTAAAGACAACTTCTCCCCAACAGTCGGTTGCCAATGCAACCAACACACGTTTTCAGCTTATGGACATGACAAAAGGTACAAAATCAATCTATGCCTACCTTCAACATGCTAAATCTCTCTCTGACTCCCTTGTAGCAATTTGTGAACCGTTCTCCTCCACTAACTTTGTCACTGCCGTTCTTCGGGGTCTTGGCTTGGATTATGCCATGATTGTTATAGCCATTTTAAACTTCCCTCATCTGCCACGGTTTGAAGACCTCCGAGCATGCCTACTCTCTTTTGAATCACAGCTACTGCGTACCAAACCTGCTGACTCTAGTAGTACCACGGCCCTTGCTGCTACTCAATCTCCTTCTCCAACAACAAACATCACTCACGGTCCTTCTTATGGTCATGGACAGTCTCGTGGAAATGGTCGTAATGGTAGACATGGCAACTCACGTGGTCATGGTCGTGCGCCTTGGCATTCCACTCCTGATTACTCCAGTTATGGTTCTGGTCGTGGCTATTATTGGCCTCAACAAACCGGCGGTCGTGGCCTACTTGGTGCACATCCATCTCAGGCATCGCAATGGTGCTCAACGTGCTCAACTTCTAAGCACTCATATTCAAATTGCCCTCACCGCTATCATGGACCGGAATCTCTTACTGCTCCATTTGCAAGCATGCATGTCGCTCAGTATCCGCCTCCTCCTGATTTTACTTGGTATCCTGACACCGGTGATACTCACCATATGACGAGTTCTGCTCCTTCAGATTCTGTCCCATTTACTGGTAATACCTCTATCCTCCTTGGTAATGGGGCCTTTCTTCCCATTACCAACACTAGTAATATTCTCGTGTCTCTAGGCTCTCATAAATTGTTTCTAAATAATGTTTTTCATGGTCCTTTTTTAAACAAAAACTTACTGTCTGTTGCACGTTTCACTAAAGATAATTTTTTCAGTTTCACATTCACTCCTTCAGGTTATGTAATTTCTGATCTCATTTATGGTGTTCCACTGTTTCAGGGCCTATGTAAAGATGGTCTTTATCCATTTTCGCAGCCACAACCTTGCGCATTGGCAACAACTGTAACCAATATTTGGCATCGTCATCTTGGTCACCCGTCATCCATTGTTCTCCATCTCTTAGGTTCCAGTTCTTTAGGTTCAAATTTTTCTAGTAGTATTTCTTTTTGTAATGACTATATGAATTGCAAGTCTCACAAACTCCCATTTATTTCAAATAAAATCTATGCAACTTTTCCATTTTCTATAATTCATTCTGACGTTTAGATGTCCTCTATTACCTTTGTTTCATGATTTAAATATTATGTTTTTTTTTTAATGACGAATTTTCACACTACTCATGGATTTATCCAATGTGTCAAAAGTCTAAAGTTTTTACACACTTTTGCAACTTTGTTGCTATGGTCAAAAATCTTTTTAAATCCTCAATTCAAATTTTTCAAAGTGATAGTGGTACTAAATATGTTAATTCTAAATTCGAAGAATTTTGTCACACTTTAGGCATCCACCAGCGTCGTTCATATCCTCACACACCTCAACAAAACGGACTTACCGAGCGCAAGCACCATCACATTGTGGACATGACTTGCACACTATTATCTGCGTCTCATGTACTGCTCAATTTTTGGGTTGAGGCAGCCCTCACCTTAGTTAATCTAATTAATCTCTTACCTGCACCAACTCTTGAGTGGTCCTCTCCATACTTCATGCTTTTTCGCAAAAATCCTAGCTATAGTTATCTTCACACCTTCGGGTGCGCTTGTTTTCCTCATCTTGGGACATATGTCTCCAATAAACTTCAACCTCATTCTACTGAACGTGTCTTTCTAGGGTACAGTTCGAATCATAAAGGGTATCGGTGTCTTGATCGGGTAACTCAACGAGTATATATTTCGCGTCATGTTATTTTTAAGGAACAAAAATTTCCCTTTGATAGCATACAAGTACTGCGTGATCCTTCACAGTTGGCCACCTTGGAGCTTCATCAGCTCAATACTCCACCTGCTGCTGTCGATACTCCACCTTCAAGCAGTGTCGAGCTGGCTGAATAGTCCAGTCCAGTCCGCCTTGTCTAGCACTAGCACCAGCACCAGCACCAGCACCAGCCATACTGGACCTTGCTGCTGCACCTACACCGTAAGGCACCGCTCGAGCCGTGCTAGAACTTGCTGCTGCAACACTACTGCAACCCTGCTGACAGTACCATCTGTTCCACCATTGCCTAGTCACCACATGATCACTCGGTTGCGTGATGGAATCCGACAGCCCAAAGTCCGCACCGATGGCACCATCCACTATCCTTGGTCTCAAGCACATGATTCAGTTCTTTCTCAGTCGTTTGAACCTACATGTTTCACATAGGTTGTCAAACACTCTGAATGGCGTAGTGCTATGGCTGAAGAATTCAATGCCCTTGTCAAGAATGATACTTGGACTTTGGTTCCGTAATCTCCTTCTCAAAATACAGTAGGGTGCAAGTGGGTTTTTCTCCGATGGCTCTATAGAACGTTACAAAGCCCAACTTATTGCCAAGGGATTTCATCAATAGCCTGGACTTGACTATGATGAGATATTTAGCCCCGTTGTCAAACCTGCCACAATTCGTGTAGTTCTATGCATTACTGTCACGAATTCTTGGCCACTTCGTTAGTTGGACATTAAAAATGCCTTCTTAAATGGCATTCTCCATGAAGATGTTTTCATGACTCAACCACTTGGCTTTGTCGATCCTCATCGACCACATCATGTTTGTAAGTTACAAAAGGTATTATATGGACTGAAACAGGCACCTAGGGCATGGTTCAGCCGCTTCAGTATGTTTTTAATTCAGTTTGGTTTCAAACAAAGCACGGCTGATTCTTCACTCTTCATTTATCGACATGATTCTCACATTCTTTATTTATTATTGTATGTTGATGACATTGTCTTAACCGGTAGCCATGCAGATTTTATAACACATTTTGTAGACCAACTTGGCCAAGAATTCGATGTGAAGGATTTGGGTTCCTTGCGATACTTCCTTGGTCTTGAGGTTAACTCTCATTCAGAAGGTTTACACATTTCACAGGTGAAGTACACATTGGACCTCTTCCACCGAAATTTCATGACTGAATGCAAGCCTTACTCCATGCCACTTGCTACCAACGTCAAGCTATCAGCTACTGACGGTGATCCTCTGGCCAATGCCACTGAATTTTGACACTTGGTTGGCTCCCTTTAGTACCTGACCTTGACCCGTCCTTGACCCGTCCTAATATTGCCTTCGCCGTTAGTACCGTTGCTTAATTTCTCAATGCTCCTCGCCAATCGCATTTAGTAGTAGTCAAGTGGATTTTTCACTACCTTAAAGGCTCCATTGATCCTGGGATTCTTCTTAGTTCCTCTCCTACACCGCTGACCATACGAGCCTTCTCTGATGCAGATTGGGCCGGCTGTCTTAAAACTCATCGTTCCACTACTGGCTACCTCATCTTCTTGGGTTCAACTCTTATCTCATGGTGTTCTAAAAAGCAAACAACAATTGCTCGATCCAGCACTGAGTCAGAATATCGCTCATTGGCTCACGCTTATGCTGAAACTGAGTGGGTTAGCTTTCTCCTTCATGAACTTGGCTGCCTCGTTTCATTTCCTACATTGCTCTACTGTGACAACATCAGTGCCACCTATCTCGCTACTAATCCAGTTCTTCACGTGCGCACTCGACATATTGAACTGGACTACCACTTTGTATGTGAGAAAGTGGCACTCGGTAGTCATCGGGCTCTTTCGTCCCCTCTGATGATTAGCTTGCTGACCTTCTCACCAAGGGCCTCCACAAACATCGTCACACGCATCTTACAAACAAACTAGTTCATCCACGATTGTCTAGTTTGGAGGGGAGGGGGGGTGTTACGATACTACCTCTGTCATCCTAGTTTATAGAATATAAACTCCTACAATATTGTATATGATATTATCTTGTCACATATTTCCTGTAATTATCATTGGTAGGGTTTCTACGTTTTCTTTATTCACTATAAATAGGTATGTTTTGTAATACAATGTTTATCAAGCAATACAAAACTTACATTTTATATAAAGAAACATAAGTTTTGGACATACCAACTTTTTCAGGAAACTCAATAATATTATGTAAGGAGATTCTAGTGCAATTTTCCAGTGTGTTTTCGTAAACCCAATCCCGCGGAATGAAATCATCAATCACAGTAAACACATGTTCATTTTTGGGAAGCAATTGATCTTGCAACATCATAAACAACATCATGCATTGCAAACCATTCACTAGCAGGAGTGTCAAGCAACAAGGAAGAGGACTTGAGTTTGCTGACCAAAGTAGCTACCCTATTTATTACTGCTTCCATTGTATTAAGTCCTGTAAATAAACTCAAACCTATTCCATATCTCAACAAATCTCGAATGGAAGCATCGTAGGTACATGAGTACATCCCATGCTACTACAAAGCAAAAACATTGCCTTGAGTTCATCGCTTTCTAGATAATTGTAGCTCAACTTAATACTTGTTGTTAACCGGAAAAATGGGCAATTAATTCAAGGAAGAACTTTTCCAATTAAAGAGCCTCACCACCCCTTGGTACCACACCACCCTGGAACACCTGATCTTATCGCAATCCATCGAGGACCCGGTCTCCTAAGAACGCCTATCGAGAAAGGGAACCTAGTCCACCAAGGACCCGGCTCCCCTAGAACGTCTAACGAGAGGAAGGACATGGTTCACTAGAGAACCCGATCCCAGCTCGTGGCACGGCCAAGAACCATCCTAAGCAGTGCCCACCTAGTCATGCATAACCCGTTCCTTCAACAAAAACAACCCCCTTGAGAAAAATTCCTGGGAACACTCTAGTGACCACCGCTCTAAGGGCTGACGTTGACCATAGCAGCTAGCAGGTCACAACCCTTCCAAGGGCTAACGCCAGCCCTTACCCCAGCTCACATGGGAGAAAGAGGGGACTGGAGGCAACTTGTAAAGCCCTAGCTCTAGCTCTAGCTCATTAATGCGAAGCAACAAACATAAATGGGGGAAGATAAGTAGCCTACGGTTGGGATCATCTGTTGGCCACACTACATCAACGGTTGAGCCTCTCTCCATCTCAGCCCTAATTGGAGGTCAACTATCTCATACATGAAGAGGGATAATGTGTTTCCCCAGTAAAATGTTCATAGAAGCCCAGCAAGCATGAAGAAGGAAATGGTGAAGGAGGGTGCTTGACAGTGTACAGTGGGACAGTCGCTGACACTGTCCCCCACCAAGCCAGATTTTGATAGTGACCTCCCACTATTGTAATGACCCCATCCGACCAATCAAAACCCTCGGAAACACCACATGTTCGCCATATCAGCCCTACAGAAACACCTATATGGACCTAAGGCTTAGGTGGAACGATCAAGGCCCTCCAAGGCGTGGGGCTACCATAGCCTTGCTCAAAAGTAGGGGTTAGGATCAACCCTACCGATTTCGCCCTAGGGACTAAGGCTCCCACCTACCAAAACCACAGCTCTAACAGAGGAGGAGCCCCGATGGCATGATCCTGACCCTCGATTCTTTATCACCGCGATCATTGGCTAGAGGGAATGATGGAGATGGAGTCAAGGATTCCCGCCTAAATAAGCTACCTTTATCTACCTCCCTATGAAAGACACTATAAATACCCCTGCATTCCAAGGATAAAGGGGGCCTCGAAAAAAAGCTAGACATCTACTTGGCTACGACTTTACCTAAACCAAGCTCCTATGTATAATCCTACTTGGCTATTACCTCGCCTGGTCCAAGCTCCTATGTGATTATCCTACTTGACTACTTTCTCGCCTGGTCCAAGCTCCTATGTGATTATCCTACTTGGCTACTGCCCCGCCTAATTCAAGCTCCACTGCGTTTACTCCACCTAGCTATCATCCCCCTTAGTTCAAACTCCCATGTATGATGATGTACCTGGCATTTGTTCTATTTTCTTTCATTGTGATAGCTGGCCATAGCATGTGAAGCAGCCCATAATGTATCCCATCGTTAAATAATAAAAAGACCCATTTTTTACTGTAGTAAGCTACCCCTATCACACTCCCCAAATACATTATCTCGACCTCACTCTTCCTTGCAGGACCGGTCCTATTTGAAATTCTCTTAAGCAATATAGTGTAATATATACTTAGGGGGGGGGGGGTGAATAGGTATAGGCCCAAATTCTTCCAATATACAAAAAATATGATGAATACAACAATTAAAAGCACACTTGATGAATCTTAACAATTGAATTGATTTAACCAACACATGTGAAAATCAATATATAAGTAATGCAATCAATACAAACATATGGAAGATATAGAAACAAAAAAATGAAACTTGAAACAAGTATTTTTACATGGTAAAACCTCAAAGAGGAAACATCCACGGGTTGATACCACAACCACCGGCAAAGCAATCCACTATACGAAAAGGATTTACACACTCAAGCTATCAACACAAGATATCCGCTCAAGCTATGACCTTCTAATCTACCCTTGGGCAAGTGAACTACCAAACCTACTTCCTATCCGAGATGTGTCCTACACCTTTAGAAATCAACTTCCTATCCAAGACGCTCACGTCTCTAAGAAGATTTCTTGCTTGTCTATCCGGATCCTCCTGACCCTAGACAAGTCTCCTAGCTTGACTATCTGAGTCCTCCCGACTCTAATCAAGACTTCTTTGCTCTATCCACAAAGCTTCACTCACTTTGCTGAGACTTCAACCTTATGCAAGGCAATGATCTAAGTGATGCAAATGATGCAAATCACAAACAAATAAAGTATGATGATCAATCAAACTCTATGAACATGCTTAGAGATATACTAGGATATGCTTTCAACACACTATCACAAGAAGTACCTAGAAATCAATGCATGTAAAATCAATAAGAACAAGTCAAGAATATTCAATATATCACACTATAAACCTTGTTCCTAGAGCATGAAATTAAACCTAGAACATGTCATGAGGCACATCACAAATAGCATTTCTAGAATCAATTTCAAGTAAAATCAAGTTTAGCAAACTATATTCAAATGTGAATCACAATACTAAAACTCAACAAACAATCAATCATAAAACCCTAGCATATGATCTAACATTCTTCTCAACATACTTCATCAATAATAGTAAAAGTACAAGAGATGAGCAAAGATGAAATGAAAAAGAAGAAGTTGAACATACAAAGTTGAACCATGTACTAAAATCAGTCCATTGGGTAAAATAAAGAAGTAAACTGCCTATGGAAATACTTGAGGTTTGTATCTCTCATAAAGACCAACAATTTTGGTTTTTGGATCAATCAATTTCGAGTTCGTATGAGAAAGTTATGATCGAAATAAGAAAACTAAAAATTGAAGATTTCTGCAGAATTTTTTCTTGGAAATTTTCTTCAAGTTATGTTTGGAGGGAAAGAAAATCATATTTAAATGATTCAAGGAGGGAACCAAAAACGAGCCAATCGAAGACAGACACGTCACCTATCCCCATGGGGGGCGCGTGGGCCACACGGGACCAGAGGGGTGTTCTGGCCGTGGGTCCCACGGCTCCCACACGTGGTGAGCAATGCATGGCCTTTGGCCATGCTTGCCTCTCGCGCACTCCCTCACGTTCTTCGGTCGTATCTTGGGCATCCGAACTCCGATTTTGAATCCGTTTTTGGATTATGAACCGTAACTCCCTCATGCACGACTATAACTACAAAAAATTAAAAATGGTTGAGAAATCATCTCAGAAAATGACAATGAAGTCAACTCAACGAATGAGAATGCAAAGTAGCGTAGCTACATCGTTTGGACTCGAAACCGAAATGATCGGGACTCAATAAGGAATTATATAAGAACATGTTCAAGTCCAAAATACAAAACACATAAACAAATAAACATAAATTCACACAAGTATGCCATATTAAAGAGATAGTCATAAAACATGCAATTCTACAATGTTTGTCTATAAGAGACCAATGCATGTGCATACTAAGAAGTGTGTGAATGTGCTATACCAAATGTTTGAACTATGATGTAGGGACACACGTGTATGAATTGTGTGTGTGTGCTCTTACGCCTTACAAGAGGAAGAAGTATCTTGATACCTTAGCATCCAAGTAAGCGCATTTCCTCTTGAAGACGATATTTGCATGAGAAATTGCCTTTCTTCTTTGAAGCTTCTTTTCACCAAGAATCACCTAAACAACTAACCATTACAGATAAAGAGTGTTTTGCAATAGAATCAAGCCAACACAAATCTAAGATCTTACACTATTGCATTGTATCGGTCCCTAGCAAACGGACCAAGGGCCTCCTCCGGTATCCACCCCGGGAGGAGAGAAGCCACCCCCTACCCGGTCCGGGCCAGCCGCGGCGCACCTATACGTCGTGGTCAAGGTTATCTCGAGAAACTCCCGACGGATTTTTTAGGATAAAACTTGTATATACTTCTTTTGTGACTGCTCCTTGAAAAATTTTCCAGGAAGGATTTCTCAATTCCTATAGTGCATTATTCCATTCGTGTATATCCTTGTTTTTCAATGCCTTTGCTATGGTAACAATGGCTATGGGCACACCTCCACATTTCTTAACTATATTAAATGCTATGTGTTTCAAATCAAGGTTGTCTATACACGTACCTACTATGCTTTTAAAAAGACTAAGCATCTGCTTCATTTAAAGCCTCAATGTGGAAATTATTTTGAGAATCCATTTCAATTGTTAGCAAGTTGCTGCTTCTTGTCATCAATGATGAACACATAAAAGTATATGTTTAACAAGGGTTGAAATCATTATTTTACACTAGTAGTGTTATTAACTCTCCTAACTTAAGCACATTTACATTTTTGTCTTTTTATTTTTGATATTGTTATTTTGATGCAGGTTACTTGAAATGGGCATAACTTTTGACTCAAATATTGGATTGATCCCATTATTTTTCCTGTGGAAAGATGATTCAATTTCCTACAAAAATGCATTGCCTTGAATTCAAGATTCGGACGTTTTGAAGGCCAAACAGAGGATGGAAGAGGACATCTGCACAGTTTCCTCAAACACTGAACATGCTTCAGTGTTGTAGGCATAACTTGAGCTACAGATTTCGGATAATTACGAACCAAACAATTCTGGAAAGCTAAGTCAAAAATACACACTTCTGATGTTCATGTCAGAGGCCAAATCTGAAGCAAGCAGCACAAAATCTGGGTTCAAAGACAGTGCATGCATGGGCAAACCAAAATTGTCAATGTTAGGTGGCTAAACATTAATTAACCATGTTCCCCTTTTGTGACCCTTTTGCCCTTCGAGCTCTCTATAAAAAGAGGTCTTGTAGATGGCTGAAAATACACCTTGAAAATATTAATTTGTCTCTTGAATCATCTTGGTTTATTGCAAGTTTACCTTGCATGTATTATTATTATTTCTTTCTTTCACTATAAACTTTCAATTAGTTTTCTTTTACATGTTTTTCCTTTTATATTTCCATGCTTATTTATATTTCCATGAGTAACTAGTTTCATTATGCTAAGGTGAAAAGGTGAAGCTCTTGGTATGAAAATAAAGGTTTATTAAAACTCTTAAATTGTGGTTAATGTTTATATTCATTTGTTATTCACATATATGATTTACATTTCTTTTTCTTTATTAACTTGTCTCTAATACTAATTTCTCTCGTGTATGGGGATCTTGACTTATTGTAGACAATCCTATCAATGGATACTTGAATCCTTTTGGACGGTTGTGTCCTTCTAGTACGGTTCTAGTTATACCTACACCTCTAGTAAAGGATTCTTAATTCATGATAGTGATTGGCACATTGAGTACTTGAAACCCATTGAATCGAACAGTGGGTAATTCTTGTAATTAAATTAAATGGTAAGAGATATAATTTCATATATGTTCAAACGAGCTTAGATTGTTGTATTTTCCGATTGGAACCTCCTTTGTGTGTGGATTCTAATTGTGTTATAAAAAGAGTTAAATAAACCTTTATTCAAATACCAAGAGTGAAACCTCTAACCTTAGCATACATAATTTTAATTGAGTAATTTTATTATTATATTTGCTCATCATTCACCAATTTAATGATTTTATTTCTTGATATCTCTTGTGATTATTGTTGGTTATTGTGAACATTTAAACTCCTTCCCTGAGGAACGACCCTGTACTTACCAGGTTATATTATTACTTCGACACTCCTGCACTTGGGAGTAAAATCCTTTTTCCAGACGTGTCAATCAACAACAATTTTAAACCCTTAAGTCAATTGCTTTCGAAAGGAATTCCTACCTTCTCAAAATCAAGACTTCCCCAGATTTTATCCAGAACTAGAAGAATCTTCTCCTCTTTTTTCAATCGATCACATAGTCTTCTTGCTCGTCCGGAGTCCGTCTTTTCACAAAATTCCAAACTCAATTTGTTTGCAATTTCTTCTTGAATCTTTTTAATATCCAGTGTCTGAGACACTTGTACAAAGGCTATCTCACCAAAAAGCTCATCTTGCTTGGATTGTCTCACGAATTCCTTCGCTAGCGTTGTCTTACCAATGCCACCCATGCCGTAAATGCCAACCCTATCAATATCAGGATTACTCAATGCATCAATGATGTTCTTCAAAATGTACTTTCTTGCTTCGAAAGCCTTGTAATTATTGCTGGACTCAATCCATGTCTCCTCTGGAATGGTTCGGTATGAAACCTTTTCGAACTTGCCAGCTTCTTCCCGAACCCCAGCAACACCAGCCTTCAATCTAGCTGCTTTCTGGCTATGTTGATAGAGTTTCTTCAAATTAGTACAAGAAAAACCCTTGAAGCATTTCATGTCTGCTTGCTGTTTTAGATGATGATCATCTCCATTGATGAGCTCTGAGACCTCATCAATGGTGTTCTTGACATTATCGAGCCAACTCTCAACATGCTTTTCAATCTCCTCACCATTTCTTCTAGCATCCTCAACTGAATGCCGCACATAGTCTCTTCTACCCTCCAACTTCTTCACTTCATTCTTCAGATTTTCAAAGTTGCTCTTGTGGTTCCACAAATAACCAAACGGTCGCGCTATCGGAGCAACTAAGTATTCAGCAACCTTTGCGGCAACAGAAATAGCAATCTCAGTCATTTTGAACAACTGATCTCTGTACTTTTATCTTTCACTTTATTTATTTATTGAGTTTTTGAAGAAATAAAGATGAGAATCAAAGCAAAAAAAAAAAAAAAAAACAGAGAATACAATAAAGCAGAGTAAAACAGAGGGAGGAAGCAACAATCTTAAAATGAGAAAAGAGTATGTAGATCTGCTATTACACTAATCACTAATGTCTTGTTTAGTCAACTAAAAGGCCAAAACATCAAAAGCACAGGCCATATAATTACAGTATTAAAAATTAGAATATATGAAGAAAGTGTTACAAATAGAAATTAGACTACTGATTAATTATTTAGTGCACATGAATATGAGAACCACTACCTAGTTTGCATGGGAAAGAAAATATTAATTTACTGGTATCGTTTTTAAAATTATGTTTTAGTTAAAAAAAAAATGGATATTGACTAGCTACCTACTGTAATATAGTGTGAGTAGGCTAGAAGGACCAAAAAAAAAAAAACATTGTAAACATTATGCTTACCTAATTACATTATCAACAATTAAAAAAAATATAAAGCAAGTATTCCAAATTGGACTATAATTTATTGTGTGATTTTGACGATTTGTTGTTTGATGTGAAAGCATAGAATCAAAGTATCAACAATTATATTACAAACCAACTCAAAAAAATAAAATAAACTACGTTATAAACCATCGTTGAATGTGGTTTTGTGATAACTGTCCTTACCGACGTTGTATGATATATAAATATATTTATTGAGTTGATTATGTTGTGCTTGATTTCGGGTCATGAATAGATTAGTAATGATGGGTTGGTTTGGTTCGGTTTTGAGTGTCTTAAGACTGACAAGAGTGACATTGAGAAGGGCAGTGCTTGATTTTGGGTTAGGTAATTGATTAAATTATTAATCAATGAACGATAATGCGTGGTTTGGTGTGGTGTGTCTGCTTTGAACAATGAACGGCTGCCATACATAACCAAGGGTGAAAGTGAAATATTCATGTGCCAACAAAAAGGTTTCACGTTTTTTTTTCCTCAAGGTTTCACCTTTTTTTACTTCAAGTTTCCCAAGTTTCCTAAATTTAAAGACTAACTATACCCTAAAAACTCTTTTCAAGCTCACCCTTTAGAGCAGCCTAAAGCAATTTATATATATAAATAACATTTAAAAATAAATAAAGCAATTTATATATAAATAGGGTTGAAACCTTTGCTCATGTATTTTTAGATGTGAAACAAAATTATTTATATTTGTAGTGGTTGCCTTTCCAAGTCATTCCAAGTCATTCTTCATCAAAGTAGGATTTGAGAAACCTTAAACAACTCAATGCTCCGCTGCCTCCACTCAAACAACTCTATCATTGCTTTGGGATGCGAAATTGATAAATGGTAAATAGGTATTGCAACAAAACTGTGCTGAACTATGATGTACTTTTAAAGATCCAATGACATGTGTCTTTAAAAAAAAAAGGGTGCTCAAGATTTAGTCTTTTATTTGTCCCTTTTAGACCATCTTCAATGTTGTGCTAAATTATTGTCCTAATGCTATAATTTAGCACAGAGTACAAAAATCATACTCCAATACATTGCCAAATGCTATGCCAAATGGTAGACATCCAATACTTTTGTTCAACATTTACATCCAACTTAACGTGGCAGCTGATATGTCACTTCCTGGTCAGCTGTCATGTCATCACAATGACCCCCTAATTTTTAATTCCATTCAATTTGTAAATAATTTTATATATAACCAAAAAAAAAACATTTTTTTTTCTTCTGCTATAATCTCAAACTAAATAAAAAACAAAAAAAAAAATTCCAGATTTTTAGCAGGACATTGAGCTTTAGGCCTGCCTTCTGTTTGCCATCAACCTCCATCGCTTCTTAATTTGCTTCTTCTAAACCTGAAATTTCCCTTCTTTTTTTTTTTTTCCTTTCCTAAAAACTTGCACAAAAACAAACCTAATTAGTGAAAATCAGATATTAGTATGTCCACTCAGGAGGTAACCGGACTTCATGATGATTCATCGTCCCTGGCGGCTACCTGAAGGCTGAAACTGCGCTTCTGATGAGTGACACCGTTGCCATTGCCGTTTCGAAACCTCAAAGCCGCAACAGCATCTACGAAAACAAAAATCAAAAGAAACCAACACCAAGAATGATAAATTAAAAGTCACAAACTTGAAAATGGAGTGATGGAGGCGATTACATTAAAGAGATGGAGTGATGGACAAATCTGCTCCTTCAATTGTTTGCCAAGATTTTTTATTTTCTATTTTTTTAGTTCTGTTGCTCAATTTCTTTTTCCTGATTGGTTTATTCTTTTGATTAAAGATAATTATTTAAATTGATGAAGAGGAGGTGCTTGTTTTAGTTTTTGTGGAATTTGATTGATGAAGATTGAAGTGGATGGATTTGTGTTTGAATTTGTGAAGAAGTGATTTACAGAAGAAAAAAAATCTGGAATTTTTTTTTGTTAATTTTTTATTTAGTTTAAGATTATAGCAGAAGAAAAAAAAAAATTGTTTTTTGTTTTTTTGTTATATATAAAATTATTTACAAATTGAATGGAGTTAAAAATTAGGGTTTGAAAAATATTAGGAGGTGTGTTTACGTGTCATTGTGATGACGTGGCAGCTGATCAAGAAGTGTCATAGCAGCTACCATGTCAAGTTTTTTTTTTTAAAAGGAAATCATTAAACAAAGAAAAGGTTACATAGAACCCGGGCAATCACCCAAGACTAAACCCTCTACAGATAGAGGGCAGTCTTCCAACCAAACAGACTCACCCTTATACTTGAGGGCCAACTTGGCTAAACCATGAGCCACTTTATTAGCACACGTAGACACAAAAGAAATAGAAGAAAAACAGGGGTTCTCCATGAGAAGCAAAACATCATTGATAATAACTCCAACATCAGAAGAGGGCACCATATGAGATCTAATAAAGTTAACCACAACGAGGGCGTCGGATTCCATCACCGCCGGCACCAAACCCGTGTTCAAAGCAAGGCACAGACCAGCCAAGATGGCTATGGTTTCCGCAACCTGTGGCTGAAAGCAAGCATCCAAGTTCTGACAAAAGGACGCCATAACATCACCCTTCCAATCCCGAATTATAACACCAACACCAGAAGTTCTATTACCAACATCTAAGGCTGCATCAAAATTTATCTTATAAGTACCTGGGGGAGAAGCCATACATTTAGGATCAGGCGGTTTCTTAGGAATACCACATCCCTCCATCTTGTTGGCTGATCGGAAATCACACAGAAAACCATCAGCCCATTCCACCAAATCATGCGTAGGAACACATAAATTTGAGTGAACCATCTTGTTTCTCCTAAACCAAACACGCCACCACACCACACACAGCAGCTCAAAACACTTTTTATCCACATTATCCTTACAAAACAGCACAAAATCAAGGAATGACAAGGAATCTAGAACCAGACCGGTGCACCCAATACCTGACGTAGTACGCACCTCCTTCAAAGACGGACAACCCGACAAGGCATGCAAAGACGATTCCTCTCGCCGACGACACATTGGGCAAATAGGGTCCAGCTTCATCCCATGAGAAGTCAGGTTCTGATTTGTTGGGAACCAATTGTTGCAAGCCTTCCAAACGAAAATTTTAATTTTCAAGGGCAAATCTAGCTTCCAAAAGAGTTTCCACCAGGACACCGAAGGACTAAGACCGGAGCCACTTGGCGCCATTCCCACCTCTCTAGCCAAATAATAACCGCTACGAACAGAGTAGGATCCTGAATTCTCAAAATGCCATTGGAGACTGTCCTCCAGCGCAACACCACTAACCGGCAAGCTTAAAATAGCGTCACTCTCTTCACTAGAAAACACCTGATTAATGAGATGCACATTCCAGGAACCATTTTGATTTTTTAAACTATCAATTTATGTCAAGTTAGATGTAAATGTTGGACAAAAGTGTTGGATATTTATCATTATCCTTGTTAAATATTTAAAATAATTTAAATTTAATGTACATTAATGATATTTCAATCAAAATCTATTTCATCTACAATAATTCTTTTTTTTTTTTTTTCTTTGAAACAAACTTCATAAACTATTCTATGAATGCATTAATGGTAATTGTTGACTTTTATAATTTTAATTAATAAAACAATAAAAGTAGCATTTTAAATAGGGGTAATTACCCAGGTAGCCATCGACTTATGTCACCACTATCAAAATAGCCACCAAATGGAGAATTGGTTTAGAAATGGCCATTTTTAGCAAACAATGTTACACTAATGGTCATTCCGTTATAACACCGTTAATTTTTTCTAAGAATGTTACACTAATGGCCATTAATTTGTTCACTTGGTATCAAAATGGTCATTATAATCATTTTTCTCCAAAATTACTCTAGTGGCCATCCATTTTGTCTTCTTCAACTAATCATTTTTCTCCAAAATACAATTTTTTATTTTTTAAAAAACAAAGTTGGAGATCCAATATAAAGATTGCCCCTCCTATAAAAAAAGGTGGTGATCCAAAAAAAAAATTATTTAATCTCCTGAATCCATCTCAAAGATGGATTATGGAGATCCATTTTTTTTTTCACTAATTTATTAATTTTTTTATTTGATCTCAACCGTCCATAGACCAAGATAGATGGTGGAGACCCATAAGTTAAATAAATTAAGATATAAATGACAATATTACACTTCAAGGTGTTAAATTTAATGGTTGAACCAACGGTAAGAGAAGTGTGTGTCAATTTTCAATAATGTTGTTTATACGTGTAAAATGGCAAATCTCAAGGAGATACGGTATAATTTTCTCTTTTTTTAATAAGAAAACTGTTTAACCAATTATCATATAATATATTTGGTCATGTTTAACAAATTTATCTCTCTTTCTCAACGAACTTGGCTCAAAAACAAACATAATAAAATTCATGCACAAAAAATCGTTGCAAAACAGGTTAACCTCCAAAATCTCTCTTTTGTTCGTCTGATGTGTTTGGCTTTGTGTCTAGAGCTATTTTGCATGAATTGGGCTCTGTGTCTACGTATTTTTTATAGGAGGGGCAATCTTTATATTGGATCTCCAACTTTGTTTTTTTAAAAATAAAAAATTGTATTTTGGAGAAAAATGATTAGTTGAAGGAGACAAAATGGATGGCCACTAGAGTAACTTTGGAGAAAAATGATTATAATGGCCATTTTGATACCAAGTGAACAAATTGATAGCCATTAGTGTAACATTCTTAGAAAAAGTTAACGGTGTTATAACGGAATGACCATTAGTGTAACATTGTTTGCCAAAAATGGTCATTTCTAAACCAATTCCTCATCTGATGGCTATTTTAATAGTGGTGACATAAGTCGATGGCTACCAGGGTAATTGCTCCTTTTAAATAAAATTGTGCATTGGAACACAATGTTAAATTGGTATGTCAAATATAACATTTTACTCTCTTTTGTGCCAACTTTGGCATTGGTATTGACATATGCATTGGAGATGGTCTTAAATAAAAATAAAACTAAAACTAAAACTAAAACTACACCGTTTTGTAATTATTATTATTTTGAATGTCTTCATCAAGAGGCAATCCCATAATTAATGGAATAGTGAATAAATTCTCTTAACTAATATCATAATTGATTTTTAATTATTTAGTTTGTTTTTTTAAGTATTATTGGGTAAGTTTAAAAGACAAGCCATAATTTTTTTTACCAACAAGCCATAAATTCGTATTAATTAGTTTTTTTAAGTTTCCATTTGGTATTAATATTTTTTTTTCCTTGTTTTGAAAGGGTTTGATATTACTTTTGAAAAGTTAAAATTTAATTATTTATTAATTTTCAGTACAAAAAATATGTTTGGTAAAATTTTCAAAAGTGATTATTTTATAATCTGGGTTCATTTGGCAACAAGAATTTATTACGTGATTGCCTCTTGATTACTTATAGATATTTGAAATCATAAAAACAATTTTCCCGATATTAGTTTATACATAAAAAATAAAAATAAAAATTTAAAAATTAAAAAAAAAAAAAAACTAATTATTACGAATTTATGGCTTGTTGGCAAAAAGCTAAATAAAATTATGGCTTGTCTTTTAAACTTATCCAACAATGTAATACTTAAAATAAAAAAATAAAAAAATAAAAAAATAAAAAAATAATAAAAAAATAAAAACCTTAATAATTAAAAATCAATTAATTATGAGATTTTCTCCCATATATGAGATATTTTTTTTCACGTGATTGGAACTTGTACCTCTAAAGTTTAAGAATAACAAATATTTTCACTTTTTCAATAATAATGAGCATTTAAGTTTCAATATTCCATATTGCTTTATTTAGGTAATATGATAAGCATTATTTAATGCTAAATGTAAAATTAATTGACCATTTGACCCTGACCGTAAATGTTGTTTAAAAAGAGAGCATCAGAATGTATGAATTATTATGATAATTAGTTCTCTAGAATGAAAATGTCTTCTTTTCTTTTAGTTGTCCTATTTCTTAGTTTCAGACTTTCAGTTGCTATGGAGTTGAATGTGGACGCAAAGTTTCCAGGCAATTACAAAAGGTATGGCAATCCTCCATTCAGATCTCAAAACTTTTGTTGATTAAAATTTAATTCCAAATTCTTGATTTTGTTAATTATTTTATCATGATACAATAATTAATCAAAATTTGTGTTTAATTAAAAATCATGTTCAAGTTTAAAACAAATTGAAGAAACAGTGATGATTAACAATAATTATGTTTAAATTACTTGTACAGCCAAAACTCACCGATGAATATGATTGTGTGGATATTTACAAACAACCTGCTTTCAACAACGTCTTATTGAAGAATCACAAAATCCATGTACAAATAATTCAATTCAATATTTGAGGGAATTATAGTCTTTTTATTTTTTAAAGAAAATTATAGTTCTTTGTTTATATTATACTTCATTTGTTTTAAACATCCATGTATAATTATATATTTTGCAGATGAACCCAAGTTCTTTACCAAAATTCAAAAGCAATAACAAATTATCATTCGATAAACATCGTAGCTTTCCTCTTCAAACTAAAGATAGTTGTCTAGAGGGAATGGTACCTATTCAAAGAAGTCAAATTAACAATCTTACAGATTTAAGGTCAATATCCAAATTGCACTTTGGAAATATTCGTACTAGTACATCAGGTAGACATGTAAGTATACTTAACTATATTTCAATGATTGTTTTAGATTATGCAAAGGAGTTTGTTATAAACACCATGAGTACAAAAGGATGTATTAAATATGGTAAAGTATATCATGTAATGAAAAAAATGACATAAATATATGTTTTATTTATTTAAGAGGGATGCTAGAATCACTCTCTCAATCCACTCTCTCAACCCACTCTCTCTTCATATGATGACATATGTACATCTTCTACTTTTTTGACATCAAATTTTGAACCATATAAATGCACAGTTTTTTTTTTTTTTTTAATGTTACTTACCATTCAAATCTACGTTCCCAAATTACCCTTTTTCTTCTATAATATATAAAACTAGAATTAATATGTTTAAAAATACCTAGAATTAATATATATATATATATATATATATATATTAACAGTACATTCAAAACCATAAAAATAGGCTAAAAAGAAATGTTTTAAAGCCATTCTAAAACAACTTTTTTATTATACATGTAAAATAAACAGTTTAATTAATATTTAATATAATAAAATAAAATTACAATTGTGAGAAGACTAATTAATCTGTAATTATAATATACAATTTAATTAGTATAATATGCTGTTTAATTGCTTACTATATATACGTTTATTTAGTTATATATTGTTTTTTTTTTAATATTACAATATTTATATAATCTTAAAATTATTAATTTCTGCGTTTTATTTATTGAAGAAGAAAAAGGGAAATTTGGGGAGATGTTAGTTGGTTTGAATGGTAAATAACATTAAAAAACAGTGCATTTATATAGCTTCAAATTTAATGTCAAAAAAGTAGAATGTGTACACATGTCATCACATGAAGAGAGAGAGTTGAGAGAGTGATTTTAGCACCCCTCTTTATTTAATTAAAATACATATTTTGGTAATAATTGCAAATATTATTTAGGTTGCAGCATTTCATACTAAATTAAATAAACCTGGCATTTATGGAGCAAGAGCTGTTATAGAACTATATATATATAACCCAACAGTTAAAATGGATCAAGTTAATATGACCCTGATCTGGGTGGAAGGTGGACCTCCGGCTGAACTCAATAGCATACAATATGGTTGGGGAGTAAGTCATTACTTTCATCTATCTATTGGCACACCCCCTATCAATCTATTTATGCCCCACTCTTTAAATTTTTAATTTAAATAAATAAAATTAAATGTTTATATTAATTTTTTTGATTTATTTCCAAAACTAC
Organism: Acer yangbiense; assembly: GCA_008009225.1. Taxonomy (NCBI): domain Eukaryota; kingdom Viridiplantae; phylum Streptophyta; class Magnoliopsida; order Sapindales; family Sapindaceae; genus Acer; species Acer yangbiense. Next base: position 11,296,632 of record CM017763.1, read on the forward strand.
CCTTTTTACTTATTTTTCAAATTTAATACACCTCATATCTGATCTCTATATGTCTCTCTCACCTCCATTGAACGATTTATTTCTTCTTCATCTTTTTTGAGTTTTTTTTTCTTCTTATTTCATGGTGGAAAAGAAAAGAAAAGGTTGTTTTTTAAAAATTAAAAAAAAAAAAAAAAAAAAAACCATTCAACTTATGTTATTAGCTAATAATAGTTATTTGTTCACTATCAAATCTAGGAACTTGGCCAGAGATGGGAAAGAATGAGCATCATTCCTGAGATTGAGTGGTCAATTGACAATGATTGGGTGCGTCAGATTGTTGTATAAATAGGATTCCTCAACTTATTCACAATATGAAGCTTATACACCTAAGTTTTAGGGTTTAAGAGTTCAAAAAAAAAAAAATCCAAGAAACAGATTACAAACCGTGATTTTTTATTTATTTTTTATTTTTTATATATATATATATTTTTGTAAAAGGAATGTAGAGTTTATTAGATTTATTTTGTAAAAGATTTTGTTTCCTTAAATTGTATGTCCCTTTAAGTAATTTTGATAAAGGAAAAAAAAAAATACTACATAATTAAAAAGTGGGGCATAAATAGACCAGTAGGGGGTGTGCCAATAGCACCACTCATATATTAATCTTCATTTGTTTTCTTTTACACAACAATTTATTATTTAATAAATAAATTATTCTTAAAGAAAGAAACAAATTTTCAAAATGAAACGTTATCTTCTTTTACCATTTATAAGTATAACAAATAATCATCTTAACATTTCAGGTGAACCCACGCCTTTATGCTGATAACCTCACGCGTGCGACTTCATATTGGACTATAAGAATTAATTTCTTATTTGCATTTCTTGTATCTTTATTTGTTTTTCAAGACTAATATACTAATATAGATCCTTGTTATGTACAAAAGGCAGATGGATATCAAAAAACAGGGTGTTACAATTTGATATGTCCTAGTTTTACACAAGTTCATCCTGAATACTGTGTTGGTTCACCTTATGAACCCATATCTGTTACAGGTGGAAAAATATATATAACTCAGCCGACGATATACAAGGTACTTATACAATAATCATATAAACTAATTAAATATTGAAGTATTTTATTTTTAATTGTAAAAGATAGTGGTTGGTAACTAAATATTGAAGTTTTCCAATTAAAACCGTTTATTCAACAATACACCCTGTAGTTTTTCATAATTACATGTCACGCCCATGGATTTAGGTAGGGGGGGGGGGGGTGTATTCAATTAGGATTCTTGAGGACATTTAAAGATATTTTTTAAGTGACAGATTTTCATGGATTTATACAGACTTTTATAAATCCACATGAACTTTTATGGATTTGTTTAGACATCTATCTAACTTCTATGGATTTGTTTAGACATTTATCTCAGACTTTTATGAATTTGTTTAGACATCCATGGACTTTTATGGATTTGTTTAGACATTTTTTTTTCTTTTCAGATTTCTATATTAATGAATTATTTCCTCAGCTTTCAAATATAAAAAGCCGTTGCTACAAAACAACTCTCATTACAAGATTCTTTCCACAGTTTGTGATTTTACATATAAAAGTGAGCATCGAACTCTTATCTTGAATGTGAATGGAAAGTACAGAAGAATTCTTAATTAAGGATGATTGAATTTTAATGTCCATGTATTAATCATTCTGTCATTACTCATCGGATGCAATTATAGATGAAGATATGTAAATATTAGTGTTCTTATTTTCATCTTTTCTTACTTTATTTGTGAATTGTGAATTAGTGATTATGTTGAAAAGGCAGCTAAACACACACTAGGGAAATCAGATCAAGAGAACAGTGTAATCAAGAGACTTTAGACATGCTCTGTAAATTGTTCGTGAAGTGAGATACTATTGATTCTTTCTAGCATTAAAGCAATGTAATGCCTCTGGTTCGGTTCTAGTCGGGTCGACAATGTTTTAGTTGGTAGCAAACTGCTATTTCTGTAGCTTTAATGAGCTTTATCTATGTATCATAACTTGAATGGATTACAAAACATATTTCATTTAATCTTTCAAAAAAACTATTAAACCTTAACATGTGCTTACAATAATAAACTGTTTGATCTCATTAAGTTTGGATAAATCCTGACACTTTGTCAATTTCAAAACAAAAAATATATATTCTCATTCATAACTCATCTTCATTGATTCTCATTGTTATCATTGTGTCCTGTATCCATCCACATATTCAAAGCTATAGCATCTCTCCATTCATTAGCCTCAGTTCGTTGTTGTTCTTGCATTTGAAAAACTGGTTCAGGATCAACTTCATTTACTAGTTCAGGATCCACTTCATTATCTTGTTTAACAAGAAACTCATTAGATCTACACTTCTTTCGAAGAAAGTTATGTAGTCCTACACAAGCTGATACAAGCTCTGTTTGTGTCCTAAACGGGGAATGGAGGTGCAGTCTTGAAAATTGTGAATCGTGATTTGAATATATATACCAAATATCCTCTCAATGACATTCCTCAAAGAAGCATGACGAAGATTGAACAACTCAACTTCATTTGCAGGGTCACGTCCTTGACCACCAAACTCCTGGAGATGATATTGAACACCTCGAAACGGAGCCAAAAATTGGCGTCGGTTTGGAAATCCACAATCCACTAAGTAATATTTACCTAATAATATAATGCAAATACTTTTATCAAAAAAAAAAAAAAATGCAATGCAAATACTTTGCATGCAACGTATGGCCTAATGTAAAGATTAAAAAAATAAAATAAAATAAATACGAACCTTGCGGCACTTTAAGTGCGGTCCTCCTCCTTGTTAAAGCATCAGTTAGCAGTTTTGAATCATGAGCTGAAATGCTTGTAACATTTTTGCTCATTGTTGGCCACAATAATAGATATTGTCTAGTACGCGACACATTCGGCCGATCACACTTCACAGCCAGTATAAATTTTAATAAAGTTTTGAAGGCCTTGAACACAATAGCATCGGATATGCTGGCCAAGCCTGGATCATTGCCATCTAAACTAAAGGAAAGCACAAGATTTTACCCTTACTTTAAGGTAAATGTATATCCTGAGCTTTTATTTTTCTTTTCATTTGAATCGAAATATAAAGCTATGGATTTATTTCAGGATTGTATCGGAGGTATTGATGGCACACATATTCCAGCAATGATAATAGGACACGACGTAAGTAGCTATCGTAATCGTCACGGAACAATATCTCAAAATGTATTGGCAGCTTGTAATTTCGATTTGGAATTCATGTTTGTCCTTAGTGGGTGGGAGGGTTTCTTCTACACAAATGAATCTTGTATTTTGTAAGAGTGTCTTTTTTCTAAGAATACTGCATAACTTTCTAAACACATCAGGATACATTCTAGACCTCTGTCGAAAATGTTCAAGATCTTGATTCAAGACATTATGTATGTAATTTAATCATTTCGTAGTAATCTGTTGCCGAGTTAATGGACATTCAACATGTTGCTCACTCATGATAATCATAAACTCATTTAGCACATGGACTACAGCTTGAATTGCCATCAACAAATGCTTAATGATTTCGTAAAATTCTTCATCTTCCTCAAATTCTTTAACATCCATATCTTCCCCATTAGTTTCTTCTTCGTCAATTTCCTCTCCCTCAATTTCGTCTTCCTGTAGTTCATTCTCTCCATACATGCTTGATTGAGACATTATATAAACTAACAACTAGCCACCTAATAAAAGCATTATCAAATTACAAACTGAAATATGAACTAAAAAATATGAATTAAAATGAAGCAAATATCTCATTTTATAAACAGATATATGAACCCAAAATGAAGCAAATCTTTCATTCACACAATAGTATAAAGAAACATAAATAATACTAACTGACAAATCAAAATCAGTACCAAAATAATACATTGCAAGTTCAAACAAAAAATGTATTATACCAACTAACTAACCAAATTAAATAAACAAAAAATGTTGATAAACAAAAGAAATTTCCAATAAAGCATGATGTATCAGGATCCAAATAACCACTCATTCCAAATTGTAGGTGATCCAATTTGAGCGCTCATCAGGTGACATTTTCAAAAATGCTTCCTTTTTTGTTTTATTAGTAAGCAATGCAACCGCTTTGTAACGAGAACATTCATCCAAATTTCGAGTCTCTTTGATAGCATCCCATATACAGCTTTGTCTCTCTTTTTCCCTTTTCTCCATCTCACTTTTCTCTCTATCTTTTTCACATTTCTCCAGTAGGCTATGTACTCCCCGAAAGTCAACGGCAATGGAATCAATGCTAAGAGAAATTTTCTCCATAATCATTGCTTTATGGTTGGTCTCAGCTGAGCTACTGTTCCCTTCATTGTCGGTTCTAGTTCGTTTCTTTTGGCTTGTGCTAACTGGGTGAACTTCGGAACTAGTGGTCGGAAAGGGTAAAGGTGAAGAAGATTGTCCAAGTGGTGGAGGTTGGTGTGATGGTTCATTCTGATTTGTTACAAAGGCCTCATTGGTCTCATCATATACAAAGTCATCTAATGCAGTTTGTCTATCTTCGACACCAAAAGTTCTTGCATCAGTTTCATCACTTAAACCTAATTAATTTTTCCTAGTAGCAGTTGCATTCCCAATTACAATTTGCAAATCCTCATAGTCATCGCAATTTTTATTGCGAAGGCCTCTATGAGTCGGGTGGGAATATAAAAAAGACCGGAAAAAATTTTGTTTAAAAATTAGTATGCACTCAATTTACCAAACATAATACATTTGAGAAAAGTTAAACACCTAACCTTAAAGTAATCTTCCCAAACTTCTTCAGGAGCAGTGAACTTCTTTGTGGTTGCATCCCACCCAAACCCAGAGCTATGACGCATAAGCTGAGAATATTTTTGATATTCTCTGTTAAAGAATTTTAACCGACTTATGTAATTGTTATGAGTTTTTTGGCACCCAAGTTTTTCATTAAGTATGGGAAGTATCTTGCTTTCTATAATTGCCTTGCTAAGCATGCCATTCGCATCACGCCATCCACGAGATGCAGCATCAACCATGAGTAGTAACAACATTTTGCTCTATTCAATGGACCAATTGCTATAATCAGTCCTGGCCTTTCCTTTTCTATTCCCTTCTTGTGCATCTCCCATTTGTAATGTTACTATATATGCAAACTATTCAAGACAATAACAGACCAAACCATTTGTATAATATAACAAGCATAACAAAAACTAGAAAACTGCATATGAAATTGATCCATAGATTTATAAATGATAATAACTTCAAAAACAAGATGCAATTCAAATGTCTCTAAAGGGGTATACGAAAACTTTAAAAAAAAAAAAATTGACAATTATATAAAGCTTGAAACTTTTACAACTCGTCAATAATATAGAAGGAATGCACATTGCTGTACTAAATTTTCACAAACACATGTAATTTAGCAAGACTATTATGCATGCCGATAGCTAAAAGTACTCGTACAGTCGTACGTACATTGTTATATGATCTTAAATTTGTCAGACAACCCATAATTTGGTAAACATAATACATGAACCAGAGTCCCTGTTAGTACAGACTAATATTATCAACTGTTTCGAAGCATTAGCACTATCTGATAAGGTTAGTATGGGATGATACAACAACAATCCACAACTAGGACATGTCTTGACGACATGTTCCGAAGGTGTACCCTCCAGTATCCATCCACTCAGACTAACACTGACATCCTGGAGACCATTATGCAATTGATGCAACGCCTTACCTAAGGCCGCTAATAAATACAAAAGCAGCAACAAAATTGGGGCTATCTTAGAGAAAACTAGATACATGAAGCCTCACCCATTTTGATGGTCCTAAACACTTTAAAATGAATTCCAAATTATAGGTGAAATAGCTGAACTACTCTGTCAAAGGCATCGATAAAATTCTAGGGAAGAATTGTGTTTGTTTTGTTCATGGATGTTAGAGATAATGGAGGAGGTAGAAATACTTTTAGGAAAGATCGAGCCATGCAAAAACACTTCTCCGGGTTGAGTGGTTTCTAAGTACAGATAGATTATAAAGTAAAACTGGAGACAGTATTCATCCTATACATTTCAAAACTCAAATCTTATAATGACATGAAGTTTTGTTGAGTAACGCAAACAAGCCTTTTGGTTGCAAGTGGATCAAGTGCTTTTTTTACAGATACATGAAATGCATTTTGCTTCAAAACGTTTTATAGGTTTTAACTTTGTTGTTCACATATTTAGCGATCTGGATAAAGAGAAGACTCCTATACAATTTATGTGTTAAATCAATAGATGGATTTTTGAACCTAGTCTGGATTATAAATGATCTTCTCTTATACCAAGTTAGAGGTGTCTAAATTGCTCATAGATCACAAGATAAATCTGAACAATATATCATATGATTTCCTAAACCAAAGTGAAATTAATGTGTAATCTTCTTACTATAATTTGCCACCCATAAATACTGGTGAATCTTCCAAGTGATAAGACACTCAAGAGTCGACTAACATGTGTTTATGTCATGACAAAAGTAAAATTTTACTGCTCAAACCGAGTTGTACAATACAAGTAACCCGAAACCCGAAACTGGGTGAGGCAAAATAGTTCTATTTCTGTACCTTTTTTTTTTCCGCAAGGCCTAAAGAATATAAAGGATCTACTACGGTCAAAATCATCGCATAATTTATTCATATGCTATTAACTAACGCAAAAACAAGAACAAAGCAAACACCAAGAACAAATCAAAAACAGAAATTGGGTCAAACGTTAATAATAAAGGCTTCAAATAATCTATAAACCCAAGAAACCCAAATCGTTAAAACAAGAAATAATGAATTACAAAGAGGAAAAAAAAAAAGATTTTGATAGATAAAACTTATGGAGAAGTGAAAGAGCACAAAAAAATTGAAAAAATTCGATGTTGAAGAGTAGAAGATGTACTAAACTGTGGAAGAGTAGAAGATTTCCGGAAAGTCTCAATTGAACGATGGTAGAGACCGATGAAAATCTTTGGGGAGATAGTTGGACTTGTCATGGACTTTGATATTTATACCTCTCACTATCAAGTCCACCAAAATCCACCAAAATCCATGACCTAAGAAAATCCTTTAAAATCTAGTCCTAATTGAATACACCTTGATTGTTGTAGACATTTTTAAAGTCCCAATTCAATACACCCAGATTTGGAAAGATTCTTTAAAAGTCCATAGAAATCCTAATTGAATACCACTGGATTCATATAGACTCTTTTAAAGTCTTTAAATGTCCTAATTAAATACACCGGGATTTATAATGTCTTTTAATGTCCTCAAGAATCCTAATTGAATACACCCCCCTTAGATTCCTCCTCACCTAGTCACCTCACTGTCCTCACATAAATTAATAGTTTTGATTAATTCTAACTTTTTGTGGAGTAAAGACGTAAAAATTAATAAAAATATTTCAAACCATTGATTTGTTATATTAAACATGTGACAATAGATTATGGAGGTAAAGGAAAGGTGAGAACAATTAAGATAAGGAAAGGAACCTGATCCCATGTCCATAGCAGCAACAATCAGCAATCAAAATCTTATGCGAATATTAGGTTACAAAAAAGCATTTAGTTATGATTCAGATATTATTGATAAATGTTAATGGGTTATGAATTATGATAATTAATTATTTTTTAAATAATTACAATTAATTTGGAATGGCTTGGGGAGAAGAATATAATTTGAACCTCACTACCTATGTGAGAGATGAAGCTGGCAAAACGGGCCAAGCAATGGGCCAGGCCCTAGTGGGCCGCCGGGCCTGACCTGCTTCGGTTGCAGGCCTGGGCTGGCCCGGCACGTCGGCTTAACAGGCTAGGCCCAAGCCTATTAAGCAAGCGTGCCGTGCTGGGCCCGGGTGGTGAGGCCTACAGGCCAGCCCGGCACGACCCGCCAGTCCTTTGGGCCTAATTGTTTTTTTGAAAAAATGAATTCTGGCAGGCCCTAACAGGCCGGCTGGATGGGCCTGCCAAAATTCAAAATTTTAATTTAAAAAAAAAAAAAAAAAAATTCAAAGCTCGTTGGGCACGATCGATTAAGGCCTTAACGGGTCAGCCCGCCTGAGCACGGCCTGGCACGCCTCGGCCCAGGCCACGTGCCCAGGCCTAACCCAACTTATATACTTTTTTTTTTTTTTGAAGGACCATCTTATATTATATACTTATTAATAGTTAACGATGAGACTTTTTTCAAAAAAGAAAATATGCATCCTTCATCTCTCAAATATACACACCATCTTATATTATATACCTATTAATAGTTAATCCATGAACAATAATACGTGGTACGTGTGGTCTTTGAACAATGAATATATATATAATCACTGGGAAATAGCCATATTTATAACCAAAGTCATCACAAAGCAACACCAATCAAGCGCTGCCGTCACCGGATCTTCTTCTTGGCCTCATTGCCATCACCGGACCCGTCGAAGTAAGTCCCCATTAGCTACATATATACATGTGTGTGTGTATGATGTAATGTGTTTGATTCTTTTTGTAATGGAATTTCTGCTTAATTTTGTTTTGATCTCTAACATCTTATACGTGTAATGTTTTTTTGATTAGAATCTTGAGACTGCCAAGAGTGAGATTGAGTAGGAAAGTTCTTGATTTCGGGTCATGATCGGGTCATGAACAATGAATAGCTGCCATAGTTGTGTGTAATGTGTTTGGTGCTATTGTTTTGTGCAGGGGCGGACCCACCTTAAGGCCAAGTGGAGCCCGTGCCCTACCCCAATTTAAAAATAAAAAAAATGATTTCCTTTATACAGTCTTTTTATTATCAGTTCGAACTGATAAAAGTTATATCAGTTCCTTATATGTGGGCCACTGGATTTAAATGCTTTGACTGACAAGTGCATACAGCCAAGTCAAAGTATTTAAATCCAGTGGCCCACATGCAAGGAACTAATATAACTTTTGTCAGTTCGAACTGACAATAGAATTTCTGTTCCTTTATATATATATAGTACTTCTCTCATAAGGGACCCCTTATTTTAATTTCGATAAAGACTTTGATGAAATTACATCCATTTTTATGAATTTTGATATGAATTTTTTTGTGGATGATAAGTTAAATGAAATCTACATATTAATAAAATTTAGATTTTTTCAAGCACTATAACTATTTTTCTTGAATTTTCCTGTATTTCGCACATTTTCCGATGCCTTCATATTTAATAAAATCGGGATAAATAATTATAGTACTTGAAAAATTCTTAAATTTTATTGATATACAGATTTCATTGAACTTATCATCCACAAAAAAATTCAGATTAAAATTCATAGAAATTGACGTGATTTCATCAAGGTCCTTACTAAAATTAAATTAAGGGATCTCTTATGAGAGAACCACTATATATATATATACAGTCTTTCTATTATCAGTTCGAATTGACAAAAGTTATATCAGTTTCTTGTATGTGGGCCACTGGATTTAAATACTTTGACTGACAAGTGCATACAACCAAGTCAAAGTATTTAAATCCAGTGGCCCATATGCAAGGAACTGATATAACTTTTGTCAGTTCGAACTGATAATAGAATTTCTGTATATATATATATAAAAGTTAACACTTTTATCAAATGTTAGCTGATAGTATATATATATATATATATATACAAAAAAATTTAGATTAAAATTCATAGAAATTGACGTGATTTCATCAAGGTCCTTACTAAAATTAAATTAAGGGATCTGGGCCACTGGATTTAAATACTTTGACTGACAAGTGCATACAACCAAGTCAAAGTATTTAAATCCAGTGGCCCATATTTAATAAAATCGGAACTGATAAATAATTGTAGTACTTGAAAAATTCTGTATATATAATTAACATTTTATCAAATGATATACAGATATATCATATGATACTTATCATCCACAAAAAAATTTAGATTAAAATTCATAGAAATTGACGTGATTTCATTAAGGTCCTTACTAAAATTAAATTAAGGGATCTTTTATATATATATATATATATAAGTTAACACTTTTATCAAATGTTAGCTGATAGCCCAGCTGGTAATGCTTCCTTGTTCTTCTATATGAATGTGACTGGTTCTACTCCCACCAATTACTGTATTAAATATTTTATTTCTTTAATTCAATTTAATTCTATAATTTTAATACTTATTTTCTATGTTTTTTTTTTAAAATTTTATTTTACCGTCTTTTCCAATTCCTTTCTAAAATTTTCATTTTCTTCTAAAACAAAACAATTCACTTTCTCTTTTTCTACATTGACACTTTCTTAATTACCTTTAATTTGTAGCTACTTAATTAATTTAATTTTATATTATTATTTTAAACTTTTATTATTTCTAATAATTTAGTGTGACATACCTAACATATCCAATCAATAAACCCTAAAATCTCAAATGTTAATTTACTGTATTAAAATAATCCATCTATTATTATGATTCATTTTATTTTATCCTTAGTATTTTTATTTATTTTATAATTTTAATGTTTTCAAAATCAATAAATCAATAATTTATCAATAATTAGAAGAATATTTTTTTTAAAAAAAATGTTTAGTAATATTTATTAATCAATAATTTTTGTATAAATTTAAAGTGAATTAATATAAACACAAAAAAAAAAAAAAAATTCTTATTATAAAATTAGAAAATTAGAATGTAATTTATTATTTTAAGAATAAACATTGTAATTTTTAATTGTTTATGTTGTTTTTCTTGTGATTTTTTTTTTTTTTAATATCCTGTTTCTTTCCTTTTTTTTTTTTTTTTTTTGTAAGATTATTTAGTTCATTTTAAATAAGTGTTCTATTTATTTTATTTTATCTAAACTCCGTTATACTATCAATTTTTCTTTATATAAAATAAACAAAAAAAAAATCATTTTACTATGACCTTAATTTTTCAGTATTTTTTTAATTATATAATATTGTTTTTTTATTCAAGTGCCCCACCTGATTAAAATTTCTAGGTCCGCCACTGGTTTTGTGGTTGTCCATTTCTTTGTGCTTGTGTTATTTTGGTATTTGATTGTTGGTAACTATGATATACAAGCTGTCTCCTTTACATTTAATTTCGAACACAAGCTGGTAACTAGCATCTATTTGGTTATATGTAAACACTATGAAATCTTCATACAGGGACGTAACTAGGATTAAACAATAGGGTGGGCTAGATTTTTTTTTTATTTTTGATCATTAACATTATGAGAAAATTGTATTAATTAAAAATAAAGATACACCCAATTAAGAAGACAAATCGGAGATTACTCTATAAATGTATATTCTAAATAAATACATTAAAAAATTAAAGTCAAAACAAATTATAAAATAAACATGAAATGCAAATAAGTTTCTTTTTTGCATTACGACCTATATAAATAAAAAAAAGACACAAAAATAAGTCATTAAATTAATTCTTATTTTATTACTTCTATATACGTCAAGAAATAAGAAATTATTTACATATATAATGTTCTTATATTATAAAATTAGTTGATTTATTCGAAATATACTAATACAATGTTAAAGGAAATATAATTCATTACTTTCTAAAATATATATATAATTTATTTAATTATTAGTTTAGTTTAGTTTGGTTATGATGGATCACTTATATTACTATTTACTGACAAATCTAAAAACAAAAGAATAATTTTTTTAAAAAAATTAACAAGCATGTATCTAAATTTCAATTAAAACAAAAAGAAATTTATTAAACAATTATGTTAATCTGTAAATTAAAATTAGAATAATTAATAATTAGATTAATCCTAAAATTTAATTACAAAACAAAATATTTATTTACAATATTCATAAAAATATACCTAATTGGAAGATGAATTATTGATGTTGATAAAGAGATTGGACTAAAATTTGGAGAAAGATGAGAGAGAAAAGAATTATTAAAGAAAAAGAAAAAAAAATTATTGAAATCAATTACTTGTTGGTTGTTGTCTTTACTCGAAACTCATGAAGTGAAGTAGGTAAAAATATTCTGACGCCACTAATATATATAGACCTACATAGATTTCATTTTTTCACTAATGCCTCGTCAGCTGTTGCTATTTCCTAGACCTACACGGTTTTTACTAATATCAGTCATTAATTTATTTTTATTTTTTTTAACTTTCAAATTTTTAAAAAAAAGGCTAGGGTGGGCTTGAGCCCACCCTAGCCCAGCCCAAGGTCCGTTCCTGCTCCCGCATGACACGCCAGCATGCGTGCAAATAGGGATGAGCGTTTGGGGAATGGGGATGGATATCCTGTTTTTTTTTTTCGTTTTTCCCTGTTTCCCCGTTTCCCCGTTTCCCCGTCTTCCCCATTTCACATGTTTAACTAAAATTTATACTATAAAAACACAAAATCCATCATAAATTCAAATACAAAATAATATCCATTACAAATTCAAATGAAATCTAATTTTGTTCTTTCATCATAATAATTCATGTTAAAAAGATGTATATATACTAAATAAAATAGAAGAATAAAAATATTAATAATTATATATATATATTGTATATAATATTTGGGGGAATTGGGGAAACGGGGATGGGGGCACCTCCCCTCATCCCCATCCCCATCCCCATCCCCATATATTTGTAGGGAAAATGGGGAAATGGGGATGGGGAGGGGTCCCCCCATCCCCATCCCCCATTTCCCCAAATTTGCCCAAAATTTCTCCCCCAAATGGGGATGGGGATGCGGGGATTTGGGGCCCCGGGGATAAATGCTCATCTCTACGTGCAAGTGTAAAATGTTGAAAAAAAAAAAGTGAAATCTAATTAAAAAAATCGTGAAATGATATAAAAAAAAATGTGAAATGTTTACAATTTTTTCAAGTGTAAAATTACTACTAAAATCATGTTTTAATTTTTTCTATGATAAAATTATCGAAACATCCCTCTAAGAGGGGTGTTTCAGTAATTCACCCTTCGTGACTTGGTTTTTTTTCTTCCTCATTTTCATCAATGAACAGTGCTGCTGCCTGCTGGGAAGGGAAATCCACAATGACGTTGTTGCCATGCATGGGCATGCGTTGCCCAAACACAGCGTCGCTTGGTCTCGTGTTGTCCAAGCGCGGCATCGCTTGGGCTTGCCATGCCTAGGAGACTTCGCTTGGGCTTATGCTGTAGCACCCTGCTACGGTGGTATGGGTCCGGTGCCAGCTAGGGTTTGATGAGAGAGAGAGAGAGAGAGGGAGGAGAACGAAAGTGAGAGAGAGTTTGTGGAGGGTTTTTATATGAGGTTATTTAGGTCATTTATTAAAAATATGGTTATTAACAGTTAAATTTTCATGTGATTAAAAACAAAATTCTAATATTATGAGAGGCTAAAAAAAAAAATCACTTATAGCTTTGCTTATGAAATAATCCACTTAAAAAAATAAACAAGCATGTGTTTGGTAATTATTTTTTTTATTTTTTTTAAAGTTGCTTTGCTCATGAAGAGTTAGGAAAATATGTTTACCAAAATTATTAAGATAGACATCATTATACTATAAAAGGAAAATTGCACAAACTTCCCTCGAGTTTAGGCCGAATTACATACATAAGAAACTTTTACCAATAATTACATAAATATACTTTACCGTTAGTAAAGAGCCGTTAGGCATTTAATGTGGGCGAGAGATTAAGGGGGTGTATTTAGGGATGACAATTTGACCTGCACTCGTAGGCACCCGGCCGAACCCAACCCTCCTTCGTTGGGTTTGTATCATGAAAATTAAAACCCATAACGGGTTTGGATGCAAATTTTGAACCCGAAGCGGATTCGGGTGTGGGTCTAAAAAAAAAAAAAAACCATACCTGAATCCACAAACTCACCACACTTTTAAAATAATTTAATTTATATTAGTTAATTTAATAACTAAATGACACTTCTCTTTTTTTTTTTTTTGAAAAGCAAATTTATTCAGGCACCATAGGCCAAGGAAACACAACAGGTAGGCACACCCACAAGCAAGCCCCAGACCAAAAAGAAATAGCAAACACGAAGGAACAATAGAAAAAGCAAAAAACCAAAACGAAAAAGGAGACAATAGAAAGCAGGGTAGCACCCAAGAACCTAAAACAAACCACCATGGCACCAGGCAATGAGAGGCAAAAGACCAGAGCCACAACAACTTAATTACACCAGATTAGGCTATCCCCTCCATTCCTCGAACCTTTTTTTGCCAGAAAATCTGCAACAGAATTTGAGTCCCTTGAACAGAATACCACAGAAACAAAACCATAAATGCCGATATAGTTACGAATATCATTGATGGCCTGAGTATGCTTAAGGCTTCCCACACCACAACCACTATTAATCAAAGTCACGGCCACCTTGGAATCACTAACCACAACAATAGTCCTACCAACCATCTTAGGCCTAAAGCCACATATCTCAATAGCTCTATGAATAGTAAGGATTTCAACTGTAATGGCATCAAGGATACCCACATTTGCCAAAAAGGTATAGAGAACCTTCCCACTATGATTACGAAGAACCCCGCCAATGCCAGCCGGGCCTGGAGAACCCCTCAATGAGCCATCAACGTTAAATTTTAGAGCATCAATAGGCAGAGGAATCCACTCTTCCTTCTTTGGGATCTTTATTTTCCTAGAATCCAAGCAACACTCCTTAATGTTCAACAAAAATGTGCATAATTGGATCCGAAGATCCCCCACCTAAATATTTAAACCACCAAACGACCCTAAACCTCACCAAGTCCTCCGCTTGGCTAATGACAGCTTCCACTTCCTTAAAGACCTTGTTGTTCCTAGACTCCTAAATAGTCCACACAATTGCAAAAAAGAGGGATCTCCAAGCTCTCTCAGAACTTTTCTTGTCACAAAACCCATTCCAACCTCTTCACCAGTCCAACATTGACCGTGAAGAATAAGAGACCACCTCCCACCAATTCATACACAGCTGCCACAGCTTCCATGACCAATTACAGGAGAGGAAAATATGGTCGATAGATTCCTCGAAGTCAAGACAGAGAGGACAAATCGAGCTGCCACCAAATAGCATACCGAATTTCCTGAGAGCTTCTCTGACCAGAGCTCGTCTGTGGAGTAATTGCCAAACAAAAATCTCAATCTTCGGAGGATAAAGTCCTTGCCAAACTCCATTAAAATCCACCTCCTCCCTTGAATTCTCCCTACTTAAACAATTCGAGAAAGACTTAACAGAAAAAATCCAATTAGCATCATGAGCCCAAATAATCGTATCCTGACAAGCTTCCCGAATGATGACATTCTCCAAACAACCTCTGCAGCAGTCCCATTGTTTAATCTCCCAATCAAACAAAGATCTCCTTAAGATTATCTCCCACTTGCCAACCACACCATCACTTTTCCAGTAATCTCTGGATATTGCCTATCTTGTTTACAACTAGGGTGTAGATTCTTGGGAAGGCAATTTTCAACGGAATCCCTTCCACCAAAACATCCGACCACAACCTAGCTCTATCCCCTCTTCCCACCGCAACTTTTATTCCTTCATCCAAGATCCTAGCTGAACAAGAGCCTTGCACAAACAAGTTTCCCATAGCTTTCGTGAAAGCCAAGCTATTCGCCCCACAGTTCCAATCCCATCTCAATAAATCGGTGGACACCCCATATTTTGCACAAATCGCTTTCTTCCACAACGGCGGCTCTTCCGTACCAAATCTCCAAACTCATTTAGCCATCAACCCTTTGTTCTTGTGAAGAATCGAACCTAAACCCAACCCACCATCATGCTTACTTTTACACAACAAATCCCACTTCAAGGAATGAACCTTCTTCTTTTCCCTCCTATCACCCCAAAAAAAGTTTCTCTGCAATTTTTCAATCTTATTAGCAACTCCCACAGGCATCTTGAACATTGACATAAAATAGATTGGCAGACTTGATAGAACAGATTTTATTAGAACCAACCTACCTCCTTTATTAAGAAAGCACTTCTTCCAAGTAGCTAGACGGCATTCAATACGACGAATCAAGTCATTCTAGAAAATTTTCAAGCTTGGGCGACCACCCAACGGAATAACTAAATGACACTTGAATAAGAAAATTTTCTTGAAGTTTGTTTTTCCCAATATGATAAAGGTTCCCAATCCTACATGTGCCAATAATGCATTTTAATCAATTCACAAAGTCTATTAAGAGACTATTAAGCTAATACGACAAAATCTGACTCATTTATTAAAATTTCCACAGAACTTCAAATACTCAATCTCTATGATTTTAATGGCTCATTCAGCTTCTTCTTTCAGAAATTCCTTCACATGCAAATATGTTTACTTTGGATGGTCAGCTTTTCAACATTGCAAGTTTGCATAACCCAAAAGTAGTAAAGTTTCCTTTATATCAAATTAGAGTAATTAAGGAAATATGATGATAGACATAAAGACCTTGTATACAAGCAGAATTTGCACCTCTGAAGGGTCCTTAGGCATAAAAAAAGATAATTAATTCCCAGCCTTCTCTCATTACTCATTAGTCATCAGACTCATCACAAAGCAACAAGCGCCTCTTCACCCTTCACTCATCAACCACCACCAATCAAGCGCTGCCGTCACCGGACCCTTTGAAGTAAGTCCCCCATTTTCGTGTTGTTTGTTGTATACGTGTAATAATCTTTTTTTGAGATTTGGTTGGAAAGTTGTTTGAGAATTTTGTGTCTTTGTTTTTATGTAAATTCATGTTCAATTTTTGGATAATGTTCTTGTTGTTGTTGTCTTACAAGTGATTACTGCTATATACTTGCTATTTGCTGTGTGGATTTGCATTCTTATAAAAGAACTGACTTTCCCCCTACCAATCATGAGTCTCTGACTTTTAATGTGGATGGTTCGTTTAGTAGGGAGCTTGGTAGGGCGGGGATTGGGGGGATTCTTCGTGATTCAAAGGGTGAGGTTTTGTGCTCTTTCTCAGCTTATGTGGGAAATGTAGATGCTCCCACTGCTGAACTCTTGGCTATCCTCAAAGCTTGCAATTTATGTGAGTCGAAGGCTGTCTTGAAGATGAGGAAAATCCTCATTGTGAGTGACTCCATGGAGGCGGTCTCTTGGGTAAATGACAAAGATTTTGGAAATATTAACCTTGTTGATATTATCTACGATATTCATTCGTGTATGCGTCTTATGAAGAATGTTTCGGTTCATCACATTTCTAGAATTGCAAATTCTGAAGCTGACAGCTTAGCTAAGAGGGGCTCCTCTTCTTTATCGGATGGGGATGTTATAGAGTGGAGGGATTTTTAGTGCTTGGGTTTTCGTTGTTGTTGCTGCTGTTTTTGCTCTGTTTTGGTTCTGGGTTGTTGTGGTTTTCTCTTTCTCTGTTTTTTGGGGCTTCTGTTTGGTGTTGTTTCTCTGCTTTTTGCGGTTGTGCCTTGGCCTGGTGGCTGGGTTGCTTTGTTCTGTTTTGGCTTTTTTGAATAAAGTGTGCCGTTTTCAAAAAAAATAAAAGAACTGACTTCATAAAATCTAGCACATTGTCACTAGTAATCCCCACAAGAGCAGAACCCATCTTTGAAATACAAGCTCTTAGATTTTTCACTACGAGACCATATGAATCAGGTTGATAGACTTAAGAATATAGATGTAAACATTGATAAGGCATTTATGTGGTCTTTGGCTATATAGACACGGAGTTGTATTCTCGGAACTTGAGTTTGCTTGTTCCTTTCTTTGAATTGCATTGATTCGATTGCAAAAAATTGACAAGTTAGTTACTAGTTATTCTCTATGCATTGAGCCTGTGCTTGTCAAATTTTTGGTTTAGAAAAAAGATATCCATAACCGAAAACATGGCTGCAGAAACGGATGCAAGTGTTAGAATTGAGTGGAAAGAGTTTGTTTTGTCCTGATTTCTAAGATCAAATTGCATAATATGCATTGCCTCCATTGAATCTCAGAGGGTTTATTCGGGATTTGAGCTAGAACTACGTAGTTTCAGAACAATTAACATTTGTGAGGGAAGATAAATAAACATTTCTTAAAGTGCGAAATTATGAAAATTTCACAATGATTATTATCCCTTATCATGCCTTTCCTAGCATCCATATTCAGTTAGCCCCTTGCCTCCGTAGAAATAGCCTTCAAGCCCCCCATTGGTGGAGACATTTTAGAAAATATAACAATATCAAACCCATCCTAAATGGTGGAGAATAATATCATTATAAGGTTTCTTCAAGAAATTTGGAGAGCCAGGCCAGTAGAATTAGATGTAGCTGAGAGCTTCAAATAGTATGCATGCAGCTCCAATGCAGGCCTGACATTTTAACCATTCTGCTCATTGTCTTATAGATGATAATTCAGTAGTTACAATTCGTTGAAATTCTGTAAACTTTGACGGGTTTTACTAAAAGAAAAAAAAGAAAGAAATAGAAAACCCCACGGGATCAATTCAGTCAGCTGACATTATTGAATGTTTTTATTCTCATTTGGTTTGCCAGGCATATAAGACAGTTCATCTCATTGCATTTCGCCGTTCTTTTGTACAATTATTTTGTCAAGGTTCCGACCTTGGATCTTTCTATTATCGTCCGCACCTGTGTTGAATTGAGTTATTGTTTGAGTTCCCTAATAATATGACCTTATATGCAGGGCATCAACTCTTAAACAAATTCTGTACTGGCAACATCTACTGTCTGTTCTCTGATGAATGACAAAATCCAATTTATCTTAAGTCATATCTTTTGCCACAGTAGGGAAGAGTTGTTTCAAACTTTATTTAGGACAGTTGATTTGTGTTATAAAGTAACCATCTGTATTTTCCGTACATGAAGAAATATCTTTCAACAAGGAAATTATGGTAACTTTTGTTGTTGCCTCATCGACTCGTTAATGATATGCTAGTTTCTCTGATTTGCAGAACCTACTTAAAACTTCCATGGAGGCCTCTCATTTCTATTGATGGAAGCACAATCTATCAATTGAATGATGAGTTTAAAGTAAGTAGAAAAATATATCTTCTGATTTTTCTCTGTTTGAGCTTAGTATCGCTAGCTGTGATTTGATTTCTTCTATTTACATACGCTTGCCACTGTGCATTTAACAGATTATTAGGCATGCTGAGAGTTGGAGTGTTTCTGCATTAGAAGCAGTCGGCCAGATATTCATCCCTAGTAATTGAAACAAATCAGTCTCTGGAGAATAAACCGAATTAGCACAACGAGAATAAAACTATTACGCTACGTCATGTAAATATTTGAACTAAGGGCCACCATAAGATCATTGTAGAATATACAAACTTCTTTGTTCAATGCTTGGAGTTCTGGTCTTGTGTCCAGTTATATATCATAGCGAAAAATTATATAGCTGCATTGTTAGGTGATAAATTTACAAACAATAGAGGAACCTAAATCTTATAATACTAAAATACTCCATTTCCACTCTGATATTACTCACCTGAGCATGATTTTGCTCATCAAATTGGGGGGGAAAAACAAATATCTGTTATGATTTAAAAGGGGAGAGGCATAGCAGTGTAATGATAGAAATGGAGACATTGCCATCAAGCAGGCATTAAAATATTAATGGGTCAGTCGACTCAGTCCATAACACTTTTTTCACAGAAAAGCAACTTATATAACCTGTCTAGATTTTTCAATTCACTACTTGTTTTGAAGTGATTGTTTTTATTATAGGAGAATCCAAGGCATGCGCTGCTGCTTTTGATTGCTTAGTTTTTTGCTTTTGAGATGTCTGGTGTTGTGGCATTGTAGGGATAATCAATAGCCTTTTGAACTCGGCTCTTGATGTTTTTTTTTTTTTTTTTTATGATGATACACAGTACAATATTTGCTTATATATAAATATTTCTTTCGTGTTGCACAACATCGTTCTCATGTTTTGGACCAAGTGAGAGAATTGAGTTTTGGACCAAGTGAGTGTGAGATAAGTTGGTGAGTTGCATATGTTTGTTTGGTAGATGGTAGTGATGAAGAGGCACTTGATGATAATTATGAGAGGGTACTACTGCTTGAGAGTGTGTTGGGGTAGCTAAAACAAGTTGGTATCATTGTGTTTTCAAATGATCTTCAAAATTTCAATCTGCTTAGTTGTGTTTGTGTTGTGGTGTTATGTTCTTTTTAAGTTTGAAACTTTGAAGAAGTTTGTTGAGAGAGAAACAGAGGTGGGTGCTTGTAGGAGAGAACAGGCAACAGGCACTCCAATTAGCGCATGAACAGGGAGTTTTCTACTTGATGCGAGAGTATATATTTGAGTCGTATACGTGGTAGCACTTAATCTCGACTTACCTGTTCTATTTCGAATTTTAAAAAAAAGTTGTTTTCATTTGTTATTATGTCAATTAATGTTGGCCTCCTTCCCTTGATTTGCTCTATTGATATTTAATTTAACACTCTTTTTCAGTCTTCTATTTCTTTAGAAAGCACTGGAGACTTCTCTCAATCTCTTCTCTTCTCTTCTCGTGTTGTGTCATTGATCACAAATTGGAGAAATCATGACTTTTTATCCAGAGAAAGTTTCTGATAAATTTTATAAATCTTAATTATGTAAGAGAGTTCTTTGACAATCTTTAAAGAAGGTTTATAACAATTTTAATGAATTTCAGAATTTATATTAAAATAAGTTTCCCACTATATGTGTGCCTATGTTTTAACCAAATCTTTTTTTTTTTTTTTTTTTGGAACAGCAAAACCAAAGAAAAAAGCCCCAAAAGGCTGAAAGCCAGGGCAAAACAGAACAAAAGAAGGGTCACCAGACCCCCAAGAACCACCGGCAGAGAAGTCCACACCACAAGAAACATGAAACAACAAAACCAAACAAAAACAAACAAAGCAACCCAACACAAGGAACAGCCAAAACAGAACAGAAGCACCAAAGACGCCACCAACTCCATCTCAAAAACCCAACCAAAAACAGAGGAGAAACACAAGCAGCAAAGGATGAAAATTGAATGAAAGTTTCCCTTTTGAGATTTGTTCCACACATTCTTTAGTTAAAATTGCTTTTGGAAAACCAATTTCTGATTAAAAAAAATAAAACAAAATAAATAAATAAAGCTATACATACACATAGACAATATGAGGTTAGTCCGGTGATATGCGTCATATCTACACCATTCAGATGGTAGGTTCGAGTCATGTCCCCACTTTCCTAAACCCTACATTAATTTTTAGTCGTTAAAAAAAAAATGCGTACACATACATTCACCCATTGCTTACGTGGCTATCCAATTCCTTTTTACATTCTTTGCGTGACAGGGATTCAAGTTTCACCCTCAGTGATCCCGTCACTTGATCCGAACGGTATATCACTTGATGTTGATTGTTCATGAACCTGAATGTTGGTATAGATGAATTTGGAAATAGAAACAAATTTATCTTAGCAATGGTTTTTTTCTTATTAACATATAATGTAATTTCTAGGGGTGGCAATATGGGCTATTGTGTCGTGTACTCGTGTTTGTATAAACCCAAACATGGCCTGTTAAATTTTTGCTCATTCCGTACACAATCCATTAAGCTTATCGTGTCATAAGTCAAAACCCAAATACGCCCCATTAATTAATGGGTTATCCAATAAGATCCATTTAACTAATTAATTTATAGGTTATGAATATTATGATAAATTATAATTCCGTTAATTCATTTCTGATTTAAAATTTTAAAGTAATTTAAATCTTTTAATTTTTTTTTTACATAATTCAATCCAATAAAACTCATTTAATAAATGAAAATAATTAACAAAAATGGAGAATACCTTTTCTTTGGAGACTTGATTTTGAAAACTTGCACTCTTTGATAAGTAATTATAAGTAGGCTCTAAAAAGAGAAGGGATAATTTAAAGTATTTAGTGTTTCTATATATTTGTAAATTACATATTAATCGTGTTAAATTGGTTAATGAATTGGGTGGGGTTCAACCCAAACACGACCCGTTTATTTAACAGGTTTAACGTGTTGACTGAGTGGTTTGAACCCAATAAAACCTAACCCAAACCTGTAAATACCGTGTCATGTCACCGGATCGTGGCCATATTGCCAACCCTAGTAATTTCCCATATTGGAGGTTGCTTTTCGTTGGATATTGTCAAGCACATGTATGAGTGATGGCAAATCCCGGTTTCCAAGCCAAAGACTATGCCTTCTTTCAATATTCAAAGTATTGTATGATATCCACCACACAAGTCACAAGTCACAAGTCCAATGGCCTAGAAGCCTAGAATTCAAAGTATTTTTTGATATATTTTTCATAACGGTACTTTTTTAACAAATCATTGACTATCTTCATTCGGTGTGACTATGTATATGTTGGAGTCGTTGCCATGTGGTATATAAATAGGAATAAATAGAAACAAATCAATGACTAGTTAGCTTTATCAATAATGTTGCACTAGCTTACGTAATTAGATTGCAAATAACATTCCCCTTTCCAGATATTTGACCTAATTACAGGGGAACCAACCTAGGTTAGGTAATTATATAGAAGGCAAATTACATTTCCTTTCCTAGAGTTTGACCTAATTACATACGGATCAATATCAATTCCAAAAATATTCAAACACATTCGCTATACAGGGGGTTTCTGATAAATGTTACCGAAGTTTGACTGTACAAATGATTTAGGTAGGTAATCAAATTACATGAAAACTACCCTGAAGAATTTAAAAGACATTCAAACACATTCTTGTAAAGACTTCAACCAAAAACCTAGAATACAATTAACATTAAAATCCATACAAAACTATAGAAAGGATTACAAAAAATATTCCCAGTACATTATCCTCCTTGTAATGCTAATGCTATACAATTTCAAAACATTCTCTTTGATCTCCTTCAAATTTTCTTTCAATCCCCATCACTTTTCTCTTGCCAATTCATAGGAGGCCATCTCAATCAAGATACACCAAAACAACTGTATTACCAAGACCTTGAGCCATTCCAAGCATAATCTCTCTTAACAATGACCCAAACTCTCCGCAATCAATATTCCCATTTTGATATGATCCTTGTCAAACCTCTCAAAAACGGAATCATATCACAAACACAGTCGATCTCTTCTTTTGATTGTGGCTCACTTTCCGGTACAAAGAACCTGCCAAATGACATGTTGCAAGATAGCCCTCCTTTCCTAGAAGCATCAACCCGTTTGAAATATTCATTCACGCAATTATCAAATATTCACGCAATCATGAAACACATCTTTGTTTTCCATAAATTTCATCAAGGTTGAGCCATTAAGGTCATTTTTGCTACAAGCGAAAGGGTTAATGGTTGATCAATTCCGTTTTGTTTTTGTATAAAATGTTTGTTGTAATTTGTTTTGGTTCAGGTTTAAATAGATATGACAATTTACTTCCAAAAAAATAGATATGACAATTAGCTCTATCAATAAGGAAATCCTCACTATTGATAATGTTTTGGTTTTAATATTCGATGATTTTATTTCACTAATTCTGAGCCATTTATTATAGGCTTCTGAACATTATATCACTATTCACTAAGCTAAAAAATAGAGCAACTCTTGCAATAATAATAATAATACTAATAATAATAATAATAATAATAAGGAAATTAACTAAGTACTTTTGCATTACAACATGATCCCTATTCAACGGAAATCAAGTTTCCCACTAATGCACCATCCATCTTTGCGATGGACGGTGGACATAAATCATAAATTAAAGAAAGGAAAAGCAAATAAAAAAATATAAAATAAAAAAAAATCAGTCCATCGGTTCATCAGATTCAACCAAATCTATCATCAGCTTCAAATTAAACCAACCCAGATTCTTCATCAACAATCTCGCTATCATCTCCAAATTCTTCATTCAACACATCATCATCATCATCTATAAAAAAAAACGATATCTCTAGAATTTTCGTTCACCAACACTTACACGCCCACCACCACCACCACCAGATTCTTTGTTCACCCAACTCCCACAACCACCATAAGATTCTTCTTTCACCATCCCTGGTGGAGAGATAAATTTAGGTTTCATTTCCAAATTAAAAAAAAAAAATCCAGATTTATTTATTTATTTATTTATTTGAAATTACCGTCTTGCCCTTCGTTAAAAAAGTTTCTATGCAGGGTAACATTACCATTTTACCCTCCCACCTTTGATGGAATCATTGAAAACTCCAACGGAATTTAACGGCAAGGACCAAAAAAACGATTAATGGTAAACATTTGGATTGTCAAGACAATGCTGGAAGTAGATGGACCAGTTTGGCTAAATAGGTCCAACTAGAGAGACGGAAATGAATTTATACCTTTATTAATATTTAATTTTCTAATACCAATCTTTAACCCTTGTTTCATAAAAGAAAAAATTATAAAGAAATTATAAGAAAAAAAAAAAATCTTCAACCCGTGACGACAAATTTCGAAGTTTTTAGTTTGTTGATTTTGTTTTCGGTTATTTTTATTGCTGGAGTGCGACATCCTCACTATCATATTAGAATATTCATTACTGTTGTTGTCTTGTTGATTGTTAGGGAAAAGCCGTGGTCAAATAAGTGTTAATTATTTATAACTATTAAATTTTCTAATACCAATCTTCAACCCTTGCTTAAAAAATATATATATATATAGTCAAGTCAAAGTATTTAAATCCAGTGGCCCACATACAAGGAACTGATATAACTTTTGTTAGTTCGAACTGATAATAGAATTTCTGTATATATATAAATAAATAAAATTTAAAAAATATATAAAATAAATAAAAATAAAAATAACTCAATCCCGTGACGACAATTTTGAAGTTTTTTTTTTTTGAACAGGCCCAAACAGGGCAAAAAGAACCAGACACAGCTGGAAATAAGACACTAAAACAAACACAAAGAAGAGCAGCAGAAACATAACAAACAGCTCTAGAGCTGGACACAAATAACTTCATTGCTCGTCCTCCACCAGTGTAATCTTTTTTAATGACATTAAACTTTTATTTTGAAATTGACATCTAATTAAAGCTGGATTCGATTGCACCTGTTTCGATTAAGAGTATCTTCAATACAAAAGTATATTATATGTCAATAATTGTTAACATGACAACAATATAAAAACACTTACTTTCTATACGAACATATCAGATACATACTCAGGATTTTTTACTAGGGCGGGCTAAAACAAAACTATATATATATATATGTGTGTGTATATATATATAACTTTTAATAAGACAACATTGTTTTTAATTCCATTGAGATGAATAAGGCAAATGCGTACCTCCGTCCCCAACATTATATGAAAAACTTGATTCACTCTCACTTCATAATTGATTATCTTTTCGTGGAGGTATACAAATAATTATTAATCCTGGAAAGAGAATTGATTTGGGACGTGAGTGAGAGAGAAAGAATTTACATTCGTGACGCGAGAGATAGAAAGAATTGAGAGTTGTTGAAATATGTGTGATAGCAACTCCAATGTTCCACACCAAATTTTACATCAATTTGGTGTTAAAACTTAAAAGAGCATAATACGCTTACAACAATTTTATTTCCACTCTGATGTATTCTCACCAATTTGGTGTAAATAGCTTAATAGCATCTTTAAAAATATTTTCTCAATAAATATTTATACAATACTAATTAATTTAACATTAGTTAAATGTATAATTAATAAGTAAATTAAATATTTATATCTATATTTGTGTCATTTTAAAGGTTGAGATCTTTATAACGCTATGTTTTTTTTTTTTGAATACATATTATTATAATTAAGTATGAAAGGATGAAATAAAGAATTTTAAAATATTTAAAGTCATTTATGTGACATTTAATAATAAAAAATTAAAAAGATTTTGGGATCCTTTGAATAGTTGATGAGAGAGAATAGATATTTGTACTTGTGAAGAGAGGTGAGGTAAGGTGACGAGACTGCTATTCTAATTAAAATAATAATACATTATAAATATTATTATTTTTTCAAAAGTCAGCCCCCATTAACTTCCGCAACATAACACAGCTCACCAAAGTTTATAAATAATATTATTACGTTTTTGTACTTTGACAAATTTTGTACGTTTTTAGAAAAAAATTTGAATATTCTTATTTAGAATATTCATTATAGTTGTTGATTGTCAAGGAGAAGCTGTGGTCAAATAAGTGTTTTCATTATTATTAATTTTCTACGTTGTTTCAAAAAATATAAAAAAATATAAAAAAATTCTTCAACCCTGTGACGACAAATTTTGAAGTTGAGCTTTGCTTGTAATCTTTTTTAATGACATTAAACTTTTAATTTGAAATTAAACATCTAATAAAAGCTGGATTCAATTGCACCTGTTTAGATTAAGAGCATCTCCGATACAAAATAGATTGTATGTCAATAATTGTTGACATACAACTATATCAAAAAAACTTATCTCGATACGTCACTTTAGAACATATTTATTTTTAATGATGTCTCCCGAAAAAAAAAAAAAAAAAAAAAAAACTCTGCTTTCATTTTTATTTTGTTTCTTTAACAAACAATTTTCTTATTTTTAATAAAAACACCGCCACTTTCAAACTCCAGAATATAAAAAAGTATTCTCTTTCAATCAAATCCATCTTGTAAGTGTAATTTTATATTTCATTATTTTAATTTGTTTATTGAACCTTTTTTTTTTTTGTTCATATTATCTTTGAAAGAAAACAATGTTATAAGTTTGATTATATATTTAATTGGTCTGATTTATTTCTTTAACTATTTCTTCTTCTCTGTTCTCTTATTGGGTTAATTTTTCATGATTCATATAAATATAAAATTAATATATATGGAAGGACTTTCATATCAATTGTTTGACGAAATTACTCTGTGAAACTTAAAAATCAGCTCTACAAATATGATTTATCAATTGTTTGACGAAATTACTCTGTGAAACTTAAAAATCAGCTCTACAAATATGATTATTTGCTAGCCAAGCTTGATGGTTGTGGGAAGCAAAGCAACTTCCAAAGGATTTTTAAAAAATAAAATAAAATAAATAAAAATAAAAATAAAAACTTTCACGTGCATTAGCTTTCTACATAATAAGAAATTGAAGGAAATCTAAAAATATAGAAGAGATTGAGTATATTTTTTATTTTATATTTTTGTCTTTCAGCATCAAAAACAAGGTAGGGAAGATGAAAAATTAATATTAATTTAAAACGCTTGCTGAGTCAGTTATGTTGACACTGTCCAACAGACTCTATGAAAGTAAATAATCATATTGACAGTGTCTACTATTTTTTTGCTACATGAGTTTAAAGTTGAATATGCTTTATTGCATTAGAGATACATATTTTAACATATTATCTATTTATCATTTTATCTTATGTGATATCTATTTTTTGCACAAGCGACTGCTGCGTATTGAAACAACCACTCAGCCAAAAGTGGATAAACAAATAACTCTTAATAATCATGTATTATAGATATTGCAATCTTTTATTCGTTTTCTTTTTAATTTAATAAATGATAAAATCATGACATATTAAATTCAAAAGAAAAACTTGTATGCAAAAAATGCATCGGATCCTAACCAATGAATATATGCCATACGCCATACACGGTAAGGAAAACTCGTTTAATTGGTTCTATTGACAACATGGCATGCACCAATTGACCATATAAATTGTGTCGGTGCATGCCCGATTTTCTCCCAATTGAGGGAGGGTTGAAGGGTTGAATGTCAAATCACCAATGAGAGTGATTGGGGGATTGAATTCAAATTTTTTTAATTAACTAATTTATTTATTATTTTTTTTTTTTTTGATATTGGTAAGGAAACATAAAAATTAAACCGGACAATTGTCCAAGACATACCTCTCCACACACGGAGGGTTAGTCTCCATCCAAAACTTGTCCTCTGAAACAGTCAGAGCCAGCTTAGACAGATAATGAGCAATACAATTTGCTTTCCTTGGAACAAAAACAACATCAGTAATCATAGTAGAGCAGATTTTTGGAACAATGTCATCGACAACAAGACCGACTTCAGCTGAGACAGGGTGACCAGAATTAATAAGATTCACCACCCCTTGCGCATGAGACTCGACAACAGCCGGAATAAGGCCCGAGTCCACAGCAAATTCAATACCTTTAAGGATCGCCATTGCCTCAGCCACTTTGGGAGAGAAACTAGCCTCCATACATTGCGCACAAGAGGTCATCACCCATCATAGATGGTTCCGAATCACCACGCCCAGACCAATATTCTGATCTCCAATATCCAGAGCCGCATCCGTATTAATTTTGTAAACACCCTCCAAAGGAGGTTGCCACCGAGCCTCAACACGAACACCTCCATTGGAAGCATTATCCCTAATCATAGCAGCCATAAATTCTTCCAAAACATTCCTGCTCCAGGCCACCACATCATTCTCATGATTCCCAATCTCACCATGAATAGTCTGGTTTCTACAGAACCAGTTCCGCCAGAGGACAACACACAACAACTCCATCTCTTCATGTTGCAGCTTATGAAGGCAAAAGAAGAAGAAATCAGAAAAAACCATCATTTCATCAAAATGCATACCTGATAGAAAATTGGGGCCAGACCGAACAGTCTTCAAGCTAGAGCAGCTCCAAAGAGAATGAAAGGTAGACTCATAGGATTGTAAACAAATCGGGCAACAACCAGTATTAGCAATTTTCCTTTTTTCCAGATTCCCCATAGTAGGGATCCAATTATTACAAGCCCTCCAAAGGAACACCTTAATTTTTGGTGGTACTTTAATAGCCCATAATTTCTTCCAGTCATAGCCTGAACTACGACCACTCGATGAACTTGGTTGACACACCCTGGCCATACAAACTTTGTATCCGCTTTTCACCTTGTATTCACCGTCCTCAATATAATGCCAACATAAAGAGTCGTCCTGGCTGAGATCACTAGTCAGAATCGAGAGGATTGTCGAGGCATCATTCTCAACAAACAGATCCTTAATTAGGTGACTGTTCCAACCACAAGAAGCAGTTTTCAACTGATTCACATAACAAACATCCTCTCGAATATGCGCCGATAACACCTTGAACTCAGTTGGCACAGCACCCACCTGTCACCATATATGCTCACCTTGTTCCCATTCCCAACTCGCCACCGAATGCCCTTCTTCAAGAGCTCACGGCCCCAACATATACTCTTCCACACAAAGGACCCTGTTATAGATTTGCCGACCTCCATGAAATCAGTTTTCTGATAATAGAAACCCTGCAACACTCTAGCAGCTAAGGAGTTCAGAAACTTAACTAACCTCCAGCCTTGTTTCGCAAGCATTGCTTGGTTGAAACTAACTAAATCACGAAAACCCAAACCACCCTCCTCTTTTCCATTACACAGCCTCCTCCAAGAAGCCCAGTGAACTTTCTGTTTAGTCTCTGAACTTCCCCACCAAAACTGGCAGCATAAACGATGGAATTCATTAACAAGACCAACCGGCAGTTTAAATAAACCCATAGCATACATAGGGATAGACTATAGGACCAATTTGATAAGAACTTCCTTTCCACTGACAGATAGCAATTTCTCATTCCATCCCTTCACCTTATTCCATACACGATCTTTCAAATTATTGAACAAATTCCGTTTATTTCTACTAACAAAACTAGGGAGCCCTAGGTATCGTTCATGTCAGCCCACCCTGCGAACACCAAGGATTGTAGCCAGGCGGTCCCTCTCCACCCGAGAAACACCACGGCTTACACACATACTCGATTTCTCATAATTAACCAACTGGCCCGATGCCCTTGAATACTCATCCAAAATCTGACAAATGACCACACAATCCCTAGAGTTAGCACTTGAGAATAACAAACCGTCGTCCGTGAAAAACAGGTGTGAAATAGTTGGTCCTGACCTGTGGCATTTAAACCCTATGTACTCCTTACTGCTAACAGCCTTCTGGATCATGCTCGATAGGCCTTCTGAAACCAAAACATACAGATAGGGAGAAAGAGGGTATTCTTACCGGAGGCCTCTAGACAGAACCAAATTCCCACAAACATCACCATTGATCAAGAATGAGTAACGAACAGAAGAAATACAGCCCATTACTCTCTGAATCCACCTACTCGGAAAGCCCAATTTAGCTATTACCTCCGCTAGAAAGCTTCATTCAACTCTGTCATACGCCTTGGACATGTCCAATTTCACCGCCATAGACCCTTTTTTTCCGAATTCATGTACGCAAAGCGTGGATACACTCAAACCCAACGATCGCATTATCCGAAATAAGTCTGCCTGGGATAAACGCACTTTGCGTCTCAGAAATTACCTCCCCAAGAACACACCGAAGTCTATTAGACATTGCCTTTGCCATAATTTTGTACAACACATTGCAAAGGCTTATCGGTCTGTAATCTGTAATACGCTCAGCTCCCTTTTTCTTTGGAATTAAGCAGATTAAAGTTTCATTAACCTAACTAAGCGACTCACCATCATTCAGACATCGCAGACTTGCCTCAGTTACACTAGGACCGACCTTATCCCAAAACTTTTGGTAGAACAAAGCTGGAAGGCCATCCGGTCCCGGCGCTTTGGAAGGAGCCATGTCAAAGACCACTTTGCGGACCTCATCAGCTGAGATAGGACTCTCCAAGAAGGTACTCGAACATTGGGACAGCCTTGGCCCAAGGCAATCCAACACAGAATTCACAGCACTAACAAGTGGCTCTTCCGCCTGAAACAAACTAAAATAATAACCTGTTATAACTCCCTCTGAAAGTAATTAAATACTCGAGGTGTGTTTATCAATATAAAGCTAGAGGGGGGGTGAATAGATTTTATCTAATTATTACCCAATTTTCGCATGCAAGTCAATTTTACGAAAATACCCCTAGCAAGTCAATAATACATACAAGTGTAATAAGATGCGGAAATAATAAATGACACTTGATGTTTACGTGGAAACCCTCAACAGGGAAAAACCACAGGCTGGTAAGTGCGCCACACTCGAACCTCGAAATCCACTATATGAAAAGACGATTACACCCTCAAGTGATTCTCGGACCCTCACCCTAGATAACCTCAGGCTATGGACACTACCAATCGCCACTCTTGGTTCAATCCCTAGTGATATCCCCTGATACACTACTCTTGGCGTGAGCACCCTCTAATCTACCACGCGGGCCTTTTATAGCGGCTCTAGTCCAATTTGCTTGAGGCCTAAGCACACTTAGCCCCAAGACTTCAATCTCTCAAAAGAGATGCACAACCCTATGTGAATATGTATGAATATGTATGAATATTCAATTAATGCAATAAGAGCTAGGGTACTCTAAATGCTTACCTAGAATTATAAGATGACAATATAATCAATCCTAGATATCACATATAGCTATATGACATGGCATATAACTTTAGCTAAGTAAAGGATAACCAATCCTAGATACAAAGCTATCATATAAAACCCACAAACATTCAAAGGATTAACTAGTTGATTAAAAAACAATCTATCAACCTAGTTATCAATACATCACACAAGAATGTTCATGGCATAGCTTTTAGGCAATAATGACCTAATCAAATAAGCTATGAAAAATAATCTCAATCAATAAATGAGATCAATTAGCTAGATGGCATATGAACATTAAAGCCTAGCTAACAAATAAAAACCCAATCAACACATAATCTCAATCTTATATGTAGAAATTAATCTAAACACATATAAGTAAAATATGAGATAAAATTGATAAGTAGAAACACTAATTATGTAAGATAAAAGTGTTCAACAAATTATACCATGTGTGTTGAAGAAGTCTCATGCATTAGCATATGCTAGATGATCCTAGATGATGCTTAGATGAAGATTTATGCATGTGGGAATGGGTTTAGAGAGATAAAGATATAATCTTTAAGCTTTCTCTCTCAAGTCTCTCTAAATATCTCTCTAGGGTTCTTATGATCAAAGACTTGTGTTCTGAACCAGAGATATGGATGTATTTATAGAGACCAAAAACAGGGCAGGTGAAAATATAATTTTGCCCTTGAAACGCACCGATCGGCGGTTTCAATTGGCGGCCAGGCCGCCGAATTGAACCGCCGAATGGCTCCCGAGTGGAACAGGGGAACTTCGGCGACTTCGTTCAGCGGTTTGGAAACCGCCGATTCCAACCGCCGTTTTGGACCTGAGAGATATATTTCAATCAGGTCTCATTCGGCGGTTTCGAACGGCGGCCAGGCCGCCGAAAGTAACCGCCGATTCACCAAAAATGGTGAAACCAAGGAGAAGCCAAAGGCATCTCCACCGGCGATCATCGCGTAAAACAAAGCACATTACCGTGCACGCGCGGACGTTTCCGAACATCCTTAGGGAAACGAATTACTCCACACTAAAAGCTAACATACATGAAGTGCAAGTGTGGGTATTGAATGCATCCTAATGCCTATCATGTCATGGCATTTCATATAAAAAGATGCAAACAATCTTATGCAAGAAGAGACATTGAATATAACAATAAAGCACAATGCACACATAATATAAACACAACATTCAAGAATAAGAGTTATGCATGTTGTGTGTGTGTGCAACTATATCTCTTCAAGCCAAAGTAAGCATAAGATATACCTTTGGTGCTTGTCCTCTTGAGGTCTTGGAAAGGGTCTTTGATCTTCAATCTTAATGACCTAGACTACCCTTACAACCAAACCCCAACATGTGGTTTGACCACGAAATAAGCCAATCAACAAAAGGGAATCCTTACACCCTCCATTTCTTGTTTCCCACAACGCCAATCCCTCCTGTCATTGAAGAGGCTATGAATAACATTTCGTTCTCTTCTGGTTGAAGCTTTCTAATGAAAAAACTTAGTATTACGATCGCCCCCCTTCAACCAATCAATCCTCACCCTTTGTTTCCAATACATCTCCTCCTCCTCCAATAGACAATTTAGTTTCTTTTCAACCTGACAAATCAAATTCCAAGAAACCAGTTCCCTTGAGTTAGAGAGTCGCAACAGTTCCTCCCTCTGATCCAGAATGCCCCTCCTCAGCAACATCCGATTCCTAGAATTCCAACCTGAAAGCGACTTAGTACATTTTTTAATAATAGCAGCCATCCTACCCATAGCACCAATTCCGCCTGCTGGTATCCAATTACGAACCACCAAACCGCGGCAGCCATCACGTTCCGCCCAACAAGATTCAAAGTGAAATCTTCTACACCTATTACCACCACCCACACAATGACGATCAGCCCCCGTAAGAATCTACACCAAAATCGGGCGATGATAAGACCTCCAGTAGTCCAAGTGACGCACGACAGAATTCGGAAAGAGATTACGCCAATTGAGACAGCACACCCCAATAAGAGTAGCGGATTAAACCAATTAGCCATATACATTGTGTCGGTGCATGCCCGATTTTCTCCCAATTGAGGGAGGGTTGAAGGGTTGAATGTCAAATCACCAATGAGAGTAATTGGGGGATTGAATTCAAATTTTTTTAATTTAATAAGATTTAAACATTAAATATTAAATTCAGATATGGTTGAATGTCAACCACCAATAAGAGTAGCGGATTATTATTATTATTATTATTATTGAAACAAAACATAGAAAGGAAACTAACCAGAGGCATCTAACTGGACCTGTGCCACGCAGGGAGGGCACGAATCCAATCAACAGCAATCTCTAACAACCGAGAGAGTCGATTAGCCAAACTATGGGCAACTAAATTGCCATTCCTAGGAATACGAGAGTAGCGGATTAATTAAAAAAGAAATATATTAACAACAATAATACACTTGAAAGGTTGCTAATAGGGGTGGGCAAGAGTTGATCAGTTCCCAACAAGGGCATAGCTAAGCTAGTATAATCCCTAATTCAGAATCCGAAATTCGACAATCCTCAATCTCCTGTTTCACCAAACTATCCCCCATTTGAGTTATAATTGAAAACAATTATACAAATAAAATTAAATAATAATCCAAATATACAATTCAAATTTATTTATTTTTAAATGGTTTAATTTAATTCAAAATAAATACAAGCTAGTAAAAAAAAATGTTTGAATATTAAAAATATATATATATATAGGGGAAATAGGGGTGGGGAACCCATCACATATTAAAGATTAGTCTTGGGGATATGTGAAATTAACCAACAAACCCCCATAGGACCACATGGAGGTGGGCCCCATGGGGATATGCCCATCTCTATTAATAACATAGTCCAAATTAAAGATTAGTCTTGGTCTAACGTCTCCAAAACAAAAACAAAAGTCATTTGGTTGTGTGTAGGGTGGACACGGTTTTACAATCTGTGGTTAATCAAACCGAACCGAACCGAAAATAAGTGTTCAAGTCGAGTTACCCTGGTTAGATGAGTCAATCCGATTAAAAAAAAAATGGGTTTAAATGAGTCATGGATAGTTTTACCTTGCCAAAATCCGAACTGATCCAACTAAATCGAGTAAATATTATATATATATATATATGTATATTATAAAACTAAATATAAATAAATATAAGGTTTATTTAAGTAATTATACATATTTGTATTTTTTTACTTAAATATTAGATTTATATTGATTTAAGTTAATGAATATTGTTTTATTAATATTATATATATATATTAAGTATTAACTACAATATGAATAGAATAATACACCAAACCCTATAATCTAACACCCCTAACATCTCTCGTACTCACCCACGCTGCTCAAGTATCTATTTGGACTATGCTTGCTAGCAATTAACATTCAGTTGTGATTGTTATTAATATTATGGACTACATTTTGAATTATGATAAAATATATTATGGATTATTTGGACTTTCGTTTATATTATGAAGTTTTATTTTTTATTTTTTTTATTATGTTTATATATATATATTTGGAGTTGTTCAATTATGGTCCAAAAGACACATAGTTAAACATATTGGTAAAATTTTCATCATGTTTATCTGGCCCAAAACTGTATTTAACCGAACCGACTTCAACCAGAAAAAGCAAGTTCAAGTCAAGTCGAGTTACCCTGTTTAAACAAGTCAATCTGGTTCAAACAAATGAAAACCGACTATTAGTGAGTCATGGACAGTTTTAGTCGAAAACCGAACCGAACCGACTCGCGCCCACCCCTAATTGTGTGACACAATGACACTACAGTGTGAGATTGTGAGAGTCTGAGAGAGATGGTAGGGAATAACAAGTTGAGCAGTGTGAGTTGTTGGTAAGGGCGAGAGATGTATTGATTCTAGATTTCTAGGATTCGGTCAAATTAGTATAATTCTATTTTTTTTATTAATATATATAATATTAAATAAAACAATATTTATTAACTTAAATCAATATAAATTTAATATTTAATAAAATAATATATATATATATATATATATTTAATATTTACTTGGTTTATTCGGTTCGGTTCAATTTTTGGTATGACAAAACCATTCATGACTCGCTTAAATTTGGTTTTCATTTTTTTTTTTAAATCGGATTGACTCGTCTCAATAGGGTGACTCGACTCAAACACGTATTTTCGGTTCGGTTCGGTTTATTTCGTACTATAAAATTTGCCCACCCATAGTTATATTAGAAAAGCAGTTTCCTGCAACAATAAAAACAAAACATCCGGTCCTCATGAGTATCCTTTAAGTTTTTCATGGATCTTGAATTCTCCACTCCCTCATTCCTTTTCAGCTCTCTTCTCTTTCTCATATTGGTGTTGAATATAAGAAAGAGATTCAAAAACAATGGCAGATCCATAAATCTACCCCCGGGACCATGGAAATTACCTATCATTGGAAATTTGCACCAGCTTCTTGGCGCTCTCCCCCACTATCAATTAAGAGACTTAGCCAGAAAATATGGACCCTTGATGCATCTGCAAATTGGAGAACTTTCTACAGTTGTTGTTTCTTCAGTAGAATTCGCCGAACAAGTCATGAAAACTCATGATGTTATCTTTGCATCAAGGCCTTATAATCCGGCAGCAAATTTTTTGAGTTACAATTCTACTGACATAATCTTTTCACCATATGGTGATTACTGGAGAAAACTACGGAAGCTTTGCACCTTGGAGCTTTTAAGCAAGAAACGAGTCCAATCTTTCCGATCAATACGAGAAGAAGAGGCGTTGAATCTCATTAACCGGATTGCTTCGACAGCAGCAGGATCACCGGTTAACCTTACTGATAAAGTTTACTTGTTCACATGCGGTGTAACTTCAAGGGCAGCCTTCGGAAAGAAATGCAAAGACCAAGAAGAATTCTTATCGGCTGTCAATGAAACTGGGAAATTGTTAGGAGGATTTAATATTGAAGATTTGTTTCCTTCCATTAACATGCTGCTTCGATGGATCAGTGGAATCCGGTCCCGACTAGAGAAGCTGCATCATGCAACTGATAGAATACTTGAAAACATCATCAATGAGCACAACAACCAGGGCAAGACTACAACAGCAGATGTTGGAAAGAGTAATGATGAAGAAAATCATGAAGATCTAGTTGATGTTCTTTTGAAAGTTCAACAGGATGGTGATATTAAATTGACTATAGACAACATCAAAGCAGTCATCTGGGTTAGTATTTTTACCTCATGTTCATTTTATGTTTCTAATTCACCTTTAAGCATGCAGTCATCTGGGTAAGTATTTTTAACCCCACCACCTTTTTTTTTTTTTTTTCTTTTTCCCCTCCAAAATTCATCCATTATGAAATAATGGAAAAAAAAAATCAGTTGAGAGATACCACAAAAAATTATTTACAAAATAAGAAAATATAAAAATGAATAATTAAAAATAATACATATATTCTTCTTTTAAAAAAAGTTTGAGGAGGCCATCTCCTCCACGAATGGGGAGACCATGGCCTCCTTTTTGGAGTAAGAAATGGCTTCCTCTAGATAAGCAGAGGAATCGGTGGTTCTCTTGCCGATTTGAAGGAAGTTGCGACTTCCTTAAGATTTAATCCAAAGGAAGTTGCGGCATCCTCCGATTGATGGAAGAAGTGGCGATCTTCAAAACTACACAAACATCCATCTTTGGGCTAAGATAAATTGGATCAGTTTCAATAATTATTAGATGCAGGATCAGGTACGTATTTTATACAAGATTCTGATTTATGTGACGGTAAAAACAAAATTGTTTATTCGCAAATGATAATAGATCACACACACACAAAATATGGAATCCCATTTATTTAAATGGGTTAGATGGGTTTGCAAAAGAGTGACGATATTTGCACCCCTTAAAAATCGTATGTACACCCCAAATTAGTATGTTTTTAAAAATCCAATAATACCCTTGAATAAAATTACTAAGAGGACTAATTGTTTGTTAGTACACCCACCAATAATTATTAATTAGTTTCCTATTCTAATCTTTTGTATTTTTTTTTTCCTATTAATGGTTTGATATTATTACCATATATCATAAAAACTCTTTCTATTTTAATAAACCCTAGATTCTCTTTTAAATATATTTTCAATCTCTTTTAAGGAAATACAAATTGATTGCTAAGTATGAAAAATGAATTAAAATCATGAGACAAATTTAGGTGTGAAAAAGTAAAGTTTTAAATTAATTTTTATTAGAAGAACAAAATCATTATGTATATAAACAGACTTTTAAATTAACTATATTATCTATATTTTTTTATTTTATTTCTTTTAAACTCACTTTAGACTTTTTTTATTTATTTATTTATCAATATTATATGTTCTTTCTTGTTAAAAAAAAAAAAAAATTATATGTTCTTCAATTTCATGAACACCTATCTTTTTTTTTTTTTTTTTTTAATATCATTTAACACATATCTACTTTCACATCAGTTGAGATATGACACAAATCTTGCATTCCTACAACTCTCTCAAACAGAAAGTGGTTCTCAAATAAAATAAAATAAAAATCTTAAAATAGATTTTTAACGAAAAATGGAGTTTGATTTTGAAAAAACCAAGAAGAGAAAAAAAAAGTAGGGAAGAGAAAGAATAGTAAGAGAATTAAATGTAACAAATTTTTTTGAAATAATAATTAAGTTGATTAAATAACATAATAATAGTCATAGGTGGTGTGTACTTACAAAAATACAATAAGTATAATTAAAGAAATGGTATTTTTGGCATTAAGTGGGGTTTATTTACAAATTAGTGATTTTTTAAAAATTTTGATAGGTGTGATTACGAAAGGGGTGTAGATACAGTTTTTAAGGGGTGTCATTATCGCTACTCTTTGCAAAAACATGTCGAATTGTATTGGGCCGAATTGGGCCTACTGTAGTGAAAGATAGTTTAGGGAGAGACTTTGATATAGGGCCCAATATAGTGAACGGTGTCGTTTGGAAAATCAATGACTTGTCACTTAACATGTATAACAATTGACAACATTGACAAGTGATCATTTCAACATTGACAACACTATAAATGACTTGTCATATAATAATTGTTGTGGACATCAAACCGTATTAAGTAGTGGTAAATTTTGAAACGATTATTGAACATAGCATAAACACAAAACAAATTAAATATAACTTTTTGATGACAAGTTATGATATGATTTATTAAATAAATTATATTCGGCTCACAAATTATCATGCCAATCTATAATTTTGAACATGGATTTCTCTCAAGCCAGCAAAAAATAATCCAAACTGCTTTTTTTTTTTTTTTTTTTTTTTTAATCTAGCTCTGATTCATATATGGTTTAACCCTTTTATTATAATTACTTTTGCAGGACATTTTTAGTGCTGGTATTGAAACATCTGCCACAACTATAGACTTGGTAATGTCCGAACTAATGAAAAATCCTACACTGATGGAGAAGGCACAAATTGAGGTGCGACGAGTCTTTAATCAAAAAGGTAACTTCGTAATTTTTTTGTGTTTATAAGAAATGGTATATATATTAGCAAATAGTCTTACAGCACGGCCGAATAAACTAATCTATTAGGTTGTAACATTTATTAATGTATATATATATATATATATGCTTGACTGACTTCAC
Organism: Acer yangbiense; assembly: GCA_008009225.1. NCBI lineage: Eukaryota > Viridiplantae > Streptophyta > Magnoliopsida > Sapindales > Sapindaceae > Acer > Acer yangbiense. Next base: position 11,335,512 of record CM017763.1, read on the forward strand.
ATGTGGGTTCTGTAACAGGTAAGTTAGATGAAATGGGCATAAATGAAATGAAATATTTGAAAGCAGTAATAAAAGAGACCTTAAGATTACATCCTGCCGCTCCTTTGTTAAGTCCGAGAGAATGTAGAGAGAGCTGCAAAATTAAGGAATTTGATATACCCATCAAAACAAGAGTACTTATTAATGCATGGGCTATAGGAAGAGATCCGAAAAATTGGAGTGAACCGGAGAGTTTCGTTCCAGAGAGATTCATTGATTCTCCTCTAGACTATAATGGGACACATTTTGAGTACTTACCATTCGGTGCTGGTAGGAGGATGTGCCCAGGAATGTCATTTGGTCTGGCGAATATAGAGATTGCATTGGCAATGTTGTTGTACCACTTTGATTGGAAACTCCCAAATGAAATGATGAAGCAGGAGGAGGATTTGAACATGACAGAGGTCTTCGGTATAACAGTCAAGAGAAAAGATGATTTGTGTTTGATTCCCATTCCATATCATCCTTCAATGTGAATGGTGTGTTATATAGACATATAGTTAAAAAAAATTACTCAAATAAAAAAATAAAATCCGTACGGATCCTGTAATCATGTAAGGATTGTTGTATCACATTATTATGCTTTTTATCTATCAAAATCTTGGTAACATATCCTGTTCTTCAAGGGATGATGTTTCAGCAATGTAAAACAGGCTTCATTGCAAAGCTAGAAGAAACATTTATATAATCCTTTGCTTCTACTTCTTCACGACTTTTAAATGTTTTCTTCGATTAGGATTGCCTTTAAGTTTGAGAACCTGCAAAGGCAGTTTTAACTACTGGTTATATTTTCACCAACATAAATGACTGATCATGATCAAGCCTTCAAATGATACGTCTTGTGAATTGACATCTCTGCTGCTCCATTCAATCACCAACTTATCAAGACTCTTTTTTACATTCAGTTTGGCGTCCCCAGCATTGACAGCATTTTTGAGCTTCGATATGTGCAATTTTCCTCTAAGATATGTCATGTTCTTTAATTCTTCGATTCCATATCCACTCTTGCGGCCAACCTGAAATGCATGCAAATTTCAAAGACTGGTTAAGTTTCTGATTCATGGTGGCGATGTGGAGGACTTGAACCAGAATATGTCATCTAGCTCAAGATTAAGCAGGTTAACCAAGTTGCCAAGGTCTTCAGGCAATTTGAAAAACCAAAGGCAGCCTAAGAGTTTCAAGGTTTGCAGATTATTGAGTTGATAAGGACTTTAATTTCAGTTCTGGAGAGGTCAAGGTAGCGCAAGAGCTTCAACTCTTCAATCCACAATCTCATATTTGACTTCCTTTGACCCAATTTCCTTCATTTCCTTTGTTTTTATTATATATATTTACTAAAAAAAAATCATGTACAAAGCAAAACTAATAAAACCCCACTCTCCTTATTTCAAAACCCTAATAACATAGATTATTTCAAATCACTGAATGTTTACTATTTTATTTATATTTTCTTTCAGATCTCGATCTCATATTTCCCATTTTTAGTATTTATTGATTTTATTGCTTTACATGTTTGTTTTGTTTTTCTTTTCAAATTCCAGATCCAAAATCCAAACTCAATCGTGCAAAAAAAAAAAAAAATCATTATACGATCAATATCACACTTACAATCTACCATCAACAATCCAATTGACTATATTAAAATAAAAATAAAAATCGCATCTAATAAGGATGGTTTCACTATGAAATAAGAAGAAAAACCAAGTCAGGGTAATCCTAGAAATAAATCAAAAAAATTAATAAAACTATTTAATTTTATATAATTAAATAAAAATTTTAAAAAGTGAGGCATAAATAGTTTAGTAGTGGAGGTATCAATAGTAGCACTCCTTTTTTTTAAAAAAAAAATTTAAAAATAACTTTATTTAAATTTCTAAAAAAAATAGTAACTATAATTTTTTTGCTTTAAAAAACATAAAAAATAGTAACATTAGTTTTTCTTGGAAAATACAAGAAAGCCATTAATTTTCATTTTTAAGTTATTAAATAGGAAAAAATGAATTTCTAAAAAAGAAAAAGGGAAAATGAATAATTAATGGTTTGCTTAATCAGAATGGTTATTAAACATTGGGCCAACCCGGCCCACTACAAAAGAAACTCCGATCGAATTTACATCTTCAAGCCCTCTCTGCAACCACCCACCCACCACAAAAACACACACTGGAATGGCTAATTACTTATTTGATTGCTTGATTCAGCGGAAACCCGCTCCTTATATAAGATCCTTCACTAATTTGTTTACTGCTCTTGCCAAGAATAACCATCATCATACTGTTATTTCTCTTTTTAAGAGATTGAACTCTACTAAGTTGTTGCCTGATTTGATTATTTTATCGGTTTTGTTGAATTGCTTGTGCAATATTGGTAGAGTTTCCGATGGTTTTGTTGTTTTTGGGAGGATTTTGAGGTTGGGTTTCAGCCCATATGCAGTGACTTTTACTAGTTTGATTAAAGGTTTGTGTAGGGAAGGTAGAATCATGAAAGCTACTAAGCTGTTTAAGAAAATGATTGTCTTTGGTTGTAGGCCTACCGTGGTTGCATTTGGGACACTAATTAATGGGTTGTGTCGAACAGGAAATACAAGTGCTGCTCTTAAGTTACATGAACAAATGGTTCAAGGGAATGGTGAAAACGGAGTTATCTGTAGGCCTGATATTGTTAGTTATAATAGCATGATCAATGGTCTGTGTAAAGATGGATTAATAGACAAGGCAAAATAAATCTTTTTAGAAATGAAGGGTATGGGAATCAATCCAGATGTAGTTTCTTATACTTCTTTAATCCACGGTTTGTGTTGCGGCGGTAAATGGGAGGATACTAAAGATTTGATTGATGAGATGGTGGATCAACGGGTACAACCTAATTTGGTGACATTTAATGTGATCATAGATGATTTTTGCAAGAATGGGAAGATAGACAAAGCTAAGGAATTATTAGAATTAATGATTAAGAGAGGTGTGATGCCCGACACATTTACTTATAACACATTTATAAATGAGCTTTGCAAGAATGGGAAAATTGACAAAGTTAATGAGATGTTAGAATTAATGATTAATAGAGATGTGAATCCCAACATCATAACTTATAATACATAGATAGATGGTTTGTGTTTGACAAATAGAATTGATGATGCGAGGGAATTGTTTGTTTCTATAACAAATAATGGATATAGACATGATGTTAAAAGTTACAACATCATGATCAATGGGTAAATTGATCAATGGCCTTCACTCTGACACCACCGGGTCAGAGTGAAGGCCGAAGGGACAAGATGGAAGTTGTTAAACTACAAAGGTTTGGTCTCAAGCATCTTTTTGATATTCATCTTAAGAACCTTTGTGTACTTTTAGGTTAAATTTTTAAGGTTATCTGAAAGATTTTAGATTTGTTTTGTGATATATTAGATACCTGATTAGTTCAATGTTTGGTATTAGGTATTTTTAGTCTTGCTTCTAGTAGAATAATCTTGGTACCTTGTCTGAAAATTTGTTGCTCAGTTTCCTAGTAGATTTATTCAGTGGTGGAACTTTGCATTTTATTTTGTTATCGTGTTGAGACTTGGGATTTATAGTTGAATTTTAATATAATTTCCCATAAACTAGATTTTTTTAATCAATTTTTAATAATTCTTCGTGTACACCAGTGGTTATAGGTTTAGATAATAAAAACCCAAGTCCCTCTTAATCCTTATATACGAGTAGTTTTTATTCTTTTGAATACTAGAGATCTTACCGATTAAACTAATCACTGTTAACATATTCATAAACTATTAACTTGTTAAAATTTTCTCGAAAAAATTAGTTATCACTTATCACTTAAAGAGTCATTATTGTGCTAGTCTAATATAAAGCACTCATTTTTCATCACAAGTTCACAACAGTTGATTTTTCACTGAAAATATATTAAGAAGAATTAGAATTTTTTTTTTTTTTTCTTTTTTTACACAGAAAGAAGAATTAGATTTAAAATCATCTAAAAATAAAAATTGTATGAAAGTTGGAAGAAGAAAAGCTTTGTTATAAATGAGAATCATTTTTTCTTACAATAATGATAATTGCTACCAAACAACTAATCTATTCATTACACTCAAATTAACATTTTACTATTACGATTATTTATTATCAATGATTATTTCCCGATGTTATAGATAACTAATAAAACTAGTTTTCTCATAGCACATTGGGCGATTTTACATCATAGGGTTTCATATGACTATCCATCTAACAAAAGTTTTTTTTTTTTTTTTTTAAATTCATGATCTGAGCTCCCACCCACTTATATCATGTCAAGATTTTATATATATATATATATTTTGTCTAACATACGCAATAGTATCAAATAGAATACTCAGAAAACAATATGAGTGAGACAATCTTATAGCTCCAAGCCTCCAGCTGACTTATATTATGTCATGTGTTTAGCAATCTCACCTACTTATATTATGTCATGTATTATGCATAACCAATAAGATTAATTTCCATAACGGTATGATTTTAGTTGGTGGGGTATCGTATGACCATCCTACTCAATTTTTTTTTTCTTCTAATGTTCAAAATTTGTTGCAGAATTTTCAGTGTCCCATGCATGAGTTTTTTTTTTTTTTTTTTTGTCATACTTATTATAAGGAAACTAGAGAAACAAGAAGGCCTTTGTAAATTTTGCATGATCTTCATTAATTTATAAGAAACCATTTCATTGCTTAAAGTTTTAACATACTTAAATTAAAGCAACTTTAACTTTAATTAATTTAACTCAACTTTAATTTTCATCATATGAAATGTGAAAATTTGGGATTGTCTTAGATTGCTAAAGTGATCAATAATAACTCAATTTTACTATGTTATTGATTTAATTGTGTGCTAAAATCTATAACAATTATTAATTAAAACACTTTTTTTTATAATATTAGATGCAGTTAAAGCAATCCTGAATAATAATAGGAGTGAGAAAGACATTATTTATATTAATGATTTTTGTATTTACTGAGGTATTGGAGCAAATTAAAGATTTCATTGTATCCGAAATGAAATCGAAATCCTTTTGAGTTGTTTAAAGTATTTAGTATTTGAGCTCCCATTATGATAGATAAACAGTTATGTAAATAAGGTCACGCTCTGTTGATATATTATCAACGTCAAAATGTTGCTGTTAGAGAGCATATGTGCGTCCATTCCAAGTAGTAATTACTTCAAATTTCTTTCTTGTAATTCCACGGTGTTTGTGTAATTAAATATATTGATTATTAGAAACCCAATTTCACCAATATAAGGATGATTGTGAAATTTTCCAAAAATAATCCGTTGCTTGTAAATCTCGATTTTGATAGTCCATATATAAGGATATAAAGTTTTTTTTTTTTTTTTTTTTATTTGTTACCACATTATTTCTGAAAGCATATTTGTACGTTTATAAATATTATGTCACTGCTGCTTAACTGCTTTAGAATGCAAAACTTTTTTGTTAAGGAAAAAAAAAACTAGTAAGGGATAATTATCCCAGTGGCCATCAAATTGATGACACACTATCAAAATGGCCACTAAATAAGAAAGTTGTTCCAAAATGATAATTTTTGGCAAACTTTGTGACACTGATGACCATTCCATCAAACACCGTTATAACTAGGGGCGGAGGAACGTGGGGGCCGGTGGGGGCCATGGCCCCCCCTCCAATTTTTTTTTTTATTTTTTAGTTTTAACTTTTAAATAGTGTTCTTTTGTATAATAATGTGTTGTAACCAACTAGGCATGTGACCCCACAGTCAGTTTTGTTTTCTACAGCCCCTGTTAGTCTTATTTATTTTAGTCTTGCTAATTTATAATTAAAATTATTATTATTATTAATTATAAAGAAAAACCCACTTATATCTAATTTTATGTTTTCATATTTTATATTAAAAAGAAAATATATAATATATTGCTTTTTGATTTGATTTTCTGTATATCATGAAGTAGTCTAACATATATATACACCTCCCCTTTTTTTTTCTTTCAGTTTTTTCCTTATTTATAGTTTTGTAAATAAATTCTTTTTTTTTTTTTTTCAGTTCATCTATCCGAATAATTTCAAGTACAAGATTATAAATTAAACGTTTATTTATTTAAATTAGTTCGAAATTATTATAAGTTAATTTTATTTGATATAAATATAATAAAATTAAAATTATAAAGAAAATGTGAAAATACTTGTAATTTAAATATATTAATTGATGATACAGTGATATTTTTAATATTCTATGATGAATTATATTTATTTTTTGTTTGTGTGAACCTTTATTTTTATTTATTTTTAAAGGTTTTACTTATATATATATATTTAAACCAATATAAAAATGTGATACATTTTTTTTATTTGATCTTAAAATGAGAAAGTTATCGATAATTGATGGATTTTACAACAGAATTAAAGCCTCAGAAACCTATTCATCTTCGTCAACATCTAATATTAAAAGACCAGGCTTCGCAACAAAATTGAAGATGACTTTCTTACAAACTCTTCTATCTTGTATATTGAAGGAAAATCACATTGAAACTTAGTATAGATTCGATTGATTTTAGAGATTTAAAAGAGTGATCAGTTCCATTTTGATTCATAAAACTAGTATCTATTTTATTTATTAATTTATTTGTTGTATCATTACATATGAGACTAGAGGCTATTACATTTGATTTTTTAATAACTTGATTTTTAATTATTAGAATATTTTTCTTGCGTTAACTTGAATATGTATTTTTTGTCTTGGCCCCCTCGAAACCGAAATCCTGGCTTCGTCCCTGGTTATAACACCGTTAACTTCTTGTTCACTTGGTATCAAAATGACCATTCCTATATTTTTTTCTGAACAAGTACAACGCTACCAATTGTGATCAGAGTTGCTGATCTATATATTGCTAATTACAATCATTGGGTATAAAGATGATAATACGCATCACAGAATGGTTCAATCTAAATGAAAATGTAGGTGATCTTCTGCCCACTTTATAACTACTATGGCTTGGTAACTTATAAAACTGTCAAGCCGGCAGAAACCATTATCATATCTATGATCCATCCATGAAAACGGCACCATGGCGGCTAGATTTCATGAACTTCTTCAATAAAAGAACCAATAATGCGATTGTAAGTCCAACGGCTGCACAGGATTTTTTCCCAACGGCAGCCGTTGTAAGTCGGCTGCCCAGATAAAAAGAAAAAATTCTAAAGACACTACAAACTGTTTTTTTTTTTTTCAATAGAAAACACCGATTTTTCCCCTCTTTTGTGTTTTTTTTTTCTTCTTCATTGTTTTACAAACCCTAAAATATTTTACAAACCCTAAAATATCTTCATTTTCTTTTCTAATATTTTAAAATTCTTCACTAAGATATAGGCCATACGGCAGTCCCAAATCTACATTTGAAAATCCAATAAATTAAAAGAAGAAAAAATATTATAAATTTACATACTGCTAATTCCTTAAAGATATATATATTTTTTTTAACAACGATTTTTTTTCTTCTTTTGTGTTTTTTTTTCCTGTTCACTATTTGGCAAACCCTAAAATATCTTCATTTTTTTTTTCTAATATTTTAAAGTTCTTCATTGAGATATAAATTTACATGCTGCTAATTCCTTAAATTTTTTTATTTTTTTTTAGAAAACAACGATTTTTTTCTTGTTTTGTGTTTTTTTTTCCCTGTCCATTATTTTACAAACCCTAAAATATCTTCATTTTTTTTTTCTAATATTTTAGAGTTCTTCATTGAGATATAGGTCATATGGCAGTCCCAAATCTACATATGAAAATCCAACAAATTAAAAGAAGAAAAAATATTATAAATTTTCACACTGCTAAGTCCTTTAAGTTCATTATAAATTTCTTTACCATATTTGACATCGACTTCTAAAATATTTTTCTCTCTTGATAAAGTTTTTATGAAAGCCAAAAACTTTGATATTTTGCTCAGTGTTTGGTATAGATAAATAATAATAATAATAATATTTCAGTTTGATTTTTTTTTTAGCTGGGACATTGGGTTATCAATTAGTTTTGTTTTGCTTTAACATGAGTGGGAGGTGTTACTGTGGGTTGCTTTTTATACAATCAGATCTATACCTTTCTTCATGGTTTGTTCAGAAAAAAAGAAAATGTAAATTGCAAGGTGGGTCTCCATCTTTGTTTGGTGATCGATAATGTAAGATTCTACAATGAATTCGTCAGATTATTTGAATCTGTGATAAATGAAAATTTGGCAAGTATTTGAATCTGTGATGAATGAAAATTCTGTTGTGTTGCTATGAAAATGTATGTTCTTTCAAAAAATTTGCTATTTATTAAAATTAAAATTTTAAAATAATAATGGATAATATTAAAATAAAATGAAGTGGTTTTAGAAATTTTATTTAAAAAAAATAGGATATCTTTAGAATAGGAGTGACAAAAGATAAAAAATGTTAAAAGATAATTTTGGAATTGACAAGGGCCGCACAAGCGGTGGAACATGTGGTTTTAATTCGATACAAAACAAAGAACCTTACCGGGGCTTGACATGTTGCAAATCCTCTTAAAAGAGTAGGGTGCCTTCGGGAACACGAACACAGGTGGTGCATGACTGTGAATCAATTTTTATTTTTTTTTTTATTTTTTTTTTTAAGAAAAATCAATTTTAATCCATCTGTGAATCCATCGTGTGGCCAATTTTTTGCTAGTGGGTGTGGCAGATAAGGAAATACTCTTTAGACATTTTTTGCATGTGACATGAATAGGGTTTTGGAGACCAGATAGTGGCAACTGGCAAAGGGCTGTTGAAAATTCTTCTCTGAATTTTACGAACTGTCTTCCTCTTCTTCCTTTTTGTTAGGAAACTAATGATTTTCCATTCAAAACGACTTGCAAACTTCGAGAATAACTTAGTATTTATAGGCAACTGATGTCTTCCCTTTTGTTTTTGGTACATTGTAATTAAGAACAAAATTTAAATGTTAAAAAATAAGGGATCCACAGCACCATTTTCTTCTGTTATTGGGTAGGGAATCTTGAATTGGACAGCAAATGGTTGTCTATTTTAAGGTTCTGTTAAAAACACTGGCAAATAATTCCAATCTGATCCATTTATTTATTTTTTAAATGAAATCAGACCAAAATATTCTTGAGGAGAAGAGAGAATTTGTGCGGGATTCGAAGTTAGAGGACAGAGGTGAATAAATAGAGATTTATTTCGCGACAGTCGGAATGGGAAGAAGACGAAAAAAAAAAAAAAAACCAATAAAATACAAGTTTGATAATTTAGGGTTTGGACAACCAAACGGTTTAGTTTCAGATTTACTTAGAGGGAGAAACAAAAATAGCAAATCTTGGCCACACATTGTTCCTCAAGATGTATGGGATCTCCGGTTATTCAAACACATGCCATCAATGTAAGTGGGCCTTATTTATACCTTAATTACAAGATAGTCCTTAGATTTTATTCCTTATTTATTGAAAATAATACATATATTTTTCTTTTAAAAAAAGTTTGAGGAGGCCATCTCCTCCACGAATAGGGAGACTGTGGCCTCCTTTTTGGAATAAGAAACGGCTACCTCCAAATAAGCAAAGGTATCGACGGTTCCCCTACCGAATTGGAGGAAGTCGTGTCTTCCTTAAGATTCGATCCGGAGAAAGTCGCGGCTTCCTTCGATCGATGGAAGAAGTCACAATCTCCAAAACTTCACAAAATTTGTCTTTCTAAAACATCCGTCATTGGGCTAAGATAAATTGGACTGGTTTCAATAATTATTAGATGCAGGATCCAGTACGTGTTTTATACATGATTCTGATGTATGTGACGGTAAATACAAAATTGCATATTCACATATGATAAATAGATCACAGTATGATTTAACATGTATGACAAATGACATCATTTGACAACAATATAATAATTGTTGTGGCGGTGTTTTGAACCTCACATTCTGCTAAGCTGAATAGATGCTCGTGCCATCAAACCGTATTAAACGGTGGTAAATTTTGAAACGATTATTGAACATAGCTTAAACACAAAACAAATTAAATATAACTGATTGATGGCAAGTTTTGATATGATTAATTAAATTAATTATGTTCAGCTAACAAATTATCATGCTAATCTATAATTTTGAACATGGATTTCTCTCAAGCCAGCAAAAAATATTCCAAACTGCTTTTTTTTCTTTCTTTCTTTTTTCTTAATCTAACACTGATATATATATATATATATATATGGTTTAACCCTTTTATTATAATTACTTTTGCATGACATTTTTATTATATATATATGGTATTGAAACATCTGCCACAACTATAGACTGGGTAATGTCCGAACCAATGAAAAATCCTAGACCGATGAAGAAGGCACAGATTGAGGTGTGACGTGTCTTTAATTAAAAAGGTAACTTCGTAATTTTTTTGTGTTTATAAGAAACGGTATATATATTAGTGAATAGCCTTACAGCACGGCCAAATAAACTAATCTATTGGGTTGTAACATTTATTAATGTATATATATATATATATATATATATGCTTGACCGACTTCACATGTGGGTTATGTAACAGGTAAGTTGGATGAAATTGGCATAAATGAAATGAAATATTTGAAAGCAGTAATAAAAGAGACCTTAAGATTATATCATGCCGCTCCTCTGTTAAGTCTGAGAGAATGTAGAGAGAGTTGCAAAATAAAGGAATTTGATATACCCATCAAAACAAAGGTACTTATTAATGCATGGGCTATAGGAAGAGATCCGAAAAATTGGAGTGAACCGGAGAGGTTCATTCCAGAGAGATTCATTGATTCTCCTCTAGACTATAACGGGACACATTTTGAGTACTTACCATTCGGTGCTGGTAGGAGGATGTGCCCAGGAACGTCATTTGGCCTGGCGAATATAGAGATTGCATTGGCAATGTTGTTTTACCACTTTGATTGGAAACTCCCAAATGAAATGATGAAGCAGGAGGAGGATTCGAACATGACAGAGGTCTTCGGTATAACAGTCAAGAGAAAAGATGATTTGTGTTTGATTCCCATTCCATATCATCCTTCAATGTGAATGGTGTGTTATATATAGACTTATAGTTAAAAAAAATTATTCAAATAAAAATAAAAAATCCGTACGGATCCTGTAATCATGTAAGGATTGTTGTATCACATTATTATGTTTTTATCTATCAAAATCTTGTTAACATATCCTGATCTTCAAGGGATGATGTTTCAGCAATATTGTAAAACAGGCTTCATTGCAAAGCTAGAAGAAACATTCATATAATCCTTTGCTTCTACTTCTTTGCGACTTTTAAATGTTTTCTTCGATCAGGATTGCCTTTAAGTTCGAGAACCTGCAAGGCAGTTTTAACTACTGGTTATATTTTGATCACCAACATAAATGACTGATCATGATCAAGCCTTCAAATGATACGTCTTGTGAATTGACATCTCTGCTGCTCCATTCAATCACCAACTTATCAAGACTCTTTTTTCCATTCTGTTTGGCGTCCCCAGCATTGACTGCATTTTCGAGCTTCGATATGTGCAATTTTCCTCAAAGATATGCCATGTTCTTTAATTCTTCGATTCCATATCCACTCTTGTGGCCAACCTGAAATGCATGCAAATTTCAAAGATGGGTTAAGTTTCCGATTATTGGTGGTGATGTGGAGGACTTGAACCAGAACATGTCATCTAGCTCAAGATTTTTTTTTTTTAAAAGGCAACAAGCCAGACACAACCCACAACAAGCCAGGCCACCACCAGCACAACCAAACAAACCAACCCAACACAAAACAAAGGAAAAAACAGAATGAACAAGACATGTTCTGGAGATTATTGAGTTGATAAGGACTTTAATTTCAGTTCTGGAGAGGTCAAGGTAGCACAAGAGCTTCAACTCTTCAATCCACAATCTCATATTTGACTTCCTTTGACCCAATTTCCTTCATTTCCTTTGTGGTAATGATTCTCTTAAGCGATTTTGATCAATCTGACGACGAAGCTTAGCCTTGGAACAGTCAACAGAATAGCTTCTCCTTAATTTGGAATCAAAGGCTGAAAAGTCACTCAAGTTCCTCGATGACAACGTGCGATATGTAGACATTCTTGTACACATAGCACTGATCGTCGCCAGTTATTTAGTAGTTTATTCAAACGGAAGTTTCTTGAAGAATCAAAGATTAGGAAATTGATAGAAATGAGAGAGATTGAAAAGGTCAGGGATTGATAGAAATTTTTGTGTCTGAGAGAAACTAATTAGTGATTTAGGGTAAATTGGGAAAAAAGTTATATTCTTTAATTTAGGGATTTAAATTTTGATAGCTTCTTTGTCTGGTTGTTTTTTTTTGTGGGTGTCCTTTTCCGACTAGCCGACCGATGAATAAACTTTCACTGTTTAAAAAAAAAAAAAATTGACATTCAAACACAAGAATATAAACTTATGAAAATTATAAAATCACTTAAGTCAACTATGGTCCATGACCATGGCACGACCACGCAACCAAAAAAAAATATTCTTTAATTTAAGGATTTAAGCATTTAATAAAAGCCGTAAAAGATAATAAATTTTCTCAATTACAACCTTTACAGTAACAAATCGCAATCGATAACAATTAGAACATTTCTTTAAAAAATGACAAGCATTTGATATCATTAAAGATCAAATTTCTTTAGTGTGATTATGTTATAATTTACAATATAAGTACATCATATGGGTTACAACCTAGTACAAATAATATATTAATAAAATGGATACATAAAACAATTAAGTGATTTTCGTTCGACAAAGTGGACACTTGTATGCTTGTAATATATATTCACATATACATGATGAATGAAAGGTAGGCCCACATGGGGATAGGAAGAGCAGAGAAGCATCATGTTCGAACTCTTCTCAGCAGAATACACATGTGTCCTCCCTATAGCGTAGCGCGTTGGAGCATTCAAATTTAAAACTTTGCATGCGCTCACATTTGTCTTGAGCAATTGCTCGAGACTGAGGCACTTGAGGAGGCTCAAGGACTTGAGGTGCAACTACTTGCATCTCAATAGCCGGCTGGAGTATTGGTATCACTGTAGAGCAGGATCGCCAACACAACCAAAGAAAAAATAAAATAAAAAAATATAAAATAATATAAGATAAAATCTTCAAGCCACGAAGGTAGATCAGTATCTCCACTAAAGTCACTCAATGGATGAAAGTCAACTATTCGTGGTTTGCAATAATGTTAGGTTTTTTATTTTTATTTTATTTTATTTTATTGTATGTGCTAATTTTGGATTTTAAGTTATGTGATTGATTTATAGATTTTTTTTGTTGAAAATTTATGGTTATAATTTATAAATATTTATATCCTTTGTTGTTTTCACGCAAGTTGCAGATTAAATATTCATGGCTTTGAAATGGAGCGGCTTCGACTTTAGTGGAGATACTGATCTACCTTCGTGGCTTGAAGATTTTATCTTATATTATTTTATATTTTTTTATTTTTTTTTTCTTTGGTTGTGTTGGCGATCCTGCTCTACAGTGATACCAATACTCCAACCGGCTCATCTCAATGTTTGGCTAAGGCACTTGAGGTGCAGCTACTTGCATCTCAATAACCTTTATAGTAACAAATGTCGCAATCGATAACAATTAGAATATTTCTTTAAAAAATGAAAAGCATTTGATATCATTAAAGATCAAATTTCTTATAGTGTGATTATGTTATAATTTACAATATAAGTACATCATATGGGCTACAAACTAGTACAAATAATAGTAATAATAATATAATAAAATGGATACATAAAATAACTAAGTGATTTCCGTTCGACAAAGTGGAGTCAAGATTGATATATGTGATCCCTTTTTTTTTGGTGCGAATGTACAAATTATGTGCAAATTATGAGGCTGCTTTACAATGTTTAGTGTTTTACAGAAGCATTTCAGTATTTTTCAAATTATATCATCCAAATCAATGACTTGTTCTTTACTGTTCTTGATTCATGTGTTAATGCATCCACTTGCACATGGTTGCATTTGTAAAATGTCATCCATCATAATCTGTTATATTTTGTACACAATTGATATTATTCTCTCGTTTTGTTTTGTTAGTAAAATAAAATTTTAGACTTATTTTTATACTTATACAAGATAATGAAAATATTGTGATGTAACACTTAAATGTTACTGCTAAAAAAAAAACACTTAAATGTTAACACTTCAAAGCCAGCATGATTATTTTATTGTTAACACTTAGCACTCACAAAGTCACAAGGAAGAAAAAGGTAATCACTAATTCCTATCTCTAATTCCAAAATTTAGCCCAATAAATTTTTTGTTAGATATTTTAAGATATTGGCGAGAACTAATAATAAACAACATTTTTAAATGATTAAGAGAGAATAAAAGAGAGATGAGATCATGGATGCTGTTATTTCGAAACGGTGTTGCTGTTATAATCAAAATATGTTATCCCAATAGGAGTCAATAACTTTGTATTACATGTCCACACTATTCATGCCTCTCATTTTATCAGTTTCATCTTGGTAGCCAGGGGCGAAATTAGAGAGGGACCCATAAGGGCCATGGCCCCCCCAACCAATGAAAATAATTCAAGTTTTAATTATAGAAAAATTATGATATAATAATATATAGATGATAATATTAGTTTGATTCATCCTATTATTTTAATAATATTAATTAATTAATAAATATATTTCCTATTTTATTGCCCATGATTTTAGGATACAAAATCAATCTCTTTTCCTTTTATGATTTTAATTTCCAATCAAAAAATAATAATAATAAATAATTTCCTATTATTTCATATATTATTGTCTAGTCTAGTATACATTATTATTTAATATATTTTCTCAGTAAAAAGCTAAGTAAATATTAGAGGCTTACTATCTTATTCTACGGTACTCATTGTATCTTGATACAATTCTTTAAGTTTTATTAATTTATTCTACATTGTTTGTTAAATAAATTAATTAATTAATATTTGGTTTTAGATGATTTTCGAGATATAAATTAAAAGAGGATAGGCACAAGGATAAGAAGCTCAGAAATTTAACATAAAACGGTTCCAAACGAACATAATTCAATTATCAACACAGATTATGTAATATCCAAGAACCGATTTAAGACAAAAAAAAAACCTAAACAAAGCAAAGTCTCTTCAGAACTTCAATCAACAGAACAAAGGAAGACAGATGTTTGAAATACTTACACCTGCACATGTTATAAAACAATTTTTTTTTTTTTTTTTTAAAGGCCCAAACATTACTAAAACAAAACAGAGTTGATGATCTGATAAGAAGAAAAAAAAAACAGAGTTTGATTACTCGAGCCACTAGTTTCGTTTCTCTCTGTTTACTTTACTTTATTAATTTCTTTTTTCTTTTTTCTTAATTGATGTTGTTAATGATCACTACAGAAGAAAAAATTATGATTTGATTTTTTTTTCTTTAATTTGTTTCTGTAAAGAAGGAGATGGAGATCTAGTTTCCATGCCAAATCGCCCCCAAAAAAGGTTCTTTATTATTTATTTATTTGTTCTTAACGATATCGAAGAATAAAATGAGTTTTTATTAAAATGAATGTTTAATAAAATGAATTTTTCTTTTTCCAAGATAAATCCATCCAATTCCATACAATTCTACGTAAAAAATCCAACGAACTCCAAGAGATTTGTGAATTCCACAAAAATCCATCACTTAAAACAAATCCATCCAACTCCAACCAAATCTAGATTGAATATACCCCCTAAAAAAGTAGAATCGGGTTTATACATTGTATATATATTGGGCGATATTTGCACCCCTCCTCTTTTTGTATGTACACCATATTACAATTTTTTAAAATATGAAATCTTGTAATCATACCCCACACATTACCAAATATTCCCTTTTAAAAAAAAATTAAAAACATTATAAATAAAAATATATATAAAATATATCTAAAATATAAGTTTTCTATTTTACACCTTTTAATGTCCGTTAGATCTTTTTTTTTTTCACATAAAACAAAATAAAAAGGAAAAATGAATAACGCATAAAAAATAAAAAATAAAAACGCAAACATCTCCTATCCTACATCTTCACCTTTCCGGGAGAGAATGTTATAAAATACAAATTTAAAAGAGTGGGAGGAGTCACACTCCTCGTAAATTTTGGAGGCCATATTTTTCTAATCTAAGGATGGAGCAGCCTCCTCCATCTTTTCTTGGGAGAATGATAATGAGTATCCCACTTTTTTATTTGGATTTTTGTTTTTCATTATTATTTTAAATTTTTTTTTTTTTTTTTTTTTTTTGAATAAAAGATCTAGTTAGTTAAAAATTCGAAAAAGTAAATAGTTACAAAATTTAAGGGTAATGTTGGAATTTTAAAAATATATAAATTTGGAGTGTACATATCGTTTTAGAGGGGTGCAAATATCGTCACTCATTGAAAAAACTATGAATATATACGAATGGCCCATTTTTCAGATTTCGTCCAGAGGCCTCAGAAATGTCAGGACCGACACCGAGCATACTAAGCACCACTGAGTACCTCAGTTTTTACCACAAGGCCAAAAAAGATTAGAAGCCTGGCATTCATTAAAGTAGGCACCTTTCTCAA
Organism: Acer yangbiense; assembly: GCA_008009225.1. Lineage (NCBI taxonomy): Eukaryota > Viridiplantae > Streptophyta > Magnoliopsida > Sapindales > Sapindaceae > Acer > Acer yangbiense. Next base: position 11,352,149 of record CM017763.1, read on the forward strand.
GTTTTGGTGATTTGCCACAAACAAAAAGATATAACTGTAAAGCTGTCAGTCAGTATAAGAACTCAATCAAATTCTTGTCATGCAGAAGCACCGCAACATACCTTCATTTCTTCATAAAGCTTTTTTTTTCCCATTCAACTATTCAAGTAATTTGTCCCAACACACCGTGGCATGAGTTTCATGCTCTTCTGAGTCATAATCATGTTTTGCATCATCAGTTTTAGGTATTCCTCTAAATGACCGATTCCAAGTAATAACACGCATCACTCTTGCAGAGTGTTTTTAGATTTCCTGAATAGCAAATATCAAGCTGGTGACAAACCAGTCTCTCTGATGCATATCACCAAGACAAAATTAAGGAAACAGAACAAAGTTATGACAAAATCCTAAACCAAAAACCTAGAATACAATTAACATTAAAATCCAGACAAAACTATAGAAAGGATTACAAAAATTATTCCAAGTACATTACCCTACTTATTATGCTACTGCTATACAATTTCAAAACATTCTCTTTGATCTCCTTCAAATTTTCTTTCAATCCCCAATCACTTTTCTCTTTCCAATTCATGTTTAATAGCTCTGCTAAGGAGGCCATATATCTTAATTAAGATACACCACGACAATTGTATTACCAAGACCTTGAGCCATTGCAAGCATAATCTCTCTCAACAATGACCCGAACTCCCCGCAATCAATATTCCCATTTTGATCCTTGTCAAACCTCTCAAAAACGGTATCACAAACACGGTCAATCTCTTCTTTTGATTGTGGTTCATTTTCCGGTACAAAGAACCCACCAAATGACATGTCGGGGAAAGCCCTCCTTTCCTGGAAGCATTGACCCGTTTGAAATATTCATTCACGCAATCATCGAATATTCACACAATCATAAAACACATTTTTGTTTTCGATAAATTTCATCAAGGTCGAGCTAGTAAGGAGACCAACATTCATTTTTGCTACAAGTGAAAGGGTTAATGGTTGATCAATTCTGTTTTGTTTTCGTATAAAATGTTTGTTGTGATTTGATTTGGTTCAGGTTTAAATAGATATGACAATTTACATCCAAAAAAAAAAAAAGATTTGACAATTAGCTCTATAAATAAGGAAGTCCTCATTATTGATGAGGCTTTAATTTAGAGGTTTTTGTTACCAACTTTGTGCTAGATGTTTCAATGGTCAACATGTGTTCTTAGCATTTCCGGTCTCAAATTGTATAGTGTTTTTTTTTTTTTTTAATAAAAAATAAAATCCGATACCAATTGAGACCTGCCGTGATCAACCATTGTAAACACGGTACGGAATACAACTCTCATTAGAGAGGGTTCTCCCCATATTTTGTAATTTACTGAACAAATGTGAGATTAGAATCTCTATCACAAACATAATGGAGGAAGTCCACAATCACTTGGCTAAAGGGTGGATATGCCCCCCCCCCCCTCTTTTTAATGAATTTCAAGTCATGCAATTCATATTCATCATATATTTTTTTTCATATTATTTTTATGATTATTTAATTGAAGATAATCATTGAATTCCTGGTATCAAATGCAGCCAAAAATCAACCCTATAACAAATTTTGTTATACTGTATATAATCAATTGGCTAGATATTTTAAGAGATTGGAGGAAACTAATAATAAAAACATTTTTAGATGACTAGAAGAGATTACAATAGGTTTCAAAAAAGAAGAAATTACAATAGATACATAAAGATAATATATGTCAGTTTTGCAGAAATTTAAACCGAAAATTTGCTGAAGGTGTGAGAGAGAGTGCTTCAATGTCTTTCGGTGGAGTAAAATTGATATATGTGATCCATGTTTTTTTTTTGTGTGAATGTAATTTCTTTGCTGTATATGTAACATTATGTGACTAACCAGCTGTCAAGATTTTAATTATAGAAGATGGTGAGCAGAACAGATCACAGCCGTTGAATTAAATCTCTATCCGACTACCTCAGATGAGTCTAAAGTTAGTAAGAGTAGGGTGTCAGCTGATCCAGTTTTTCAGGAAATTTGTTAGAAAATTCTTGTGAGCTTGTGTAATGATTCTTTCCGGAATTAATGAAAAACAACTTTTGTTTTGTCTGTAATCAACAATGGTGATTACTTGTTCTTTATAAAACACTTTAGTGTTTTATAGAAGCATTTCAGTATTTTTCAAATTATATCATCCAAATCAATGATTAATGCATCCACTTGCACATGGTTGCATTTGTAAAATGTCATCCATCATAATCTGTTATATTTTGTACACAATTGATATTATTCTCTCGTTTTGTTTTGTTATTAAAATAAAATTTTAGACTTATTTTTATACTTTTACAAGGTAATGAAAATATTGTGATGTAACACTTAAATGTTACTGTTAAAAAAAACACTTAAATGTTGATACCAATATAAGAGGTTATTGTTGAAATTTAAAATTATAAATATGATCAATTTGAATTGGTACCACTTTGAATATTAATGAATACAGTAGGTTGATCATCGTCCAATGTGATTTGGTGATAAAAGGAGTTTATTTAGTTGGTTGTCAATTTCTCAGATTCAAATCATCATCACTGAAGGTGGTACATAAAAAATACAGACAAACTCATCAAGTATTAGTCATACAAGTCGTCACTCAACTGGAATGATGTGCTATATTGAAATATTGAAACTAGTTTAATGGGATAAAGTGTTCCCACTAAGAGCATTTCTAAGAGGAATTGGTTCCTTATAATAAGATTTCATTGTTTTTATTTTGTTGTGTTTGGTTTAAACTTTAAAGTATGTATTTTGTGATTTAATAAATAAAGACGAGACTCGGATTCTTGTTATAGACGTGACAAGAGAAGACTAGAAGTGCACAACCTGTATGTTAAAAGTTGATGAATTTTTTTGTATGAATTTTCATGTCATGCAATTAATATGCATTTATACGCAACAGAAATTAAGCCAAACCCTCTTACATGATTTTTTTTTTGCATTATTATTGATCTCATTTCATTCAAAGCCAGCATTTTTTAAGTGAATATATATTTCATATATTTTTCATGATTATTTTGTTGTTAACACTTAGCACTCACAAGGAAGAAAAAGGTAATCACTAATTCCTATCATATGCCAAAATTTAGCCCAATAAATTTTTTGTTATATATCGATTCTGTTAGATATTTTAAGATATTGGAGAGAACTAATAATAAACAACATTTTTAAATGATTAAAAGAGAATAAACAACATTCTCATATACTTCTGTAATCAATGATGTTGTTGCCTTGTCTAAATCCTGTGATATTTCTGTTTCTTTTGCTCCTTGAACCGCTGTCTTTAGTTTCTATTGAGGATTGTTATCAGGGCCGATTGCCCTGTTTAAGAGAATAAAAGAGAGATGAGATCATGGATGCAACTTTATTTTGAACCGGTCCTTTATTTGCCGTTATAATCAAAATAATATGAAAAAAATGCATTCCACTTCGAATTAAAATCTCTGTAACACATCATAATTAATGTAATTTTTTTTTTTTTAATAAAAAATTAATTAATATTTTTTTTTTGAAGTATTACATAAATTCGAGGTTTTTTTTTTTATTATTATTATTTTTTTTTTTTTCTTAAGAAGAGAGGATTCAAACCCGTAATTTTTTAAAAATTAATGTAAATTTTTTAAAAAACATTTAATGAATAAATAGCCTTACAACAATTATAAACATGCAAAACCAATGGAGACTTCAGAAATAAAGGACTGATAAATTTTGGATATAATATTTTTCATGGCCATATAACTAATCACTTGTAAAGAACAGCCCCAAGTATGCATTACATGTATGTACCATCTTCACAACAAGACCTATTACATGTTTTCGATTCTTGTATACTTTTCATTCAAATTATAAACATGTTGAACACCGCTGTCACCATCACGACGAACACCAGCAAATAAATTTATGATGTATCAGACAAGACTTAACTCATCGGTAGTAGCAGGAGCTTTCTTTTGTTCTTGAGAATCAATGGCATCAAGCTTGTTCCGCAATTCTACTAATTCTTCCCCAGCACCGCATATGTAGGCTGAGGCTTGTCTGCCAGACAAAGTTGCTCCTTCCATACTATCTATGTAATCCTGTCACGATAAGGCCATTTCCAATGCATATCATTTCTGTTCAATTCCCAGTGTTTTCGTTTCTAACAAAATCAGCCCCGGTGCCAATAACAGAATTTCCTATTTTATGTTAAATAGGGAATTCTTGTTTTGCAGGAAAAAGCTTTTTTTAGATGTTTATGGGACGATTGTATTAAAAAGCAAGGAACATATTTGTTTTATAAGATGATAAATATATGTAGTTTACCTGTTTTGTATATGAGCCAGCAAGGAAGAAGTTCTTGATAGGTGTCTTTTGATCAGGTCTGAATGGATCTTTACCAGGTCCCTCTCGATATAAAGATTGCCCAATTTTGACAACGGATGACCAAGTAACTTCTAAACCTCGGGCCGATGGAAATAAATCTAGAACCTGATAAAAACAGGAACCACAAATTCATTAACAGATGAAGAAAATTGCAATATTATCTTGGGAATGGAATCACTACATGACATATATAAGCAGATGAGAATGATCTAAACGTGAAAGGATTTATAAGCTGTTTTCAGATTTCCAAAATAATGATAAAATAACTATGATAAATGAAGGTCTCACTTCAAAGCTACTGACCTGCATTGCTACTCTCTTTATGATTTCATCATTCGGTAAGGGCATGTAAGGATCACCTGGTGTCAAAACACATCTGAAAATAACGTAGGTTTAGTAAATACGACATAATACATAAAGAAATCGTAATTGCAAAAATGAAAAATAGACAAGAGGATTGATGCCGTGAATAGGGTAATCATAATAGCAGTTCTAAGAAGAGAAAATCAATTCTGTAATTGGTCACGATGATGTTCATAAATAGATCGACTATCCATTTCATTGTAGCCACATGTTTGGCAGATTCACATCACCTCACTATAAATGTATTACATAATTATACTAATTATGACAAGAAGAAGAACATATTCCTTACTGGAGCAGTGAACCTTGTCCCTCGATGTAGTAGTCTTCTGGAGAGGCAAGAGCTAAGTCGGCAAAGCAAGAGAAATCTGCATCTGGAGTATATAGAAGGTTATCTATCCCCACAGCTTGCCTCAATTGCCTATCAGTTAGAAGAAAATACGGATTCGTGAAGAAATGGACAACCCTTTATTTTGATATTATTGGGAAGTGAAGCTAAAGCACATTTTCTTAGGCCCTTAAAGAGAATGATGCACTTCACACCAGTAATCTCATTCCAGGTTTAAAAATTACCTTGACAGTTCTATGTCCTTTAACTCAGTTACCCAGCCATTATATCTAAGTTGCACCGTGATAACAGGCACTCCAACTAGCTCATAAATATTATCAAAAAATTTCATTTCCCTCCAAGATGATGGAAGTAATCTTTTAATTCCAGGGACATCACAAGCTGCCATCAAATGAAAAGTAGAATAATTAAACATATTACCCTGATTTTCTTTATAAAAAAATGATCTGATGCATATATGAGGAAAGATTTACTACAAACCTGCAATATACGCATCAGCTTTCACGACTTTCTTATTAGTGGCCTGAAATAAAATGCAAACTTTTAACAAATAATACAAGAAACTAATTTACAAAATTGTCGGACTATTAACAGATGCATAAACCATAACGTAGCTTTTTCCATGTAATTGGATAAATATGAGAAGAAATTTACTTTCGACATGGCAAGTCCTGTGACATATATTTCTCCATCAGCAGATTGATCATAGAGTATCTCTCTACATCCCCACCTAAGATGGAACCTGTTCTAGCAAGAGAGATTCCAAGAAGGAAAAGTAGAAAAATATGTCATAGGAGAGAAAACTAGCAAGAATGACCATAATTTTGTAAACCTATATTTACAAACAGTACCTGCCCCCTCTATCTGTGATGTACTGTCTGATGGGGCCACTCAAGTAAACATCCGGAGAACCTTTGAGCATGCGCAGTAGGGATGCCTCAGTCTTAGTGGCAAACAATGAGAATATCGTGAGCATACAGCGAGCACTGATGTTATCACAGTCAATAAACCCAAGGGCATACGCAACAGGATCCCACATTCTCTGGATACTCACACGTGTACCACCTTTGGACAAAAACCAATCAGAGAAGCTTATCTGTAAGAAGAAAATGAAATTATTTAGTGATAAACAATTTAAAAATAAAAAATAAAAGATTTTTAGGCAAAATCTTATGAACTTCATGAACTTCACGAACTTCATGAACTAATTAATTAGTTCTGAATTAATTCATGTGATTGAAAGGTGGATTAAACAAAAGGAGTTAAAAGTCCGCTCCAAGAACATAGCTACTGTTGTATGAAGAAAACAAGGATCAAAACCAAAGATAATAAGAAATAGTATCATTCTTACACTATCCAAATTTCTTATGTCCTTCATTGCTCCGTCTGGATCAACAAGTGCTCTCACAACTGGACTTAGGGCAAGAGCCAGGGCATTTCTTGCTTTATCATAAGTCTGCACTAGGACGATATATGAAAGAAAATACATTAAAAGAGAATCTCAATGGAGCATGAAGCTCAGCCATGACTCGTTTAACTTATCAAAAGAACATATACTAAGTGCAACAAAATATTATTCGCCTTTTGCCACTTTCATTTTGCTTGATGAAACAAACCTTGTGAGTTGTGACGGTATCAATGGTGACAGATATAATGAAGTCAATAGAAAAGAGTAGTTCTAAAGAACATGCCCGCAAGGGGAAAGTGGCAGATACATCTATGGTGATATGTGCAGTGGTATAAGGGAAATTATAAGAAAACAACAATACATGAGGAGTATGCAAAATGCTGAGTATCCAAGTATCATAGCAATTGACTATTAAAATGAAAAGGGAAATATATATACACAACACAGAACATGTAACTGTATGCACTACCTTGATCTGATTTGTAGACAAAAATGCACGAATCCCATGTAATGGAGCCCCAACCGGAAACCGAAAATCAAGTTCTGCAGTTGAAAGTCGAAGTTGTAAACTAGGTACCCCAAATCTAAATTACTAATACACAAAATACTACATAAAACAAATTTAGGAGGAGGTATTATCAATCTAAAAAAGCCTAAGTTTTTATTTGATCAAGCTTATAACATACCGCCAATTTCACCCCCTTTGTTCACAAATGTGTGAGTATGATCCTTCACAAGTAGATTTTTCTCTGCACCCACCTATATGGATCCAAGAAAAACTTCAGAGACCATAAAAATAGGGGACATATGTCCTAGAAGAAACATCTAATTAAGCTCTAAATTTCAAAAACGAATACAACCAACAACTATCCATTCAGGAGCAGCAATAATCCTGATTCATCATATTAATTATTCAAACACAAAGCTAAATCAGATTGTAATTTCAGGTTAAGTTACAATAATACTACACCATGGTCTTTTCGGGAAACCATGCTTAACACAGAGTAACGAAAGCAACTGTAGCTGGACATAAAGTCTTGAGTCTTGACATTGGCTATTTCAGAATTCAGATAAATCATATACCCTTTAGTTCTTGAATGGACCAATGGACAACGCATGAGAAGTGCCTTTATTTCTAAAATTGATCCAATCAACCAAAACCATAAACTTTATATAGCAAGAGCAACATTTCAAGCTTCATGAGAAAAATAAACTTAATATATCAGTTAACTTATGCTATTTATAATTTCACTATCAAAGGCTAAAGTCACCTATTATATATTATTATATTTCCACCCAGTCTCAAAATCACACTATGTAACTTGCATGATAGTGAAATGAGACTATCATTAGTTATTTTCGTGAAGGGCAGTTAGTTGGCACAGTCAAGACTCGAGAGTACAAATAGTTTCTGTTTTCAAAATAATCAAATCATATTCTTTTACATCGCTTGTTTGTTTAGTTAAGATATACTAATTTGTAAAGATACAAGAACTATAATCATTCAAACAGAATACAAAAGACAAACTAACAAGATCAGTTCACCTTTTTCATCAGGCGGAAAAGATTATTGTAGCATCCAAAGAAAACGTGCAGTCCCATTTCAATATGGTTTCCACGTTTATCAACAAAAGAACCCACTTTACCACCAATGAAAGATCTTAAATCGTATATATCCACCTGCAGAAACCCAAAAATATATATAAATCTTTTTATCATCATGATAAATCAGCCAAACACTCTAATTTCCTAATGACACAAACTTTGTGAAAATTATAATGCTTGCTCTAAAGAAAACGATGACTGCTGAAAATGCTTATGCTATGAACTTCAAAAAATTGGTGTTTCAAACACCCATTTACTTCGAATTGTGAGTAAGGCCAGATGGTGGCATAATATAAGCAAGGCATTCCAGAAAATAGATGTCTCCAGCAAAAAATGTAAACATTGGGAAGATTCAAAAGTGAGAGGAGCAGAAACCTCATGGCCCTGATCCAATAATTCCACCGCTGTTGACATCCCTGCAAGCCCAGCTCCAATAATAGCCACTTTCAGCTTTGGTCCCCGGTAATGTTCAGGTTCTGGTGGAAACAAGCCCTTTGGAGCTGCCAAGTATATCATTCGATTAGGCTCAGCGATGACCGAAATATATTGTCACTCAGTATAAACACTATATCTAAACATGAAATGTCTCTGATCTTTAATGAGAAAAACATACTGCAGCCTTCATCTATTTACATTCTTGCACAACTGCATCAGCGATTTACCAAACTAATTGACCAAAAATTTAATCTACTTTCACTACTTCTTCTTCTTCAACTTCTCTTCATAGTCAGTCTACTAAATGGAATCCATAAAACAGCACAATTTTTTCTAATTTTTCGGTTAACATCACAAATGATTGAAAGCTAATATTTGAAACACACAAAAGTACAAATTTCTAATGGAGATGATGCAATTATCACACTAACATTCCAAAGCCACATTTTTTACTTTATCTTTGTACTAGAATTAAAATCAATGAACAGCAATTTCTTCATCTATTGCCTCAATAACAGATACACTGTTAACAAACTGTAATTTAAAGAAATCCCAATTAATAAACACTTAAATATCCAATCAAACAACACAAAACCAAATACCCAGAAACCAGAATATCCAAAAAACCATCATTGACAATAACATAACCAAAACAACAACAACAAAAATAAAATAAAAAATGGAAATTACCATTGGTGCTCATATCAGAAACATTTGTGTCCAAAGATGACCGTACGCAGAACTTGGGAGAATTCTTCATTACAGACCACCGAGTACCAGTAACTGAAGTGGCAGGAAACAGAACTGAAGAAGCCATCACTGACAAAAACAAAGTCACAGGAGCTTGAAATTTCAAGCTCTATTTCTGCCCCAGTAAAAGTGTATGTATCAGCAAAGACGTGTCGAATTTAACATCCTAAAAAAAATATACTAGAGAGAGAGAGAGAGAGAGAGAGAGAGAGCGAGAGAGAGAATGTGAGATGGGTATCTGGAGATTAGAGAGTCTAATAAGATTCTAAGGTTGAGAATTTTGTCGGGAAATTGAGTTTGGACTTTGGAGTATGCTCTTCTTCTATTTTTTTTTATTTTTTTTTTGAAAATTATTATAATGCGGTTGGCAAATGCTTTTTGTATAATCCATGAAATGTTGGTGGCACTGCCACTAACGATAATAGTCGATTCGACCGACTATTAGGTGCACAGCATAGGATCGGATAGGATTTAATTATTTTTAGGGGTAATTACACGGTGGCTATCGAGTTTTGCTACCACTATCAAAATGGCCACTAAATAAGGAATTGGTTTAGAAAAGGCCATTTTTGGTAAATATTGTTACAATAATGGTCATTCCATCCAATTCTATTTATTTCCATCCAATTCCATCCAATAAGTGACATTTTAGTAAATATGAGGATGACATTAATTTATTTTATATTTTTTTAGAAATCAATTTTTTCTTTTGTTTTTTGAAACAAATAATTATATTTATTATGTGCATATACATATAGCATATCTCAAACATATATATATATATATTTCTTTTCAACTTATCTCAAATATATTTTTTAGATTTTTTCAGATTTTGTAACATTAATCTTCTCAAAAAAGAATATATATATATATATATATTTCTTTTCAACTTTTCTCAAATATGTTTTTTTAGAATTTTTAGATTTTGTAGCCTTAATCTTCTCAAAAAAAAAATATATATATATATATATATATATTCAACTTATCTTAAATATATTTTTTAGAATTTTTAGATTTTGTAGCCCAGTCTTCTCAAATATATATATATATATTTAAGATATGCTATATGTATGTACGCACAATAAATATAATTATTTGTTTCAAAAAACAAAAGAAAAAATTGATTTCTGAAAAATATCTAAAATAAATTAATGTCATCCTCATATTTACCAAAATGCCACTTATTGGATGGAATTGGATGAAAATGGATGGAATTAGATGGAATGGCCATTAGTATAACAATGTTTGCCAAAAATGGTCATTTCTAAACCAATTCCTCATCCGGTGGCCATTTTGATAATGGTGGCAAAACTCGATGGCCACCAGGGTAATTACCCCTTTTTTTTTATCGGATTGAATTGGTTTGGATCATATTAAACTAAATTATTTTTGTGATGTGTTTGATGCAGTACGAATTAGACAAAAAAAATATTATCTCTTATTCGATATAACATGAGATTTGATAAATAAAAAAAATATACCGTAATTGAAAATAATTGTCTTTTGTTGTAGAGACAATTGCACTAAAGTATCATGACCTTTGTTAAAATTGCAACTAGATTGTAGTCAAAATAACATATTAGTACCCTTAGCCAAATGGTTGACCGTCAAAATTAACTGTTGATCGGTCAAATATTACGAAATGACCAAATAGCGTTTAAGTACCATATTTTATCAATTATTAATTTTTTTTTAAACAAATACATTAAAATTTAAAATTTTTTTTTTTTTTTTATAAAAAAAAAAAACAAGTTATTGGAGGAGTTGACCTCCTCCAAAGGAGATTGGACTCCATTAGAGATCGAGAGTTCCATTCAAGGAGATCTTGAAACAAAAGAGACCCACTAGAAAATATATATATATATTCTCCACCAAAACCCTCCCCCTCTTGATTTTATCATGGATATGCCATTTTCCTCACCCCGGATCTTTTTGGTTTTCTCGATTGGAAATTTGTCCTGAGAAAATAAGACTCTCGTTGCTGCTCCTTTGCAAGACATGAGATTTGGGTTCCCAAAACCAAATCACTAAAAATAAAAGCATTTTTTTTTCTTTTTTATAATTTAAAAATCACTTTGTGCCTTTTATTTCGGGTTTTTGTTGGGATGCTCAGCTCAAAGATTTTGTGGAAGCAGTTTGTTATCGATTGAAAAAGAAAATAAGAAAAGAAAGAGAGAGTGGGCACAATAAAATGGCGTGTGAACTATGATGGAATGTGTTTTTTTTTTTTTTTTGGTTAATTGAATTTGTTTGTTTGTTTTTATTCTCCTCTCCAGATCTCCATTGAAATCATCGTTGATCTCCTGCACTTGATCGGTGAGAGAAGAAATGTTGATGGTGATTAAATAAAACAAAAAATAGAGATCTGGTATTTTTTTTTTTTTTTTTTTTGTGTGAATTAATTATGATGATAGAGATCCTAGATTTTTTTAATAATAAAAAAAAAAATTCTTTGTTTTTTACTTTAAAAAAATTCTTCCTTTTTTATTTTGAATTGATGATGATGATGAGATCTAGGAACACCCAGATCTTGCTTCCCACCAAAAAAAAAAAAAAAAAAAAAACCGAGGTCTTCTTTTTGTTTTTCTTCATTTTTTTATTTTATCTCTTTTTATCATTTTTGTTAAACAAATTGTAAACCAATTTTATTCTCCATTTTTGTAAATATTTATACATTTTAAAGAGAAATTGGCATTATTCCCCCTTAACATTCTGACATATAGTCAAGGGTATTTTCCTGTAATTTTAACAAAAATACTTTCACCTAAAGTTGGGGTACTTTATTGCAATTTTTCCAAAACTATAATAAATTAGTTCTTAAAAAAAAGTATATTATATTAAAATAATTTTTAAATAAATAAAATCATTTTAATTCAATTCAATTCAAAGAAAAATAAAATTATGAAAAATATTTTAAATTAGAATTGGTTAATAATATTATTTTTTGAATAAATAAATTATTTGTAAAAAATAAGTAAAATTAATTTGAAATAAAATAACATTTATATTTTAATTGATATTTAAAAAAACTTAAATGTTAAAATAAAATATATTAAATTAATTTTTAAAATAGATTAAATAAATGTAATATTATATATATATATATATAATTTAAAACAAAACAAAACAAAACAGTTGTGATAAAAGTTGTCCCAAATGTTGTAGCGAGTCATAGTGAGATAATTTTTCTACACAAGATTGGAGAAATTCAATCCCGTGTAGATCACAAACATACATGTAACAAATACGCCATTTAAGGAGGTTTTTAGTGCGGGATTTCCATATATTTTTTCGTTAAGATCGTTTGAGTTCATAATTTGTTTAATTAAAAATAAATAAACAAGCTCTTAAAAAAAAAAAAAATGTAAACAAAATGGTAGATAAAAAAATATGGAAATTTCACAAATTTCTTACAACCGGATATTTTACGAATACTTTTCCGATATTTCTAGAAATTTCCACGATATTACGTAAAATTACACTACAGATTCATCGATATCGATATTATTATGAATATTTCTAAAAAGTTTCAAAACATTTTTATGGAAAGATATCATATCTTATATCAATATCGATATTGATATTCTTAAGATATTGAAATATCGAGGATATTATCAAATTTTCAATTATTGTATAGAACCATGAAGCTTTGTGATCTTAAAGAATATAAATTGTTACAATTTATAGTTTATATTTTCTAAAATCTAAAAACATACACAACAACTGTAATTTTTCTCTCATAGACACACATTATAGGTATATCTATAACATATTAATACACATCACCACACTTTTGTCATTGATAAAAGTGTGGTGATGTGTATTAATATGTTATAAATATACATAATGTGTGCCTATGAGAGAAAAATTGCACACCAACTATAATTCAAACAATTGTGTATCTCTCTTCTTCTTAGCATGATAGGATTCAATTCTGATTGACTTACAGGTTTGGTTTCATTTTTAAAAACAGTTTTTTGTTTTTAAAAACAAAAAAACAACTTTAAATTTGTTTGGCTAAGCCCCCGTCCTGCAGGCTGTTTTCAGCTGTTTTTGTTTTTGTTTTCCAAAAATGATTTCGAATTCGTGTCCTGTAAACCGTTTTTCATTTTATTTTCAGAAATCAAAAACAAAAACAAAAACAAAGTCAAGTGTTAAAAGTGGAAATTTTGAAATACAAAAAAAAACTGTTTTTGTTTTTGTTTTTGTTTTTGGTTTTGTTTTCCAAATGCTGTGGGTCCCATATCATTAATATATATTTTATTTTAATAATTTTTTTTTTTTTACTGACTTCGTTTCTTCCTTCTTCTTCTTCTTCTTCCCTCTTCTTCTTCTCCCTCTTCTTCCTTCCCGCCGCCGACGAGCTTCCCCTTCCCGATCTCCGGCCGAGATCTCTTCTTCCTCTTCTTCCCTTCTTCTTCTTCTTCTTCTTCTTCTTCTCCCTCTTCTTCCTCTTCCCGCTGACGAGCTGCCTCTTCCCGCCGACGAGCAGTCTTCTTCCGGCCGACGAGATCTCCTCCGCCGATCGCTGCCTTCTTCCTCTTCTTCTTCTTCTTCTTCTTCTTCCTCTTCCTCCTCCGCTTGCGATCGGCGACCGATCTCTTCTTCTTCTTCCTCTTCCTCCTTCGCCTCTCGCCGATCGCCTCTTGCCGCCGATCCCTCTTGCCGTCGCCGATCTGGTCTTCCTCCTCCTCCTCCTCTTCCTCTTCCTCTTCCTCCTCCTCCTCCTCCTCTTCTTCTTCTTCTTCTTCTTCTTCTTCTTCTTCCACTGATAAGGGTTTTGTGTTAATTTATTAATTATATTTAAAAAATGGTTAATTATTTTAATTAATTTGTTTATATTAATTTCGATTTTCGAAAGTTTTCGATTTATCCTACCAGACGCGTTTTTTCCGTTTTTATTTTTAAAATACGGATTCCAGTAAATGCTACCAGACGCGTATTCGGAATCCAAAAACGAAACCAAAAACACTGTTTTCATTTTCATTTTTCTTTTCGAAAAACAAAAACAAAAACAAAAAACAGCTTGCAGGACGGGCCCTAATTGTTTTGTAAAACAGTTTTTGAAAACAAAAAACAACTTTTTATTGTTTTTCACCGTTTTCAAAACAGTTTTTTTTTTTTTAAAACAAATCACAACTTTTTATAACTTTTCCCTCCAAACAATTACTTTACCCATTTTAAAAACAACAACCAAACACTTTTACATCGTTTTTCGTTTCAAAAAACTACTTTTAAAAAACACTACCAAACACATTACATTTTTAAAAACATCATTTTTAAAACATGATTTTCATTTTTAAAAAGAGTTTTCAAAAACACTATTTTAAAAACGATACCAAACGCGCCCTAATGTTTGGGGAGGTCTTTATTGAGTATTTTTCAGATGCGAGATTCTTATACCATTTTTTATTTTTTATTTTTTATTTTTTTGCATGGTCTACTCGGTTACAGAGTTGATCCGGCATCTGATAATTATTATTTTTTATTTGATATAATTTGATATAATATTTTATGTAGAGATTCTTAATTATGAATTTCTATATTTTTTAAAATTTGAGTTTAACTACCCTTATCATCTCTATGTCTAGTCTACGGTAGAGGAAGGACCACTATGTGAGTCTCACCCCTTTTTGTGTTTATTTTTTTTCTTGTTTTATTTTTGTTGAGGCACACACTGACACACAAACACAACCACCCCACCATCACAGTTTATTAGGAGAAATATTTTGAGTTAAAATGACATGTTTTGTTGCCACCAAAAGTATACTTTTGTTAACATTTCTTCAAGTTTTTAGTTAAAAAATTTCAGGTAGATTCATTCTTGTTTGAGTGGTTGTATGTTACTTCATATGCATTTGTGGAAATATCTCTCTTTTGTAGTTATAGAGAGTAACAAACCGGATCATGTTTTATAGTGTTCAATTTCGATAAATCCCAACAGATTTGCTGACCCAATTGACGGAAAGTTTTAAAAATAAAATAAAATCCATCATAATTTTGCCAATTATACTTTGATAATTATTATAATTCTTCTACAATGATCGTCAAACAACTTTAACTTAAAATTTCATAATATTTATTGTAGTAAATCTCTTGTTTCAAATAAAAATACAATACCAAATAGGTTAGAAGTCCACTGAAACTTGCCGTGAACAAATACTACTTGCACGGCCGAAACTCTACAACACAACTGGCAGATAAATAAGAGCAGTGCTAAAACTGCATATCAAGCTTAATAGGCCCAATAGTGATATGGGCTTATGAGGAATCTCCATATTATTGTCAGGCCCAATAACGATGATTGATATATCCAAACAAAGAGTTATAACAGCATTTTTTTTTTTTTTCTCTTCCAACTATTACAATAAATTTGAAGTTCGAAAATAAATAAATGACGTTACTCTCGAACCCACAACTTTATAGTACAAGTGTGAGTTGACTAATCACATCTTGTCAAGAGTTACAATAAATAGATGACTTATAGAGCCTGTTTGGTGCCTTGGAATGGGATTGGATTGGATTATATTAGTCCCAAACCCATGTTTGGCAATTGCATGAGACTGGGACTGTCTGGGACTTTATCTCCCAACAGTACCCAATAGTCCCATCAACAAGGGACTATATAAACCCACCCTCCCCCCTGTCTTTATTAGACCTAGGATTATTTTTAAGCGGACCCCACTATATTTATTTCATCTCTCTCATTTATTACACCACCAATTCCATGTCCCCACCATTCCACCAAACCCACCGTTACTATTTTCTCTTCTCTTTCTCTTCTCTTTCTCTTTCAACATATCTCAACTCCTCTGCTTTTTCATCAAATTAAGACCTATCTTCAACTTTAATTTTTTTTTTCTTCTGTGCATCAATGGCACCTTCAAATGCCATTCTCCATCATTATATTCCTTATTGGATTTCAATTTTTGAATTTGAAATTCCTCATTTACGGTAGCTAAATTATTGCCCATTTCCTTATCTTGATTTTCCAAAATTGATTATGTCAACTGTTCTAACACCCATCTGTGAAATTCCTCAATTGGTTGTTTGGATGTGGTAAAAAAAAAAAATGAAATCTGGAAATATACGGTGTTTGAGAGGTTAGAAAATGAAAGATAATGAAAAAGAAAAAGAAGAGAAGTTTTAGGTGGTGATGGATTTTGGGCGAAGCTGAAGAAGAGATTTTTGTGTGAAGTTTGGATGAGGAAGATGAAGTTGGGTGATGTTTGAGTGATGAAGATGATTTTGAAATCTGGAAATGGTGTTTGGGAGGTTAGAAAATGAAGGATAATAAAAAAGAAAAAAAAGTAGCATGAGCCATATTTTTCCGAAATTGCATATCTAATATCTGGCAATGAAGCACCGAAGCATTGAAGCACTGAAGCTTTGGCAAATTCAATATTTTTTTTATTCAATTTTAAATAATTATCAAATTAAAAATGTTACTATATTTAGTCCAATCCTATGTTTCACCAAACAAAACATAGTATTAATTTAGGCTAGTCCCATGTTTCCCCAAACACAGTATAGTATTAATTTAGTCCAATCCAGTCCAGTCCAGTCCAATCCCATCTAATCCCAGCCCCATCTTAATCCAATCAAATCCCATGAAATAGTCCAATCCAATCCCGCACACCAAACACACCCATACAGGCAAACATTTGTTGGGACTCCATCCAAATTAGAGATGTTTGATTTTTTTTTTTTTAAGGTTTGATTTAAAATAAGTCAAGGTCATGTTACCACACAAGTCCAATAGTTAATATCTATTAGATTTTAATCTAAAATAATTCAATATAATTCCTTAATCGGGTTCATCCAAACCTGCTTCACACATATTCTTAATTTTTGAACGAATAAACAGGATATAAAGTGAAATATTTTCGATGAAATGAGGTTGGTCCAATAATAAACCTCTCAGACTTACACCAATAAAGCCATCGGTTCGAGTCCTCCCTCTCCCCAAAAACCCCCAATTTATATAATATTTTACTTTTAAAATATATATATATTATTTTATTTTTTTCACTTCATAAATCCGAGACAAATCTAACCTTTACTCGTTTAATGTTGTATGTGGAAGCCCTCAAATTCAGGTATTGCTGATATTAACAGCCTCAAGATGTGTCTTTCGTTTGGTTATCAAAGAATTGACAAGAGCCAAAAGTGCAAATTTCAACTGCCTAAAAATAGACACAGCTTCAACATTATGACCAAACAATGGCTTCTAGAACCGATCAATGTGCCAATATTGGAACCAAAATACCATGGAGAGAGAAAAAAATAAAAAAAATAAAAAACCAAGAGAGAAGTTAAAGATGATGTATCTACATTAATGCCAAAACGACATGGATTAATTCCTGATACTAAGGGTTTTAAGCACGAGTACATATTAAGCTTGTGGTTGCCCTTAAAAAGGGAGAACCAAAAACGGGAAGAATATTAACCCTACATTATTAACCATGACTGATCAATCACATGTGTGTGTATCTAGAGATCAGGAGAGGATCTTATAAGTCCGTCCATCATCGTTAGCAACTGCCATCTGGCAATGGCTTCTGTTTCCTTCTTCTACCATTCTTGCAGGCATGAACAAATTTGATGATTTGGTGGCATGGAGGAGGTGGATGGGATTCAACAAAGATGGACCAGAGCATTTGCACATCTTCACATGGACAAGTCTTCACATCTTCGTACAAAATGTAAATGCCTTTATCTGATAAATCACAAACAGTTATGATTAAAAACGAAAGAAAGAACACAGAAATATGACAATTATTCTTGATGAAGCATTAGATGGAAAAATAAACATGTTTATGAAGCTGCATTCCGAAAAATGATGAGTTTCTTCCGAAAACCAATCTATTGATATAAGGATAATGCATAAGCTGCAAATGAAACTAAGAATTGCATGGTATGGTATGCAATGCAATGCATTAATTCAACAAATATCAACAAAACAAAGAGAGAGAGAGACAGAAAAAATCCAGAAACTAATAAGATGTGAAGGTGGTTGAAAAGTACTCTTTCTATAAGATGTGCAAAGCCAGAAATCCTTCAATGAAGAGAATATGGACGGCCACCCCATTAGCAGAAATGGCAGTGGAACATGGTAGGTGAAAGAATGGAATAATATAGAGGGACAAAATATAGATATATATATATATATATATATATATATATATATATATATATATATATATATAGAGAGAGAGAGAGAGAGAGAGAGAGAGAGAGAGAGAGAGAGAGAGAGAAGTGGTGTTTCTTTGCTTAGACAATGGTGAATTGTAGATTACTATTTCTAGACTACAGATTCTATACAAGACTATTTCAACAGAAACCGATGCCGTTTTGGCATTGAAGAGAAAAAAAATAGACTAAAATAAATCTAAACCGTCCAAAACTTTAATGTACACGTGTCATCAGATCCTCAAAAGCTCAGTACAGATCAATAGAGAAATAGCTCAGCAAGGGATCTTAGTCCCTCCAATACATATCTCTAATTTTCTATCTCTATTCTTTCTTAAGTAAGACTAACAGTTAAGAAAAAAAAAATTACGAATAAATTTGATTTTTAGGAACCGTATATATGTATATTAAAAAAATTAAAAAATTAAAAAATTTTAAAAAATTTTAAATAAAAAAACTCAAAAAACAAGTACCCTGTTTTTCAAAAAAAAAAAAAATTGAAATATAAAAATGTTTTTTGTTACTTTTGTAGGTATGTAATTGCCTAGAGAACTTTAATTCTTTCATTAATCTTAGAAATTTAGAATTTAATCGAATCTAGTTGAAACAAATAAAGTATTCATATATATATATATATATATATATATATATATATATATATATATATATATTTTGAAAAAACAAGGTATTTGTATTGACTTTTTAATATATATATATACAGATTTTCTATTATCAGTTCGTCCTGACAATAAATATATCAAGACGAAGAATGTGATTTACATACTTTGACTCAAAGTGTATGCACTTGTCAAAACTTCTCCATAATCTGTGATTCACATTCTTCGTCCTGATATATTTATTGTCATGATGAACTAACAATAGAAAGACTATATATATATATATATATATATATATATATATATATATATATATATATATATTACTGTTAGTAAAAACCAAAGTATTCATAAGTTTTTTTTTTTTTTCTCTTTAACTATTAATCATAGATTGATCGAGAAAGTATGAAGATATAATTTTTTTTTAAATGGAGAGAGAGAGAGAGAGAGAGAGAGAGAGTAATTAGGAGTGAGTGTTTAATATGGTAATAACAGATTTAGGAGAGAGAGTTTAATACGTAATATTTAATATAATGATTTAGGTGAAAGAATTTCTTTTTTTAATAATTTAATTAGTTTAGAGTGTCTTTAGAATTTTATTTTATTTTTTGTCTTGTTTAGTAATTTTAATTCATGTTAAAATTGTCATTAATAAAAAAAATTAAATTAGAGTGTAAATAGATAATTTGTAGATTGTAAGGAGAAACTCTCTTTTAAAAATCCAATAATACCCTTAAGTAAAATTACCATTATGACTAAATAGTTTGTAAGTATACCCACTAACAAATATTAATTTATTTCCTATTTTAATCTTTTATGAACAAAAAAAAATTCCTATTAATGATTTGATATTACTATGTATCATTAAAAACTCTATCCATTTTCTTACACTCTATATTCTCTTTTAAATACTAATTTCAAGTATATTTTTAATTTCAAATATATTTTCAATTTCTTTTAAGAAAAAACAAATTGATTGCCAAGTATGGAGAATAAATCAAAATCATCCAAAGTTGGTTGTGAAAAAATAATTTTTATTATAAGATTAAAGCCATTATGCATTGTTTTCTCTATAAATTTTTTTTTTCTTTCAAACAACTTTAGACTCTTTTTTGGTTATCAATATTAGTTGTTCTTCAATTTCAGCAAACACTTTTCTATTTACAAATCAATTGAGACATGATACAAACCTTACATCCTTATAACTTTCATAAATAGAAAATAGATCACCAATAGAAAAAACCTAAAAAAAATCGGAGTGATTTTGTGGATTGAAAACATTCAAGAAAATATAGAGAGAGTTATTTGAAATGAAGAGAGAGAAAAAAAATTGAGTCTATTTTGTGGAAAGAAAACATAGAGAAAAGAAGTGAGGGAAGAGAAAGAACAGTGATATAATTAAAGATAATAACAAAATTTTAAATAATAATAAAGTTAATTAAATAATATAATAATAGGTGTAGGTGATGTATATTTACAAAAATATAATATAATATAATTAAAGAAATGATATTTTTGGTATTAAGTGAGATTTATTTACAAACTATTAAAAAATAAATAAAAATTGGAGGGCTTCTCTTTACAATCCACAAATTATCTATTTACAATCCAAATTATTATTATTTTTATTAATAACGATTTTAACCCGAATTAAAATTACTAAACAAGACAAAAAAAAAAAAATTAAAGACACTCCAAACTCATTAAATTATTAAACTATAAAAAAAAATTGGAGGGATTTATTTTGGTTTTTTACTAACCGTAATAAATATAATTCTCTAGTCAGGACATCATGACTTTATAATTTCAGGACGTCCAACCACAGCAACACATTCACATTGGGCTCACAGCCTCACATTAACAAATACCCACACCCAATGTGAATGTCTGGATGTGGTTGGACATCCTGACTTTATAATTTCAGGACGTCCTTACTAGAGAATCCATATATATATGTATGTATATATATATATTAAAAAGTTAATACAAATACCTTGTTTTTTTTTTATAATTAAAAAAAATAGATATATGAAAATTTAATTTGTTGCAACTAGATTCAATTAAAACTCATAATTTCTAAGACTAATGAAAGAATTAAAGTTCTTTAGGCAATTACATACCTACAAAAGTAATAATAAACATTTTCATTTTTCATTATTTTATTTTTTTTTTGAAAAACAGAGTACTTGTATTTTAAGTTTTTTTTATTTTTTTATTTTTTAATATATACATATATACTGTTCCTAAAAATCAAGCTTATTCATATTTTTTTTTTCTTAACTGTTAGTCTTACTTGAGAAAGAATGGATATAGAAAATTAGAGATATGTATTGGAGGAGAGAGAGTTTAATATGGTAATTAAATATTTAGGTGAGAGTGTTTAATATGTGATAATTAATCTAATGATTTAGGAAAGATAATTTATTTTTTTAATAATTTAATTCAAAAAAGATTACTCCTCAGATAAATTCAAAGGCTACGATAGTTCGTCCTAACTTTTATTAAAATAAAATGGAGTGTTTTTAGAATAGGAATATCAAAAGATAAAAAATATAATCTTGGAATAAAAGTAAGTTTCTTTATAATTTTTTTAAATTTAAATTTTGAGAATGGAGTGTCTTGGATTGTAAAAAGAAGCTTTTTTACTATTATTATTATTATTTAATTTTTGATGGGTGTAGTTACGAAAAAGGTATACATATGGTTTTTAAGGGATGTCATTATCGTCACTCAATAATTTATTAAATAAAGAATGGCTATAATGGCACCCCTCAAAAACTGTATCTACACCCCTTTCGTAATCACACCCATCAAAATTTAAAAAAAAAATCACTAATTTGTAAATAAACCCCACTTAATACCAAAAATACCCTTTCTTTAATTATATTTATTGTATTTTTGTAAGTACACACCACCTATGACTATTATTATGTTATTTAATCAACTTAATTATTATTTCAAAAAAAATTGTTACCTTTAATTCTCTTGCTATTCTTTCTCAGTTTCTCTTCCCTACTTTTTTTTTTCTCTTCTTGGTTTTTTCAAAAATAAAACTCCATTTTTCGTTAAAAATCTTAAAATAGATTTTTTTTAATATTATTTTATTGAATAACCACTTTCTGTTTGAGAGAGTTATAGGAATGCAAGATTTGTGTCATATCCTAATTGATGTGGAAGTAGATATATGTTAAATGATAATTCAAAAAAAAAAAGGATAGGTGTTCATGAAATTGAAGAATATATAATTTATTTATTTTTAACAAGAAAGAACATATAATATTAATAAAAAAATTTATTTGAGAGAAATATATATATATATATATATATATAATATAGTTAATTTAAAAGTTTGTTTATATACATAATGATTTTGTTCTTCTAATAAAAATTAATTTATAACTTTACTTTTTCACATCCAAATTTGTCTCATGATTTTAATTCATTTTCCATACTTAGCAATCAATTTGTATTTCCTTAAAAGAGATTGAAAATATATTTAAAAGATAACCTAGGGTTTATTAAAATGGAAAGAGTTTTTATGATATATGTTAATAATATCAAACCATTAATAGGAAAAAAAATACAAAAGATTAAAACAGGAAATTAATTAATAATTATTGGTGGGTGTACTAACAAACAATTAGTCCTCTTAGTAATTTTACTCAAGGGTATTATTAGATTTTTAAAAACATACTAATTTGGGGTGTACATATGATTTTTAAGGGGTGTAAATATCGTCACTCTTAAATAAATCGATCTAATTCTTACATCTTTAGTTGGGCTAGTTTGCTTAAAGCTGAAAACCAAGCCCAGATCAGCCCAGCCCAGCCCAATATAAGGAATTTTGCTTGGATGCAACCACTCCACCCAATTAGGTTCTTTCATCTCCATTTTTTTTTTTTTTTTACTTAAATCAGCTGTCAAATTTTGGTGTTCCAACTTGTATCTAACCAATCAAATTGGGACATGTGTGCACATTTAATTATTATTTTTCAACTGCTTCTATAAATGTGCACATATGTCCCAATTTGGTTGGTTGGACACAAATTGGGACACCAAAATTTGACAGCTGATTTGATTCTTTTTTATTTTTATTTTTATTTTTATTTATTTATTTATTTATTTTTATTTTTTTTTATAATATTCAAATCACTTGTCAAAAAATAATGTCTCAATTTGTGTCTAACAAATCAAATTGGGTCATGTATACATAATCATTTACATTTAATTATTTAAAAAAAAAAAAAAAAACATGTACACATGGCTTAATTTGGTTGGTTAGACACAAATTGAGACACCATTTTTTGACAGGTGATTTGGCTCCTTTTTTACATGCCATTTATATTGCAAGTTACATGCTTTTGAAGTTAGAGCATCTACAATGCAAACGTGACTTGTGAAAAAAAAAAAAAAAAAAAATACCACGTAGGATAAATAGACGTTATGTTAATAATTGTGTCTCCAATGCAGCCGTGCTTATTCAACCTCAAGTTGACGTTGCAAAAAAATATATTAAACATTGTCAACATGACCGTCCACTTTCAGATGGTCTATTGCACAACTATTTTTTAGGTTGACTTAGCAAATATTTAAAACTGACATTAATTTTTCATATATTTTTGGTAAGGAAATAAAATAAAATAAAAAACTGGAAAAAAAGATGAACACGACATTAAAAAAATTGTGTTTTCGACGGGGAAGCATTGAAGACCAAATTTTGAGTTGATTGTCTATCAAATCTATTTTTTATGCCACATGGGAAGCAAGTCTCTTGATACCGTTGTCATGTCAACAATGATTGATATGTAAGTCACTTTTGCATTGGAGATGCTCTTACATACCGTTTTATTTGAAGTTACCTGCAATACGTATTTGGGTTAAAGCTTCAATCATAATCAAGTTACATTTAAGCATCGAAGATCTTTAAATTATAAAAGTATAACACTTTGAACTTATACAGAAAATTCCGAGACCACTTAGTAAATACGCATTATGTATCAAATTAAAGAGACTTAAATGTGAAAGTATAAGTATCAAACTTACATGCCAATACTATCTTAATAATGAATCTGAATTCAAATTAATTCCTACACAAATTAATTTATATTTTAATATCAATAGTCATGAAATCGAATCCCAGGTAATCCAAGAAAACAATTTATGTAACAGTGGCTCACTTAAATATCGAAAAGGGGCGACGGCGCTGATTTTAGTTTCAAGGTAATGCGTCGTTAATGGGAGAAAAACGGACAGAGTAGATGGGCTATGAAAGCGCGGCGTTGACGGTGGCTGCAAGCAATGGCATCCACGGACGTGGGCGGCAGCGGCGATGACACAAATGTTATCTTTCCCTCGTGTAACATTTCCACGTGTAATATGTCCAAACCTTTTTTGTTCTCAATTTATCATGGAACATGTAGAAGCTCTATCATAGGTTTTTTTGTTTTTCAAGTCGGGTTGGACAAAAAATCCGATCCGACCCAACAAGTTATATGATCCTATATTATTATGCTGGGTTCGATCAGATTTTTTCTCACCGGCAACCCTATATAAGAAATAATATATATTTTTGATTAAATGGTATTGTTACCTCCTGAATTGTTCATAAATTACTAATATGCCCCCTAAATTCTTAAAATAGTCATTAAACCCTCTAAACTCTATAAAATTGACAACAAGTGACGGAAGGGAGACAAACGTTTAGAGCAAATTGCACTTACATACCCTAATTATATGCATAATTGCATTAAAAGTAGAATAATATAATAATAACACCATATACCCTTTGACCAGTTGATTAATGTCTACAAAAAATTAAAAATAAATAATAATAATAATAATAAATATTTGAAAGTTATAGTTATTTAGTCATAACTATTCCAATTCCATCACATTAGTCAGTATGCGTGTTTTGAGGTTGTAATTTATAACGTAATACATATGGTGGAGGTTCATGACATATATAAATAACCAATTTCTTCAAATATGAAAATTTCTAGATTCGAAGAGATCTGGAAAATTTAAAAACAAAATATATATATATTTCTAAATTTTCAAATTGGATCTCCAACATCCATTATAGTTATAATTATTTATTATTATTATTATTATTATTATTATTATTATTATTATTATTATTATTATTATTATTTTGGACGTAGTCAACTGGTCAAAGGGTGTGTGGTGTTATTATTATATTTTTCCAGTTTTAATGCAATTATGCATATAATCAGGGTATAGTCTGTCTCCCTTCCGTCACTTGTTATCAATTTCAGAGAGTTCAGGGGGTTTAGTGACCATTTTAAGAATTCAGGGGGCACATTAGCAATTCGTGAACAATTCAGTGGGCAATAGGGTTGAACATTTGGGGAATGAGAATGGATATATGTCCCCCCATACCCCCACCCCCATTTGGGGAAAATGGAGATAGGGAATTTGGGGGGGAGGTACCTCCATCCCCAACCCCAGTTCCCCATTTTCTCCCGTTTTTCCCCGTTTGACTAAAAATTACAAATTATAAAAAATAAAAAATAAAAAATAAAAAATAAAAAAAACATTCCATTACAAATACAAAATAAAATCCATTAGTGCATTACAAATATGAAAGAAAATCAATTACATAATAAAGTATTTCAATAATCCATTAGTGTAAATGAGGTTTATATAGTTAGGTTTTCAAATAATAAAAAAATTAATATATATATATATTAATATTATTATTATTATTATTATTATATTTATAATGTTTTGGGGGAAATGGGGAAATGGAGATGGGGGAGGGTCTCCCCATCCCCATCCCCATCCCCATTTCAATTTGGGGATGAAAATCATCCCCATCCCCACCCATTTCCTCATTTCCCCCCCCCCCCAAAAAAAAAAATTCCCCAAATAGGGATGGGAACTCAGGGAAATGGGAATCCGGGGGAAAATGTGCAATCCTAGTGGGCAACAGTATCATTTAGTCTATATTTTTTTAAGCTCTTCACACTCAGACCCTAACAAAATTATCACCTGGAAACCTTATAAATAAGAAAATCCAAGGAAGGTAGGAAGCGAGTTATTCTTATTTATAAGGTTTTTCGAATTCAAATCGATTCCACGTTTTGATGCCCATCTCAAGTGATAATTTTGTTAGGGTTTGAGAGCGAAGAGTGAAAAAAAAAAGTTTTTTATATATCAGGTTGGGTTTCAGATTTTAAAAAAGGGTTATTATGATTTTAGTCCCTCTATTTTGCGTTAATCTAGGTTTGGTCCACTAGTTTTTGGAATTACTAACTTTAGTCCAGTAGTTCTCTGACAATGCCAATTCGAGTTCCTATCGTCTAATTCCGTTAGGTCAACAAGGGCATTATGAGAAATTCGATGAAATCTTCTAGAAACTTGTCTGGAACAAGGGTAAAGACCCTTATGCCCTCCAATCAGATTTAATTAAAAAACAATACTTTAAAAATAGAAATTAAAAAATTAAAAAATTATATATATATATATATATATATATATTAAATGCATTTAAATTAATGAAACAAAACAAAAATATTAAATGCATCATCATCTAACATCTCTATCTACAACATCATCATCTTCACCACTCCCACTCCCACTCATCATCATCATCTTCCACCATAATCTCCTACAAACCTAATCCACCACAACTCAAACACCCAAATCCTAGCCACCACCACCACCCCTTAACCGTCGGCGCCACTGAACACCAAAACCTAGCCGCCTGCGCCGATGGGTTTTTCACTCCAAACCCGTGCGATTTACGGCGAGGAGGAAGATCGACGGTCGTTGATCATGATCTGGTCCAAATCGAGCTACCCAAACCCATCTCCGTCGCCGTTCGTTTGATCTGTGAAACTCGATCGTCGATGGCCTACGCACTCCAGCATCAACGAGGGAGGGTCGACCCCCATTCACAGCGCTGTTGCGGACTGAAAGGAGAGGCATCGAGTCGAAGCAGAAGATAAGAAGTTGAAGATCCCTGAACTGGGTTTGAGTAGAAGTAGAAGAGAAGGAGCCGTCGAGTCACAATTTTTTTTTTTTTTTTTTTTTTTTGGTAAACGAGAAAATGAAAGAAAGTAGGAAAGAAAATGAAAAAAAAAAAAAAAAAAAAAAAAAAGATCTTATGCGATGTAATGGGTTACTGGTGAGTGTAATGGTTTGTTTGTGAATTTGGTGTAACTGGTGCAATTGTTGTAAAATATGGGTTGAGTTGTAACTGGTGTAATGAGTTTTTTTTTTTTTTTTTTTTTTGGTAACTTTAATTGAATTTGGGTTGTGTTGAATCTAGTGGTGTTGTTTGATTGAATGTGGGTTGGCGTTTTGATAGAATGAAGATGAAAGATAAGAGTTTGTAAAGTTAGCAGATCTTGGGATAGGTTTGGTTTGATTTTCTGGAATGGGTTTGGTTTGGTTTGATTTTCTGGGTTTTAATAGGTGTTTGAATGATTTTCTTGGTTTAAATGTGGTGGTGTGATGTTTTGGTTCTAGGTCTGGGTTTAATTTGGGGAAATTTTTCCAGATTTCTGGGTTTGGATGATGATGGTGATGCTTATTTATTTTATTATTTTTTTCTTTTTTTCTTTTATCCTTTTTGTTTTCGTTCTTTTTTTCTTTTCTTTTTTTTTGTTGCAGATGGAGATGTTAGATGATGATGTTGAAGATTTTTGAATTTTTTTGGTTGATATATGATTTTAAAATTTTTAATTTATTGTTGAAGATTTAATTAAAATAAATAATAATAATAATGTTGAAGATGAAGTTTTGTTTTTTATTTTTAAATTGTTTTACTAAAAAAAAAGGATATGGTGGATCTTCACCATCCATCTCATGAGATGGACGGTTTGGATCTCCACCAAATTCAATAATAATAATAATAATAATAATTTTTTAATTTTAAATTTAATTTGAAGATTATTATTATTATTATTTAATTAGTTTTTAATATATTTTAATTTTAAATTAAATTAAATTTGTTTTTTCATTTTTTATTTAATTAAATACAAAATTATCATACTGCCTTTCATCAGAAACCTTCATTAGGGGTATTTTGGTCATTGTACACTCTGACAACGCCGGTCCATTTGTTTTCACGGAATTCCTAACAGAAGGACTAAAGTTAGTAATTCTAAAAACTAGTGGACCAAACCCAAATTAACGCAAAATAGAGGGACTAAAATCATAATATCCCCAAAAAAATCCAAGATAGAGTTATATGATATGTTGGGTTGGGTTGGATTTTTTGTCCGATCCAAAATAAATAAATAAATAAATAACTACAATTGAACCACTGCATGTTCCCTGATAAAAACGTATAGAATTATTACACGATAGATTGGAAATGTTACATAATTTGCATATAATGTTTGCACCAACTTCGCATATATATATATATATATATATATATATATATAGGTACAGAAATTCTATTATCAGTTCAAACTGACAAAAGTTATATCAGTTCCTTGTATGTGGGCCACTGGATTTAAATACTTTGACTTGGCTGTATGCACTTGTCAGTCAAAGTATTTAAATCCAGTGGCCCACATACAAGGAACTGATATAACTTTTGTCAGTTCGAACTGATAATAGAAAGACTGTATATAGGTAATATAGCAAAAAAGACAATAGGTTTGAAATATCATGTAATCTCTTTGAATTCAATTTTATTCCTAAGAAATTATATATTCTATGAATCAGTGCCGTTCCTGACTATTCCGAGGCCCTTGGGCGAAATCTAAAAAATGGGTCCCATACCAAATCATCCCCACTTCATCCCAAAATTCTATGATTTTTATGTCTCCAGTTGCCGGTTTTTTTTTTTTTTTTTTTTTTTTTTGGTGGGTGGAGAAAAATGAAGAATATATAGGTAATAAGTGATAGGAAAGTATGAAAATTTAAAAAAATGGGTTTTGTACTAGAATAAAACGAATTAGGTCAGGTTCTAATTTTTTTTTTTTTTTTTTTGGTATTGTTTGAGCTTTTTTTTTTACTTTTTTTTTACAACTTAACCCATAACAAAAATTCACATCATATATTTGGGACCCCTAGGCATGACGGGCCTGGGGCGGGCGCCCCCACCCTAAGTCCGATCCAATCTTATCTAATCTAAGTCTCATCTCAAATTCTCTATCCAATCCAATTCCATAAAATAGTCCAATCTAATCCCGCGCACCAAATAAGGCTTTAGGGTTTCGATCAAAACCTTTTGACCATTAATAATTTAAAAAAAAAAAAAAAAACTTTTTTGCTGGTTAATTACCGAATTGCCACGCAATTGGACACAAGTAGAACTTATATATGGCTTTATATTGATTTAAAAGAAATAAATAAATTTTGTTTACATGAGATCTCATTCTCATGACTGTATTTATTGAGATTAAGATTATATTTATAACTTTCAAAATGTGTTTTTTTAACTATTTATGAACTAGCATGAGTTATTTTGATAGGAAACAAATGGCAAAATTGTGTTGTGGCTTCTATCAAAGCAAACAACCAAAAATCAAGATTGTTGCACAATTTCTCATTTTTTTTTTTTTTGGCAATTTTCTCATAAAATCATACATTAATGAAATAATTTTAAATGGTCCCAATTCTATAATGAGAAAGACATTTTTATCCTTTCTCATGTAATGTTATTTAATTATGTGGTAAGCCAATTTGTAAATCTTTTAAGGGTATAACTATCCAATAACTATATAAAAATTTATAAAGAGTGATGTTAACAATCCACCGAAATCATTCTACACTCAATTTTTTTTTTTTTTTTAATTATATAACAAATTTATCCTAATTAAAATTACTAAAAAGAAAAAAAAAAATTTCTAAATACATTATATAACAATTTTGCTAGACTACAACTTTGCCATTTTTTTTTTTTTTAATCTTTTGGTGTTTCCTAAACTCAGCACATCACTACAAAATTACTAAAAAGAACAAAAAAAATTCTAAATACATTATATAACAATAATCGGCGCCATCCACATCGGACTTCCACCTGGCACGATGACGCTTTTCCGACATGTGTCGTCATCAACAAAAACCTCCCTCGCTGAGCCGAAATTGACAAGTTTGCAGAAACTCTGATTCTGACCCACCAGTACATTCCGCCCTTTTAACGTCGCAGTGTATGACGTTGCTTGAGTGAATGTGACGAATAGCAGACACTATGCATGCAGTACACATGCGATTGAAAAACGCTCTCGTCGTCCACGTAGACACTGGTGCCCATTGCCATGTCAGCAACGGTGCCACTTAGCAAGTACTCCAAGTGGAGGTTCCTATACGACGTCGTTGAAGACTCACAAGACTCCTCCTCGTCATCATCGCTGAGATACTTTACAACATATGGCAACATTTTCAACTAGTGGAGGATTCTGATTTCGTTCTCTAGAGACTCAATTTGTGCAAAAACGCAGGCGTTAGAGCATCTCCAATGGTAATGTGGCTTGCATTTGAGAAAATGGTGATATGTCAACATTGTCAAGCCAATTGCTTCATATGTGGCATGTAACTAAACTTGATAGACATCCAAATAAAAAAGTGGTCTCCAATGCTTCACTTGTAACATATATGTTTTTAATGACGTGTCAATTTATTATTAGTCTCCTTAAATATATTTTAGAATTATTGAATAAAATAAGGTAAAAGACAAGAGTGGTTGCTGACTGAGCCAACAAGACGGCCGTCCAACAGACCGTCTGAAATCAGAGAGTCATGTTGACAGCCTCTAAAAAAAAAGTTGCCACCTCATCTTGAAGTTGTACTAGAGATGTTGCATTGGAGATGGATTTTTTAACAAAATGGATGTCCATCCTACGTGGCAACTAAATTTTTCACAACCCACCTTAGCATTGGAGATGCTCTTAGTTAACGATGAAAACGGCACCGTTTACTTTCTCGACAGCAACGTTGACTATGCCAAACGAGTCCTTACCTATACACTTGCCTTTGACCCAAGAAACCATCTCTGCAAGTGAAACGAAAGTTTTTTTTTTTTTTTTTTTTTAAGTTGAAAAAATAAAGAAAATATGTTTGAGATCATTAACCTAAACAGCCCGTGTGTTGTATTTAACGGAGAACGAAATTGTAAAAGAAAAAAAAAAAAAAAAACAAATAAAGAAAAGGATTTCAACTCTCCCCAAGACTGGCCCAAGTATATATTTATTAGATGAAAGTGAATACCTTTTTTTTTTCCAACACCTTCCATACCGAGAACAAATTTGTGTAGTTGATTTTTCTAAAAAACAAACACACAAATATATCAAGACTAAGCATAAAAGAAAATAATCTAACAAAAAAAAAAGGTGAAACATTTTTCAAAAACCTTTTTCTTTTCTTCTTTGTGCCAATAGAGAATATAGAGATAGGAGTAAATTTGAGGGTTTGTTTTGTCTTCCAGATAAGAGAAATGTGAAAGAAAACAATGAAAGAGAAAAGAGATGTATGAGATTAGAAGAACGGGGTAAATATATATATATATATATATATATATATATATATATATATATGGGCGGATGTACAGAGGGGTTCATAGGGGCCATGGCACCCCCCCCCCCCCCCCCCCCCCCCCCCCCCCCCCCCCCAAAAAAAAAAAAAAAAAAACAAACAAACAAAAAAACCCTCTAAAACTGTATGTACACTCCAATTTTATATATTTTTAAAATTTCAATATTACCCTTAAATTAAATTATTAATATTTTAATTAAGTAAATAATAATTTTTATAACTATTTTACTATTTTGAATAGCTGACTAACTAAACCAAATTTAAAAAAGGAAGCAATAAAATAAAATTAGTAATGAAAAAAAAAATCCAAATCAATAAATGGGTGAACTTCCAAGCCTAAAATGAAGATGGAACTATGGAAGGATGTTGCCTCTTCCATTTAAATTAGGTGAAATTCATTTTAGTCCCTCTAGTTTGACCTAATAGCCAAAATGGTCCCCCGGTTTTGAGAATTATCTTGACAGGTCCCTCTAGTTTCCAAAAACCTGTATTTTGATCCCTGCCGTCCAATTTCATTAGGGTTCTATTAGATCATTATGGGTATAATGGTAAAAGCAGGGTTAATTGTTTTTTAATTAATAATTTCAATTAAAAAACGATTAAAAACGTGATTTAATAAATAAATAACTAATATTTAAAAAAATCAAATAAAAAAATCTCTTTCATTCTTTCATACCCCTTCTCTCTCTATTCGAAACCATCTTCAATTCACCACCACCCACTCATCTCTTCATTACTTACACCATCGGATCCTCATCTCTCTCTCTCTCTATCGATCACCACCACCACCACCACCTGAAACCATCGCCACCACACCAAACCCGGATCTCATCTCTCTAGCCACCACCATCAGAAACCACCGCCACCGCCACCGCCACCAAACCCATATCTCATTTCTCTCGATCAATCGATCTTATCTCTCTCTCTCTCGATCGACCACCACCACCAACACCAGAAACCACTGCCACCACCGCCAAACCCGAATCTCATCTCTCTCGCCACCTCCGCCACCACCAAACCCGATCTCATTTCTCTCTCTCTCTCTCTCTCTCTCTCTCGATCGATCGATCGATCTTTCTGTCGATAAAATCTGTTCACGGGTTCAATTGGTTTTTGTTTTTGTTTTTTTTTTCGGTGGCCAATTCAATGGGTTTCTTGGTTTGGAGATGAAGTTAGGTTGAGGTGGGTTGGTGGCTAGGGTCAGTAGGGTCATTTGATGAACTGGGTTTAGGTATTGGGAGGTTTGATGAACTAGGTATGGTTTGGTATGGATTTGGGTGGATTTGTGTGGATTTGTGGTGGTTCTAACCAGATTTGGGTTTGGGTATTGAGAGGTTTGATGAACTGGGTGTGGTTTGGTGTGGATTTGGTGGTGGTTTAGGTGGATTTGTGGTGGTTCAAACAGATCTAGGTTTGGGTATTTGAAGGTTTGATGAACTGGGTTAGGATTCTGGGTTTGGGTGTTGGGAGGTTTGATGAATGTTAGGATTATGCTCAATAGCAAGAGTGTAATGTTGTAATTAACAATCTTTTTCATATTAATAAAGTGATTTCTGGTTTAACAAATCTTATAGCATTTATAGTTTAATATTATAATTGTCAAAGTAAATAATCATAAGGTCTAAAGACTATGAGAAAAGAAGAATTGTTCGTACATCTGGATATGTATGAGGTAGACACAATTCTTTAGTTAGTCTTGAATAATGTTCATAACTTAAGTTAAAGGTTGGGCACCTTTATCTTGTTAAAGTTGTAGAATTCTTTTGCTAGCATTTGAGTGGGATCAAATGAGATATGATGAGTCTAAAATCATCGGAGTGTCTTCGAGTAAAAGAATCTAGTGCACTAGGTGCATTGAACTGGATCACAATGAAAAGCTTTATCTAGAACCGTCAATAGATAATAGTCTTTTCATTATCAGGACAATCAGAGAGTCTATCTTAATCCTGAGATAAATGATGGACTTATAGTTGCAAGTGATATCATTTGAGTTATCAATGAGTACGATTATATAGCATAGTCTATCCTCGATAGTTTGGTGATATTCATTTGTTAATCGATAGAGGACTTCATTTATAGATATGGACATCGTGGCTCTATTTATTAAATGAGAGTATAATATCATCATATGGATGTTTTGAGGTAATTGGATATTAAATCTCAATGTTGAGTTTTCGATAGTGACTATTGAAAACATGGCTTCTGGACAAGTCAAAATATCCAAGTTCAAAACGTGGTCATATGAGTAAATATGGTAACTTGGAGAGTTATAGGCGGTCTATGAACTCTTGGCGATTACTGATATTAATTACAAGGATACACTATCTCCAATATGATTGTCTAGGGTTATGAAAGAGGAACATCTTCCTTTTCTATCTTTATTTAAGAGTTCAATTTTAGCTCTTTAGTGGAATGAGTTAAAATTAATGGATCGGACCTAAGTGAATCATTTGTTGATTGTGATTAGGTTGTGTCTATTGAAACTTAAATTTAGATAGCCCGCCAAGATCCCCAATCCACACGGACTTGCATGGATCACTTGATATATTCTACCGGACCAATTTATGGGTCCATCTAGAATTGCATTTAATATATTAAGAATATAATTTGCACATTAATTATTTAATGGGCTGCTCAATTATATTTATATATTAATGAAAGGCATGTGGGCTTGTTTCTTTTAGTAAGAATGGGTCTGGTTCACATGTGGGCTTTTTATTTAAAGTCCAATGGATTAAATGAAATAAGAAAATAATATATGGCCCATTTTATACATGTGGGGCGGCAAGGTTAAAATATTAGTCTAACATATTATTTTGTTTCATTGTTTAATTAAATAAGAATTAATTAATTTATTAATTAATTGTTTAATTAAGAAACAAATCTTTTTCTGATCAGGAAATATATTTCCTAGAGTTATACTAAAAGTAAAAGACTTGTTTGATAAGAAAAATAAATAATTAAGTTTATTTATTTAATCAAATAAGAAGTCTTTTTATTTAGTCAATAAAACAATAAAAATACTTATGAGTTGGATTAGGGTTAGAAGTCTAAAAGTTGATGTGTATTAGGGTGCAACACAAATCCTTTTTTTTTGGAGTGGATTTGTGGCAACCCTAATTGAATCAAGGTAGATTTTCGGCAACCCTAAATAAAAGAGGAAGTTAAATTCGGCCACCCTATATAATACTACATATAGAATTCGGCCACCTCCTCTAAGGCTTGGTTGATTCAATTTTCTTCTTCTTCTAAACTCATAGACAAGTATTTGATTATTCTACTAAGACATAAAGAGAGAAGAGATTATTCTTTTGATGGTACACTAATTGCTTGTTCATCAATAAGCTGGTGTGTACAACATCGAATTAGGTTCACGCGAGTTTCGATCATTAGATTAAGAACTTAAAAGTGACCGGAATAATTTTTGTATTCTTTTGATTGTTTTAAGACTGACAAAGAAAAAGAAAAGTTTTTTTGTCCATTCTCAGGTTTGCAATTCAAAGAAAAGGGAGACCACGCTCCTAGGTGATTCACGTTCGTGCTAGGATTGAAGATCTTGCGGATTACCATCGACGTAAGTCAATCAGATCACGCAACAAAAGGTATTATACTTTTGTTACTTTATATATGGTTAATTAATTTAAAGGGTTAAGGTTCATAAAAAGGAAAAATTTTAAAACATACTAAATCTATTTTTAGTCTCGCTTCCGCTGCGTGTACTACAGTATTTTTCCCTACAATGAATTGAGTTGGGTTTATGAGCTTGGGTGTTTGGAGGTTTGATGAATCTGGTATCTGGGTTTGGGTGTGGATTTGGTAGTGGTTTGAGTGGATTTGTGGTGGTTCGAACCAGATATGGGTTTGGGTATTGGGAGGTTTGATGAACTGGGTGTGGATTTAGTGGTGGTTTGGGTGGATTTGTTGAACCCCAAATCGGGTTTGAAGATGATGATGATGATGTTGAACCAGATATTCAAATGTGGGTTTTGTTTTTTTTTATGAGGTTTAAAGCTATTTTTTTTTAATTAAAAAATATAAAACAAAAATCAGGGACAACTATTTTTTTTAATTAAAAAATATAAAACAAAAATCAGGGGCAGTAGGTGATTGCTTTAATTCTACACATAGTGTAGCCCCAATCACATGTCATTTTGTGTTCGTTTCTCGAGTAAAAACCGGGGTTCTAACACTTTAATTTAGTTGTGCAGGGTCAAAGTGTTCATTTAGACTTTTGCTGGGAAAGGAGCTAAAAAGAAGGTCGAAATGGAATTTCTGCCACCAAAGCGACCCCAAGGCGACCTCAGGCAGCTCGCCCCGAGGTCGTTATGTTCCCGGGCCAAGATCTGCTCAGCATCAAGCCAGGCAAGCTCAAGCAACTCGCCCCGAGCTCGCTAAGCTCTCAGGTTTTTCTGCATCAAAGTCAAGCGAGCCCAAGGCGGGCTCAAGAAGCTCGCCCTGAGCTCGTTATCCTCTCGGGTCCAGAATTGAGAACCGTCTTGGTGACCCCAGGGCGAGCTCACCAAGCTCGCCCCAAGATCGCCCTACGCCCAGAAATCTCTTTTCTTCATGGAAATTACACTCTTGCCCTTGCCCTAATCAGCTCCCCTATTTATTCTAAAGCCTTTCCTCTGAAAAACCGACTAACTCTCTCACCAAAAAGAACCCAAGACACCATTTTTACTCTCACCTTCCATCTTCCACAACCCATCTAGCATCCAAATCTCCCTAGCACCCAAACACAACTTCATTCCCACTTTTCCACATCCATCACCACTCCACCTTTTTGAGCAAGAGAAAGTTGAAGGAAGAAAGAAAGAAGAAAAGAAGCTCTCCATTAGTTTTCTATAAATCCTTTCTCTTTTACTCTTTTTCATAGCCATGTTTTTGTTTGATTTAATCTATTGTATGGCTATTTTGTGTAATATGATGAGCTAAACATCTAGTGCTAGGATTTGATGAAACCCCACCCATAAATTGTATTATGTATTGACTCTCATTTATCTATTATATGCAAGTGCAATTTGTATGTGTTGACGGTGAAATTTGGATTGCCACGCACTCAACAATTATATCAATTTAATATAAAACAAGAAAATTAAGAACGCATGCAAAAGACAGATTTTACGTGGAAAACCCTTGAATTGGAAAAAACCACGGCGCCCCTGAGGGCAGAAAAATAATACTAGGTTTTCGTTGCCTTATTACACGCTTAGATCTCTCTTACAGTTGCTCTCTTTTCTCTCGATTTTCTCACCACCTTCTCGTGGGATAGGTGGTTCTATTTATACATGATATTTAGGGTTTTTCCCTTGATTTTAGTCCTGCTCATAGTAGGATTTCCTTTCAGATTCGTACTGGGAATCCCACGTTGTTGCGGATACAGATAGGTCTTCTCCTTTTCCCCCCTTGATTCATTGTTGTTATGGGTTTTCTAAAGTGTATGGTTTATTTCTGTGTTTCTGCCGAGTCGGTTTAGGCCCAGTATGCTGGTGCAGCGAATACATTTATTTCTGGGTTTCGTTTCTTCGGCGACCATATATCTAGATTTGGCGAGTACATATCCAGTCGCGGCGAGCGTGTTTCTGACCTTTTTGGTTTTGAGGTACTTTGACATTGATTTGTCACATTTCCTTTCTTGACCCGGTCAATGAGTGACGTGGCAATCTTTATTGACTCTTTTTGATGACGTGTCGGGTTGGCGAATTTATGCATACAACAATACCCCCATAAATACTCCGAGCTGGACGAATGATTTGTTCTTCTTACTTCGTTTGTCTCTGCGAGTAGTATTTATATTTATACTTACAAGGTTTCGATGCATTTTGTAATACCTCCTTCTTTCCTTTTTGTCACGCGCTGTATTGATTAATTGATTCTTCTGGTGCAAGCTTTCAACTTGGTCCACATAATTGTTGACGCACCTATTTACCTGACGGACGAAGAGACATTTTGACCGCTTGGCTTTCCCCGAGATGCCACATGTCTGTTTTCTGATGGTGACTATTGCGGCTGGTCACTGTGGCTGTCATTCTCATTAATTGCATATCCTTTTACTTGATTTTCTTTTTTGAATTTCGAAACTCCCTCTTTTTAAGGCCCGATCGTTTCCTTTTCTCCATTTCATTCTTTCCATTTTATTTCTCCACTGGTTTTCTCAGAGCAAAAAAAAAACAGTTTGATTCTTCATTTTTATCTACCTTGTTCCTTCGAGTGCTTGCTACAGTCCTTTCCCTGTGTTTTCTATTTATCAGACGGTTTGCCGGAATCGATTATTCCTGCCTCTCTACGAATCTTTCACGAATCTAGGGTTTTCTGGTGAGTTCCCATGGACCCTTCTTTACGCTCTTCTCTTTTTAATCGAATGATGCAAGCCATGGAGCTTGGTGATAAAAGTACTGCGGACAAAATCGAATCTCTGATTCGTAATTTTCGTCCAGATTCTCCGGTCCCAATTTCTGTTTATGTTCCGTCTTTTGGAGATGTTTTTATCCCTAACATCTCTCCTTTATCTTCTAACAACGGTTCTCCAACAATGCCGAAATCTTCTAGACCAACAAGCAGTAGACGACGCGCTTCTAGGGTTCCACGTGAATCTCTGCTGGATGCGCAGACGATTGTTGACTCCGATGTTGAAGACCATCAGAGGGGTAGGCTACGCTTCTCGCCAAACCGTCCGTGTTCTTTTGATACGGAGGTAAATGTGGTCGACGAGGTTGAGCTTCGTAAATACAAGAGTCGTTTTGACCTGCCAGACTCAGTGAATCTCATTTTACCTGGCGACCGGGTGTTAGGATTATGCTCAATAGCAAGAGTGTAATGTTGTAATTAACAATCTTTTTCATATTAATAAAGTGATTTCTGGTTTAACAAATCGTATAGCATTTATAGTTTAATATTATAATTGTCAAAGTAAATAATCATAAGGTCTAAAGACTATGAGAAAAGAAGAATTGTTCGTACATCTGGATATGTATGTGGTAGACACAATTCTTTAGTTAGTCTTGAATAATGTTCACAACTTAAGTTAAAGGTTGGGCACCTTTATCTTGTTAAAGTTGTAGAATTCTTTTGTTAGCATTTGAGTGGGATCAAATGAGATATGATGAGTCTAAATCATCGGAGTGTCTTCGAGCAAAAGGATCTAGTGCACTGGGTGCATTGAACAAGATCACAATGAAAAGCTTTATCTAGAACCGTCAATAGATAATAGTCTTTTCATTATCAGGACAATCGAAGAGTCTATCTTAATCCTGAGATAAATGATGGACTTATGGTTGCAAGTGATATCATTTGAGTTATCAATGAGTACGATTATATCGCATAGTCTATCCTCGATAGTTTGGTGATATTCATTTGTTAATCGATAGAGGACTTCATTTATAGATATGGACATCGTGGCTCCATTTAATTAAATGAGAGTATAATATCATCATATGGATGTTTTGAGGTAATTGGATATTAAATCTCAACGTTGAGTTTTCGATAGTGTCTATTGAAAACATGGCTTCTGGACAAGTCAAAATATCCAAGTTCAAAACGTGGTCATATGAGTAAATATGGTAACTTGGAGAGTTATAGGCGGTCTATGAACTCTTGGCGATTACTGATATTAATCACGAGGATACACTATCTCCTATATGATTGTCTAGGGTATGAATGAGGAGCATCTTCCTTTTCTATCTTTATTTAAGAGTTCAATTTTAGCTCTTTAGTGGAATGAGTTAAAATTAATGGATCGGACCTAAGTGAATCATTTGTTGATTGTGATTAGGTTATGTCTATTGAAGCTTAAATTTAGATGGCCCGCCAAGATCCCAATCCACACGGACTTGCATGGATCACTTGATATATTCTACCGGACCAATTTAAGGGTCTATCTAGAATTGCATTTAATATATTAAGAATATAATTTGCACATTATTTAAGTAATGGGCTGCTCAATTATATTTATATATTAATGAAAGACATATGGGCTTGTTTCTTTTAGTAAGAATGGGTCTGGTTCACATGTGGGCTTTTTATTTAAAGTCCAATGGATTAAATGAAATAAGAAAATAATATTTTGGCCCATTTATTCAAGTGGGGCGGCAAGGTTAAGTTTTAACCTAATATATTATTTTGTTTCATTTGTTTTAATTAAATAAGAATTAATTAATTTATTAATTAATTGTTTAATTAAGAAACAAATCTTTTCTGATTAGGAAATATGATTCCTAGTGTTATACTATTGTTGGTAGTATACTAAAAGTAAAAGACTTATTTGGTAAGAAAATAAATAATTAATTTTATTTATTTAATCAAATAAGAAGTCTTTTATATTTAGTCAAATAAAGGAATAAAAGATTTATGAATTCAATTAGGGTTTAAAGTCTTAAACTAAATAGGAAATAGGGTGCAATACAAACTCTTTTGGGCTTGAGAATTGCGGCAACCCTAGTCCCTTTTAGGTTGTGATTTTCGGCCACCCTAAGTGAAAGAAGAGAAGAAAATTTGGCCACCTATATAAGTGCTCTTATAGATTTCGGCCACAAGAAGTTGTTCAAGAGACAATTTTTCTTCTTCTTCTCAATTCATAGAAAGCTTTTATTCTACTAAAACAAATAGGAGTGTTAGATTATTCTTTGATAGTATACTATTTGCTTAATCATCAATAAGCTTGTGTATACGATATCGATCTAGGTTCACGCGAGTTTCGATCATTAGATTGAGAACTCAAAAGTGACCGGAATAATCTCAGTCATTCTTTTGATTGTTTTTGTGACTAACAAAGAA
Source organism: Acer yangbiense (assembly GCA_008009225.1). NCBI lineage: Eukaryota > Viridiplantae > Streptophyta > Magnoliopsida > Sapindales > Sapindaceae > Acer > Acer yangbiense. Next base: position 11,392,549 of record CM017763.1, read on the forward strand.
AAGAAAGTTTGTTTTGTCCATTCACAGGTTTGCAATTCAAAGAAAAAGGGAGACCACGCTCCTAGGTGATCCACGTTCGTGCTAGGATTGAAGATCTTGCGGATTACCATCGACGTAAGTCAATCGGATCACGCGACAAAAGGTATTCTACTTTTTGGTTATTGTATATGCATGTTTAATTAATTAAAGGGTTTAAGGTTCATAAAGGAAAAATTTTAAAAGTCACTAAATCTTATTTTTAGTCTCGCTTCCGCTGCGTGTACTACGGTATTTTTCCCTACAATTGGTATCAGAGCCTAGGTTGAACCCTCTTAATTAATTAACGTATATATACGTGGATCTATTTCTTTTTATTGTGATTATGCATGTTTAGAAAGAGATGGCACTCTAGGTATTCGCATATATAATTACATGTGATGTATGGATTTATATATGTTTTATGTGGATTGTTGCTACAACATGACTGAACCTCACCCTATGCATTTAGAAATCCCCAGCAAGCGTACCTTCAATACTTATTATTCGGGTCAGAAGGGCAGCTTTTCTGGTTCTGGCGCTGAGCCTGACTTGGGTCCTGTTGCTGGAAGGGATTATGAGCGTTTTATGCCAGAAAGGGATGAGGAAGTCGCCTGGCCTTCAGACGAGGAGATCGAAGATGAGGAAGATAGCGAGGGTCCTCCTGCAGCTAGTTGATTTTTTGTGTCTTTCATACTGAAGGATTGTTTAATCTTTGTATCTTCAGTTTCTCTTTTTGTATTTTCATTCTTAATTCTTTAATTGTAAATGACTTTATTTATAAGAAGTTATAAACTTTTTCTTTGTTCAGCTGCTTTTACTGAATTTTTGATTTACTCAGTATTTCACCAAGTTTTTAGCATATTTTTGTGTATTCAGCTGCTATTCGCTGATTTTTTGCTTAGTGTTTCACTTTGTAGCATTTTTTTGTTGTATTCAGCTGCTATTCGCTGATTTTTTGCTTAGTGTTTCACTTTGTAGCATTTTTTTGTTGTATTCAGCTGCCATTGCTGGATTTTTGGCGTACTTAGCGTTTCGCTAAGTTTTTCTTAGCATTTCACTAAGTTTTTAACATATTTTGTATTCAGCTGCCATTGCTGGATTTTGGCGTACTTAGCGTTTCACTAAGTTTTTAACATATTTTGTATTCAGCTACCATTGCTGGATTTTGGCGTACTTAGTGTTTGTCAGGACGTATCCGACCATACACCAAGTTTTTAACATGTTTTTATTTATTCAGCTGCCATTGCTGAGTTTTGGCGTACTTGGTGTTTATTCAGGATGTATTTGCCCACACCAAGTTTTTCTCCGGAGATCTTATTCTCCTTGTGGGGGCGATCCCCAATTTCTGTAGCTTGGGCTATGGCGACTAAGTCGCTTTTGGCTTGCTTTAATTTCGTTGAGTTGTCACTTATTCTCACTGCTGCGAGTACGAAACTCGTCTTTACGCAATGGTATGTGACACATGTCGGTGAGTGCCCTTTGTAATTGGCGAGTCAAGTCACGATTTCTCAGTAATAAATTACTCTTTATTTGGATAATTCCTGCAACTTTGTTAACATAATCACAAAGAAAAGAAAAAAAATACTAAAACGAAAACTGTTCTAAGAAAAAATAAAAGGCTCACACCAATTCTAAACTTGACCCCCAAGTTACGGATAATATATCTTCAAGTACTGCGCATTGCATGGACGGGGTAGTTCGCCAAAACCTTCTCGAGTGATGCGATATGCCCCGTGGCCAGCTATGCCTGTAATCTGATAAGGCACCTCCCATTTGTCTGCGAGTGACCCTGCAGCTTTGTCTTTTGTTCCTTGGTTCACCCTTTTCAGCACTAAGTTGCCTAGCGAGAACCTTCTTTCACGCACATGTGAGTTGTAATATCTGGCTACCCTATGTTGATACGCAGTATTCCTTATTTGCGCGCGCTCTCTTCTTTCTTCTAACTCATCTAGGCCGCACTTTAGCATATCAATGTTGATTTCTGGCTGAAAAAGTTGCACCCTCGGCGAAGAGAATGATGTTTCCACGGGAATGACAGCTTCAGCTCCATATGCCATGGAATATGGGGTCTCGCCTATTGAACTCCTTTCTGTGGTTCGATATGCCCAAAGTACCTGTGGTAATTCGTCTGCCCAGCTGCCCTTTTTAACTGCCAATTTAGCCTTCAGTTTATGTTTTATGATTTTGTTTACTGCTTCAGTCTGGGCATTCGTCTATGGGTGTGCTGGAGAGGCGTAGTAGTTGTTGATGCCGTACTTATCACATAGCTCCCTGAATTTCCTCCCGTCGAATTGGGTCCCATTGTCCGTGATGATGGTGTTTGGTATCCCGAATCTGTAAAGGATATTTTTCTTCACAAAGCTTACAGTGTTTGCTTCTGTTATGTGTACCAATGGCTCGGCTTCTACCCATTTTGTAAAATAATCCACAGCTACTATGGCATGTTTTGCTCCTCCAGTTGCTGCTGGCATTGGGCCGATCAAGTCAATTCCCCACATGGCGAACGGCCAAGGCGAAGTAATACTTTGCAAGAGTTCAGGTGGCTGTCGGATGTTATTAGCAATTTTCTAACAAGCCTCACATCTCGCTGCCACCCTTTTGGAGTCGGTGAACAGTGTTGGCCAGTAAAAACCCTGCCTTAATGTTTTGTGGGCTAGACTGGCGCCCCCAGCGTGGTTCCCACAATTTTCACTATGTATGCTTCTCAGGATACCTTCTGCTTCTTCAGGCCCAACACATCTCTGCAGTGCCCTCGAGTATCCCCTTTTGTACAGTTCTCCATTGAGTACTGAGTATCTTGTAGCTCTGTACTTCAGCCGCTTTGCTTCTAACGGGTCACTTGGGAGTACATCATTGATGAGATATTCTTTGATTGGTGTGATCCAGCTGTCCCTTTCGCCAAAGACTGCCCCAACTTCCTTTGTTTTAACTATACTCGGCTGCAATAAGCGGATCATAGAAATATTTTTGGGCCAGATGCTGATTGTGGCAGATGCCAGTTTGGCCAAGGCATCAGCTTTCTCATTTTCTTCTCGGGGGACATGAACAATTCTGTATTCTTTAAATCTTTCTAATAGCTTCTTTGCCAATTCCAGGTAGGTGATCGTGCTCTCATCTCTTGCCTGGTATTCATCTAGTACTTGATTGACAACAACTTGAGAGTCGCTAAAAACTTCCACTTCGTCTGCTCCTAGGACTGTGCTAATTTTTAAACCTGCCATGAGTGTCTCGTACTCGGCTTGATTGTTGGTAGCTTTGAAGTCAAAACGCAAGGCACATTCGACTGAATCTCCTTCTGGGGTTGACACTACTACCCCTGCCCCGCTGCCATGCGTGTTTGATGAGCCGTCAACGCGGAGTTGCCATTTGAATATTTTCTTATTTTGTTCCTCCATCATTCTCGCTACTTCCATGTTTGGTTCGGTGAACTCTGCTACAAAGTCTGCCACTGCCTGGGCTTTAATTGCTGTCCTTGGGAGGTACTCTACATCGAATTCACTTAACTCGATTGCCCACTTTGTTAATCGACCGGATACTTCTGGTTTCTGCAGGATTAACTTCAGTGGGCAGTTGGTGTATACTCTGATTTTATGAGCCTGGAAATATGGCCTCAGTTTCCTCGCTGCTGTTATTAGAGCTAGTGCCAATTTTTCAGCCGGCGAGTATCTGGTTTCGGCTGGCAACAGTGCTTTGCTGGTGTAGTATATTGGTTTCTGGATCCCATCTTCCTGTTTTACTAGCACGGAACTTGTGGCTGCTCCAGAGACGGACAAGTACATGTACAATGTTTCTCCTGTTTCTGGTTTTGATAGCAGCGGCGCTTGCCCTAGGTAATCTTTCAAGGCTTGGAAAGCCTTTTCACACTCCTCATTCCACTCGATTCCCTTTCCCTTTTTTAGAGCTTTGAAAAATGGTAGGCATCGGTCTGTTGATTTGGCTATGAATCTGCTCAGCGATGCTAAGCACCCTGTGAGTTTTTGAACGTCTTTCAGAGTTCTTGGCGAGACCATTTTTGCTAGTGCTTGGATTTTTTCAGGGGTCACCTCTATTCCCCTTTGATGTACTTGATATTCGAGAAATCTCCCAGATGGTACGCCGAATACGCATTTTGCTGGATTCAACTTCATTCCATACTTGACCAGCACGTCGAATGTTTCCCTCAGGTCATTTGTATGTCTATCCGCTGTGGTGCTTTTTGTTAGCATATCGTCAACGTAGACTTCCATATTTCTCCAAATTTGTCTGGCGAACATTCTGTTGACCAAGCGCTGGTAAGTTGCCCCAGCATTTTTTAGGCCGAATGGCATGACCGTGTAACAATACAACCCCTGATCTGTGGTGAACGCTGTCTTCTCTTCGTCTGGCTTGTGCATCTTTATTTGGTTATATCCTGAATATGCATACATGAAGCTCAACGTTTCATGTCCAGCTGTTGCATTGACTAACTGGTCAATCCTTGGTAGCGGGAAGCTATCCTTGGGGCAGGCTTTGTTCAGATCGGTGAAGTCGACGCACATCCTCCATTGATTGTTTTTCTTTTTCACTAAGACCATATTCGCCACCCATTCTGGGTACTTAACTTCTCTGATTGACCTTGCGGCGAGCAATTTTGATACTTCCTCCTTTATCGCTGCACTTCTTTCTGGGTTGAAACTTCTCCTTTTTTGCACAACCGGCTTGCATTTCTCATTCACAGTCAGATTGTGCGAAATTACACTTCTATCAATCCCTGGCATGTCTTCGTGGCACCAAGCGAAAATCCCCATATATTCCTTCAACAAGTTTGTCACATCTTTCTTAACTTGTTTAGCCAGCCTTGCTCCGATCTTTACTGTTTTGTCTGGTTCCGCTTCGTCTAGAATAACTGACTCAGTTGGTTCTTCTTTCTCTCTGCTCGTTTTGTCCCTTGGGTCCAGTTCGAAGTTTCCCGGACTATCTTCCTGCACCTCCCTGTCCACTTCGAATATGTTTAAGGTTTCCATCCCTGCTTTATCTTTGAAGATTGATAGGTTGGCGCGGCGAGCCATCTCCTGTGACCCTCTCAATTCTCCGACACCAAATTCTGTAGGGAATTTTATTTTCAATGCATGGGTTGAAGTAACAGCTCAAGCTTTGTTAAGAAACGGTCGGCCAAGTAAAGCATTATACGGCCAATTGTGGATGTCAACCACGACAAAGTCCAAAAGGATTGTTCGCCGGCATGGTGCTGTACTAAATCTCACCGGCAGTTTCACAGTTCCTAACGACCTAACTTCTGCGCCACCAAATCCCTTTAGTGGTACATGGAATGGTTCGAGATCTTTTCTGTCCAGTCGCAATTCATCATATACTCTGGCACTTAAGATATCGGCTGAACTTCCATTGTCAATCATCACCCGAAGGACATCCCTATGGGCTATTCGAACCCCCACGACGATTGCATCTTTAGGTTTTACATCTATCCCATCTGAGTCTTCTGCTGTAAATGTTATAGGATCATGTCCTTATCTTCCCTTCTTGGGGCTTCTCTGTACAGAATTGATCTCCATGCTTCTGCTTTCATACATTACTTCTCGAACTTCTGACATCCTTTCTCGATTGCTTCTCTCAGTATGAGGTCCGCCGAAAATGGTGTTTATGGTGGCGTTAGGGCTGTTCCCCCTTGGATTTTTCCTCTCCTGCCCGTTTCTTTGGCGACTATGCTGGCGACCACCATATTTATCTCCCTTCAAAGCAAAATCCTTCAGGTGCCCATCTCTGATCAAACTTTCAATGTGGTCACGCAGCTGAAAACACTTTGAGGTTTCATGCCCATGATCTTTGTGGAATTGGCAGTACTTAGTTGTGTCTCTCCTGGCATTCGCTGACTGCTGTCGAGGGTATTTAGCGAGTCCTTTGTCTTCCACCACAGAAAGTATCTCCTCTTGATCGCCGGTCAAAGGGGTGTAATGGTTGTACCTTCCTCGAAACCTACTGGCTCGAGGATTTCCTTTGCTTTCTCCTTTTGAAATACTCTGGGTGGTCCTGGGGAGTCTCCTCGGCGGATTGTCTTGCTTGAGTATCAGGGATTGCGATGTGAACTTCTGATCGTAGCCTTCCGGGAGGATGGATTCCAGGGGTGGTTAACTCATAAGGAGATGAAACTCCCAAACCGATGGGAAGCGAAAGCCCTATCTTGTTGGCTTCGCTGATTAGGTTTACCAACGCAGCTTGGAAGTGCTGCAGAATCCCAGGGTCGGCGGCCCTAGTCCCTGGTGTTGCCGCCGATTGTTCCCCGATCGTTACTGCCCTATCTTCTGTCAGCGCAGCTGGTTCAATAACCTGATCTCCGCTGGAGTTAACGTCTCTATCACTGTCGTTGTTCATGTTCATGTTCATGTTCATGTTCATGTTCATGTTCATGTTCTTTAATTCGCAAGGGTTCCTCGAAGTTTTTTGCAAACCCCTCCTTCTAGCGCCAATTGTTGACGGTGAAATTTGGATTGCCACGCACTCAACAATTATATCAATTTAATATAAAACAAGAAAATTAAGAACGCATGCAAAAGACAGATTTTACGTGGAAAACCCTTGAATGGGAAAAAACCACAGCGCCCCTGAGGGCAGAAAAATAATACTAGGTTTTCGTTGACTTATTACATGCTTAGATCTCTCTTACAGTTGCTCTCTTTTCTCTCGATTTTCTCACCACCTTCTCGTGGGATAGGTGGTTCTATTTATACATGATATTTAGGGTTTTTCCCTTGATTTTAGTCCTGCTCATAGTAGGATTTCCTTTCAGATTCGTACTGGGAATCCCACGTTGCTGCGGATACAGATAGGTCTTCTCCTTTTCCCCCCTTGATTCCTTGTTGTTATGGGTTTTCTAAAGTGTAGGGTTTATTTCCGTGTTTCTGCCGAGTCGGTTTACTCCCAGTATGCTGGTGCAGCGAGTACATTTATTTCTGGGTTTCGTTTCTTCGGCGACCATATATCTAGATTTGGCGAGTACATATCCAGTCGCGGCGAGCGTGTTTCTGACCTTTTTGGTTTCGAGGTACTTTGACATTGATTTGTCACATTTCCTTTATTGACCCGGTCAATGAGTGACGTGGCAATCTTTATTGACTCTTTTTGATGATGTGTCGGGTTGGCGAATTTATGCATACAACAGTATGGGTATTTTATGTATGCTTAAAGCTTTAAAGTGATTGATCTCCATTTTGAATGATTTATTGTGGTGTGTTACGTACCGACCGGAGACGCACACCACGTGTTCGATAAAATGCCCTCTATGCATGTCTAGAAAAGTAGACCTACTTAGGTTAGCGTATAGGATTCGTCTAGTGCACCAATAAACTTAATGAACCCATTCATATATTCCGGGTAATCGAAAGATAGGCTTGGGTATGATTTTGGATATAACTTACTTTGCTTGACCAAGATTGTAGGTTAATATTATGGTGCATGAATCTACAAATTGCATGAGTATGTTTGGGTGAGTAATTGAGTCTAAAACGGACGTTAAATGTTGGGTGGGGTGGATTCAAATTTTAGTATATCTCTCTATATTATCACATTCGTGTTTAATTTCTTGCTAGTTCATTCTTGCATTAGAATTAATCATTTAGTTTAATTTAGTTTAAGTTGATTAGTTGAAAACCCTATTTCGATTGTTTGAATAGCAACTAGGCTAATTGATTTCGGTAATCGATCACTCGGTCCCTATGGGAACGAACTCTACTCACTATTATGCTAACTCTTCGACCTCGTCCTATTGCGAGTGTCCCCCTAAAAGAGGCTAGTCAGTAGGGTCGTTTGACCTTCTGACCCTGTCAGTTTGTACTTTTTAACAGAAGGACTTAACGAGATAATTCTCAAAACCGGGGGACCACTTTGGCTATTAGGTCAAACTAGAGGGACTAAAATGAATTTCACCCTTTTAAATTCGATATATATATATATATATATCATAATAACCTTGGCATAATTGTGTAAAATCCTGGAATTGCTATACCTCCATGTGAAAATGGAGAAGGCAGCGACTGCCTAGAAAAATGGAACCATGGCTGTCACAAAAAGAATTTTTTTTTTAAAAAGAAATAATAAGAAGAAGAAGAAACTCTTAGATCTAATAATAATTTTAGTGACTTTGTTTGTGTAAAAATTGTATAAAATCCCATTTGTTTATGTAAGTTTAGTTGGTTTCACAATGCTATGATTTTAATTATGTATATATTATATAGAGAGAGAGAGATTTTAAATATTTTATAATTTATTTATAATATTTTTAAAAATTAAAAGAAAGGGCATATTTGGTAATGTATGGGGTATGTTTACAAAATTTTATATTTTAAAAATTTTATTGGGGTCTACATACAAAAAGGGTTGCACATACAGTTTTTCGGGGGTGCAAATATCGCTACTCTTTCTAAATGAAGTAGAATCAAAGCAGCAACCAGGCCCAACAGATGAGTTGTGTCATCCTTTGGATAGTTATTTTGTGAATGGGCTTGAACAGTTGATGAATCAATGGGCTCCATCTAGATCCAAAAGGCTTCCAATCTTTGAAGAGATTTCTTCATTTAGAGATTACTTGGCTCGTTAAAATGTAAATGTATTTTTTCATTTATACTTGTAGTATTGTGGGAGTGGGCGTGGGTGTATTAGGCTGGATTGGTGCTTTTCTTTTTCATATTCATATTCATAAATGTATATGGATATAATTTCCTGTAAATAAAATAAGCTCCCTGCATTGCATTTTTTTTTTAAATTTTTTTTTAAAAAAACTTATAAAGCCAAAAAGGGAAAAGAAGAATTCCAAAAAATAGTGCAAAATATACAGAGAACCTATCCCCTACCGCCCTATATATTATTGCTTTAAACATTCCCTATTTCCACTCTTGATCTAGCATTTTCTTTGCTTCGGGCTAGTTTTTGCTTGTTAGATCTATTACCTTTTTCTGAATGTTAAACTCTTTTCATTAGCTTTCTCAATAAGAAAATATATCTAATGAAGTATGTGGCCTCCTATTATATTTGAGTAATGCTACATTGCCCAAATCTGTTGCCCAAATGATGTGGCAACACTCTGGGCCATTCATTTAAAACATGCAAATTTAATACAATTTAAATGAATGGCCCACGGTGTTGCCACATCATTCATTTGGACACCAGATTTTGGCACCAAATTTGGGCAATGTAGCATTATTGATTATATTTTAATTAAAAACATAATTATTACAATAAATAAATATAAAGTATGGCCTCACCGATTATATCTATATTCATGTATTTCTATTTACACGCGTTTACAAATCGGGAGTGAAATAAAATATAATCAAATCCGAGGGGAAAAGGAATCATGAAAGAGAACTTGATTCCTTATACGGGAAGGAGAATCAAGTTCTATTTCCAGCAAGACCTTAATTCATGATTTATGTATGGGATCGGTGAATGAATGTGATGAAATTCATCGAGCTTATATTAAAGCTAGTTCATTCCAATCCAATCTTGACCATTATGATAAATCTGGACCGGATTCTTATCAACGTAACTTCTAGTATTTTTGGTTTCATTTATTTTCTACATGGTTAGAATATTTTCATACAAAACTTGCAACTCTATGTAAACCATGCTTTCTCTTTAGTAGGCCAACTAGACATTGTTGCAGTGACTACTTTCCATATCGATGAATTTAAAAGTTGGAAAATGGTTAGCAATGGCAACAGTTGTACGTTTTTAACTCATGTAGGAAAAGACCATAATTGTATCATTACTTATGAGATTAAACGATATTACATTAGGTTTTTTAATAGCTTAATTTTTAAATATTAGTTAGTATATTTGTCTTGGCCGCTCCAAAGCCAAAATCCTGGTTTATATATATATATATATATATATAGAGAGAGAGAGAGAGAGAGAGAGAGAGAGAGAGAGAGAGAGAGAGAGAGATGATTTCATCTTGGGTTGGGTTGAGTTGGTTTCTAATCCAACGGCCAAGATTGTTTGAAAAAAAAAAGTAGAAATAAAAAGAATGTCAATGTTTGGTTGCTATTTGTATCATTCTTCAATTTGAGTCTTCAAGATGTGTTTTGGACTTTCGTATCCCTTCTTTTGTATTTATAACCACTTAATTACCACCCAAGTCACCCAACTAGGAATGGCAATGGGCCGGGTTTGAGCGGGTTTGGCAAAATCCAAACCCAAACCCAAACCCGTGAAACTTTGTGTCTACCAAATCCGTCCACGAACCCGTGAAAAATAAACGAATTCGGGTTCAGGTTTCACCCACGGGTTTGGGGACACCTAAACCCGCCCACAAACCTGTGAAACAAGTGGGTCCAAGGGTCAAACCCACGAACCCACCATTTTTTTTTTAAAAATTATTTCTATATTATTTAAATATAAGAAATATTATAATTTTAAAGAATAAAAACACTTAATAAATTGAAATGTTTACATTTTATTCTCTATATAATTAAAATGTTTTTATTGGAGTTTAAATTTATAATATTTTAAATAATAAAAGATTATATAATTTTTATTGTTTGCGGGTTCGTGGGTCACCCGTGAGTAGGGACGGTAAAAATCCCGGACCCGCCCCAAACTGGCGTGGCTCCGATCCGTTTGGGGCGGGTTTGGAGCACTTAAAACGGGGCTCGAGTAGGGTTTGGGCAAATTTTTTTGACCGGTTTTTTATCGGGTCGAGTATGGGTCAACTCCTTATGCTTCGACCTGCCCCGTTTGACCCGGTATTTATATAATTATTTTTTAAAATATAAAAATATAAAGGGAAAAACAAATCTCTAATCTATTTGTCTCTTTACCTAATCATATTTTATGTTTGAATTTAAAGTTTATTAAACTTAGATGTTGTGTTCTTTTAAATTTAAGTTTATGTATAAATTTTAAGTGTATGTTAAAATGTTTTTTCGATGGTGTATCTTTGTATTTAAGTGTATATTTAAATTTCCAATAAAAAAGAAAAAAAAAATTTATATATATATTAATTTATTGTTAAAATTTAATTCAATGTCCTAAAATTCAATCATATGGTAAAATAATTTATATATTTAGTGGTTTGAGAAATTTTTTTTTTTTTTTTTTTTTTTTTAAGGATAAAACGAATCGGGTCATTCGGGTCAGGTTTGGGGCACCCCTGACCCAATCGGATTGAGTTTGCAGTGGAAATCGAAAACCCATTCGGGTCACGGGTCGGGTTTGGGGCAACCTGTAAAAAATAGGTTTCGGGTTGGCCGATCCGACCCGTTGCCATCCCTACCCATGGGTTTGTTTTCCAAACCCACATCCGAACCCGAATCTATTGGGTTTTTACTTATACGGGTTCACGGGTTGTAAATTCACCAACCAAAACCTCTTCAAGCGGGTTGGGTTTAGGCGGGTCTCATGGGTTCGAGTTTAATTATCATCTCTACACCCAACCCTTTATATCTCACATTCTCACAACCAAAAAAAAAAAAAAAAAAATTGGAAAATCAAAATTTCCAAAAATAAACAAAAATGTAAATGAAAGTGATTGTTGAACACAAAGTCAAAACTCAAAAGAATCAACCAATTTTTTCTTTGATTGATCTGTTGTTGCAGCAGCTTTTTACAGAGATTGGAGAGAGTGGTTAAAAAAATAAGGGCTAATTGCATAAACATCCCTTGATTTTAGATGTAATTACAGCTAAATGCAACTTTTATCCAAAATTACACAAACATGCCCTACCGTTAGTAACGTTCCGTAAGAACTTAACGGGAGAGGAGTTTAATCTATTAATAAGATAAAATTATCATAAGTTTTTCATATAATAGTTAATTAATTATTATTTTTTAAAAGAGAAGATTGATGGATGAGATCTGATCTCCTCCATCCATCTTTTGATCTCCTCCATCCATTGATAATAAATTTGTTAAAAGTAATTTTTTTTACAAAAAAACAAAGAGACCGTCGGTCTGTCACCACCATTTTTTTCTTCCATTTTCTCTTGTTTTCTCATCAACCAAACAAGACAAAAAACGTAGGGTATCTTTTCTTTCTTTAAAAAAAAAGCACAGGATATTGAACACAAAACAAACACAATACATCCTTTCAAAAAAAAAAAAACAGGATATTGAATACAAAATCGAGGCCATTTTGTAAGATTTGGCACTGCCATTGGCCATTGGCCACCAATGGCTTCGCAATCACAGGAAACTTCAACAACTCCCAAGCCAAGTGATCAAACAACGTTTTATGGTCGTAAATCAAAATCTGTTTTGGAATCCCTAAAGTTTCGATTTGGTTCTCCATATCCAACTCTAAAACCACCTCTAACATAGAAATCCGGTTGTGGAGATGTTCAATAGTGTCAAGAGAGTCTCGTACAACAACATTAGGGTTCTAAAGTTGAAAATTCTAGATCTGCTTCTTCCAATCGTTGCCGTACAATTTGTGGAGCATGCAATCGAACAACCTTTGAGCGTTGGACCTCCTCCAATCGAAGGAGACCAGCATCGATCTCCTTCTCTACAAGATCAGATCTACTCTTCTCCAGTGACGGAGGGGATCGACTACTTGAAAAGGTGGTGGTGGAGGTAGAGGTGGAGGTAGAGGTGGAGGAACTTCCATCGTCGGTGAAGATCACCCTTTCAGATTTTTGTTTTCACAGTCAATGGTGATTCCCAAAAAAAAGATTTGTGTGCTTTTTTTTTTTGAAAAGGTTTTTTATTTTTATAATGCAATTTTGTGCTCTTTTTTAAGGTAAATTTGTGAATTTGTCTTGATCAAATAAATGCTAATATAATAAATGGGGGCATTTTAGACTTTTCGAATGAATAAGATAGTCAATGGTTAAATATAACGGTTGACTACTAACGGTAGGGTATATTCGTGTAATTTCAGACAAAAGTTGCATATAGCTGTAATTATATTTAAAATTAGGGGATGTCTGTGCAATTAGCCCAAAAAATAAAATAAACTAAAACAAATTGCACAAACTTACCTCAAAAGTACAAATTGCCCTTGCTGAAAAATTTTAAAAGAGAGTGAGGATAATGATGGTCTAGTGTTTCAGTGTTTCAAGTCTTTTCAGTGCATCTTTTTGACCAATTTATAGTCCACTGAAAATGTTGGAGTCAAAGAGAAAAAAGTTGTATGACATTCTGTGTACTTATACTTTTTATTTAAGTTTGACTGTACTTATTATTAAATTTTTTTTTTTTTAAAAAAAACCAAAAAATAAAATAAAATAAACATAATTCTGTATTAGATATGCCATGTTTTATTTTTCTTTCTTTTTTACTATAGATCAATTTGTTTTAATATTTTCTTTCATAACCGATTTATATCAATTTTTATTTTCGTTTCTTTTGTAGTATCTTCCATTCAAAGTATACTATTTATTATTATTTCGATGAATTTTCAAATACCACATATTAGTTTCATTTATTCCGGAACAATTTTCGTTTCATTTTGAATTGTTTTGAGAGTTGAGACAAGAAGAAAAAAAAAAAAGAGGCTATAAATAAATAAATAAATATATATATATATATATATATATATATATATATATATATATATATATATATATATATAAATGTTCAAGTAAGTGTTCATTGATATAACTTTATGAGGATATTGAATGTGAAACATTAGTTTTACATGCTTTAATATCCCCATGAAGTTATATCAGTGCGCACCGATAAAATCGGGACTATATATATTCCATTAGGGTTTCGGTCAAAACCCTTTAACAATTAATAACAAAACCTTCCTTTTCCAGTTAATTACCTAATTACCACATTACGTGTGTTGGAAAAATGGTAAATGGTTGAATGAGAAATTGCCAATAATGTTGCCAGTTAATTACCAAATTGCCACGCAATTGGACACATGTTGAAATTGTATATGGCTTTAAATTGATTTTTTTTTTAAAATTGTTTATATGAGATCTCATTCTCGGGTTCAACTACTATACAGGGTTGTATAGTTACCGGATCCATTTATAGTTTTTAGATTTCAATCCAAGTGTGTATATAAATTAAGGATTTAAAAATTAAAACAAAATTAAAACAAAAAAGGTAACTAATTCTTTCTCACACAACTAGCCATTAACAATACAGTTCCTGTATTGTAGCTAAACCCCTCACCCTCATGGCTATATATAATGAAATTATATATATAACGTTCAAAATGTGTTTTTTTTTTTAACTTTTTATGAATTAGCATGAGGTATTTGATGGGAACAAAAGTCGAAATTGTGTTGTGGCTTCTATCAAAGCAAACAACTACAAAAATGAAGATTGTTGCATAGTTCCTTAATTTTTGGCAATTTCCTTATAAAATCATATATTTATTGAACTAATTTCAAATGGTTCCCAATTCTAAAATCATTTTTCATGTAATGTTATTCATATTTTAATGCAATTTGTAAATGATTCTCAAGTCAGCGGCTCGAATCCTACCAATAATAAAAAGCTTAAAAAAAAATACCTGGTCTAGATAGATAGATACTGTAAAAAAAAAAAAAAAAAAAAATTAAAAAAATTAAAAAAAAGTGGCATATCGTTACCAGTAATCTTGGATTGTGTTAAGGACATACATGTCATTGAAATGTCAAACAAAATAATTGGTAATATAATTCATAGAGAGAGTGTTATATTGAAATAATAAATGTTTGATTTTTATTAAATTGTTGGATTCTTTACTTAGAGTAGGATGTGCTCTGATCTCAAAATTCTCTTTCAAGAGTTTAAATAATAGAGTCAATTTTTGCTCACCCCCTTCAAGGAGGGGTAAAATTGTCTAAAAATATAACAAGGTTTGGACAAATTTACCCCCTCCATAGACACATGTAATATTTTGGGGAGAGGGGTAATGCTCACCCCCCTTCAAGGGGGTAAGCAAAAGTAAACTCGGATGACACATGTCCAGGGAGGGGTAAATTTATCTCAAGAGATGAAAGTGTTTGGATAAATTTACCCCTTCCATGGACATGTGTAATCCATTTAAGAGGGGGGTAATGCTCACCCCCTTAAAGGGAGGTGAGTAAAAATGGATTCAGAAACTTGTGTCAAAAAGCAAGAGTAAAAACACTTTTTTGTTTTTTGTTTTTTTTTGTTTTTTAACACCAATCAATTGAGTTTGTTATCAAAATTCAAACTTGATGCCCCTCTAAACAAAATTTCAAATGTTATACAAAAACACACCTTTTCTATTTTCTAGTTACGTTTTACATTTTTCCGGTGTTTCAGAGTCGGTTTGTGGGTACTGGGTAGGTAGAGTTATAATATAGTGTTGACCAATTTATAATTCAAACCGAAAAACTGAAAAGGTTTCATGAATTTTAGAATAAATTTTTGATCCGAAACAGAAAAATATTTAAATTAATTTTGTTTATTGATTAAATTTTTAATGAATTAAATGATACACGTTTAATTAATGATAACATTGCACTATAGATAATGTTAATATATGAGACTTATATAATGGTTAAATTCTATATTATCACAATCTTAAGCGCTTAATTTATTAGTCAATGTATTAAGATCATTTTATATTGCTTTTTAATAATTATATTGATGTTGGAATGTGCAATATGATGAAGAAGACGAAGTTGGGAAAGTCATTTAGCTTTAATTGTTTCAACTTTTAAGTCTCCTTCCGGTCTTTGCATTTGAGATTATGAAAACTCAAGAAGTGATGCATTAATATGAGATTTATTTATAAACATGGTGAAAAGTTACAATTGTATTATTTTTTTATTTAGGAGTATTTTTATAGTATTTTAAGGTTGAACCATTTTAAATACAGTACAATATTTTTCATTATAAGAAAAATCTATAAATATTATGTATATATTAAATTTTACCCTATCCGCATATCATGCAGGCTATAAACCAGTTTAATTAATAAGAATAATCTATCATTTTCAGTATGTACAATACTATGTTTTACAATTTGGTCAAATTTAATTTTTGACTAAGTTTGACTAGCGGCAAGGGTGTGAGTATCAATTATCGATTAAAAAAAATTGGTGTAAGAAATCAAACCTCAAGGTGGTTCAGTGTAATTCGTTCTTAAATGAAAGTAACAAATTTCACCAACTTTTGTACTTTTTATAATTCACAGATTCACCTACCTTTATACTCTATAATTCACTCCAACAAGCAAGCCAATAAATGAAAATACTAAAATTTAAAAATATTAATAAATAAATCAATAACAAGTCATAAAAAATAAAAATAAAAATAAAAATAAATAAAAATTGAATTTGGACTTAGTTATCATCAATAAGTATCGTATAACACTATTTATCACAAATTCTAAACTCGAAATGTAAATTTTGCTAAAAAAAAAAAATCAATAACAAAATAAAAGAACAATCAATATAAACCCAATAAACATAACTAAGTTCAAATTACAGTGATAGCTTAAAAAAACAATCATTATTAATTATAATTTACCACAAGTATTATATATGGTAATTAACAATCACCATTCACTAACTGGATCAAGATCCTCTCCTTGGCTTGTTTTTCCTTGACTTTCCATAATCCAATGACACCTAAGCAAAATACAAAATACATGGTCAAGATTGGTTCACTTTTCTCTCTCTCATGCAATTTGATACTTGAATTACACTTGAAGAATGCCAAGGAAAAACAAGGATCAATGAGAGGATCCCAATTCTCACTAATTACCTCAAAAAATTATAATTACATACAAGAGTGTGAAATTAAAGACAATACTACAAAATTAAAATGGCAAGAAATGGAATATGCAAGTAGAGACATTTAATTGACGAGATGAGCTGAGGTAGGTCCAGTGGTAAACCATTCATTGGAATTGCTGTTAGGGTATACTTGTCCAAGAAATATTTCTCTTGGATAAAAAAAGAAAACTTATTGAGATTTAAAAGTTTTGCAAAGCCCCATAATTTCTGGGCTACTTATGAATTTTGCTCAAATTACAATTAACTGGTAATTTTTGTTTCCATAATTATATTGGACACAAAAATATGAAACAAAAACGATCCATTTTATCTTTCAAAAAAACAAAAGACATTCTAATCTATGATCTTAATTAATTTGGAAGCATTTTTCTAAGATGATGAATATTGGGATTTTATTTTGTTCAAGTGCCGCACCCGATTACAATTCCCCTGGTCCGCTTGAAATGACCTTCAACTTCATACTGTTAGATGGAAAATCCTCCTTCAATTTAATACACGATTATATGGATATAAAACTAGGACGTCACATCTTACACGATCAGGGAGAAATCGACCTTGGACTGAACATACGATTACACGAATAGATGGAAAGCAAACATTACATTAATACACGATTGTATGGCAGATTCCGCTCACCTGCTTTTAACAATACATTGGGGAAATTTTATGAGTCGTAGTCGTTGTCGGTGTCGGTGTCGGTGTAAGCCGAAGCCTCAGAGGTTAGGTCAGTGGATGGCCTTTCTTGGCACGTCTGTCTGTTGTGTCCCTCTTTGTGGCATACATGCAACCGCGAGGACGCTTGCATCATGAGATTGCGGGTTTGAGTCCTTCTCCCTCCCACAAAAAACTCCAAATTTATATAATAGTGTAATATTTCAAAAAAAAAAAAGACATTTAATTCACAAATTCTACTAGTATAATAAATCCAAATTACAAAGTTTGTTTTTAGTCTCATTATTGTTATTATTATTATTATTATTATTATTATTATTATTATTTTTGTGTGTGACAAAGAACTCGACATGGTGAGGATGTGGGGCTGCTCATTTAGACCAGTAAAAGTGAAAAAAAAAAAAAAAAAAAAAAAAAAACGATGTAGAAAAAATGATAATCGATGGTGAACTTGGTTAATAATCTTGTTATTAAAATGTTACGGTTTTGTGTTTTAAATTTAGATCCAATTAGTTATCCCATGATTTATTTCATATTTCGATCAGTAGGAGATCGGGATTAAATTATAAACCCATTAAAAAAACTCAAATCTAAAATATATAAGAAAGTGAATTTAATCAAATTTAAAATATATAAGAAATTGATTTTTTTATTTATAAGAAATGTCTTTCTTTATATGTTATCTTAAACACAGTTGTGTATTTGTAGTACAATTCAGAAGACACAAACAAGAGGAAAAAGATGGAATTCACGTTTACACTCTCTTAAATGTGCAGAAAAGCAATTACATAAAAAAATTTCACTTAAAATTACATATATGAAAGAAAAAAAAAATTAATGAAAAAACTGTTTTGTACTTCCAACCATATATCATGCATGCTTTATAGAGTGTGAAATATGTTTTTTCTCATAGGGTTAAAAGATCCACATTGAATTCAAATTTATGGAAAAAGGATAATTTCGCAAAAAGCTTCTCCAAGAAGCAGTTTCCACCCGCTAAAAAAAACCCTCTAAGCCTCATCAAAACAATTGCAATACCCGTTATCAGATATGTGTTGTGGCCAGTGGCGGAATTGTTATTTTGGCCCGATAATCCTGTCAAAATGGAAAAAAAATTAGAAAAAAAATAATTAATAAGAAAAATAAAATAATGAATTAACAAAAAGAGAACCGTACGAGATTTAAGAAAGAAGATATCAGAGCAGAGGCGAGATGAGAACAAACAAAACTAAGAAAAAAAAAAAAGTAGAGAAAATGTCTGGGTCTAATGTGTAACCGCATCAGAATCATATAAAATTAATATTTAATAAGATAAACCGACCTTCACTACAAAACAAACAAGACTCAGGCTATGTGAAATAATACTTTAATTGAAAAAAAAAAAATACTCAGATAAACAATAAGCTTAATTTTAGTTGTACCTGTGTAATTGCAGTTGTTAACTCTAGGTTTTTATATAGAAAAACCCAGAAATCCATTTTAAACTTTAAAAAACCCAACAAGCACTCCCCTCTCAACAGAGATTTCTTGTACATCATCTCTACCACTGAAATCATGGAGTCAATAAACTCAAGTTTGATAAAATGTATCAACAATAATAAAAACAAAAACAAAACACTGAATATAGCAAAAAAAAAAAAAAAAGAAGATATTTGAAGGAGTTTGTATTCCAGAGATATGTGAAGAGATACGGAGATAAGAGATTTGAAAAGAGAAGATATGTGAGAACAATGAGATGGAGAAGAAAAGGGATGGGTGAATGTGTGATTAAATAGAGTGAGATTGTGTGATTCGGGTGAGGGTAAATTACACAAACTTACCCTGATTGTATACATAATTATACATAACTCACAAACTCACAAACTCACAAACCAACTTATCTCTCTCATAGTCTCATGTAGTACCTGTACAACTCTACTTACCCAACAGTACTTTTTATTTAAGTTTGACTGTCTTTTTATCTATCTCATGTTTTATTTCAATCAACATGAGAATATTCTCTTCCATAACCAACTATATATTTATATCATTTTTTATTTATGTTTGTTTAGTAGTATATTTTATTTCCAATCTTCCATCCAAAGTATACTATTTATTATTTATTTGATGAATTTTCAGATACAACATATTATTTTCCTTTATTCTGGGTCAATTTTCGATTCATTTTAGGTTGTTTTGAGTCAAGAAATTTGGTGGTGAAACCAAATATTTGGGTTTGGTAGAGAAATTTCCATAGATTTGATTTGTGCATTTAATGATGGTATTGAGTCAATTTTGGTTCCATTTTAAGATAGCAAAATGACTCTTTACAAAATTGGATCAAAGAATGATAGAGGCAATTTCATGCATTACAAATTTACGATGTAATATAACAATTGAATCATTTGAAATTCATGTTCTTCATTAAAAAAACCAATCATTAAATACAATAAATAATAACTAGACAAATTATATAACTTCTAAGCTTCAAGGCAAATTCCTCAACTAACCAATTAGGGTCATTGATCACATCTAGAGGTTCAGCAAAAGTTTATCCTATCTGCCTGTTTTCTTCTCAGTACAATTGCAAGATATTGCAATTGTAAATAGAATTAGCAATCCAAGATATTGCACAGAATATTCATTCAAATGATGAACCTGGAACTTAGCTTTAATTTCATCAAATACACCAGAATCATTCGGGTTTTTCTACCTTACTAGAAAAACTTCTAAATTATGACAGCTGCCCAAATATATGTTTTGCATAAAGGAGAAGCATGGAATCTATTTTGGAAAAAAAATGCAGGAGCTTGTGTTGAAAATAATGATCATTTGCAAGCTTTAGCGATAAAAGTTGCCGAGGCTAGGGTTGGCAATTTGAGAACCCAAGCCCGCACTGGACCCAATCCTTCAAAAAGCCCTCGATTTCAAAAGGTTTAAACGTAACCCAAATAAGAATATTATACATACGGGTAGGGTTGGAACCCGGCCCACAACAAACAGGGCTTTACCCAAACCCATCCTTTGACCCGCATTGTTACCCATATTGTAAGTTTGTAATCCGGATTTGGATCTGAATTTTGACCCGAATTTTTAATACATTTTTTACCCATATTTGGATCCAAATTTTAACATCTCCTCCTTCATTATTCCCACTACCCGTTGAAGTATTTATCCAACTTTCTTCCTCAAAACTAGTTATATGTTTGGCTACCTAATACATTTAAATAATTCAATCAAAATCAAAAACCTAACCCAATACATATTTGAAAATATCTATATAGCACAAACCTAACTGCAAAAACTTCACAAATTCACTGATTAAACATCAAAAGATAATTAAATAACGCACTCTTAAGTAACAAAAACAAATATTCCATTTGTAATGCAATAAAATAACACCAAAAAAAAACAAACAAAGTTATTTCACCTAAAACAACAAAAACCCATATCATAACTGCTTTGCTTTTCAATGCTCTATGTTGTTATTGCTGCTGCAAGAAATTAAACATATATGAAAATAATGCTGACTCATAATCATCTATATAAAATGATAATTACACCGATCTTTTACCTAGTAATAAATTAAACCAGCCCAATTACCTAATACCTTAAATGATATTGAAAACCCGGATAGAATTTCGTTTATTATTTTGAAAACTTTGAATTTGGTCAATCATTCATTCAAAGACATGGAAAAACCAATGAATGAATGAACCGACATATAAGATTTGAAATTGGACCCATATCATAATTTTTCTGGAGTTCTTATTCCCCTATTTTTCCACAGCTAGAACTATAACTACTCCTATAAATCTGGAACATAAAAACGTATTTTACTGACCAAAATAAATTTAATTTGTCTACATTTGTAAGAAAAAAAGAGCAAATTCGTTGCATATTCGCATACATGTAGCTGTAAAGACAAAAAATGTGACTGCGACCGAAAACGATACGTGGCGAGAGTCGTGATGCGTCGACGGCGACACGAAAACAAAAGAGTAGAAACGAACGGCGATGAGAGCTAAGTTGTTTTCGTTTTTTTAAGCTGAAGTGAAGACTAAAGAACGACAATGTGTTTTCTTTTCTATTTTTAATAAACGACTGGACGATTCGATAAACCTAATTGATGTGGGTTTTTTACAGGTTTAAAATGAACCCTAGTTTAAAAGCTCAAACGACCCGCAATCAATGTAGACTTATAATAAAGGACTTAACGTGGGCTTTTTAATGATGAGGCATTATACAGGTAAAGGGCCAGACCCTCTGGACCCAATTTTGCCTTCCTGTCTGATGGACCCAATTTTGCCATCCCGAGCCAAGACATGTTCAGTGGCATACTGGCGGTAATCAAAAGGCCACCAAACAGCCAAAAATCTAAAGTGAGAATTCCTAAAAATGATCATAAATATTATATATATATATATATATATAGAAATTCTATTATCAGTTCGAACTGACAAAAGTTATATCAGTTCCTTGCATGTGGGTCACTGGATTTAAATACTTTGACTTGGCTGTATGCACTTGTCAGTCAAAGTATTTAAATCCAGTGGCCCACATACAAGGAACTGATATAACTTTTGTCAGTTCGAACTGATAATAGAAAGACTGTATATATATATTTGTTTAGTTAAAACCGAAAAGTTTTAATCTCAATAAATTCATTATAAAATTGGGTTAAAAAATTAAATAGCACTTTTTGGAGGAGAGCTTGTGCAAATAGCACCACATTAATAAGTCATGTTTTAATAGCACAAAAAATGGAATTTGGACAAAAATACCTCCCAGCTTCTTTTCTTTTTTGTTATGAGTCATTCACTTTCTTTCTTCTTCTTTTTTCAAAAACCTCCATTGATGGAGCTTCAATGGAGGTGCCACCGCCGACCGGCAAAACCATCGAGAAAACGTTCGTCGAGTGCCAATTGTTGTAACCGAAGTGTTCATTTACATTTTCAAGCTGTGTAGAGAGAGAAACGAAGCTAAACCCAAACCGTCATCGAATCTTCATTGTCCGATCTATGACAATCCGTCGCGAATCTGACGAAACTGATGGCGTCAACGAACTCGGCGTCGTTCGATCTTCCAGATCCAACTATCTCAAAGCCAACCGGCGCCATCGTAGGCTCATCACTTTCACCATTGATGGAGGTTGAATAGAATAAGTCTCGAACAAACTGAATCAAGTCTCGAAACGCATTAATAAGTCTCGAAAACTCATGAATAAGTTTCGGGTATTCATAAAATAAGTCTCGAAAATGGAGCAAATAAGTCTTCATAAATTAAATCTTGAATAAGTGTAATAAGTCTCGGATATTCATAAATTAAGTCTCGAATAAGCGTAACAAATCCCGAGTATTCATAAATAAGTCTCGAAATGGAATAATTAAGTCTCGAAAAAGCGTAAAAAATCTCAACTTCGGCTACTGTTCATCTTCTCCGATTTGACAAACCCAAACCCAAACCCACCAATTCAAGATTCAAACAACCCCATTCAGATTCAACAAACTCACAATTCACATCAAAATCAACAACAAAATCACAATAAAAACTCAAAATCAATGAAAACGAAATTAATATTACGAAATCAACAAAAAAAAAATTGAGTTCGTTCATCGAATCGTCAAAGGAGAGGAAGAACAAAATTGAAAATTGAAGAATGAACTGTGAAATGGAAGAAAGGAGAGGGAGAAAGGAAAGGAGAGGAAGAATGAGTTGTTCGGTCAAAGTGAGGAAAGTGAGGGAAATTGAAAATTGAAAATGAAAATTAAAAGTAGACAAAAGTAAAAGTGGGGGCATTTTGGTCTCAATACCCTTTTTGGTGCTAATAAAAGAAGACTTAGTAATGTGGTGATAGTTGCACAAGTCCAAGTTAAAAATGTGCTATCTTGCCCCATTTCCTCTTATAAAATTTAGGGTAAAAATAAGGTTCCTCTAGTTTGCCATTATAAAGTTTGCCATAACCAATAAAATTACTGAAACAATGAATCAACCACCAAACAATGAAACAATATCATAAAATAACAATGCGTAGAGTCATGAATATGAACCTATTACTCAAATATATCCAAGGTAGTTTTAATTCAAGTCAATTTCATACATTTGTTCATATTTAGTGATATAACATACTACGACCTAAGTAGTGTCTACTGTTTTTCTGTCATTGGAATCAAAATGAAAAACATGGGGGCAAAACGTGTTTCCAAGTATATGCATGAAACAATTTCGCAAAAAGCTTCTCCAAGACGGCAATTTCCACCTACTAAAAAAACCTTCTAAACTCCTCCAAAACAATTGCAATAACCATTATCACATACGTGTTGTGGCGTGGCGGAATTGTTCAATGACTATCGTTTCCATTTTTGCCCGGTAATCCTGTAAAAAAAGAAAAAAATTAGAAATAAATAAATAATGAATTAACAAATTTCATATTTGAACTATTATCCTGGCTGCTTCCATATTTCCCCAAGATCTCCGAATGTCAAGATCGAACCACCGGTCTTCAAAAGGTTGAAAGAATCCCTTTCCATTGAAGGCATCTTCAATTTGTTGGTGATAGGCTAGAAGCCCCAAAAGCCTTCAAAAGATCTTCAGATTAGCATATTTCAGAGTAGAAGCAGATAATTGTGTCATTCGATTAAGAAATTCTTCATCGGCCTTTTTTGGATGAAAGTGAATACCTTTTTTTAGAAAGGATTTCAACTCTCCCCAAGCATATATTTTTGGAAATTGCTTGGGTATTGACCCCACCAATGGGGTGTTGCCACGTGGCTCTTTTCTGTTAATTTTTTACATTTATCTTCTTGCATTTTTCACAAATGGGCTATATGGCAAAACCCCATTGGTTAGTCAGTACATTGGGTGACTGGTGGTACTGACCAGTCAATACCCAAGTGTTGTCCTATATTTTTTAGATGAAATTGAATTATTATTTTTTCCAACACCTTCCATACCGAGAAAAAATTTGTGTAGTTCAAGAACCTTTTTCTTTTCTTCTTTGTCCTCATAGAGAATATAGAGATAGGAGTAAAATTGAGGGTTTGTTTTGTCTTCTAGATAAGAGAAACGTGAAAGAAAAAAGTGAAAGAGAAAAGAGATTTATGAGATTAGAAGAACTTGGGGTATATATATATGATTTCATCTTGGGTTGGGTTGGGTTAGTTTATAATCCAACAGCCAAGATTGTTTGAAAAAAAAAGCAGAAATAAAAAGATCTATATCAATGTTTGGGTGCCATTTGTAGCATTCTTCGATTTGAGATTTTAAGATGTGTTTTGGACTTTTGACCGGGATACATACCCTTCTTTTGTATTTATAACGATTTAATTACCACCCAAGAGTCCAAGACCCAACCCTTTAAATCTCACCCAAAAAAAAAAAAAAAAACACTTCGAAAATCAAATTTTCATTTTTTGATGAAATTGGACTGACCTAAGGGGGAAAAACATCATAAGAGATCATATGCTGAAAAACCCCTAGGCAGTATCCATAAATATATAAATAAAGGAAAAAAGAAACAAAAGAATCCGAAAAACAAAACAAAACAAAACAGAGGACACAGCCCCAGAAAACCCGAATGCACGTAGGCCAAACAAGAAAAAACAAAACTAGGAATGCTCACAAAATACATGCATCCAGTTTTAGGCTTATATAAATCAATCATAGGCACACAAATTACATGCATCCAGTCCTAGACTTATATAAATCAATCCTAGGCACACAAATTACATGCATCACCTATCCATCTAAAGCGTACTCTCTACATGCAAAATAAGTCATTTACTGTCTGCAAACGTTTTTCTTCCCTCCCAATACCCAAAACAAAACATTTCAAGTGTAGTTCACATCAATCAATCAATAATGATTGCCCTTCAAACATAACACACACGCTCCAAATACATATACAAACACACCAAAAACACAAACAACAGAACAATCTACCATCCCAAAACACATACAAGAACAAACTCCAATAAAAAACACAATTTTCAACAAATTAGTACCTTTAATTTAGTTTGCGTTTTCTAGGGTTTGGGTGCTTCCTTCAATGCCGATGGCAACGGCGATAGACGGCGACGGCGACGGCAACGGCGATAGACGGCGACGAGGACAACAACGACCTTCTGCTTATCCTTCCTCTCTCAATTTCTGGTTTGTTGTTGTCTGGGTTTGCAATTTCTTTGTTGTTGTCTGGGTTTAGGTGCTTCCTTCAATGCCGACGGCGACATGACGGCGACAACGGCGACCTTGTGCTTCTCCTTTCTCTCTCTATTTCTAGTTTGAAATTGTCTGAGTTTGCGATTTCACACAGAGCAAAGTTTTGAGTTTTAGGTTTGCGATTTCACACAGAGCAAAGTTTCTGCGACGGCGACAGCGACTTTCACGGCAACGGCAACCTTCTGCTTCTCCTTCCTCTCACTTTGGGTTTTCTGGTTGTTGTTGTAACCGTTTGTATTCGCACAGAGCAGAGTTTTTGTGGGAAATTAGAGGGTAATTTAGTAAACTTAATCAAGTTTTATTTGCTCAAACATTGACCGAGGGTATTTAGGGAATTTCCACTTGAGGGCCATTTAAGGGCATAGTCGTAAATGGGGTTGGCAAAGCGGCTATATATGCACTTTTTTTCCCAATGGGCTATTTCCTAGAGAGTGGTTGTTGGGATAGGCTATTTTCGCTAATTAACCCATTTTGTTTTTGATCTTCCATCCAAAGTATACTAATTATTATTTATTTTTTTTTAATTTTCAGATACTGCATACTAGTTTCCTTTATATTCTTTGTCAATTTTTGTTTCACTTTGGATAATTGGATTGTTTTGAGACATAAATTTGGTGTTAAATATGAAGGCATCACATAATATAGGAAAATTTAAAAAATAGACATGCAAATTTTTAAAAATTTCTTGTTAGATAGATTTCATTAAACTTATCATCCACGAAAATATTTCAAAATTCATAAAAATCGTTGTGATTTCATCAAGATCCTTATCAAAATTAAAATTAGAGATCACTCACTTGAAAGTTAATATATATATATATATATATGGGTGTCGGTAAAAAACCTTTAACCATTAATAATAAAACCTTTGTGGAGCAACCCATCCCTCTATTTTATTCTCTTTTCAAAAAAAAAAAAAAAAATCAATCTATTTTATTCTCTTTTCAAAAAAAAAATCCATCTATTTTTTTGACTGTACTTCAAACTTATTTTTATATTATTTGGAATACTTTTTAGTAAAATAAACTTATTTTAAAACAATTTTTTTTTTAATAAAATCAAATTTATTTGAAATTATTTTGAGATAATTTAGTATTTAAACTATTCTTGAGTAAATAAATACAGACTGCATTCACATAACACTGCTTTGCTTAGACAATGTATAAGACTTGATTCGACTCCTGGAGTCCTGGTGCCATTGCAGTCCAAATCTTATGAAAATAATGTTGTCTCAAACCAACCGGTCACAAACAAACTACATTTTAAGATATGATTGTGACAAAGTCACTCTTTACAAAATTGGATCAAAGAATTTTATTGTTGTTGTAAATCAAAACAATTCTGGTTCGAATATGGAAGAGACAAAAAATAACAAACATAAACCACACGTTAATTAATAGGTTAGGGAAATCGAGACCCGTGTTTCACACGGTATCCTTAAGACAATTTTGCCATGGAACACCATATGTGCATAGTGATTGTCTCCCAGGATACAACAATTCAATAGTGATCGTGCATAACACAATCACTCTCAGCGAACTCAAATCGAGTTTCAACTTACCAAGAACTGAAGAAGAAAAGAACAGGAAAGAGAACAATTATTTTTTCTGTATTTCGTGATTTCAAAATATTATTCTTTGAAGAGTAGACTAGGGTTTATAAAGAAAACCGAATCAATAGGATTGATATGGAAATACTTGATAATCACATTTTTAATGATAAAGGAAACTAATTAATTCCTAATCTCCAAAAGATCTATTCCTAATTAAACACTGATTCTGTTTTTTTAGTAATCAAGTAAGTATCAGAATTTAAAACAGAAATTAACTATTTCCTTATCATTAAAACGTCTGACTTAGGGAAAAAATAAATTTAAAATAGTAGAAAAAAGTCGGTTGTACTCTCACAGTTCAATCGGTGTGACATTCGTGTACGCAGGACACATCCACACACGAATTATCCAACCAAAAGTTTGAGCTCCGTGATTTGCACGGACCTCGAACCTTGGGAGTACTCTCACAATCCCTACAAGCTTTTGATAAGCTTAAGACCTTGTTGGAAACTTGGAACCAAGGGTTAATACTTAAAGCATCTCCCAAGTCCCACCACATCTCTATCTTTATCTTCAAAATAACTTTCCAAAAGGGAATATTTT
The DNA here is from genome assembly GCA_008009225.1 of Acer yangbiense. NCBI lineage: Eukaryota > Viridiplantae > Streptophyta > Magnoliopsida > Sapindales > Sapindaceae > Acer > Acer yangbiense. The sequence continues at coordinate 11,420,269 of CM017763.1, forward strand.
TTCCAATTCCATCTTTAAAAATTTTTCACTCACACCACACTTTCTATCATTTTCTCTATATCTATATCTATTTTTATTCATATTTCTATTTCTATCTTCAAATAACTTATATTTTTATTTTCATTTTTTATTTTCAAATACCTCATGTCTATTTTTTAATTTTTTCAATAAATTATTGTTCAACGAAATTTTAACAAATATTACTTTAATAACATTTGTAATTTTTTTGCATAAATATAATGTTTTTATTAGTGAATGAATTTATTATAATTTTTTACTAGTTTTATCACTTAAATTTAGACTAATTCAAGTGCAAGTGTGGACCAACAAAGTAGAATATTAAATCATCAATCCGATCCATATTATTTGATGAAGCTAATGTCACACCTATAAATGCATTATGATTTATGAATGCAATACTTTCATACACGTTAAATTAGTATTGTTTTATAAATACACTAGTTTCATACACAGATCTACCATAGCAAGTCAATATCCTGAATTATTTCTATTAATTTTTATGTTCTCACTCTACCGAAAATAAAATTAATCAAGATCATTGATTTAGGTAAAGATAAGAGATAAGGTGATGAGATGATCCAAATCCAATGTCATGGTACTTTTATCATAAAATCATTTTACATAGAATCAAAAGATACGATTTTGAATTCAAAATCATTTTTTTTTTCCAAAGAAAGTTATTCAATTGTGTGTTAAGCTTCACTTATATTTATTTCATACAAGTAACTTGGTCTCTTACTACTGGTTATACACTTGTACACGACACAAGAATGCTTTACCTATTATTATAAAAAAATAAACAATTCATGAATAATTATTTTTAAATATATATATATAAACTTCAGTTTTGTTAGACTTTTTTTTTTTCAGATTCGAATTTGTTGGATTTTTTTTCAGATTTGTTTTTTTTGGATTTTGTTTTGTGATTAGGATTTTTTTTCTTAATCGGAAACAAACCAGATCTATATTCAAACTTTTTCGAAACCGAATTTATCAAAACTTCAAGGTAAAGTACATTCCCCACATCTGAATTCTGAAGTGATGTGATAAGTAATTTGTTCCTATATCATTCACCATATCATCCATGATTTATATGACAATAACAACTCATTAACCAGATTATTTGAGTTGAATTTTTTGTTAATGTTTTGGATTATATAGTATCACTTAACCAAAATCTAGACTCAGAATTCCAATTGTTTTCTTTGTGTGTTCAATGTGATTTGGTGATAAGGTCACACTTTCTGTCCGATAATATCTCATGTTTAAATCCTCACCACATATATACGTATATATAATCGATTTTTTATTATTAAATGTTTATTTAATTTAGATAGATAAATGAATCTTTTGGATAGACCATGTTGATGAGAAGGTGGATAGGAATTAATTGGACTGCAGGTCAAGATATATATAATTCACTCCCACAAGAAGTCAGTAGCTGATATACTGATAAGGTGAATAGTTTTTCTTTGCCAAAAAATTAACAAGTGGATAAGTATTTAATTATTTATGAGTATATATATAATTCATTAAGTACCTTCTATTCAGTACTAGATTTCAATTTTTTGAAAACTTGTTTGGCTAATTTATGGTAGGTATTAGTTATGTCATAGCAGTGGGTGAATGCAGAATAACAATAACTTTTCTCACATCTAGGTTAAAATAGGATAACGATAAAAGTGCCATTCCAGTGAAAAACAAATGAAATGTCAGAATTTCAAAAACACCCTATTTCAACCAACCAAAAGACATTTTTTACCTTTTCATTTTTTTTTTATATATACTTTATTCATGTAATTTTCAATTTTTTTTTTTTAAGATGAGATTGTCCCGACGGTAATGCCCCTCACATTTATACCATGAGGTTTTAGGTTTAGGTCTCTTCTCCCTCCCCATAAAACCCTGAATTATTGTAATATTTCAAATATATATATATATATAATTTTAAAATTGTTTATGGATATATACTTGTCATATCTTTACAACCCACATCAAGTTATAAAAAGAAAATAATATATATAATGACATATTTTCCCTTCTATAATCCAAACTAATATCATACACATACACATAGTTAAATAATTAGAGGATATAAAAGTCATTTTAAAACAAAACAAATTGTATCTTGTTTGGTATGACTTGTACTTAATTACAATCGTCATATGGTCAAATTATTCAAATGTACAGATTTTGATTTGTTTGTACTTTATAGTTAGGGGTGGGTATGACTCGGTTCGGTTCGATTTTGGTCAAAACCATATTGAATCGATATATATTCGGTTTTTAAAAATGTGAACCAGTTTGAACCGTTTAAACCTGAAAACCGAATTGAACCGAATACCTTTATCTCGGTTCAGTTCAATTCGGTTTTGGACCTATTGGGTTTTGAAGGTTTTTTTTATATGTTTTTTAATTTTTTGGGCCTTTAAGTTGTATTTTTGGCATTTAGGTTTAAATTTTTTTAAGAAAACATAGTATGTAAAAAATAATTTAAACAAAATACAACCCAATTATGTTCCCAACTATTCCAATTCAATTTTTTTCTAGACAAGTTATGAGCAAAAAAAAAAAAATCGAAATAAAACATGAATATATATAGCAAATCTATCCCATTAGGGTTTCGGTCAAAACCCTTTGACCATTATTAAAGGGTTGTCTTGACTGTGTGGTAGTTGGGCCTGACTTATGACTGTTATTTTTAATTGGGTTGTGTTAACCTGTGCACAGGATAACCACCGCTCTGTTTCCATTAAAGTAGAAAAACTTGGTTGCACCGTGTGTTGAGTGTTGCACCGAGCCAATTAAATTATGACACCTCATCCAAATTAATCCAACAACTCATCCAACTCAATAGGTTTTTGTTGAGTTTATCATTTCATTAATTGCAGGCAGGATAAATTATATTAATATATAATAATTGTGAATTGTGTTGCTACTTGCTAATTTGACAAACTAATAAAACATATATCTTGTTAATTTAAAAGTATAAAATATGTGTGATTTGTTGCGTGGAGGGAGACAGATGCATTTGCAGGCCGCACTAAATGCAATTAGTTAATACAAATAAACTTTTAGTTGAGTCGAGAGATTGAAATTTTACACAGGAAATTAGTTAATACAATTCATCATTTATGTTTATCTGATGCAGTCAATGTAAAATGAAGCCATGAAAGTAAACTTTTATCAGAAAATCATTCCACAGAGAATCAAAAGATACGATTTTGAATTCAAAATCTTTTTTTTTCCCCAAAAGAAAGTTATTCAATTGTGTATTTATTTCATATAAATAACTTGCGCCTCTCTTACTAATGGTTTATACACCACACAAGCTCTACCTGTTATTGTAATATTTAACTACATAGAAGTATAGAACTTATTTTTATATATATAAAAAAAAAAATTAACAATTCATGAATAATTATTTTTATTTAAAATTAATTGTTTTTGTTTAAATATTTATGGCAATGGTAACTCGTTAATCAGATCATTTGGGTTGAATTTTTTATTAATGTTTTGGATTCCGATATATAGTATTACTCAACCAATTAACGTGGTTTGGTGATAGAGTCACACATTCAGTTTGATATTATATCAAATTGATTCGTCACCACCATATATTATATAAAAAAGTCAATTTTTTTATTTTATTAAATACTTATTTAATTTAGACATGTAAGTAGATAAGTTGGATAGATGAGGTTGATGAGAAGGGTACAAAGATAGATGATATGAATTGATTAGATTGGTGGTTAAAATATTGAAATGATATCTATCTATCTATCCACCTATCTAACCCACGTATTTTTTTAAAAGCTTTTACTATTAGTAGAATTCGAGCTGCTGACTTGGGAGTCATTTACCTAAATTCTAAACCCGTTCATTTACCAGCTGAGCTATATCCTGGGGGCGTCAAGATATTGAAATGAAAGTAATAATTTTCACCTACTTTTATACTCTCTGTAATTCACAAATTCACCTATCTTTGTACTTTATAATTTACTCCAACAAGCAAGTCAATAAATGATATATTGAAAAGGTTAACAGTTTTTTATTTACCAAAAAATTATTAAGTTAGAAGTATTTAATTATTTATGAGTATATAATTCATTAAGTGCCCTCTATTTAGTACTATCTATTGTGGTGGTTAAGTAGATTTTAATTCTTTGAAAACTTGTTTTGCTAATTTATGTAGTTATTGGTTTATGTTAGAGTGGTAGGTGAATAACAATAACTTTTCTCATATCTAAGTTAAAATAGGATAGGGACAAAAGTTTCATCACATTCCGGGAAGATAAAAAAAAAAAAAAAAAAAAAAATGGTCAGAAGTAAGCTTCTTGTGACAATTTAATTTTTTTTATTTACATTTCTTTTCTAAAGATATTCTATTTCAAAATTTTAATTTTTTTTAAAAAAAAAAAGACAATTACCAATTATATCCTAGACTTTTTTTCTAAATTCTAAGTTGTTTGCGACTTTTATAAAAATGACCAAATTGGTCCTTGCATTTTTCCCAAGTACCAAATTAGTCCTTGCATTTTTCTCAAGTACCAAATTAGTCCCTCTAACTAAGTTCCATCAGTCAACTTTAACTGTATAAGGGTAAAATTGTACTTTACTCCTAAATAATATAATAATGACACATGTACAGTTTTTTTTTTAACACATGCATATTTTTGTTTATTTTCTTTGTGAGTTTTGATTTTTAAATAATTTTGACATCAATGCTTGTAATATTAACAAAAAAATAATAAATATATAAAAATTATAAAAGATTAAACTGTAAATGAATGGTAACTTTGTTTATAAAATAAGGGTATAATTGACATTGCCTTATTAAAAATATTTTTAGATTTTTTTAGAAAATTTTAATTAAAAAAGATACAAATGGTGTTTCATTAATAATATTGTTGGATTTTATTGTAATTATAATAGTGAATTTAATGCACAAAAGACAAAACAACTTTGCTCTAATATGACAAATAAAGGGTATTTACGTACCTTAACTAAAATTATTAAAGTCAACTGTTATATTTAACATCGTTAAAACGTTAGAGGGACCAATTTGGTCACTTCTAAAAAGAGAGAGACTAATTTGGCACTTGGGACAAAATGTGAGAATCAATTTGTTCACTTTTGTAAACGTTGCAAACAACTTGTAATTTTTTAAAAAAAAAAATCCAAGACCAAATTGGTATTTACCCAAAAAAAAATCTAAAAACATTTTATTTTGTTCAAAAATTATCAATTTTATCTTTTGACACTTCTGTTCTAATTAAAGACACTCTATATTTAAAAATAAATTTTTTAAAGACACTTTATTTTATTTTAATATTATCGATTATTACTTTTAAATTTTAACTTTAACTTTAAGTTTTTAACATATAGCAAAACCCAAAAAAAAAAAAAATTCTAATAACTTTGATCACTTTTAAAACTCTACTATCTTACTGGAAAAACTTCTAAATTATGACAGCTACCCTCGGATCTTGTTTACTGGAAGATTTGTTTGTAGTCAAAGATTTTAAGAACATGAGAGAATAGTGCAGCTTTATATTCAATGTAAATGTTATGTATCAGTACAAACCTACATGACAGCTGCACTAAATATCTGCACTTCTGTTCCCAACTACTCCAGTTCAATTTTTTTGGTTTGAATTCCAGATAAGTTATGAGCCAAAAAAAAAAAAAAAAAAAAAAAAACAAGGTGTCTGCAGCAATTTAAAAAAAAAAAAAAAAAAAAAATCGAAAGACACTATAAATAAATAAAAGATAGCCACATCCACATCTAAATAAGTCTAGTGGTGCTATTAAACAGTAAACACTTCTATAGTGATCTAATAACGTTCCTCATTTTAAATCTTTTATCAGAATTATGTAAATATATATATATGAGGTTTTCTAGTAAGGATATCCTAAAATTATAAGTTAATGACGTCCAACCATAACCACATATTTGGGTATTTGTTAATATAAGGCTATGGGCTCACTGTGAATGTTTGGTTGTGGTTGGACGTCGTGGTTGTGATTGGACATCATGAAATTATAAAGTCAGGATGATCTTGATTAGAGAAGCATTATATATATATATATATATAATTCAACAATAACTCTACTAAAAAGTGAATTATAAATAAATAAATAAATAAATAAATAAACATCCATAAAATAAAATAAAAAACCCACATCACAAACAATTTTTTTCTTGAAAAATGTATTTTAAAAAAAAAACATTTTAAACTCTAATTTTGTTTTCTTCTTACATCCAAGTATCCAACCACTTGGAAGAAACTGAGAGCAACATCATGTAAGTCAAACAATTTTTTATTTAAAAATAAGTTTAAAGTTATTTCTGTATTGTTTTTTTTTCGTATTTTCATGGTTACAAAAAAAATTTGGACCTCCCTGATACACACAATATTATTATTTTTTGGATAATTACCTTGGTGGCCACTTATTTGGTCTCACACTATCAAAATGGCAATTAGACGGAGATTTCTTTTTCAAAAATGGCCATTTTTTACAAAAAGTGTGACATTAATGGTCATTCCGTTACATTCCATTAACTTTCTTATAAATTGTTGTTAAATGAGTGGATATTTTGGTAAATTTCTCTAGAATTACCAAAATGAAAAAGTGGATGATGTTTGCTTGTTGAGAAAGTTGTCAAGTAAACATTTTGGGAATTTTTCATTTATGGACTTCAATAACTGTCTTTTAATGGCTATCTCTATCTCCACTCTTTTTAAATCAAAACGATGGGAATTAAATTGTACTAAAATTGTAACTCCAAACAGTTTTAATTCAATTTTTACAATCAGATTGTCATTACATTACTTAAACTCATCACTTACATAGAAAATTTGGTTACTTTATAAAAAGAAATCTAAAAAAGTCTCTTAAAACATTTGATATTAGTCGAAAACTGTTTTTGACTTTCATGAGTCCAAAATGCTTAGAGTGGGTGGGTGAGGTGGTTGGTTGTTCAGACATCTCCAATGGCACTCTAAACTGTCTTCTCTCTCTATCTGTCTCTCTCATACTTATTATTGACAAAACTCTCTCTCTCTCCCCTCTCACTCTATTTATACATGCCCATTTCTTGATTTCTTCTACTCTCTTTTGTTCATGTAAAATTTCTATGGCCGTCAACTCTTTCTCTCTCTTCCTCCCTTCCTTCATCGACTGGCTTCTTGACTCTGGTTGGTCTCTTTGGCTGTTTGGCAGGTCAGTTGCATTTTTTTTTTCTTTTATTTGTGTTAATGTATATATATGAAACTGATACTTTGCAATTGTATTACCAAAAACTGATTATTTGATACCTCTTATATGTCTCCATTAAATTACAAGTTGTAGACTGAATTTGACCCAATAACATCATCTATTATTTTACTTGTAAAGATTTTCTTGTTATTCTTTTCTGCAGAAAGTGATCTTATCTTAATCTTAATTTTATATTTCAAGTTTTAGTCACTAATATGTCATATACCGCTATTGATGAGTTGATTATGTGTTTTTCTTTCCCTGTTAGAAGAAAGTCAGTTTAAGAATTGTTCTTCTCAATTTTATTTTTTTTGTTTGAACAAATGCTTTTTTGTTCTGTGTTATTTTGTGACTATTTGACAAAAAAAATTTTGGCGGTAACAGAAGAGAAATCACCGGCCAATTAATGAAGAAATCACGGGCACCACTTGACCTGATTATTCTGTCCAAATATATATACAAAGGTTTGTTTAATTACTTGCTTAAATTGCTTTTTTGGTTTTATTAAGTTTGATTTCTCGGTTTTCATGTATTTTTTTTACTCATTCATTACTTTTAATTATCCCAAATTGCACATCACTTCTTAGTATAGATGGTTGTGCACCTTCCTTCCACACCTAGTGGTCAGGGGTTCGAGTCCCACCATATGTATTCTATAAGCATGTGTGGAGTTGTCTCCCAGTTTGTAGGAGTAACCCTCTCTCCGGTTGTGAAAATTGTAGTCCATATGTAACATCTTCCCGATAGTGGGAGTAGTATTCTGAGCCGTGCTTGTAGAGTGTAATTAATCTCATCAGATCCCGGTAGTAGTTGTATTTCAAAAAAAAACAAAAAATTCATCCCAAATTATTTCTGGTTTTTTTTCTTATTAAATGACCAAATCAAATAGAAACTAAATTTTTTTGAATTTTTTAAAATATAACTAGTTTTGCTGGTAACACAAGACGCTTGATTTTTGTATTTATTTATTCTAGCTATTTCATTTCCGATATTTACAAACAAAAGGCTTTAACATGGATGTTGAATACAAAAATTTGAGGATAAAGATATTTGTTTTAGGAAGATGCTATAATAAATACCACAAAAAGTTCAAGTTTATTAACAAAAGCATAGTTGAACATTTTCATAGTGAATATGTATAAATGCAAGTTCCTAAAAGACTTAACAGAAACGAATTACAAGGATTAGAATGGAAATTACCAGAACTAAAGACTCAATTAATAGAATTACCATAAAGTAGCAAAATTTATACCGATAACAAAGATCAAACTTTCCAAAATTTAGTAATTATAAAAAGCAAGGCAACATAGTTATAACTGAAGATGATTCTGAAGACAAAGTCAATATGTTAAGACTAGAACAAAGTATAGATAAAGTTAAAACCCTAAGTGCTAATAGAGAACAGATAGGAGATTTAATTTTCAATAATCCCCATAATTACCTAAAAGAAGATGTATTCAAAGAACTCTGCAATAATATAGAACTAGAGTACAAAGATGTTGATGATATTTTATTTGAAAAATTAAATTTTGAACATCTAAAAAATGACTTAATAAATATAGCCTATTTAGAGGAAGAAATATTTGTAGGAGAAGAAGACAAACCCAGAACTTTAGAAACAGGTAGTGGTAGTGGAACAAATATCTCAGATACAGAAGGTTTTCCTAAACCTAGAATAGATGATATTTATAAAATAGAGGAATAAAAGATACAAAAGAACAATATAGAGATATTAAAGACACAGAAAGAGTCTATAGAGCTAAAACTAAATTAGAAAATTGGAGGAAAGAGCCAGAAGCAAAAGATATACAAATCTTAAGTTTACAAGGACATAGACCTAGTGAGTGGAAACATATATTTAGCAAATGGGAAGGAAATCTAATTAGACATGCTATGGAAGCACAAAATAATATAGTAGATTATAAATATAAGTTAGTCTATCTAGAAAGTACACTGGGATACAATGAGAAGCAGATCTATTTATGATGGAGAGAATATATGAAGAAAGATGATGCAAAGAAAATAGAATTAGATGAATTTGAGATAAACATAAATTAGAACTATAAGAAGCCTAGAACAGCTAAAAATATGTTATTTACACTACTTTGATTATTATGTAGATATTTTTTATAAATATTGGAGTCAAATAGGACGGCCTTATGATGAAGAATTACTAATGGAGTTTGTAACAAAGTTATCCGAAACGATATGAGAAAAACTTTATAAAGATCTGACTGAATGGTTTAAAAGTAGAAAAGAAGAAGGGTTATTTTGGAAAGGATAATACTATAGCAAATATATTATCTAGACTAATAAATATTTAATTTTGAATATAGGAAGTATGGCAGGAAGTTCAAAGAATTTTCAGAAAAGCTTTAGGGGGGTGTATTCAATTAGGATTCTTGAGGACATTTAAAGACATTATAAATCCTGGTGTATTCAATTTGGACATTTAAAGACTTTAAAAGAGTCCATATGAATCCAGTGGTATTCAATTAGGATTTATATGGACTTTTAAAGAATCCTTCCAAATCCAGGTGTATTGAATTGGGACTTTAAAAATGTCTACAAGAATCAAGGTGTATTCAATTAGAACTGGATTTTAAAGGATTTTCTTAAGTCATGGATTTTGATGGATTTTGGTGGACTTGATGGTGAAAGATATAAATATCAAATGTCATAACATGTCCAGCCTTCTCCTCAAAGATTTTGGTGGATTTTGCTTTCCCTCTCTCTCTCTCAAATCAGAAACGAAAAGTACTAATATGTAAAAATTAAAAAAAACCGATGCATGTGAGAATAATAAGCTTCCATCCCCAGTATGTTCTGTGAATTAAAAAAAAAAAAAAAACTGCACATAATTATATATGTGAGAATATGTTGCAGTGACATAATTATATACAGTATAACAAGTACAAAACTCACTACGTGCCAGAATTGCACAAAACAACACCAAATTAATCTGTAGAGCCTTCAATCAAACACCAAAATGCTCACTCTTTATTAGCTTTTTTTTTTTTTTTTTTTTTTTTTTTGAAAAACTCTTCATTAGCATTTTATTTTAAAGAAAAATAATTCATCTACACTTCATGCAAGCAGTGCCTTTACGCAGATAAGCCTTAGCCAATTTTGGGTTCAATTCAATCGCTTTGTTTGCATCAGCAACAACCTCAGACTATATATATACACAAATATAGATTGACTGGTGTATCAAATTTTGCTCATTCTAACTTCAAAGGTTTTTTTGATAATTAGCTATAATTAGCTTACTATTGATAAGTCAGAGATAACAAATTCATGAAAGCCTTAGCCAATTTTGGATTCAATTCAATCGCTTTGTTTTCATCAGCAACAACCTCAAAATATATATATACGTAAATATAGATTGACTGGTGTATCAAATTTTGCTCATTCCAACTTCAAAGGTTTTTTTTTTTATAATTAGCTATAATTAGCTTACTATTGATATATAAGTTAGAGATAACAAATCCATGAAAATCCTTGGATGTCTAAACAAATCCATAAAAGTCTGAGATAGATGTCTAAACAAATCCATAAAAGTCTGAGATGAATGTCTAAACAAATCAATGAAAGTCCATGTGGATTTATAAAAGTCTATAGAAATCCATGAAAATCTGTCACTTAAAAAATGTCTTTAAATGTCTTCAAGAATCCTAATTAATCCTAATTAATCCTAATTGAATACACCCCCCCTTAGTTTCCCAGCTCAAAGCAATAGTATAAAAAAGCTTAGCATAGGACCTTTTACTATAAATCATAATCCAAGAGTCCCTTTTCAGACTTTAAATCAGGTAAAAGACAAGCTTTCTGAACCCCACAAGCCTTACTCAATAATATATGGTTCTTTAGAAATGATAATAAAGGATTTTTAAACTCCCTAAATATTTTAAGCCAATATTTTGTAGAAAATAACAAGTTTACATGCTACGTAGTTTATAGAGGTAGGAAAATTGGGATCTATTCAACATAGCAAGAAACTGCTATGTATGTTGAAGATTTTCCAAATCCTAGTTTTAAAGGTTTTTATTCCTTAGAAGAAGACAATAGATCTCTAAATATGTTTTTACGAAACCAAGATGGCTTTGAACCAATTTTAGAATTTAATGGTTTTGTTTATGATCGTAACAAAGTTATTAGTTTCATGAATCATTTCAAAAAGGTAAATGAAGCAAATTATAGAATATCAGAAGAACTAGAAAGTTATAAAAAGACTATGCATGATCTTTTAGAAAAACTCAAAGCTGAAAATACAGTACTAAAGCAAAAACTAGAGAAAGCTAAACAACTAGCTGAATAACTCCAAAGACTTAGAAAAGGAAGCCAAAAGAATAGTAGGGAAGCAGACGAGGAGGCAAATTATGTAGAAAAGCCCATTGACATTATAAATATTACCCTAATGAGGGATCAAGCAAAAAATCTCTATAAAGCAGTAGAAAAAGCTTCCAATAGATATAAAGCAAACTATTTTTGGAATAGCATAAAATATAAACCTAAAGCGTTTTATCAAAACCCAAAAGTTTCTCGCCTTGGGTGTAGGATTAGCTGAAGGGATGACTACATGGCTACAAGAGAAAAAGACAAATAATAAAGTTATATTCAAATTTGTTTCGGCTCAAATAAACCTAAACGTTTTTCCATTAGAATTTGAAATCCCATATTTTGTTGAAAAAGTGAGTATTGAAGAACTATTTAGCTATGGTATTATTGACGGTATCCATGCAACAGGTATTTTAAAAATCTCCTTTCTCCCTGAAAAACTTCTACAATCAATCAGGATGTTTAGAGGAAAGCATGGTTTTTGCCTTGACATTGATTCAGTGCCATGTGAATGGATTGTTAACCAGCCTTACAGGTTGTCAAACTATTTACCAGCTTATCACTTCATCGTGATAGTACCCTACAATTTTCCTGTTGAATTTATATGAGAAGACTATCCCCATGACTATGGCGAAGACATATGTCTTGAGTATCTTCAAAGATACAGAGCACAAAAATACTTCACTTGTGTAAATTCATTCAGGTCAAAGCTGATTGGACAGACTCCCTACTTGTCTATTTTCACAAGGAGTCATGATGTCATGACAAAATACCCAATTCCATGGATTTTTCTTAGCCTAGAGACAAACGATTATTTAAGCGAAATCCAGGAAGAAGAAGAAGAAGAAGCCAGAATAAGAGAGTTCCTTACAGAAGAAGAAATAGATGAACAGTTCGATGATGAAGTTTACCACAACCTAGACACCTAAGCACGAAGATCGTTTAGCAAAGTGTCGGCAGAAAATGACAAAAACAGTTAAAAGCAAGATAAGAAGATAAGATCGACAGCAAAGCTTGAAGATAAGAAGATAAGATCGACAACAAAGCTTGAAGACAACACTGACAACAAAAGTTAGCAAAGGACAACAAGAATAGTAAAAAGCAAGTATTGATAGGATAAAAAGTTAGTCTTACTGTTGACTTTATATAAAAAATTAATTCTCAGTGTTGGCCACATGTTTTGGCTTTTTCTTTCTAAATTTTTGTATAAATTGAGTCATGCTCTCATTTGCAAGCACGGGCAAATCTAGAGCTTTTAAAACACTCATCTCTTCTCTTGCAATATTTCCAAAAAACTCCTCTCTATCAATAAATCTATGAATATTTTGAGCCTAAGCAAGTAAGATCCCTTATCTCCTACTTTTTGCTTTAAAGTTTTATCTAGTTGTTTAAACACCAGGAAGTCTTACTAAATTAACGAAAGCATGAGAAAAATATTAAATTTCTAGAGTAACTTGGTCCTAATAAAAATTTGAAAAATCTGTTTGCAACCTTAAAGGAACTTTTTCTGTAAAAGTACCTAGTAGAGATCCCATTTTTATGAAAACAAAATTTTATGATTTTCTGAAAGAAAAAAAAAATGAAAGAAAAAAAAAAAAAAAACTCATTGGTGGTCTGCGTGGGTAAGTCCTGTTTGAAAAGGCAACAATAGACTTTAGGAGTATTTGAAATTTCGTTTTGTTTAAATGAAATCCATGAGATCTTGAAAGGCCTGTATCGCTTGATCTATGTGCATTTAATATGGAGAGAAACAAGAGACAAGTTTACGTTTCATTTAGTGGATAGATGGATAAATATGAAATCAGCTGAAATATTTCTTAAGGAATATAATCGGTGTTTAACTTTAATTTTTTAAGGGAATTGTTTCTTTTCAAATTATTATTTGCTGGTTTATATATATATATATTTGCAGGATTCAAGAGACATGCATTGGAGATGAGATATGCATACAAATACATTTCTAACATACTAGACTGTGCTCCTCTTTCTATGTATCGTATATTATTTATCTCATATGAATTATTCATTTGCTTCTTAGATTTTAATATATTTAAATCATTCTGTCTTGCTATATGAATTTTTGTGAATAAATTTATAAATCTAGGAAATAGATCAGTTTATAACTGTATTTTTTTTTTTTAACGGTAAGAGTTTATTAAAGAGGTCAAACTAGACCAATGCACAAAAGTCACACCACACAACAAACACAAAAGCCTATATAGGCACACAAACACCTGACCAAAGCCTGAGGCAGGACTCCCCAAAGCACACAAACAAAACAAAAAACCCCAACAAAGAGATCGAGACACAGCCAAGAAACCAACCCAACCCACAGAAAAACTACATGCCAACATAGAACAGCTCCTGAACAAAAACAACGCAACGACAAGCAACCAATTACACCGGAGGACCTGCGGTTGAAAAACTACCAACGACCTTCCCAGTGAGTCCGAACCTCAAGGTTGTTAGTGCAATTTGCTCTTAAATGAAAGTAACAACTTTCACTTACTTTTGTACTTCCTGTAATTCTCAAATTCACCTACCTTTATACTCTATAATTCACTCCAACAAGCAAGCCAATAAACGATAAAATGAATAGTTTTTTATTTACCAACAATCTAACCAGTTTTTTATTTTACTACACTTCTGGGTTCTGGCAAACCATGCAGGTTGCATCTCATTCTTAAGAAAATTATATACCTAAATTGCTAAAAAAATATAACAATCAAATCATTAATTAACAGAATATGGATCTTTAATTTGTTCATTTTTTTCACAACATTAAATGTAATTAATGTCCTTGTTTAGAAAACTAGAGATCGTGAGTTTCATGAAACAATTTTGAGGATTTTAAAATTAAATTAACCAAGGTGGGTTTTGTACTTTTATATGTGTCACTATTCAAATATTTTCAAAGATACTAGTCAAATATTTTCAAAGATGCTGTTAAAATTTTGATTGCAGCCTGGCAGTTGCCAGTTGTGCTTTTGCTCTATGAAGTTTCAACTTTTAGTATGGACACTCTGACCAAAACTCCTCTCTCTTTCTGTTCTCTTCTCTCCTATGCTCTTCAATTTATTTATTTATAATAAAAATAATGCTACTTTTTTTTTTTGAAAGGCAATAAATATTTTACTAGCTAGCTACATTTAAACGTTAATTAAATGTTTTAGATTTGATATTTTGAGACAATCAGATGGTTATTAGAGCATCTTCAAAAGACTCTTCAAATAAGATATTTCTAAAAATCAAACGAGTCACATCAGCATATTTGGTTCCAACAGACTCTTCAAATAAGATTTACTTCTCACTTTTTAATATTGAAGAGCAACTTCTCCCTCTTCAATTATTATTATATTATTTTTTATATCACATCATCATTAGTATTTAATATTTATATCATTTATCTTTTTAATTAATTTCAATTAATATATAATAAGTTTTAATTTATAAATTTTATTATCATAAAAATTATACCACTAGAAAGATCTCATCTAGATCTTTAAAATGAGACTAATATTGAATATTTAATAATAACATATTAATAATATGAAAAGTTATTATTTCTAACTTGAAAAACAAAATAGAGGGTAATTAGATTTGTTGGTGAGGAGGAGAGAATTTAAGTGCTTTCATTAAAATAATATAAACCTATTTATAATTGAAGGGTCTTTTAAAATGGCTCTTCTTTTTTCACTCCTCAATTTGCCATATAGGTAAGCAAATAGACATTTGAAGAGTGAACATAGAAGAGTCTTTTGGAGATGCTCTTATCATATCGAATGTGGATCCCCACCTTTACCTCTTCTTGTCCTCACCTAAATTAATGGACTTGATTAATTCTATTTTTTATAGAGTAAAAACATAAAAATAAATAAAAATAATCCAGACCATTGATTTATTATATTAGATACGTGTCAATAAATTATGAAGGTAAGAACAAAGTGATATATCATACATGTATCCTTTGTAGGACCCACATCTGACATCGATTAATAGTTCAATTGAATCAAAGAGTAAATCAACCTTGCAAGAGATGAGATCAATAATGTAAGCACCCGTGATCCACATCAATAGTATCAATTATATCTAGAGTAATGCTACACATCCCACTTATAATTCCATCATTTCTATCCCAACACATGTGGCAGCTAATGTGTTGGGATGTAAATGGTGAGATTATAGGTGGGATGTTTAGCATTACTCTTATATCTATTTTAAAAAATAATAATAATCATTATTACTGATTACAGTTTTGTTGTTGACTTGTTGGGCCCGAGGGTTAAGAGCATTGCTTGTGAAAAAAAAGAGATCACATAAAATAAATAGACAGTTTATTAATAAATATATCTCCAATTCATTTGTACATATTTAATATCACGCTGATATGGCAAAAAAATTATTAGACATTATCAACATGACTTATATACTTTCAGACAGTCTGTTGCACAACTATTTTTTCAGTTGATTCAATAAGTATTTAAAATTAACATTAATTTTTCATTTATTTTTGGTAAGGAAATAAAATAAACAAGAAAAAAAAATAGACATGTCATTAAAAATAAATGTGTTTTAAACAGAAACATTGAAGACCAAATTTTGAGTTGATTGTCTATCAAGTTTATCTTTATGCCATATAGGAAGTAAGTATTTTAACATTGTTATCATGTCAGCAGTTTTTGATATGCAAGTCACTTTTACATTGGAGATGCTCTAATACTTAAAGCATCTCTCACCACATCTCTATCTCTCTATCTTTCTCCATCTCTCTATCTTTAAAATAGTGTTTCAAAAGGGAATATTCTCTCTAGGTTCTATCTCTAAAAAAAATTTACTCCTACCAATACTCTCTATCCTTATCTTTATCTCTATTTCTATTTCTATTTCTATCTTTAAATAACTTATATTTTCATTATTATTATTATTTTTCAAATAACTCACCTATTTTTTAATTTCTTCAGTAAATTATTGTTCAACTAATTTTTAACAAATATTATTTTAATAACATTTGTAATTTTTTTTGTTAACTTTTTGTAAAATTATAACAGTTTTATTAGTATATGAATTTATTATAATTTTTTACTTTAGTTTTATCACCTAAATTTAGACTAATTCAAGTGCAAGTGTGGACCAACAAGTAGAATATTAAACCCTCAATCAGATCGATATTATTTAATGAAGCTAATTTCACATCTTCATTAGTTTTATACATGCTAAACTAGTATTATTTTACAAATGCACTAGTTTTATACACGTGAAACTAGAATTGTATTATAAATGCATTAGTTTCATACACATGAAACTAGTATTGTTTTATAAATGCACTAGTTTTATACACGTGAAACTAGTATTATTTTATAAATACACTAATTTTATTCACACAAAACTAGTATTGTTTTACAAATGCACTAGTTTCATACACGTGAAACTAGTATTATTTTATAAGTGCACTAGTTTCATACACATGAAACTAGTATAGTAAGAATAAGTAAGTGTTTCTTCAACAAAAACAAAAAAAACAAAAAAAAAAAGAATAAGTGTTGATAAATAGAAAGTCATTAAATAAAAATATTATTAATAAATATTCAATATAAGTATCATTTTAAAAATCTAGATGAGACCTTTCTAATAGTATAATTTTCATATTAATAAAATTTATAAATTAAAACTTATTATATATTAGGGTAATTAGCACAAATACTCCATGAACTCTACGTTCGTTGCTATTCTCCCCCCCCCCCCCCCCCCCCCCCCCCCCCCCCCCCCCAAATAACCTTAATTCTGTCTAGGGAAAATTACACTAAGTCCCCCTGATTATGCAATTCTGTCTAGGGAAAATTACACTAAGTCCCCCTGATTATTTATATAATTGCATTAAACAGGAAAAATATAATAATATGACACAAATACCCCTCTGACCAATTTTTTTTTTTTTAAATTAAATTTAAAATTGAAATAATAATTAAATTCTGAATTTTATTATAAAGACAATTAAATAAATAGAGAAATGAAAAAAGTAAATTGATATAACAATTATTTAAATTATCTTTTTATTTAAATATCCCTAAATATAAAACCAAGATAAATATTTAAATTATTTAAGAAAAATAAAAATAATGGTTAAATAATAATACAATTCCCTTTCAAAAAAAATAATAATACAATTCTATTTTTTTTATAAATAAAATAATTTTTTTTAAAAATTAAAACATCTTTAAAATCTCTACCATCCATCTTTAAAATCTCTACCATCCATCTCAAAGATAGACGGTGGAGAAATATTTATTAAAATAAATTCAAATAAAAAAAAGCATTTTTTTTAAATTGATTGATTTATCTCAATTTGTTTTTTGAAATAGATTGATTTATCTCAATTACAAAATAATAATAATAATAATAATACAAGTACAAATTTTAAAAAATTGAATATCGCTCCAATTAAAAACACACATAGAAGAATTAAAAATTAAAATTTTTAATTTTTGGTTTCTGGGTGTTGCAAATTTAAATATTTTTATTTCTTTAGATAATGGAATTTTTTAAGGATTAAATGGAGAAACAGATGTTCATTTAATTAGATGGATTGATGTTCATTTAAAAATATTTATTTGAAATTTTTTATTTTAAGGATTTCTCTTCTCTATGTTCATTAAGTTAAAAAAATTAATTTAAAAAACACAATTCACAAACCAATAAATGAAATCCAATTAAAAAAATTTAAAAAAAATAAAATAATAATTATAAAAGAACATTGATGGATCTTCATTAATGAAGAAACTTATTACTTTATTTTTTGGGTAATTGAGATCAACAATTATTTTTTTTGAAAGGGAATTGTATTATTATTTAACCATTATTTTTATTTTTCTTAAATAATTTAAATATTTATCTTGGTTTTATATTTAGGGATATTTAAATAAAAAGATAATTTAAATAATTGTTATATCAATTTACTTTTTTCATTTCTCTATTTATTTAATTGTCTTTATAATAAAATTCAGAATTTAATTATTATTTAACTATTATTTCAATTTTAAATTTAATTTTTTTAAAAAAAAATTGGTCAGAGAGGTATTTGTGTCATATTATTATATTTTTCCTATTTAATGCAATTATATAAATAATCAGGGGGACTTAGTGTAATTTTCCCTAGACAGAATTAGGGTTCCGTCAGCCATTGCCAATTTATGGTAGTTCAAGGGGTTTACTGTCTAAAAAAAAAGTATAGGGGGGGAAATAGCAACGAACGTAGAGTTCAAGAGTTATTTGTGCTAATTACCCTATATATTAATTAAATTTAATTAAAAAGGTAAAATAATATAAATGTCAAATATGTGTTTATAACTATGGACATGAGGGTAAAAATGGAATATAAAATGTTAATGGTATATTTAGAGTAGCAGCAGCTTACAAACTCGAAATTGTTTTCTCGGAAACAAAAATTTGGAGTACAGTGGGAGCAACGGATACTCAATTTTGAAGTTTCATACTCTATTTTAGAGGACGGTGGGAGATGTTCTTAACATCCAAGTAATTTCAAATCAGTGGCTGAGTCATCAGTAGACTAGACTAGGCTACACCTATGGATGGCAAATTGCAGGCCTAAACCCGTAAAATGCCCGCAAACTTGAAAGGGCTTAAACCTTGCCCTGAACCCGCAATTTATGCATGCTGGTAGGGTTTGAACCCGACCCATAAAAGTGCGGGTTTTACCCTGTCGCACACTGTTACCACTTATTATGATTTTTGAACCAGATTTGGATTGAATATTTAATCCAGATTTTTTTTTTTTTGAAAAGTATGACCGAAATTTTTACACATATTTTTAACGGAAAATTGCACAAACTTACCCTAACGTTTCCCATTATGGCATAATATTCAACTAATGCCTTTAATTGCACAAACAACCCCTCCTGTTAGTCAACTTTGGTTAAAAATAACCATTGACCATGATTTTTTTTAAAGCCCAAAATTGCCCCTGCACTTTATTACAAAAAAACCTTAATTGCCCTTTATTTAAAACATTATCTACTTTAAATTATTATAATATAAAAAATAAATACTAAACATAATCCTCTTTAAATAAAAAAAAATTCAAAAATAATATATTAAAAACAAAACAATTTAAGAAAACGTTATTTGAGAAAATACAATTTAATAATATATTAAAAACAAAACAAAAAAAAAACGTTATTTTGAGAAAATATAATTTAAAATTATGCAAGTCCAATATGAATAGTGGTAATGTGTTACATATTTTTGAATTTTTTTTGTTTTTATTATATTATTTTTGAATTTTTTTTATTTAAAAAGGATTATGTTTAGTATTCTAAACACAAATATAAATAAAATCATCAAGAGTTTGAAATAAAAATATAATCATTTGTCATAATAAAATACAGTAGCATCGAAAATTTGTTCAATGTTCATCTCTATAAGACAAAATAATTTGACTCAATATAAATTACGCATTATATTTTGGTTCAAAAATTAAAAAAATATATACTAAATATAATCCTTTTTAAATAAAAAAAATGTTTTAAATTTTAAAAATATGTAACACATTACCGCTATTCATATTGGACTTGCATAGTTTTAAATTATATTTTCTCAAAATAACGTTTTTTTTTTGTTTTTTTTAATATATTATTAAATTGTATTTTCTCAAAATAACGTTTTCTTAAGTTGTTTTGTTTTTAATATATTATTTTTGAATTTTTTTTTATTTAAAAAGGATTATGTTTAGTATTTATTTTTTATATTATAATAATTTAAAGTAGATAATGTTTTAAATAAAGGGCAATTAAGATTTTTTTGTAATGAAATGTAAGGGCAATTTTGGGCTTTCAAAAAAAAATCATGGTCAATGGCTATTTTTAACTAAAGTTGACTAAAAGGAGGGGTTGTTTATGCAATTAAAGGCATTAGTTAAATATTATGCTATAATGGGAAACGTTAGGGTAAGTTTGTGCAATTTTCCCTATTTTTAACATTAATGCTACAGAATCAAAAAAATTAACAATAATTTTGAAGATTTTTAACACTAATTTTGAAGAATTTAAAATTAAACTAGACAAGGTGGGATTTGCATATGTAACTATTCAAAGATTTTTCAAAGATATTGTTAATATTTTGATGTCACTGGTCAAATATTAAGATGCTGCTAAAATTTTGGGATTTGAATTCTCTCCTCACCTTATTCTCACTTTATAATCTATTGACACGTATTTAAAATAGTAAATCAATGGTCTGAATTATTTCAATTAATTTTTTTAAGATAGAATTAATACACACCGTTGATTAATGTGAGAACAAAATGAGGTGGGGAGGGGATCCAAATCTAAACTTGCAAAGTTTTGACTTTGGTCTTTGAGTCTTTGAGTCTGGACACTTTGACCAAAACTGCTCTCTTTCTCTCCTCTTCTCAATCTTTTATGCTCTTCCATTTTAGTTTTTTTTTTTTCTTCTCAATCTTTTATGCTCTTCCATTTTATTTATTTATTTATTTATTTATTTATTATTTTTTTAATAAAATAAAACAATGCCTTAATTTGTACCCACACTTGTAACATTATATCCGGTGAAAAAAAAAAAAGAATTTTGTTTATAGATTAAATTTTTAGAATCACTTTTAATTAATAATAAGAATAAAATTCCTAAAAAAAATTGAATATGTGTACAATTATGTAAAATGTACTAAGGGAATTTGTGCAATTTGCCCAAAAAAATTTGAGGAGTGCTAAAATCACTCTCCCAACCCACTCTCTCTTCTCCTTTTGACACTTGTCCATTATTAAATTTTTTAAAATAAATTTTAGAGCCATTATTAATGAATTGTTTTTACATGTTATTTACAATTCAAACTATCGTGTCTTCCCAAATTGCCCTTTTTCTTTACACCTAATTGTCATAGTCCTTTTCTTAAATATTAATATTATTATTATTTTATATACCTCTTTTTTATTTTCTAAAATATCATAACAAATACATTTTATATTTGAAAAATTATCGTTTTTGTCTATATTATCATAAGTTCATCATATTTTACAAAGTGATTATTTTTACGCAATTTGAAAAATATGGTTAAAAAAAAATTAAAATTTCATTAATAATATCAAAACTCAAATATACTAAAAAAAAACGCAAGATGTCAATGTTTATTGTATTTTAATAACTTAAATATTGTTAATAATATATTTGCTATTTTTTAAAAAATAAATACAAAATAAATTTAATAAATATTATTCAATCCATTTTGCATTTGAAGATTTTTGCTCACATATTTGGAAATGACAATTTGGTGTAAAAAAAGGGTAATTTGGAAAGATGTGGGTGTCAATACCAGCACCCTTTTAAATAACGTGCAAAATAATTCATTAATGATATCTCTAAAATTTATTTCTAAGAAGTCAACATAAGACAAGTGTCAAAATGAGAAAAGATAGTGGGTTGGGAGAGTGTATCTAGCACTCCTAAAAAAAAAATTGTAAGCACTCGCCTTTTTTTTAAGGCTTCAATTTTATTTTATTTTCAAATTCATGTCCAATTATGTGGTATGTGAGTTGTTTCCCTGTAATTTCATAATTTATAAGATGTTGATAACTTACATATCATATCATTTGAACATGAGTTTAAAAACATTTTTTAGGAAGCCTATTATTACCCGTTTCTTATTTAGTTTTTTCCTAACAATCCCCTTTTTTGATGTTTCATATTTTCAAACAATGGTAAAAAAAAAAAAAGAATTTGTTTAAACCACCAACAGACATTTCATTTTCTCTGATACTTTCTTAGATTGAAGAAATTCTACCAAGAAAACATATCTCAAATTGGACACAACGACAAAGATATCTAGAAATTATGTGGTTTCTCTTAAGATATGAAAAATATTGAGTGCAGTAGAATGCAACATGTCATGCATCTCCTCCTACTATGATCTTGACACGTGGCACAATCACAATGGGGGATTGGTTTCGACAACTTAGGACAAACATACCATAAACAAGAAATTAGTTTTAGATTGACTGTTGACTATTGTTGAGAAATAAATTGCATGAATAAAGACCACTTAAAAGTGCGAGAAAATAATTTAACTTGTCATTTGTAATCTTCTCAATTATCATAAATATCCACATGATCCATTAAAAATATTCTATTAGGTTATAAGTAGGATTCTGAACAATAACTTCAATGAGCCAAGAGCACTCTAAAGTGCAAGCAAACAATTTAATTTGTCATTTGTTTTCTTCTTACATTAAAAATAAATTTTAAAATATATAAAAATAAAAAAATAAAAAAAAACAAATGAAAAAAATCTCAAATACATTTTTTCTTTGTCCCCATTTTGTTGCCCATCACTTCCACTGTCTAGGTGACCATCGGAGCGAAACTAGAATTTTTATTTTTTTTTATGGGCTGCTATTCTACTAACTATAAAATAATTTTGTTGGTAAAAGTCATACTATTTAAAATTTTAAAAATAGTTTTCATTTTATTGCTGAATTTTGATGGGTACGAGAGAATTTTCATTAATTAAAATAGAATGTACGTATATTTGAAAAAATTGACAAATTAATAGTAAATCTTTCAAAAACAACTCTAATTCAAGTATTTACCTTAAAATACAAAATTGAAAGAGAAAAATGAAAGAATTTATGAAATTGTAACACTTGGAGATAAGAAACAAATCCATTGTGAGTGTGGAATATTTAAAGACTCATCTCATTATTTAAATAATTAAAGACTAAATAGGATCTTATAGAATTTTTAATATTAATATTATGGGTATAAAAGAAATTACATATAAAAGGGCCTTATAAATTTGTAATCCAAAGAGTTGAGTATATATAATTGATGTATTTTTATTAAATTATCTTGGGCTATTAATTTTTATTTTTATTTTTTATAAAAGGGCCTTTTTTTAATTAATTTTTTTTCAACATAAAAAAAAGGATTTAAATAAAATCAGGGTCGGTTTTAGTGTGCTAATAATTAAGAATTATTCTTATTATTTATAAACAATATTTGAATAGATCAATCTCATAGAAATCATAAAATATATATTTCAAACTTTATCGAAATCGAATTTATCAAAACTTCAGTACATTCTCCATATCTAAGTTCTGAAATGATATGATAAGTAATTTGTCACTGTGCTATTCATCACATCATCCATGATTTTGCATGGGAAGGGAAACTCATTAACCAGATCATTTGGGTTGAAGTTTTTACTAATATTTTGAATTATATGGTATTACTCAACCAAAATCCAGATTCATAATAAATTAGATAAAAAATAAATTAGTTCAAAGTTTTATTTTGATAAAAATAAATCAGATTCAGAATTTTAATTAATATATTCTTAATTTTAAATTCAGATATATTAATTCAGAATTAGATAAAAATATCTAAGATTAAGATTTTTTTTGATAATAACTAACTTTGTTTAAATGAAAACATGATTTAGATAATAATAAATTATATTCAAAGTACGTACACAGCATATTTATCAATGCATTACAATGAGAGTTGAATCATTTGAAATTCTTTAAACAAGAGTTTATACTTGAACCTTTAAGTTTAATGATTGTGTTTGAAAAATGGGGACTTTGAAACCAATTTGATGCAGAAGAAGAGAAGACAAGAGTTCAAAAGAGTAGCACTAATTTGACGATTGTATCTCTCCCTCATTTCCTGCAACTTTTTGTCAATTTCATTCTGTGGTGTATTACGAATTATGTAATCCATATGACTTTCCGTGATATCAATTTCTAAGGTTTCACTTTCCGTGATTTCCTTGTCCTGTCAACGTAAAATATTATAAAATCTCGTAAAATTGTATCATTGGTGCAGAAGACTTATCATAAAAAGACATATAAGTAATGACTAATAATGTTTAGCAATTTCTTTTGCAAAAGACTAAAACAAAACTAAGTTTTGATCTCATATATTATAGTTGCAAACATCTACTTGAAACAATGCTTCCAAAAAGCTAGTTTTACACCATTTTATGTGCTTCTTTGTCCGGACTATTTTTAAGTGAAAATGTTATACTTTACAAACCTTATCTAGATAATTTTACACTCGTATCTTAGATGTCAACTTCCTATCTCAATATGTATACTTTAAACCTTTAAATCTCCCGTTTTACGTAAGCTGTCAAATAAAATCTTCACTTGTCCAGCCTAATCATATAAAAAATAAAAA
The DNA here is from genome assembly GCA_008009225.1 of Acer yangbiense. Classification (NCBI taxonomy): domain Eukaryota; kingdom Viridiplantae; phylum Streptophyta; class Magnoliopsida; order Sapindales; family Sapindaceae; genus Acer; species Acer yangbiense. The sequence goes on from CM017763.1 coordinate 11,445,097, forward strand.
AATATAATCACGTCAAAAAGCTAAAGAGATAATCTTGAAAATTCATGACATGAAAACTCACATCAGGTTTCTCTTTGTTTTCAATACAAGAACAGTCAGCAACAATGCCTCCTGATTTACCAGCAGGAGGGTGGAAATATGGGCCTTTAGTGTAAAAACCTGGTACAATTCTGCATAGGCCTCATCAAATGTATTGGGCTAAGTTTTATGATATACCTTTCAATCCATAAATAAATTTGCTACAATGGAACGATTTTTATTAAAGTTAATCAAAAGTTACAAATAATTATTCTCAAAACTACAAAAGGTAATTTGAGTTGTTGCCAAAATTTAGTAATTTTATTTTCTTATAAATGTACACAACTAAAAAAAAGTGAAGGATGATGAGAAACATATCGAAGGATAAAAGTGGCAATCTCAATTTGTTATTTTTGTAGCATATGGAAAATCCATTAAACTCTTGTATGCTTCTCTGTTTTTGATCGATAAGCTCTTTTGGCTGTGTTTTTGATAAGCTCTTTCGGCCAAAATCTCAATTTGTTATTTATGTGGCATTGTGGCAATATGAAAATCACTTTTGATCCTTAACAGCTGTGCTTTTAAGCCTCCCAAATGCTTGTCTTATGCCATTATGGGTCAAAGATCCAAGACCTTACTCTACAAGCACGGCTTGAAATACAACTCCCAAACAAAGAGAAGGGCATCCCCACAATTATTTCATTTTGAAGTCTCCAACCACCAAGACAATAAACCCTTGATCACAAAGGCATGGAAGGTATTGTGTTATTGGCTCTATTATGGCTGAAAAGATAAGTTTTTTAAAAACAAAAAATTTATAATTTTATAAAAAAAAATCCAAAACAAAAATTCCTTTGAGGTTAGCGCCTCAACGTCGCCTTGACGCACTCCTACAAGCGCCTTTCACAATTATTACGGGAGGGATTCGGGAAATCCCCAAATCGTGTCTACTCAATCCTTCCGCATATGCAAGCGCATATTGAAAGTTATTTCAAAACAATTTATCACATTAAACAACCTAGATAGCTCCGAACAAATCAATAATAAAAATAATAACAAAATATTAAAAGATAAAACTTGAATTCGTTTCGCGAGTCATTGCCAAATGAAACCGATCTATACAAATATCCATATCCTTGAATAATTTTAACATCCCTTGTAATCACTCATTTTTGTGAAAATCGTCTTTCTCAAGTTCTAACGAGACATGTACACAATCCAAATACCCCTGCCAAATGCCAAGGTAATATCAACCAAGTTCTAAATGACAAACATCATTTAAATTCTTCAGAATGAACTAGTGAGAAGACAGACCTGCAGTACTCTAGCATCAACAAACTTGTCAATAATTTCCTTTGGCTCAAGTTGAGGCAGATTCAAATCCTCTAATATAAATTTCACATTATGCTCTACTACAAAATCCATATGCTGTCAACACAATGAACTATGAGATCATGTGAGTTGTATCAATAATGCATAATAGAGACGACGTGCCTAACAAAAATAAGAGTGATGCTATCGGCACCCCACCATTGATCTAATAATACCCCACTTTGTAAATCCTTTAACATAATTACTTAAAGAAAAAATACATCGATTGATCGATTACATATATATATATATGTATTTGAGGAATGAGCAAGAAGGGTAGTTTAGAAAATAAATTAATATAATTTTCAAAACCAGTTTAATTCTTGTAAGTGGGTTATTATTAGATTAATGGAGGGGTGCAAATAGCACTACTCCAAAAATAATGACTAATAATGTATGTCAAGCTCATATGCAAAATAATTTCCATCTATATTTCTGATAACTAAGCAAAACACGTGAGATAAACAAAACTAAGAATATTCGATCAGTCAAGACATATTTCCAATGAGCCACACCATCGATCAATTAGGGTATACCTTCCTATGTTCTTCCTATATGAAACATTATGTGAAAAATGTGGAACTTTACAAATCATTTCCATATAGAGCAATCACAAACATACCTTTGTTGCAATTTGGTCATTCCAAAATGTGTACTTTAAACCTTGAAATTTTCTAGTTATACACAGGTTGCAAATAAAATTCTTTATTGCTCCACTCTAATGAAATAAAAAGTAAAGAATATAATTAGATGAGAGCAAATGAAATATAATCTACAAAATTAACAACTTGAAAACTCACACCACATCTTGTCCTATAGTTCAGAGATCTACATAAAGACAGAAGAAAACGAGACTCAATGTTTGAAGTTGCTAAAAAGTTTCAACAATAACAAATTAGATAATTTATGTGATATATAGACGCCTTGATCAATTAAGCAGCAGTTGGTAGGAGCAACAAAATGCACTGGCCAAACACACAATTATGTTATGCGCTTTTTGAAATATGACAATAATTCGGGTTTTTAGAGGTGGGGGTGGGACCCGAACCACAACCTCATGGTGTGTGTCAGTGTGTGTGAGGGGCTTAACCACAGGGCCAACCTCATCTTGTCTTAAGATGTGCGCTTTGACAAAAAGCATATGCTTCAAAACGAACTGACCAAATACAATTGTGATATGTGCTTTTGATAACATATGGAATATAATCAGATGTGAGTAAACGAAATATAATCTACAAAATTAATGACTTGAAAACTCACACCAAATTCTGTCTTAGTTATAGTCTTATTGGTCCCATAAGGATATTGAACAACAAAACCTGCCAAATTATGTTCAGAGATCTGCATAAAGATAGAAAGAAAACAAGACTGAATGTTTGAAGTTGCCAAAAAGGTTTCAACAATAACAAATTAGATCATTTATGCGATATATAGACGCCTAGATAGATTAAGCAGCAGTTGGTAGGAGCAACAATACGCAATGGCCAAACACACAATTATGATATGCGCTTTTGACAAGAAGCAAATGCTTCAAAACAAAACTGACCAAATACAAATGTGATAAAAAAGAAAAAGAGAAAGTAAGCAATCACAAACTTACCAAAGTACGAAATTTATCTACCATTAAATCCATACTACCTTCATGCCTATGGACAGCACTGCAGGTCTGCAGCATTGAAAAAACTCGCATTACGCGTGTACAAACATAAACATAATAAAATGAGAACCCAATTATAAACAAAAAATACAAGTAATTCATTAGAATGATCTGCTGTAAACTATAAAGTTCATGTTAACCAAAAAATGAGTTAAAAATTCCTATACTGACTCACATATATAACTACCAAAGAAACGAATTTGAATTGAAAAACACTAAAATACAACTTTTAGTGTGACAAAAGTGCTTCTCATTGAAGTGCTTTTAACATAATGCACTTCAGAATAGTTGATATAATCAAATGTGTAAACAATGGCATACCTTAAAGGAACTGCATATAAGTTGTCTGGGTCTGACACAGCCAAGTCCACATGCTTTTCATTAATACATAAACCTAGAAAACGACCACGTTTCGAAGGATTCCTCTTTATCAATTCCTTGAACATGTTCAAGGGCTTAACGAACTTCATCTACTACTCAATTAATAAACATTAATCATAAAATATAAACAGAGGTAATAAACACCTTGAATTGGAAATTTTAAAAGAAATATAAATACCTTTCTGCTGCGAGAGAGCTCAGTCGGCGGCGGCGGCGGTGCTGGCGGCTGATAGTGAGAACTCAGATAAAAATGTAAAAACCCAGAAAGAAAGTTAAAAGAGATTTTGAAACAACACAAGGGTTAAATGATTGAAATAGATATTTACTTTTTAATTGGAAAATTTGAAAACAAATTAAAATAAGATAAATGCCATAAACAACTTATTAATTATTTATTTATGCTCCTTGAGATTTTTTTAACAATCCAATTTTTTCTTTTGACACTTTTTTTCTAAAAACACTCTATTAACAAAATTTAAATTTTAGAAAAATTCTAAAAACACTTCATTTTGTTTCAAGATTATCATTTTTATCTTTTAACACTCCTATTCTAAATACACTTAATTTTATAAAATAAATTTCTAAAGACACTTCATTTTATTTTAATAAAAGTTAGGACGAATTATCGTAACCTTTGGATTTATCTGATGAGTAATCTTTTTTGAATTAAATTATTAAAAAAAAAAAATTATCTCTCCTAAATCATTGGATTAAATATTACATATTAAACACTCTCTCCTAAATTTTTAATTACCATATTAAACTCTTTCTCCTCAGATACATATCTCTAATTTTCTATCTCTATTCTTTCCCAAGCAAAACTAACAGTTAAGAAAAAAAAAAAAAAAAAAACTTATAAATAAGCTTGATTTTTATAAACCGTATATATGTATATATTTATAAATAAATAAATAAATAAAAATCAAAAAACAAAAAACAAGTACCTTTTTAAAAAAAAAAAAAAAAACCGAAAGATCAAAAAATGTTTTTGGTTACTTTTGTAAACATGCGATTGCATAGAGAACTTTAATTATTTCATTAGTATTAGAAATTATGAGTTTAATCGAATTTAGTTGTAACAAATCAAGTTTTCATATATCTTTTTTTTTTTTTTTAAATTGACTTTTTAATATATATATATATATATTTATTTATCATTGTTAGTAAAAAACTAAAATATTCATAAGTTTTTTTTTTCTTTAACTATTAGTCAGGGATTGATCGAGAAAGTATGGAGATTAGATTTTTTTTTTTAAAGAGAGAGAGAGAGAGAGAGAGAGAGAGAGAGAGTAATTAGGAGGGAGTGTTTAATGTGGTAATAACATATTTACGAAAAAGAGTTTAATACTTAATATTTAATCTAATGATTTAGGAGAGAGAATTTCTATTTTTAATAATTTAATTAGTTTGAGGTGTCTTTAGATTTTCTTTTTTTGTCTTGTCTAGTAATTTTAATTCAGGTTATAATTGTCATTAATAAAAATAAATAAAAAAAATTTGGAGTGTAAATAGATAATTTATGTATTGTAAGGAGAAACTCTCTTCTTTTTATTGATGATAATTTTAACCTGAATTAAAATTATTAAATAAGACAATAAAGTTTTAAAGACACTCAAACAATTTTTTTTTTTCGAAAACAAACTTTTTTTTCCATCTTTAGTTTTTTTTTTTTTTTCCACTTTGGTGTTTTTTTTTTTTTTTCCACTTTTACAAAACTGATATACAATTTTTTTATTATTAGTTTGTCCTGATATAAAATATATCAAGACGAACAATGTAGAACATTAGATTTACATACTTTGACTCAAAGTGTATGCACTTGTCAAAACTTTTCCATAATCTATTATCCACATTCCTCGTCTGGACGAACTGATGGTAAAAAGACTATATATATATAATATTCTTTTTTCCAGAAAAATATAATTAAAATTATTTTTGTACTCAATAGAATTTTTTTTACTAAACTTAAATCCAAACGAGAAAAACTAATATTGTTTTCCTATTTTTACAATTTGATCTCCAAAATAGTTTTCTTATTGTTTCAATCTCCCCACTTTTATTCAGTTTTATTCTCTGTTTTATTTTTATTTGATTACTTTACATCTCTTTTTCATTTCTCGTTTCAAAATTTCTGAAGAGATGTACTCAAAATGAATAATATTAAAATGAAATGAAGTGTCTTTAAAAATTTAATATTTTAAAATTGAGTGTCTTTAGAATAGGAGTTTAGATTAGGAGTGCCAAGAGATAAAACGGATAATTTTGAAGGAAAAAAGTCCTTAGAATTTTTTTTAAATTTAAATTTTTTGAATAGGGCATCTTTACAAATGTAGTGTAAAAAGAAAAACATTAGATTGCAAGGAGAAACTCTCTAGATATTTTGGTCGTTTATGTGCTTAAATTTAAGCATATGTATGTTTAAATTTAAATATATTTTTTAATTGAAGTGTATTTTTTTAATTTGACTGAATTGCGAAGAGGAACAATGTAACTAATAAAAGTGATACTGTATAAAGAATAAAATGCCTTAGATGGGTGGTCAATCTATGGTAAAACACATCAATTATATTGTTGTAAACCTTTTTTTTGATTGATGTTACACGGTTATTAGGCATTTCAGTGATTTGAATTGTGAAAATGATTTTTTTTTTTTTTTTTTTAAATAAAAATCAACCACTACATGTGTTGGGGTGGTGTCATTTTCACATGGAAACAGAAAATTGATATTGCCAAAAAAAAAAAAAAAAAAAAAAACTAATAATAGTTTCATTTTAATATGATGATTATTATTTATCAGATAAGATAATTCTAATAATGGAACGAGATAAGATAATGACAAACTGAAAATGAAATTTATGATATTGTTTTATCTAATCACATGATTATTAATTGCCATTAAAATATGTTGATTTATATTTCATTATGTGCAATTATTACAATTTGCCCAAAATAAAAATAAAAATTGGTCTTGTAGTTCTTCTCATAAATGTACATCAAAAATATTGTTGAATCATGAAAGCAACACCAAAAAAAAAAAAAAAAAAGGTTATTTTTTTTTTTCATTTTAATTATTTATTCCATGAAATAATTTATTAAATGAATTGATATATTTCTTACATATTTAGTTGGGCTGGTTTGCTTGAAGCCTCAAAGCCTCAACCAAGCCCAGTCTAATATGAGGAATTTTGTCTGGATGCTTGCAACCACTCCACCCAATTAGGTTCGTATAACGAGAAAATCTTGGGTGCAACGTGAGTTGCTAACGTGGCAGCATTAGGGTGGGCGATGCACCGTGCATCGGATGCACCCAAGTTTTAACCTCTTATAATAGGGTTGCATTTTTTTTCATTTTAATTTGTCTCCCATCGACCAGTTAGGAGTGTATTAGGACCTGACGATATCAACCACTATAAGTACTACGATCTGGAAAACAACTCTTACTATAGGGGAAGAGCCTCCCACATTTTGTGATTTTATAGATAAATTTGAAACTTGAATTGTATTACAAATGTGAATGAGAAGTGCACCGTCACTTAAACTAAACAATAAGTAAATGTGAACAGGTTACACTACTATGTTAGAACAATATATTAATAAGTAGTTCAAAGGCATGATTTTTATTTTTATTTTTATTTTTGAATATATATATATATACATAGTTTTTCTACTATCAGTTCGTCCTGATATAAAATATATCAGGACGAATAATGTGGACCACGGATTATGGATAAGTTTTGACAAGTGCATACACATTGAGTCAAAGTATATAAATATAATGGTTCATATTCTTCGTACTGATATATTTTATATCAGAACGAATTGATAATAGAAAAATTATTGTATATATATATATATACACGGTCTCGTTCACATCAGTGCGCACTGATGTAACTATATCAGTACCGATGCATGTGGACCATTGATTATGGAGAAGTTATGACAAGTGCATACACTATGAGTCAAAGTATATAAATCTAATGGTCCACATCCAATGTACTGATAAAGTTTTATCAATACGCACTGCCTTGAATATTTATGTATATATATATATTTATTTATTTATAAACTCTTTTTCATAAACAAATAGATATAAAAAAGAGTTCATATATATATATATATTTATTTATTTATTTATTTATGAACTCTTACAATAACATTAACTGTTTAGTAGATATACAAAATTAGCATGACTTGATCGCATGAGATAAAATTGTTTCAAGAGATTCATAAAAGCATTTGAAATATTTCCTTTGAAAAAAAAAAATTTGATCTTTTTACAAACTAATAATAAAAAAAAAATACACCAATATTAAAAAAAAAAAAAAAAAAAAAATCAATCAAACAAACAAACAAAATTGATATATTTTTTTTGGGGGAAGTTTTTGATAAGAATTTCTTGAAAGGGTAAAAAGAAATTGATATTGAGAAAAATATTTTTATATAAAGAAAAACAAACAATCACAAAATTTGAACAATGAAATTGACTTTTGAATTTACTTTTCCACTACTTTTTTTTTCCCTGAAAAGCCAAAAAGCAATGAATAGGCATCAAATGTACTAAAGTATCCATCATTGCAGCTTTGGTGAAATGGGAACAAAAAGATTATAGGAAATGATAGTTACTCATAAAAAGGCACCACCAATACATCTTCACTACAAGAGTACAAGTTCACAAAATATTCTTTTTGGTATTGTTACGTTATTGTTACAATAATTTTATCGAGACCATTCATTCAACTGTAAATATTACAATATTTTCAACAACAACAACAAAATAAAAAACCGTAAATATTATAACTTATCGGATTCCGTTTAATTACATAACCTCAATCCAATCAATAATGCTACATAAATTGGGGTTTTTTTTTTAAGAGGGGAAGGATTCGAACCCATAACCCTATGGTGTAGTTACTTTGTTGTGATAATAGGTTTGTCTGCAAATTATTAAATTCCAAAAGTATTTCTTATTTATTTCAGAGGTTGTGTAAATTAAATGAAAACATGATTTAGATAAAAATATATTATATTCAATGTTTATTATTATTATTTTTTTAAAAAGAGCAAGTTCGATTTTTTTATTTTTAAATATTACACTATTATATAAATTTGATGTTTTTTAGGAAGGGGAAGGACTCGAATCCGCAACCTTATAATACAGATATAAGGGATTTATCACTGGACCAACCTCATCTCGTTATATATAATAAAAAAATGTTTATAAAGGGTGTATCTGGTATTTTTATAAAATAATGTTTCAAACAAAAAAAAAAAAAACAAAAAAAAAAAAAAAAAAAAACAGCTTCTTTTGAAAAAGTATTTTGTCAAATATATTAGCCTATAGTTGCTTTAGCTTCATGAATTATTTTTTCGAGTCGTCATCGAATTTTATTTTTATTTTTAAAAAATTACAAGTAACTTATTAAATTCACCAACGATTTAATAATTAATATTCCATTTTTTATTATTATTTATGTGTAAATAATTTAAAAATTTTCCCAATTTTTTTCTCTATGATTGCACTCAGGTCGGTCCAATTATGTATGGTTGCATTCTCTATAAGCTAAGTCCCTTTCATTATTATAAATTATTGTATTTTTATAAAATAATAATTATTTTTTTTTTAAAAAAGTAAGAACAAATATTACTTGATAAGTTGATATCATCCATGGAGCCCATTTGCTTGTATAAAATAAAAATACATTTGTAGTCAAACATAATAAAATTTATGCAAAATTGAGGGAATGTAAAATTTATTAAACACAATGAGAAAATATATTTAAACTTTTTGAAAAATGAAAATGATTGTTGTTTGGGATCTTTTCTATTTAAATGTCAAAATTTGTAGTAAGAGGTTTTTTCTATATTTATCTGTAAGTTACATGTGAACTTATTTATTAGGATTTTTTTTTCTTTCTTGAGATTTGAGAAGGTGTTTATTATTATTATTATTATTAATATCATAAATAATAAAATGACAAGACGAGTTGACCATCGATTAAGATCCTCACACCCATACCACGAGGTTATAGGTTTGAGTCTCTCCCCCATAAAAAAACCCGAATTTTATTGTAATATTGAAAAAAAAAATAACAAAAAAAGTATATATGTCTTTTTGCTTGTTTTCTAATGTTTAATTGGATGGACGAGCTTGGTGCTTGAACAAATAACTCGTTAACGGTTTGAATCTTACCGATGGAAAAAGCTTTATAAAAAAAAATACTTGGTTCGGATAACGAGATATTGTTAAAAAAAAAAAAAAAACTGGCATAAAAGAATATTTAAGATATCTATAAGAAGTACTTTTAACATCTAAAAGCACTTTCAAATAAACTAAAAAAACCCATCTCATTTATTGGAGGTGTCTGTCCAAATATACAACAATATTCTTTTTTGATAGGGAAACATTTAAAGTACTTTTTTTTTTTTTTTTTTTTAAGAACATTTAAATAATCAAGTTGATTGAAGAAAACTCTCACAAAAAAAAAACACATTTAAAGACGTTTTATAATATTATTTTAGAGAAATTTTTTATAAAAGTATTATTTGTAGATCCTTGGATATAAATCCTATGACTAATAATAATCTGATAACTATATTACTATATAAAATAACTCTCTTTCATAACTATCCAGCTAAATCTTACTTGTTTTGGATATTTTAAAGAAAACGCTTTCAATTTAAAGAAAACGCTTCCGATTAAAACCGCTATCAATAAATTGATTTGGATTTATTTTTATAACTTTTCATTTGTCTTGTCCCTATACCTTCTTAATATTTTTAAATATTATTGCTACCATTATTATTATTATGTTTTTCAATTACAATTTTTATACAAGTGTATATTTTATGTAAAAAAATATAAAGAGTTAAAAAACAAAATGGGCTATAAAGGCCCATTAAGTGCAAGTAAACAAAACGGCAAATTTAGGCTGTAACGCATGCACGAACACGTGAATTCCACGTCAATTAACATGTTTACTCTGTTAACTCACGCACTACTAAAACGCGTGCATCACGCATCACTGTACAATTTAATCTACAAAAAAAATACCTATTTCCTATTGCACATTAATTAATTAATTTATTTATTTTTATAATTAGAGTAATGCTACTTTGCCCAAATTTGGTGTCCAAATCTGGTGCCCAAATGACGTGGCAACACTCTCATCCATTCATTTAAATCAAGCAAATCAAACCAATTTTTTTTTGTTTACACCATCCGGTTTCCGGGTGGGGCGGATCCACCATACGGTGCAATCAGCCCAGACCACACCCCGACTAATCTGGACTCGCACCGGGTCGGCCCACTAAGGGGTAAAGTGCTCCCAATATATGTAGCTCCGTTCACAAGGGGAGTTGAACCCACGACCTTGCTTAAGGGATGAGAGCGCCGAACCACTCACACCAACACATGATTGGTATAATCAAACCAATTTTCATAGGTGAATATAACCTCTTTTTCTTTTTCTTTTTTATGTAATCGATTTAAGGATTGAATCAACAATTTACTGTTACTTATTAAGATCTATACTATTGAAACAATATGGATTAACACAAATTTCTGTCATAAATACAGAAGGAAATATGTACAATCATCTATCTATGGCGGATGTGTTAAGTGAGTATAACATTACAATGAAGATATATATATACATTTTTCCAATTTAAACCATAATTCTATCATACAGATCCATTAATATTATCAAATCCGTTGATATTCATTTGGATTTAATGTTACACAAATATTGATGGTTGGACCAGATAAGTAGGTGCTAGAGTTTCAGTGGGATCTGATAATCTCCTCACCTTAAGTATTCTCACATTGTCCTCACATTTATAGTCTATTGTCACGTATCTAATCAGCAAATCAATGACTTAGATTAATTCAATCTTTTATCGGCGTAAAGACATAAAAATTAATCAAATTTATTGATTTGTTTATTAGACACGTGATAGTATTACGAAGGTAATGCCAATGTGAGAACACTTAAGATGATGATAGGATCAAAATCCGTTCCGGTGATACACTCATCACACTTTAAGGTCGTAGGTTTGAGTCTTTACTCCTTTCCTAAATCCCCAAATACATATAATCACTCAATATCAATGGAATAATAATAATAATAATAGTAATAATGTGAAACAAAATAAAATAAAAGCAAAATCTTTGGTTAAAATTGAGCTAACAACTTTTTTAGAATAGAATCCACTAAGAAGCATATATGTCAGAGAGACAATTTATCAAATACAATGGAGAAAAAAGATTTCTAAAGAGAGATTTGATGAGGCTGTCAAATGAGTCATTATTGATTCTTTGCTAGTTAAATGCTACCTAATATTTGTTCTTTTGGTCAAGTCAAGGACACACTTATTCTTATTATTTGTCTTCAAATTACTCCAACATTACCAAAACATGCACACCATACATATGTTATGGATATTGTAGGTGAACTTCAATACTTATTATTATTATATATTTTTTAAATAAATAAATTATATGATGAGATGAGGTTAACCCATTGGCATGTCCTTCCCGCCTACATATATGATATATATTCATGAGGTTGTGGGTTCGAGTTGTATCATTTCACTCAAATCCTAAATTTATTGTAATAATTCAACACCTATAGCATGAGGTTTATATATACATGGAAGTAAATATGGAGGCCAAATTTTTAGTAATTTCGGTGTAAATATTGAAAAAAATCGTCAATATTTTCAAAATATCAAGGATATTCAAGAATATTTTTAATATCGTTCCTCCAAAAATTTAGATAATATCGGTCAAATATCAATATTTACTTCCATATATATATATACACATAAGAATTATGATTATTACAATTATTTGTGCATTTTATTAATTATTCAATATGTATGTAATTCAAAAATGCAATATTCGTATAGAATGTATTAAAACTGTTTCATAATTTTTAAAAAAGTATATGCAATCTTTTAAAAAAATTTAAAAATAACGGAAACAAAAATAAAAAGAAAATCGCGTTTGTTATGATCCATTTAGATTTATTAGAGTTCGAATGCCTATACGAAAATCAATTTCATTTTATGAAAAATAATTAATTTCTTTAAAAAAAAAAAAACACATCAAAATTTGTATCTATTTTTTAGCATTAGTTTCATATATTTAGCTAAATATATATCAAAATTCAAATTAATGCACCAAAAAATTTACATGTACAGTACGAGTCCTTATCAGGTGCGAGATACCGTCCGTGTGCAAGATATCATCCGTTTTTTCGTAATAGATCTTAGTTTTTTAATATATAAACATCTTTATATTGTTACCAAAATAAGCAAATTGTTTATCGGATGTAATAAACCTAAATCCGCACGAAATACAGGGATCTCGCACCTAATAATCATTACATATATATATATATATTTATTTATTTATTTGATCTTGTTCTGGTCGGTGTGCATTGATGTAACTACATCAGTATCAATACATGTAGACTACTGATTATGAAGAAGATTTGACAAGTGCATACACTTTGAGTCAAAATATGTAAATCTAATGGTTCACATTCAACGCAGTGACGAAATTATAGCGCACTGACTTCAACATTTCTATTTATTTATTTATGTTATTTTAATATTTATTTTGATTCTTAGGACCAAATGACCAATTGGATGGAACATCGTGCAGGCCATAACATTTCAAGTGAGCCCCACTGAAGTTTAAAAAAAAAAAACAAAAAAAAACAAAATAAATAAATAACCGTTTTATTTTTTGGTACCACCAAACTCATGAGTTCTGTCTTTAAATACATGCAAAAAATAAAAATAAAATGAACCCCACAAAAAAATAAATAAAAAATAATTTAAGTAAAAACAGCAAGAACAATAATTATTCACACAAATTTAATGGTAAAACATTCTATTAATTAACTTAAATGTAATTAATCACTGTATGCATTTCTCTTCCTTCTCTCTCTATATCCATGAAAGAGCAAAAATTCAAGCTTTTTTAAATAATAATAATAAATAAAAAAACTCTTCCATTTCTCAAATTCTTCTCATCAAGCCAAATCTGGCTTCCTCTTTCAATTTCCATCGGTTTTTGCAGTTCAATCAATTTGTTCTTCATGGTGGGTATGGCAGGCTAAAGCTAAGTCAAAGAGAGAGATAAAAGCTAGAGAGAGAGAGAGAGAGAGAGTGAAAAAGATTTTTTTTTTTTTTTCCTTTCTTTTTCCAGTGTAGAGTAATCTTCAAAAACCAGCCTTTAACAGAAATACATACAATTTTATTTTATTTTTTTGAAAAAAATTTCAATTTTTAATTAATACCCTTCATTTTCAATTGGTTATTCCTTTTAGTTGTCACAATCTTGAGGTGTGTTATCAAATATATTTGCATTTTATCATTTTCTGTTCTTACTTTAATTTTTATTTTATTTTATTTTTAAAAAATTGTGTGTTGACAGTGAAACAAGTATTCAACTTTTGTCTGTTTCTCTCTCTCATGACTTGATTACTTTTATTTTACTGCACAAACATTCCCCAGTTTTGTTTTTGTCTTCAGTTTATATATAAATATATATAAATATATATGTACTTCTCTCTTTTCAACTTTTCATTGATGAGTTGGGTTCTTCCTTGCAGAAAATGCATCACAGAAAATACAACTTTACAACCCAGATCAAGTCAAGTCATGTTGAGCAGATTTTGAAGCATTTCTGAGATGGGGTTTTCATGATTTCTTCATATTAGTAAAGGTATGAGCTTTTTCTTTTTCTTTTTTTTGTTCTCATCTCTACTTTGTTGCTTTGTCAATTTTTTTTTGTGGGTTTCTGAGTTGGTTTTAATTGTGGTAATTTAGGCTGCAAAAATTGAGCATCAAAGAGTTTGTTAAAAGACCACATAGAGTTTGATAGAAGCGAATTGAAGTTTTTTGTGAAAAAAAAAATGAGAGATTTCCCATCTTGTTTTGGTGAAAATGGGGTACAAGTAGCTGATTCATCATCATCTAGCAGTGCTAAAAATGCTCAGAATTTGGTTAATTGTGTCTATCAATGTCGAATTCGGGGTCGGTCTTGCTTGATTACAGTCACATGGAGCAAGAATTTGATGGGTCAAGGCCTGAGTGTAGGGATTGATGATGCTGCAAACCAGTGTCTCTGTAAGGTGGATATAAAACCATGGTTGTTCTCTAAAAGAAAAGGGTCCAAGAGTTTAGAAGCTTATTCTTGTAAAATTGACATATATTGGGACCTTTCTTCGGCGAAATTCGGATCCGGGCCTGAACCGTTGGAGGGTTTTTATGTAGGTGTTGTTGTTGATAAGCAAATGGTTTTGCTTCTTGGGGATATGAGAAAAGAAGCTTTCAAGAAGACTAATGCCACCCCTGTTACTTCCAGTGCCGTTTTCGTAGCTAAAAGAGAGCATATTTTTGGTAAGAAGGTGTTTAGTACCAAGGCACAGTTTTGTGATAATGGTCAAATTCATAATCTTTCGATTGAATGCGACACGAATGGCAATGTCAACGACCCGTACCTTATCATTCGTGTGGACGGAAAGAATGTGATGCAGGTGAAGCGGCTCCGGTGGAAGTTCAGGGGAAACCACACTATCCTTGTTGATGGTTTTGCAGTAGAAGTTTTCTGGGATGTTCACAGTTGGCTCTTTGGTACATCACTTGGTAATGCTGTTTTCATGTTCAAGACATGCCTTTCAGCTGAGAAGTTGTGGACTAGCGGACCCATTTCCGATCCAAACACATTGCCGTGGTCTTTCTCCCAGAGATTCCTGGATTCCAAGTCACACAACAGTCTTGGTTTTTCGCTGACTTTGCATGCTTGGAAGAACGAATAAAGAGAGATGTGCGGGAATTCTTTTGAATGCTAACAAAAAGCCTTTAGTGAGTCGCGATTTTTATAAACTATGTGATTGATTTACAATTAAATTGATTTTAAATGGGTCCATTTGTATCTTCTCTCGTTTATTGCTCGAGTAACCAGAACAATTGGATGGATTTGAGAATTTTTTGTTACTCTAGTCAGCTGTATATCCTAAATACATCGCTGGTTAATTTCATTCTGTCTTTCCTATTTTAGATTTCATATAAAATATACTCAAGTAAATAGCTGTGCCAGGTTTTTATCAGTAGCTGTTCTTGTTTAGCATATCAAGTTTTGCTGATTTGTTGATCTGAAATCTCTTCTTACTATCGCTATGTGAGCGTGGTATGTCTTCGCTGTTAAATTTCCCTTTAGTCTCTTGAATTCATTTGCTGTTAGTTGGATTCGATTTCTGTCTGTTGCAGGAGCTTAAATTATTGCAGGTGCTTAATGTTAAAATGCCTCCTGGATACTTCCGAATGTATTGAAAACATGTTTTCAGCCTCTGAAAGACGTCCAATGATCCATGGAGTTTGGTACGAAATTCTTTCTTTCCTTGTTTCACACCACTGAATGCAGTATCACATTGTATTTACTTGAGGATAAGTAGGTAACTTGACACAAATTTGTGGGCAACTTGTACAACGTCAATCCTTAAGATGTAGACTAATTTACGGAATTAATAATGTCGTATCATAGTATGTTTATATGCTTCCTTCTCCACAAATTCAACCTCAGAACCTGTGAGAGCTTTCAGGTTCCTTATTTTAAGACAACAGAGCATTCCTTTTCCTGTTGCAAATTTTGGAGTATGAAATATCAGATGCTATAGAAAGTTAGAAACTAATGCACTAAAGTATTGTTATTCCCTTTACTCTTTTCGTGTCCGTATATATGTTAGTTAAATAAGATTCCAGCAATTTCTAAGTAATAATGTTACTCTATGCTTTTTTCCCCACTTTCGACATTTTTAGTTTTCGTTCTGAATTGCTGTTCACATTGTGAAGGACACATAGCTGTCAAATAAAGAGATGAGTCTTGTAAAGGAGTTTATGAACAAAAGCAATTTCTGATGTGAAGGGGATGATCTTGTCGGAAAAAATAAATGCAGCAAGGTGATATGCTTAAACTAATATATGCACAGACAATGTTTATTGGCAGAAGAATAAAAGATAGTAATGTACTAATGTTACATGGTGTGTGTGGCTTGGCATGCAAAGACCTGCAGCTTTTGTAGAAGCCTTGTGTTGTATATATCACTTATGTCATTGTCACATTTTCCATATCTTGTAGGTCCTTGTATACTTTTCGAATTTCACACCACACACTGCAATGTCATTTTCAGTTTTGCTTATTTCTTTTGGAACCTACATCATACACCAGAGACTCCTTACTTTTCTTTTTTTCAAATTTTTGGTTTTCTTGCATATGTCTACATTGTCCGTATCTGGGGATTTCAGTTCTTGAACCTTTACGTATCTATTGATTTAATTTCTTGATCCCTTATAGCCTTTGGTGTGAATCCATGCTCACTTTTACTTTGCTGTGTAAGTAGGCTCACTCACACCACATGCACAGACGCTTGTGCCTGCACACGCACACGTGCACACACATTCTATTTGCCTCGTGGTTGGTGGGATAGTTTCGAAGGATAATGCTATTCCTTCATTGTATTTAGCACTTATAACCTTAGCTGCAAGAGAGCAATGATCTAACAATCATTGTAAGCTATTGAGGAATCTTTAGACATATCAAGGAAGACGATTACTGGGTAAAATTTACGGCCTTTGTGCAAGAGTTTGAATCTCAGTGCCTGATTAGATTCCATGGTTAGGTTGTCTTATTTGTCGGTCTGTGCTTGTGGGGTTCTTATTTTGCACCTTTGATTGATTTTTTTTTCATTCTTACTAGCTATTGTTGATCTACTGAGTAGAATTTCGAAACAAGAACAGTACTGAGATGAACCACATTGCTCTTGTTATCATATAAAGATCGAAATTGATGTCAACGATGCTTATCGAACTTCTTGCCGAACCATCTTCCACATGGAGAAGATAAGATACTGCAATATATCTCCACTCTTTTAGAGTGGCTCAGTGACTATGTATGTTTTGTTACTATCTTCCATGAGTGAGTTTACTTCATTAAGTAATCAGTTTTCTTGAAACCTCTCACTCCAATTTCATTTTTCACTTAGCTTAGTGTTGGCAATGGCATGCTGGGTTCATAGCTAAATTATGTTGGACCAGACCACTGGGCTTGAACCCTTTTTTATATGCTGATGGTATCGGTTTCGGTGCTGGCCTCGACACGGGCCAATGGCATTCAGCCCATATGCCTTGGGACCAACTTGATCTGCTAGTAGTCCTACTACTATAAATTGGTCCGTCCTGAATTTATAAAATTGGTGCTATCCAATAGAATTCTTATATTTATCTCGATAATTGACTTTAACGTATGTGTATGCGAGAGTACAAGACCTGAAGACCCACTAAATGAAAAAGTGTGATAAATGGTACAAAAAACAGAGAAAAAGAGTGAGCCCAGAAAAGAAAGGAAATGGTCCAGTGCCTTACAGACATTCTACAAAGACAATGGAAAACTGCAGTTTTGGTGGTATTAATACTCTTCAAGATTCTATAAATTCCTTTGCATGTGCATTTATTATCCTCCGCGGGTCCCCTACCCGCCCGACAAATTCGCGTTTTCTTGCACTCTTTCATTATATCTACGGGTATAATTTCGAATATGTAGTATTTGATTTCGTTAGATTGAAGATTTTTCATCTTCGGTGTTGTGGGCTAGATATGTGGGTCATGCATTTAAGTGTATGCAGTATTTGATATCGGCAAATTGATGATTTTCTTTTCAGCGTTGTGTGGGTCGGGTCATGCGTCTAGTGTATGTGGATATAGTATTTGATCTCTAATATCATGGGATTAAATATATTACTCGTGGATGTAGTGATTGATCTTGGCATATTAAAAATTTTCTCCTCAACGTTATAGAAGTAGATATTCGGGTCATCCATACTCCTTAGTGTGGAGTGTGGTGTGTGAGTACGTTAGTGCCGAGGTTATTGTGGGGACTTGGATAATTTTATCTTAGTCCACTTTATTAAGTTAATTTTTTTTTTCTTCTTGTAAAATGAAAATTCTACAGTTTGGTCCCTCAAACCGACCAAACTTCACTAAATTTAAAATTCTGACTTCACCCCCGACTCACCGAGTATATATAGTGTTTGATATCGGGAGAAATCCGCACATTCAATATCGGACAGTGGAATTAGAAAAAGGTAAGCGGATAATTGTATTAACTGTAATCAACTAAGCATGTACTGGTGATGAGCTGGCGCACTTGATCAGATTTAACTCTTTGGATCATTCCGTTTAGATGCTTCCAGGTGGCATCCAGCTGTAATATACCTCTCTCACTCTCTCTCCTCTTCCAAACGACACCGTTACTTTTCGTCACTTCAAAAAATTCACCAGCACAACTTTTTCGGTTTTTTCTCATACTGGACCGTTTTGTCAACTCTAACGGTCACCGGAACAACTAAAAACAAACGAAACGACAAATAGTCAAAGCGTTGACTCCAGGGTAAATACGTCTTTGCAATCCAACAAATCAGAAGCGGTTTCGTAATTCGATCGATATAGCGAGGACTCTTCGGTCATTTCGTGGTATAACATGACGAACGACAACGAAAGAAAAACCACAGAAGAAGAATAAGAGCAAGAAGAAGAAGAAACAAAAGAATATCCGACTCAGTCAGTTGCGTTGCGTTTCGCTTCGTTTGTTGTATTTGTATTGGCACTACTGGCTGAGCTAAGCAAAAAAACCGAGTCATGGGCGATTCAAGCGACTCAGTGTCTATAGACATTGACATGGTTCCTCTAGGAGGAAAGGTAACTGATTAAAAGCTGGGATTTTTTTTTTTTTTTTTGCTTTATTGAATCTTCATTTTTTATGTTTGAAGTTTGGTTCTTTGTTAATGGTGTTTGTTTTTTTGTTTGTTTGATGTGTGACAGGAATGTGTAGTGAAAACAAGTAGAGGGTCAGTGTCTGTGTTTGTTTGCGGTGATCAAGAGAAGCCAGCTTTGATTACATACCCAGATGTTGCTCTCAACTGTATGTTTTGTTTCATTTTTCTTGATTGATGGATTTTGTTTTTCATGTTGATTGAGTTCTTGTTAATGGGTTTTTGTTTTTGGGGCTCTTTTTGGTGTTATATATGTATTGAGATTGAATGAGTTTTGGTTTCTGGTGTTCTTTGTTTGAAATTTTTTGGTATTACTTAGGGTATTCTTGGTGATAATTTTGAATGAGAATTGTTGTCTTTTGTTGGAAATATGTCAATGAGATTGGATTTTTTTTGAGATACTGTTAATGGGCATTCTTGTTTGATTAAATTAGTGGAAATTGATTGAGTTATAAGGCTTTGGGTTCTGACTTGAAGTTGTAAAAGGAATTTATTTTTTATTTTTGAGTTTTCTTACCATTTCGGTTTTTTTTTTTTTTTGGTGTTTTGGCTCTCTGGGTTATACAGACTCGTTTTGTTTCCAAGGCCTCTTCTTTTGCCCGGATGCAGCTTCTTTGTTTCTTCATAACTTCTGCATTTATCACATTGATGCCCCGGGGCATGAGGTCAGTATTAGAATTGGATTCCTTTAGTTATAAGTGTTGTGTAGTTCTTCGATTATTGATTTCCTCTTTCTTTTGGGTGATACTAATGAAGTTCATCTCCACCATTTGCTTAAGAGTTATTGCAGTTGGGAGCTGATGTGATTTCTGAAGACGCTCCGGTGCTTAGCGTGGATGACCTAGCTGAGCAAGTTGCGGAGGTGCTAGATTTTTTCGGGTATGTAGATGCTCATCCTTTTTATTTGCTTATTTTTGTTTGTGGTAAATAGCAATTGAAGCGAAACTGAAAAGAAAATAAAATTAAGGTTTCAATTGTCAATTAGTTGACAGTTTAACGAAGTTTACCAAAAGTTTTTGTATTATATCAAGCTGCAGCTTTTGTCTGCTTGCTGTTTAACTATGTATTCTTTATAGATTTAACTTTAAAATCTTACTTGCTAGTTACCACTTTGCTTGATATTGATAATTGTATTGCATCAATTGCTAAGAGTGTGACATATCAGCGGTGGTATCTGTCATTTTTTTAGTTCAATCATGGTAGGAAGACAAATCAATATATATATGTATATATATATTTAAATAGATTCACGTTGCATCAGGTAGCTACAAGCCTACAAAGGTTTTGGATATTCATCCCTATTCACTATATTAAGCAAGATTTTTTTTCTTTCTGAAAATTGTGACTTGGACGGTTATTTCTTTTTTGGAATACTCCATATTAGATTTTAAAGCTCTAATTGTTTTTTCTTTTTTCGGATCAGTCTGAAAAAAGTACTGTGCTTGGGGGTGACTGCTGGTGCTTACATACTTACTCTCTTTGCAGTAAGTAAATGAAAGTTAGCAACTTTTTTTTTACCTGTAATTCAACTTCCTTCTCATATTCATGTATTTACAATTTGACAGATGAAATATAAAGAGCGGGTGCTTGGGTTAATTCTTGTTTCCCCGATTTGCAAAGCACCTTCTTGGACAGAATGGCTTTACAACAAGGTTCCGATCTACGTCTTTCAATCAACAGCATTTGTAAATTTGAAAATCAACTTGAGGCAGCACTCACCAATCACCATAATGCGATTACCATGAGGAAAATTAATGTGTATGTCACATTGTAAAAAACTAAAATGCATCATATGTGCTAGGTTCACACCGGCAACCCCCTTAAAAAGATAAAATTGATTTGAAGGCATTTTGAGAAATTTTTAAGGTTTGTTGGAACTTTTCTTCAGGTGTTAATGAACTTGTTATACTTCTACGGTATGTGTGGAGTGTTGAAGGAATGCCTTCTCCAACGTTACTTCAGTAAGGTACTCTACTTGCCTCACTTTTAGATCATATCCAATCTTGGTATATCTCGTAATTGTCAACTTCTTCTGGTAGGAACTTAGAACTGGCATACACGGTGAAGAATCAGACATCATTCAAGCTTGCCTTAGGGTAAGGAAATGTCGGTTATAATAGATGCAATAGTTCACTCTATAGGTGTAATATGAGACACCTATATTCATTTGTAGGGAAGGCATATGAGACACCTATATATTGATCTGCTTTGTAATATGTGTACAGCTGCTGGATCAAAGGCAAAGTGTGAATGTCATGCGCTTTCTTCAAGCAATTAATGAGTACGTTCTTGCTCTACTTAAATGCCATATGTATTTTAACTTTCTTTTCCTGTTTTTAGTTTGTTAACCTCTGTTGCCTGCTCATTAATATTTTAACCGTCACTTTTGCTAATAGATCTATAGTCACGTCATACCTGAAAGCTGCCTTTCCAACTCGTTCTTATATTTTTGCAACAAAGCTGCCATAATTTCATTGTTGAGTTTATTGACAGGAGGCATGACCTTACAGAGGACCTAAAGAAGTTGCAGTGTAAAACGCTTATTTTTGTTGGTGAAAGTAGTCCATTCCAACCTGAATCTGTGTATATGAATGCCGCAATGGGCAGAAAAAGTTGTGCTCTTGTTGAGGTATAATACTTCTCATGCATTTGATTTTGTTCTGATTCTCATATTAATCATTGAAGTAATTTTTCCTCCTATGCTCAATCACGCAATCACATTTACTCAATATTTAAAAAATCCATTAGTTGGTGCAAATGAAAAAAATAAAATAAAGGTTGTTGGCCTCTAGTATCTGATCTAGAATAAGGTAGATAAATGTCATCCATGTTGAATTTACAAACAAGTTAGAATCAGAGGGTAACTGCTGATTGTTGTAGAATTTCATGATAGACGGCGAAGAAATAGATGGTTGGAATATGTATGCATCTTCAAAAGAAACTTTGTATATGTACACTTGAATATACGATTTTGGCAGACGTATCCAGGACTAAGATTGGCTGATTAATTAAAAATCTATGTATCAAAAGTTGTATGCACTTAGGTAGGAGAAATGTAAACTGCTTTTATTAAGTTTCTGTTTGTGTCTATTATAGGTTCAAGCATGCGGTTCATTGGTAACAGAAGAGTACCCGTTAGCCATGTTAATTCCAATCGAGTTCTTTCTGATGGGGTTCGGCTACTATAGACAACAACAGCAATTTGCTTCTTCGTCGAGTAATGGATCAAACCCGGCCACCCCACCAAGCCACTCTTGCATAGCACCGGAACTTCTCTCTCCCGAAAGTCTCGGGATCAAGCTAAAACCCATCAAAACCCGTACAGGCATCGGATTTTGATGGTGTAAAAAAAGGTTAAATCTGTTTCAATGTACAATGTCTAAAGGGGTAGCATATTCTTTGATTTGTATTGTTGGGGGTTCTTAATTCAGTTTATTTTGATGTATTCTTTCCTGAAAAGATAGCTGATTGCAGCCTGGATGTATTATATATACTGAAAGTGTAGATAAAACTAATACGGTATACATATCGTAGTTTGAATTCGGTTTATTCTTTAGATGGAGAGTTGGAGGGAGAATTCTTTTTTCTGTAACATATATACAAGTTGTACACATTACACCACTGACTCTTAATTTTTTCATTTTTTGTAATAGCTGGGTGACTCTGAACAAGAAATTTCTTGCCATTAAGTGCTTAAAACTTAATAGTTAATAATAGCATATGTTCTTGATGTTTCCACAGTTGCATTTTTACTTGATATTTGTTTGTGTACAGTTTGTGCTGATCAGTAGTACCAATTTTGGGATGA
Organism: Acer yangbiense; assembly: GCA_008009225.1. Classification (NCBI taxonomy): domain Eukaryota; kingdom Viridiplantae; phylum Streptophyta; class Magnoliopsida; order Sapindales; family Sapindaceae; genus Acer; species Acer yangbiense. The sequence continues at coordinate 11,468,171 of CM017763.1, forward strand.
ACTTCTGGAATACAATTGAACTTATTTAATACAATTGAAATGTACACCACATCCCTCCAAACCCTGATGTGAGCGACTGAGCGGTACCAATATCTTTTACGAACCCTAATATGAACGGTATTCGACTCTTAAGATCTTTTACTTAATTATAAGAGATAATTTGAAATAACTTTTACTTTTTGTTTTTGACAGTAGAAAGAGACAAGTAAAAACTCAATAACTGTTTGGGTTGTGTATTTTAAAAGAGCTTTTACATCCAAAAGAGCTTTTGAGATTGTTTGGTTTGAACATTTTAAAATCTCTTCTAAGTTCTAACTATGATATGATATTTTTACCCTTCCAAAAAGAGCTTTTTAGCTTGTTTGGTTTGGACATTTTAAAATATGTTCTAACCATATTATGATAATTTGAGTAAATAATATGTTTTTCTTAATAAAATTTTATGGGATAATGTAACATTTTTTTCTATTATATTTCCTAAAAAATTTACTTAAATAAACAGAGTAATAAAAATTCATTTAAAATTATAAACATATTCTTTTTTTTTTGTTGGAAAAATTATAAATATATTCATACTAATGATAAAAGTAATAAATTTTTTTTATTTAAGCATGAGTTCTCTAGCAATTCTGTCATGAACAACCCATATATATATAATTTTTGTCATCATCAAGTTTCAATTATCTATGGTTATAATGCATTATATTTTTATATTTTTCTTAATTAAATTTTATGGGATAATGTAACATTTTTTATATTTCCTAAAAAAATTACTTAAATAAACAGAGTAATAAAAATTCATTTAAAATTATAAATATATTCTTTTTTTTTTAATGGATACTAATGATAAAAGATTAAAAGTAATAAAAAAAATATTATTTAAACATGAGTTCTCTAGCAATTCTATCTTGAACAAACCATCTCACTTTCATATACCGTTATATATATAATTTTTGTCATCATCATGTTTCAATTATCTATGATAGAGCCGGCCCTGAGATTTTCGGAGCTCGAGACGAACCATAGAAAATGAGGCCCTCGATATTCTATATATGTTTACTTGATTATTGTTTTTTTTTTTTCTAGTAAATACTTGTAAAAATTAATATAATAACTCAAACTCAAGACTATAACACAACAAAATAACAAATAAAAAGTTATACCAAAATAAATATTTTTATAATTGCATAAAATAATATATCATTTAAATATTACTCGTCTCACATCTTTAGCAACAAAAATATTAATTAAGCTTACATAAAAAAAAAAGAGGGTTTGCGAAAAAGAAAGAAAAAAAAAAGTGTATTGATTTAATTACCTTCGAAACAATAACTTCTGAATTTTCGTATCAAGACAATTTTGAGTTTTTTTTTTTTAGAGATATAAAGAGGATTATTGGTGATAAACACAAGTGTTGCTAAGATTTAACCTACTGCCACCCTTAATCCATTGTTGTTGTTGTTGTTGTTGTAAGAATGATAAATGAGATTCCATTGTTGGGCCTTTTTAAAAAAATAAAAAATTATAGGTGTATGGTGGTCCACTTTTAAAGTCATTTATGAGTTGAGTTTCCATTGGTGGGCTTTTTTGTAAAAAAAAAATTATATGTGTACAGTGGACCCTTTTTTAAAGTCATTAATGGGCCTATTTTGTTTAAAATCTTATATTTATTATATTTTAAAGAGTGACGATATTTTAAAAATCTAATAATACCCTTGAAAATTACTAAGAGGACTAATTGTTTGTTAGTACAACCACCGACAATTATTAATTAGTTTCCCATTTTAATCTTTGGTAATTTTGTTTCCTATTAATGGTTTGATATTAACATATATCATAAAAACTCTTTCCATTTTAATAAACCCTAGATTCTCTTTTAAATATATTTTCAATCTTTTTTAAGGAAATACAAATCGATTGCTTATGGAAAATTAATCAAAATCACGAGATAAATTTGGTTGTAAAAAAGTAAAGTTTTGAATTAATTTTTATTAGAAAGCAACATCATTATGTATATAAACAGACTTTTAAATTAACTATATTATATATATATTTATTTATTTATTTTTTTCAAACACACTTCAGACTTTTTTATTTATTTATCAATATTATATGTTTTTTCTTGTCAAAAAAATATATTAGATGTTCTTCAGTTTCATTGAACACCTATCTTTTTTTTTTGTTTGAAATATCATTTGATACCTATCTACTTTCATATCACTTGGGACATTACACAAATCTTGCATCCATACAATTCTCTCAAATAGAAAGTGATTCTCCAATAAATAAATAAAAATTCTTAAAATGGATTTTTAACGAAAATGGAGTTTGATTTTGAAAAAAACCAAGAAGAGAAAAAGTAGGGAAGAGAAAGAATAGTAAGAGAATTAAAGGTAACAACAAAATTAGAAATAATAATAAAGTTGATTAAATAACATAATAATAGTCATAGGTGGTGTGTACTTACAAAAATACAATACAGTATAATTAAAGAAAGGGTATTTTTGGTATTAAGTAGAATTTATTTACAAATTAGAGATTTTTTTTAAATTTTGATGGATGTGATTACGAAAGGGGTGTAGATACAGTTTTTGAAGGGTGCCATTATCGCCACTCTATTTTAAAATCAATTTTTTTAACTACAATTTGGGGGCTCTAGGTGGCCTCATTGGGCTCCCCCTAGGGCCGGGCCTTAATTCTATGGGTATAATGCATTATAATTTATAAACCGGCAATAATAGCATGTAACAAAAAAGTTACTTCAATAATAGCTTGGCTATTAGAAAAAATAAAGATGGTTTCCATCATTCCAGAGTTGAATTTTCATTCAAATTGTATTAAGAAAGCATAAAGAAAATTTCTTTGAAACAAACAATTCACTTGAGTGTCATCAGCAAACTAATTGTACAAGTAATCTAAAACATTCCTTGAATCAAAATCTGCTTATTATCTTCACCTCCTCTTGTTACTTCATTGCTTTCGTTTTCAACAGTTACAATTAAATGTATCCCACATTCCCACTTAATGTTCAATTTGGTTAATATGATCAATATCATTTTTATCCCATTGTTCAATTACATGCAGGTTTCCACAGAAAGTTAATGTCAAATTATTAGAAATCTGGTCTTCACAACCCATTTAATTCTTTTGTACAAGCTTCTCTATGTTCTCATCCATCACCTTCAAAATTACATCGGAAAAGGCATTTTTTTTTTCAAAGGCATTGCCTGTGACATGTTTGAGGATATGTCTGAACCGATTTTCTTGTATTTTTTAATTTTGACTTCAGCTTGCTCATTGTTTTTGTAATTACTTAAATGTTCACTGCCTTTGACATATTCAAAGATCTTGTGAGTTGTGACACCTCAATTTTATTGGTATATCAGTACGTAGGACAAAACTTAGGAGATTGATCGGCCATTGTATGCTTTGATTTATGGTTTATATTTCAGCCGATTTCATATTTACCAATCTATATATCCACTAAATGAACCTTAAACTCGTGTCACTTGTTTCTCTCCATGTTAAATGTACCTAGATCAAGCTCACTGTGATACATGGACTTTACCCAATGCTTTTTGATGTGCAGTTTGAACCTATGAAACATCTTATAAAACTGATTCTTGGCTTTATCTGATGTTTTCTCCTCACTTTGATATGTGTAAAGCATATTAGTAAGACAACTTCACTTGCATAGTTCTTCAACATTGCTGTAGACTCTTTCAAACTGAAAACAAAATCAAAATAAATAAAATCAATATAGTTAACATTATTAAAGTTATAATAATTATATTAAAAAAAAAACTTACACCAGTAGTAGTAGAATCGGGTGACTCGGGATCTATGGGATCTCCGAATATTATCACATCAATTCCGTTTTCTAAGAATTGCAAAATAAAAGCCAACATATAAGCAAGAACTTCACATATTCATTGAAAAACATGTATATATATATAAAACTAAATATCACATGTTTTTTAAGCTGCAATGCATAATTTTCAACTAACTTTGGATCCTCTTTCACATCTAGAGGCCTAATATAAGATTCTCCGACCTGCGGTACAGCTAGTCCAGTCATTATCCCACCATAGTTGACCCCAATAAACTTTAGACTTATATACAAGTCGTAATGTATTTTGGGATATAGATTTTGGTTCTTTAGAAACAACATCAAATGTATATTAGCTATAAACAAAAAATAGAAAAGGAAATAAGTCGCATAATTCAAACCATTGTGAAACAGAAGGTGGCATATTTATTGCGCGCCATCTCGTAATCCCTGAGATTAGAGAAAGTTTTCCTATCTAAATATTGCCAGCTTCTTTACTAGAGTACCATTCATCCACAAAAATGAACGGAAAATCCTTAAGCATGCCTGAACCAAGGATAGATTCAAGCAAGTTGAACACCCTAGCTCGCTGAAATTGTAAACAAAGTTAAAATAAATACAAACAATCAATATGGATGTTAATTAAAATAAAAATAAACTAATTTAAAATAAAACACTGACATGCACCATTTCCCGATTAAGATCAGCCATTGCTGAATAACCTACGAGCAAGCCTCCAATATTCTGTTTTAGAACCTGATCAGCTATAAATATTAATTGCAAAAAAAAAAAAAAAAAAAAAAACACAAAATAAATTATTAAAAAATAAATTTTTTTTACCACTTTGCCAATATATTTGGCTAGTTGATCTGGTTTTTTGGAATTGCATGTCCTACATTTATATTAGAAATTTAGAACAAACATTATTTACAGTTAAAAAATTAATAAATAAATAAAAAGACAATAAAACGACCTACTTATGAGTCCATGCTGATCTCAGATCAAAATCTGTTACAGCGCCGGTGTATGCCTCTCTCTTGTCAAAACCAAGGAGACAAAGAGGGATGCGAGACTCCTACACATTCTTAAAGAGCTGCAACGGGTTCACATACGTCTGTAGGACAAAACTTAAGAGATTGTTCAGCCATTGTATGCTTTGATTTATGGTTTATATATTTCAGCCGATCTCATATTTACCTATCTATCCACTAAATGAACCTTAAACTTGTGTCTTATGTTTCTCTCCATGTTAAATGTACCTTAAACTTGTTTCATGTTAAATCTCATTTTACAGCTTCTGGTACAGGACTCTGCACAGAGCTCAGAGCATCCTTGGATAATCAAGAATGCAGACCTGACGGGTATCTGCAACATATAGCAATGCTCCTGTTTAGTGTCTTGTTTTCCGTCTTTCAAAAAAAAAAATGTTAAATGTACATAGATCAAGCTCACTGTGATACATGGACTTCACCCAATGCACTTGCATAGTTCTTCAACATGGCTATAGACTCGTTGGGACTGAAAACAAAATCAAAATAAATAAAATTAATATAGTTAACATTATTAAAGTTATAATATTACTATTTTTATAAAAAAAACATACACTAATAGTAGTAGAATCGAGTGACTCGGGATCTATGGGATCTCCGAATATTATCGTATCAATTCCGTTTTCTAAGAACTGCAAAATAAAAGCTGACATATAAGCAAGGACTTCACATATTCATTGAAAAACCAATAAAAAAAAAAATAATAACTAAATATTATATGTTTTTTAAGTTGCAATGCATAATCTTCAACTGACTTTGGATCCTCTATCACATCTAGAGGCTTAATATAAGGTTCTCCGACCCGTGGTACAGCTAGTCCAGTCCTTATCCCACCATAGTCGACCCCAATAAACTTTAGACTTATATACGAGTCGTAAAGTATTTTGGGATATAGATTTTGGTTCTTTAGAAAAAGATACACTCTCTCATTTGTAAAGAGAACAGCTTTATGCATTATGTCCGACAGTATGCACTTAAAATTAAAATCAAGATAAGAAAAGAGTAACAAGAAAATCTTTACAACCAACCAAAAATACTATGGAAGATAATAAATGTATGATTTTATAAGGAAATTGTCAAAAGTCGAGGAATTATGCAACAAAATCCAAGTATTAGACTATCAATGAAATGTCCTAGAAATGTTTCCAGATATTAGACTATCAATGAGATGCATTCATCAAAATCTAATCAAAACTAATAGTTAGCTTGATTCTTGTACTACAACTAGAGTTGGGTAAACAAATCCGAGTGAAATGTTAAATCCAAAAGACACCTAAATTTAATTAAGTTCTACTTGACAAACTATATACAGTTAACAAAACAAAACCATCAATAAAATGACAGTTATAAACTGATGTAATTTCTAGATTTATGAATTTATTCATCTATACTTACATGGAATTAATTACAAAAATGATGATCATGTACTTCATAATTGTTACAGCAACACGATCATTATAATATATTAATAGTGTACATATTTTTTTTCAGTTACTGGCAAAAACTTGTAGTTAATTTTATTATAAAAGTTTACAAATCCAAATTGATGATCAACATGTGCAAAGAAGTGACCATTGAACTTTATGTATTTTCTTCACTTCCTCTTTTTATTTTATTGTTTTTGTTTTCAACAGTTACATTTATATGTATTCCACTTAATGTTCAATTTGGTTGATATGATCGATATCATTTTTATCATATTGTTCAATTACATATGCATGCTTCAACGGAAAGTTAATGTCTAATTATTAGAAATACGGTCTTCACAACCCATTTAATTCTTTTGTACAATTTTCTATGTGTTCTCATCCATCACCTTAAAATTACATCGGAGAATGCATTTTTTCAAAGGCATTACTTGTGACATGTTTTAGGATATGTCTGAACTGATTTACTTGTATTTTATCTTTTGACTTCAGCTTGCTCAATGTTTTTGTAATTACTTAAATGTTCACCGCCTTTGACATATTCAAAGATCTTGTGAGTTGTGACACCTCAATTTTATTGGTACATCAGTAGGACAAAACTTAGGAGATTGAGGGAACTCCGAACATGCACTTGGCTAGATTTAACCTCATCTTGTACCTTTGTAGTACGTTGAAGGTTTCCTGTAAATCGCGGACATGTTCACTAGCCTTCTTGCTCTTAGTTAGCATGTCATCCACATGCACTTCCATTGTCTTCCCAATATGTTTGACAAACATCTTGTTAACCAAACGATAATACGTGGCTCCTACGTTTTTTAATCCAAAGGGCATGACAATGTAACAATACAACCCTTGGTATGTAGTGAACGAAGTCTTTTCTTCGTCAGGCCATGCATTTTGATCTGGTTATATCCGAAGTATACGTCCATAAAACTAAGGAGTTCATGGCCAACAATTGCGTCTACTAGCTGTTCAATCCGTGGGAGTGGAAAACTGTCTTTAGGGAAAGCCTTATTGAGGTCGGTGAAGTCTACGCACATTCGACATTGCTTGTTCTTCTTTTTGACTAGCACAACGTTGGCGACCCGGGTAGGGTACTTGACTTCACGAATGAAACCTGCTGCTAGAAGTTTTGACACTTCTTCTTTAATTGTCATGCTCATTTCCGTGTTAAAGTTTCACCATTTTTGAACTACTGGCTTATGCTTCTTGTCCACCGCAAGATAATGCCAGATTATATGTATATCGATTCCTGACATATCTTCATGGCTCCAGGTGAATACGTCCTTGTATTCTCGTAAAAGTGCGGTTAGACCGTCCTTGACAAGAGTTGCTAGCAGCACGCTTATCTTGATCGTCCTCGCAGGTTGCGAGGGATCTAATATTATTTTTTCGACTGGTTCCCTACTTCTATCTTCTTTGAGGGTTTCCTTGGGGTCAAATTCAAATTCACTCGGGGTTTCGTCATCTTCTTTTTTCTTTTGAGATCCTTGAGAAACCTTGAAGGCTTGGAGTCCATCTTTCGTGGTTAACTATAAGGTCTGAAGGTTCACCCCCTCCTTCTAGCACCAATTGTAGATGTCAATTTCTGGGAAATCTAGTCAGCAGTGACACATATGTAGATCGACACCTGAGGTAACTTTACGAAATGTGATCAGGTCGCCTCTCTGATAAGTGTGTAATTTAACGAATGGAGAACTGGTAGTAGATGAGTGTAGAAATAGCAATGACACGAGTATTTTTGCGTGGAAACAATATTTGAAAATTTTGATAAGTTTAATTTAAAACAACATTTGAGTGTTTGGGAATCCTAGCATTACTCAAAACCTAGTTAAAAAGTAGAAACGGTGTGTTTTTGTGCAACATTTAAATAAATAAAAAATTAGAGAGGGCCATAAAGTTTGAATTTTGATAACTAAGGGGTAGTTTGTTTTTTCCACTTAAAACTTAATAGCTCTGAATCATAATTATTAAGTTGTTTTGTTTTTTTTTTTTAAGTGATCAAACAACTTAAAATACCCAAAAACAACTTAAAATAAAAAGTAAAAATCCAGATTTTTCACTTAATTGCAAATCATTGAATTGCATTAAATACAATCCAAAATCTTTTCTTCCGATACTATCCCCCATATATAACATATTTCCAATTTCATCATAATTATATATGGTATAGAAATCTTTATTTTAATATATTGTTTATTTTAAATAGCTTTAAAAATAAAAAGGAACCCTAATCACTTCTCATATTGGTGTTTAATATCAATACTTTATTATGATATTAGAGTGAGTTTTCCTGTTGCCCTTTTTATTTTTTGGAAAAAAAAAAAAAAACCTTTTCTTTCTGAGTAAAAATGAAATTTGTTTGTAATCGAAGAAGAATATCATGATCATATGTGTTCATATATAATTATTACTTTAGGATTTTTTTCATTACATATTATATGTATAATTGTTTAACATGGGTATAAATGTAAAATTACTTATTTTCAGACAATTTTACTTTTAAAAAACAAACGTGTTGACAATACATTCAGATGTAAGAAAAAAAAAAAACATGTCATTCAAATTTAGATTTCGGTCACTATTTAGTCTTTAGAAAAATTAAGAACTGTTCAGTCTTCTGACAAAAAAACAAACGACCCCTAACTCAATTGATTGGTGTTTTTAAAAATAAATAAATAAATAAAAATGTTTTTTTTTTTTTTTTAAAGTATTTCTCTATTACACAAATTCAAGATTTTTTGGAGAGGGGGGAAGACTCGAACCAGTAACTTCGTGGTGCAGGTGTGAGTGGTTTACCACTGAACTAACCTCAATGTTTTTACTCTTGCTTTTTGACACAAGTGAAGAAGTTTATTATTTGAACTTGAAGGAGAATGTTGAGATCAAAGCACAGCTTCCTCCTAACTAAAGAATCCAACAATTTAATAAAAATCAAACATTTATTATTTCAATACAACACTCTCTCTCTATGAATAATAACACATATTATTTTGTTTGACATTTCAATCACTATAAGCAAGATTCGGAATGCAACTCCCATTATAGGTAAACGGTTTTCCCACACTTTACGATTTAACAGATTTGAGATTAACATCTTTTTATTCCATGTTAATGATAACAAATGTGTTCTTTCATATCATCATGTTTCAAAAAAAAAAAATGCTCATATCATCAAAGGATCCAACTTCCAAGTCCAAGTTCCTTCTATTTGGATCTCCATTTAAGGAGTATTAGAGTATTTACAATAGGACTCAAGAGTCAGAGGCCACTGAATTGAGCCAAGCTCAGTAGGTTTAAGCAGATTTAACAGAGACGATAGACAGGGGATAACAGTAAAACCTAAACTACAAACACACTAACACATGAACAATCTTCTATTTCCAGATTACGTCGCTAAAATGAATACATGCTAATCTCAAAGAAATCATGGAATTGACTAAGAACACATGTTCATGGTATGTACTAACAAAGGCTGGCGATATAACCACTTGAGTGCCATAGTTTAGGTGAGGCTGGGTAGGAGGAAAATTTTACCTGTGCTATCATATTGGACTGCAGAATGCAGATAGATCTTGTTTCAACTGTACCGCTTCTAACACTGAAATATCAAGCAAGCCAGTAACAAGATCTCAATTTCACCTTTTCTGATTGGTCTGCATTGATTTCTGCGGATGATGATATAACGTCTCTCCTTGATGACAGGCCTGGAGACCCCAACTCCATTATATAAGTATTATCAACAGATGAGAAGAGGTTCTAGTTATAAACTCATGACAGGAAGAGAATAACAAGCAGCAAGTGCACGAAGCTCCTGCGGAATCCCACTGACCAAGTTACCAGCATCATGTATAGGGGGGGCAACCTATGCAAGTCTCACATTCTGCAATCATATACAACACTTTGTGATGACCAAAAGATAATAGACTGCCTGATATATGAACGTCACGACAGCTAAAATATGATAATGTCCAAGGTGTAAAGTCAACAGAAGCGCTAAGGCCAGAATCTAACTACAAGACAGATCAGACATGACAAAATTCAAAAGTGCAGAGCTCACAGACCCAAGTATGATGGGTGCCACATAAAGGATATGTAGACTAGAAGCTTTCCTCTTGAAACTTAAAGAGTCATTTCACCAATATGATGTCGGCCAGAAGCTGAATTTATGGACCATGCAATCATAAAGAAACATACTGTCTACCAACTTCAAATATCTATTGTTTGTCAAAAGAACATGAACATTATAATCATGCATTTCCAAAAGTCCTTGAAATTGGGGAGTTAATTCAAATCTCTCCTATGGTTCATTAACTTCATCAATCATTTTGACTGAGCAAGAAGTTCTCATTTTTACCATTTCAGCGAACATAGTGCAACTCCAATGATCATCGACTTAGCTTTACAAATACAAAAGCAAAAGAATTTAGGCATGCTGTTGGAAAAGTCTGTGCACACCTCTAAATCGTTAGCATGCATAAGAATATAGCTGTGTGAAGTTTGTGCTTATATAGACCGTGTGCGATTCAATCTCAAAATTGACATTGTCAACGAAGAAAAACTTCACAAGAAACAAGTAAAGAATCAATAAATACTTGCAAAAGCAGAGGTTTCATGCTTTCTAAAGGTGTCCTCATCGTGGCATCGTGAATATATCAAATGATCACATCATCTCTTCTGACAAAACGTTCCCACTAGGTCACTAACAATGTCGGAAAACTATATATCCGAATTAATTAGTAGCTTAATACCACGTTGTAGGTTTTGAAACACAATAAACAAAGTTCAATTAGCTTCAAATAAAACAAAATCCACATCTTAATTAACTTGACTCTTCACATTTGTTTTCCTTTCGATAAAAAAAAATAATTCTGGTCAGCAAGCAACCAATCTCCAAGAGATCATCAGAGAACGTGCTTCGACAAAAAGGCATCAAATCTCTTAGCTTGATCAAGGGTATTGTAAGAAAACAGCAAATGTGCCTCTGCAATAATACCCACCAGAACAAGCTTTCATGAAAGATAAAATGCCTCATGGAGCACATCAATGTCTGATTTGGCTAAAAGCTACATCATCCCAGATTGAGACTATTCCAAATCAACATCATTATCATCATCAGCCCAAACAAAACAAACCCTTTTAAATTTTATCACATAACATACTAAGTTTGACAATTTATAATGAAAAAAATACTTCAATCAATCCAACTACAAATACTAAAAATACAAAATCAATTAAACTTGAACAAGCTTTAATTACACATACCAGAAGAGTAGAAAAAATTCATCGTCAAGCATGCTTCTGTACCTGCACGCATCTTGTCTTCTGTATCTGCGCTCACGAGTTCGTGACTGCAAAATCCAAAGCAAAAATGGTCCATTTTGCTGCTCTATTGTTCACGGTGAGTCTGCGACTGTGACTTATAGGGCGCTCCTTTAATCTAAACGCAGCGTTTTGACCTCAACTTTTTTTTTTTTTTTTTTTTAATGTGTTGGTTTTATTTAATTAATTTAAAATTAAGAATTTTGAGGGTTAAAATACTAAAATCATTATGATAGTCGTCGTAACTTATTTAATGCCGAACCTTTGTATTCTACAATCAAATAATAGAAAGTAAGATCATTAAAAGGCGGATGAAAAGATGAAATGAAGAGAAGATCCAAATCCGATGTAAGAACTAAGAACTGTCAATCATTTGTATGAATACGGATGTTTGTACCGGATAATTTTCACGGTTTCATCTGTACTAACAAGGTTTCAGAGTTTTTTAGACTAAGCAACCCGATACCAAAAACATAGTCAGTGTTAGTACGATTTGAACTCTAGATGTATTCACCGAAACCGATATTTACTTCCTTAGAGGACTACACTCAAATCCCGTGTTGAGTTTTGATCCAATATGAAGCAAATGATGATTATGAATGAAGAGTTGACAATTGTTTTAGATAAAAATAGCTGTAAAATACATCTTACTATTAAAAACAATAACAATAGTAACATCACAGGAATTCCTTCAGTTGTACAACAGAAGATAGAATAATGATACACAGATATGAGCTTTTTTTTTTTTTTTTGGAATTCTTCACTACTTTTGGGGTTGGGAGAGAGAGACCCCCAAAGATGTCATGCTTTACCAGCAGCACTGCATGATGCATATTATGGCTTTTTATACATGTTATGATGATCACTGCTGCTCTTGAAGTGGAGTGACAGACGAGAGTGGACGGATAGATCTCAGAATCAACTTTCTGCTGGTTGTCGATGATGATAATGATGATGATGATCTGATGTCGTGATGAGGAGGTGATAACCTCTTGGAGTTTGGAGAGGTTGGTAAGCAATTGCTTTTACGATTCTGGGGAGTTTCGTCTTCTGGAATCACCTGAAGCCGTATCTGAAAGTTTGGCTGATCGGAAATATCAAAGGTTTTCGGTTTTAGGCTGGTACACGACATAGGAGAAGGACCAACATCAAGAAGAGAAGATCCTAAGCGCTTGCCCCTATAGATTAAATAGCAGCTGAATTTAAACTTTAAAGCTTGACAAATATAATAAGCTCAACCAATTGAAAGATAGAAAGAAAGAAAAAAAAAATCTAAATTGCTGACCTTGAGAACCTGGAAATGATAGAAGGACGTATTAACGGAACATCTGAATGTTCATCTTCGTCCTTCTTGATTGTGTCTGACAAATCATTCTTTTCATAGGCTTCTGATTCTTCAACCTTGTATTCGGTTTCTTCAAATCCTGTTGTATAAGGAAAAGGCAGAATTTGATACCAAAGCAATTCTCTATGAACTAGAATCTAGTACTAACTAGTGCAAAGATAGACTTATTTATACATTAAATTATTTTTTCGGTACCCAGATCTCTCCCGACCTATCTTTTGGTCACTTTTAGGTGGCTCAAAAGGTTGCAGTTCAATGCATAAACAATGTTATTGTAAGATAATTGCAAAGATTCAATTCATTTATACAGCGTGACACTATAAAAGCATCAAGTTAACACTTACCATCCTTTCTTCCAAAAGCATTTTGACATCCCTCACATCTGCAGCTTACAGAGCATCCGACGCCACCCTTTATAGACAAACAACAGTGTTGATATCAAATGAGGAGGTATGTAGGATATATAATGAACCCCAAAAAAAAAAACTACCTGAAAGCATTCACAGTATTTTTTCAAGCAGCTTGATCTTCTGCAGTTGCATCCTCTCTTATGTCTGGCTGAAGCAGGAGTCTTGTTAGTTTCATCCTGCACGAATGAACACAAAGTGTACCTGAGAAAAGAAAACTAGGAAATCGCCAAATAAACAACAAGTTACAGGAAAAAGATTTGCAACAAAGCCACCACAGTCCAAATTAACCTCAAGAATCTTGGCAATATGATATTGCTGTTTGCATTTCACCTCAACAATGAGGCAATGCAGAGGATGGACTGTGATAACCGTGATGCGAGGATGATTCGCTGCCAAATAGTATAATCTGAGGGATAGCTTCGAACCCCAAACTCCGTAGCAGAGTCTGCACTTCTAATCACTTTGGGAGCAAAAGCAAGTGGGTTGCGAGATTCAATCAGTCTGCGAGTCTCCAAAACAGTATCTTCATGCATAGGCTTGTTAAAGCAATCCAGACATGAACACGGCTCAACACAGTAGAGACCCGCCGCAAAGCATTCACAGTAACTGTGTCAAAGAACACGACTACTATGAATATAATTCTAACAGCACGGTGAAAGGGAAAAAGATTTGCATGAACCAACCAAAATGGTGAAAATTCCCACAGTGACAATCAACAAGATGCAACATAATGACATAATCAGATTAAAAAAAGGGATATATCATAAAAATATCAATTAAATTAATTAATTAAAAGGAAAAGCAATACACTTACAGCTTTAAGCATTTTGACCTCTTACAGTTACAGCGCTTGCAGGCCTGACTCTCTCCAACAAGTTCTTGCTTGAACCTGAAAAAAGATCAAACATTCAAATATAATGGCCAAAGATTCTGGTCATATTTCTAAAAGTAGTAGTTGATATACATGCCTCTTCTTTCTAGGACTATTCTGGTCATCTTCTTCTCCACAAACACTTACAGATGTCTGCAGAGCATTTTCCACAATTTTAACTTTGTTGTCACAAGGATCAGAAACCTTCTCCATGGAGTTCAAAGCTGAGGATCCAATAAGAATATTTTGGCTAGATGTCAAAGAATCAGAGGACATGGAACTTTGCATACTTATTAGTTGCCTACCAGAAGCTAAAGTCTTACACTTGACAAATCTATCATTCTTAGAAGTAGCTGCAAGGGCATTCAAGTGCAAACCAACACCAGGTAATATGGACAAAGAATGACCACTGCTCTTACTTGGGACTAAGCGATTTTCTTCATGGGCAACTTCACAATCAGATTGAGACGGGATGAGAGAACTATATTTTTTGTGAGATCCTGTCTCAAAAACCAGGCAACGCCTTCGGATTTTGTGCTGCTGCAGATAACCAGGGAAAAAATGTTTGATGAGAAACTGCGACTACAGTTATATTAATGAAAGTGATAATGCATTGGATTGTGATGACTGAGGAGGAACAATGTGACTAATGAAAGTGATAATGCATAAAGAGTAAAATGTCTAAGATGTGTAACATCGATCAAAAAATGGTTTAAATCAATATAACTGTATTTTACCTTGGAGTTAGATTGGCCACGCTTTTCTCCCTTCTCATCCACTTTTGCTCTTGACTCGGTAACAACTAGCTTTTTCTGTAGACTGCTAGAAAGGATATCATGTGCCTGATCCTTATCTTGCAAGTCCCCAATTTCTCCTGATTGAGTTACGGGTTCTCTTATTTCACTTAGTTTGCAAGAACCGCTTGGACTAATGGATACCTTGTTCTCTAAATCAGTGGCATTATCTTGTGGTAGCTGTAGGACTGTTGAGACGAAAGTTATCATCCCAGGATCCACCGTCTCCTGATCCTGCTCCTCCTCCGAAGTATTCTCAATAATAGATGAATCTAGAACATCAACATCAGAAACCAATGAGACCCAATCCCATCCTGCTGCTTCTTCAGTTTGCTCAATTCGACTGATTTCACGCAAATTTACTTCATTCTTGAAATGTTGTCTTTCTCTCAAGTTGACCTTACTGGATTGAGCAAATGATGATGGTACACCAGCCCCTTCTCGCACTCTGCTTGTCTCTATCAAATCAGAAGACACCCAATTACTAGCTGGGCTACCAAAATCACACTTTATGGCATTTGGTAGCACAGCAGTGACCCCTCTAGCTGAACTTCTTGGAGTAAGACCTCCCAGTTGTTCAGCACACTGATCAGATACTTGAACAGTTTCTGAATCCGCTTTACTTGTCTTGTTTCCATTTGCAAAGAGAGGGAGCTCGGGCTTTAATGGATCTGGGGACAAAATGCTAGCAACAATAACAACATCAGGTAAAAGACATGATTGATTATAAAATGCCGGCACTCCTTACATCTTAATATGATAAAGCAAGAATAGATGATTAGTTTTACCTTTTAAGTCTAGATTCCCTATGGGAGATGATCTGTGGTGAAGCAAACACAGACGAAGGGGAAGTAAAACTCAGCGAGTTGAATGAGTGATCGCTCTGTACAAACTTGATCGGGTCAATGGGTGAAAGACTGTTGATGTAATTAAAGACCGGAGAATCCTGCATGTCGACATACATTTTTTTAATCAATATAAAGCCAAAGGAACTGAATCGCAATCCATATGATCATAACAGGAAATCTAAATCACAAACAGTAGAAATAAAAAGACTAGCAAATGTAACATTGCATATATATGTACACATCAAATTTCCAAGTCTATTCAGGGGCTGCCATTCTAAAGAAACAAAAATACTACTTAGCAAGCAATAAATTCAAACATAGAAATAGCATTAGGGTTTCTCTTTACTAAGTATAAAATTTGTAGGCTGTAGCAAGTTGGAAACCCATTTGCTTCAAATCATCAAAAATATTCTCAAATCTCTACAAATTCAACTAATTCAACAGCAATAAAATCCTACCACTACATACTACATAGATATAAATAAATTATGAGTAAGCCAATTGTCACAGACACTAGCATAGACCACCAAAAATCATTAACAAAGCTACCAAATGAACTTCCAAAAACCCTAATCAAACCAAAAGCACAAACAAAAAATGGAAACCCAACAAAAACCCCAGATGCTAAATGACGACCAAATCCAAAACCCAACAATAAAATCCACAAATTTCTCATACCCACCAAGCCAAATTAGTTCAAAAACAAAAAAACATGCAAGGCTTCTGAGATTAACCTCGAACTTGGCGAGAGAAGAAGTAGCAGCGATGTGGGTCTTATCAGGAGTGTCCATCTCTGCTTACTAATAATCAGTTCACTTACTGCTCCTCCAAATGTGTCTCTTCCAATTCCTCTCTCAAACCCCACAAGAAGTTCACAATAATCTTCTAAACCACACTTTATTTAATTATTGATTGAGAGAGGAGCCAAGGCGGGAAACTGAGCAATTGATTGCTTTGGTTTGTTTTCACTTTATTTATTTATTATTATTTTATGAACTTTTTGATTATTGGTTTTCTTTTTTGGGCCTTCATTTATTTCAGTCTCATTAGTGGGCCTTGATTGAACCTAATTTAGAATTAATGGGAAATTCCCAAAACCTCCCCTGATATTTAACATTTTGTTTCCAAAAATAATCATTCGAAAATATATATATATATACTCTTTTTTTAAAATCCTAATCAAATTATGAAACATATTTAAATAAATAAATTAATAATTTAATAAAATTGTCTTATTGATTAGAGAGAATTCCAAAAAAAAAATCCCTTGATTGAAATTATAAAATCATATAGAAGTCTTTATGAAAAACATATTAGTCGTAATCAAATTAGGAAACAAATTTAATAAACTAAATTAATTAATTTTTTAATAAACCTATCTTATTAATTAAGACTTAAGAGAGTTTTATATGAGATTATCCCTATTCATTATAGGAAACTATATAGTTTCTAAAAACAAATGAAATCGGTTATTGACTAGGAAACGAAATACTATTCTTTGACAAATTAGGAAACTCATTTAGCTTTTTTATTCATTTATATATAGCAAATTAAGTAGCAACTTTCTTGTATTGTACGTAACCAAATAAACACAATCTTTGTTGATAGATTTTCTCTTGAGAGAACACTACACATTTCCTAACCCTAGCTAATAATTAATGGTGAAGATAATCCTGAAAATACCTGCTGCCCTCCGGAGAGACGATGATGAGCCAAAGAGGAGGACTGTTTACGTGCCACGGAAACCGAGAAGTGAACGTAAATGGAAGAAGAACAACAAAATAATAACCGAGGAGAGGAGAAGTGTCATCATCTTTGGAGAAGTAGTGAGAGAGAAGATAGAAAGGATCAAGTACTCAAGAGACTACTCTTTCTTGTTTCCTGTTCTTGATGATGATCATCATCATTATCAGCCGCCACTACTAGTAGTACCATTAATCAAGAAGTTGAAAGAAGCTTCGGAATCGAAGGTGATCAAGACTAGTAGTACTTCTGATGATCATGATCAACTGGGGTTATTGAAGGATGATAGGAAGGTGGAAGACAACAATCATGAAGGTTTTCGACAACGAATCGAAGAAAAGGAACGGTTGAAGTTGATGAAGATGAGATCATATTCATATTCATGCATGCCTAGGAGGAAGCCCAAGATTTCACTTGGGGGACCAAGATTGGTTATAAAATAGTTGTGTTTGATTGAAGATTGAAAGAGACCTGCAACAAATATTTGTAGTTTTTTGTTTTATCTCCATTTTTTTTTTTTTTGTCAAGAAAGGTTTCCAAGAATTGTACTATATTTCATGAATTTCAGTCTTCATTGATAGGTTTTGTAATTTGATTGATCTTTATTTAATTTCATAATTTGTTCAGATTCATTAGTATTTTGTAGTATTTTGATATATGATTTTGCTATGAATTGAATCAAATCATGCAAATTGTTTCAGTTTGATTTTAGATCATTTGCGTAATTGATAGATATCACAATCTCTTTTTTTTTTTTTTTAAACCAAAAAAGTTATCATTAAAATAAAATAAAAAAGAAAACAAAAGAAAAGAAAAAGAAAAACGAAAGCAAAGTGGCGCGTAGGTTGTAAAACAATAATCTAAAAAGTACGCAGACCTCAACTGAAGGTAAGGAAACATGAAAATTAACCATTCTTTTCTACCTCAAACTGTGCGGATAAATATCACAATCTCAAAAGCTTATTGTTTTCTGTTGGACATAGAAACCATTTGTGCATGCCTATGGTTGGCAATTGTGTCAAGTCAGTCATAGGCTTGTACCATGTTTGCAGGTTGTAAATTCCAATGGGTTTATTCGATGAGTGATAGTAGATTCTAAACAAAGTAAGATTTCGATAATTTATTCTTCTCCGTATAGGAGGAAATATATAAAAGTAAATTCCAATGGATTGGAAACATATAGGAGAAGTAAATTCCAATGGGTTTTTTCGATGATTGATAGTAGATTCTGAACAAAGTAAGACTTTGATGATTTATTCTTCTCCGTATAGGAGAAAATATATAAGAGAAATACAACATGGAAAAAATTAGGAAAGGAGTAAGAATCAAGAAAAAGAAATACAATTATGTATTATTAATATTTTTAATAAATGTATTATATATTTATGGTATAAAAATATTTAAAATTATGTATTTATATTTGACATTTATAATATTATAAATAAAGCATAAGTGAAAATTTTAATATTAAAAAAAATGAAATTTCGTAATAAATCTAATAATAAATAAAATTATTTAATTTATTTTTTATTATTTATGTTGGGTTGTCAGGTTGCACTACTACAAAAATGCTTAAAGACATCACTAGAAATCACTAAAAGAAATCGGTTTTTGGTAACCGATTTTAAAAAAGCTTTTAGAAATCAGTTTTTATAAAAACCGATGTCTTAAAAATTACAATTTCAAAAAGACATCGGTTTTTAAGAAAACCGATATTTAAAAAAAACGTTTAGACATCGGTTTTTATAAAAACCGATGTCTTAAATTTTGCGTTGAAAAGACAACGGTTTTTATAAAAACCGATATTAAAAGCAAGCGTTTAGACATCGGTTTTTATAAAAACCGATGTAGATTCAAAAGCAAAATTCTGCAATGCAAATATGACCTATGTCCACATTCAAGGGCACATCTCTAAAAATACTCAACGTTATTTGCTCAACTTTTGACACAAGAAAGTAGACATGCAAACAAACACTTTTAAATCAGAAAATATTCCAAAAATCGATTTGGAAAAGTGAGAAAATGAGCGATGAAAACAGCTCACTCGTGGATTCACGAATCGCTTCTGACCTTTGACTGAATAATTGATCATAACTTTCAAAATACCACCCGGAATTTTACGTTTTTTATACCGTTGGATTTGTATCGAAAAATTGAAGAACCCAACATGGACAAAAAAATTTATTTCCTTGCCAAAAGATACAGTTTTAAGGAAAGAGTTTTCACAAAAATATCTCCAATCGCTTCAATTCTGACCTTTGACTAAAAAATTGATCATAACTTTCAAAATACCAACCGGAATTTTACGTTCTTTATACCATTGGATTCGTATCGAAAAATTGAAGAACCCAACATGGACAAAAAAATTTATTTTCTTGCCAAAAGATACAGTTTTAAGGAAAGAATTTTTACAAAAATATCTCCAATCGCTTCAATTCTGACATTTGACTGAAAAATTGATCATAACTTTCAAAATACCAACCGGAATTTTACGTTCTTTATACCGTTGGATTCGTATCAAAATATTGAAGAATCTACAATGGAAAAAAAATTTATTTCCTTGCCAAAAGATACAGTTTTAAGGAAAAGGTTTACACAAAAATATCTCCAATCGCTTGACCTTTGAGTACTCATGAATAATTAATCATAACTTTCAAAATACCGTCCGGAATTTTACGTTCTTTATACCGTTGGATTCGTATCAAAAATTTGAAGAACTAAAAACGGACAAAAAAATTTATTTCCTTGCCAAAAGATACAGTTTTAAGGAAAGAGTTTACACAAAAATATCTCCAATCGCTTCAATTCTGACCTTTGACTGAAACATTGATCATAACTTTCAAAATACCAACCAGAATTTTACGTTCTTTATACCGTTGGATTCGTATCGAAAAATTGAAGAATCTACCATGGAAAAAAAAATTTATTTCTTTGCCAAAAGATACAGTTTTAAGGAAAAAGTTTACACAAAAGTATCTCCAATCGCTTGACCTTTGAGTACTCATGAATAATTGATCATAACTTTCAAAATACCGCCCGGAATTTAACGTTCTTTAAACCGTTGGATTCGTATCAAAAAATTGAAGAATCCAACATGGACAAAAAAATTTATTTCCTTGCCAAAAGATACAGTTTTAAGGAAAGAGTTTGCACAAAAATATCTCCAATTCTGACCTTTGACTGAAAAATTGATCATAACTTTCAAAATACCACCCGGAATTTTACGTTCTTTATACCGTTGGATTCGTATCGAAAAATTGAAGAATCCATCATGGAAAAAAAAAATTATTTCTTAAGGAAAAATTTTACACAAAAATATCTCCAATCGATCGACCTTTGAGTACTCATGAATAATTGATCATAACTTTCAAAATACCACCCGGAATTTTATGTTCTTTATACCGTTGGATTCGTATCAAAAAATCAAAGAATCTACCATGGACAAAAAAAATTATTTTGTTGCCAAAAGATACAGTTTTAAGAAAAAAGTTTGCACAAAAATATCTTCAATTGCTTCTGACATTTAACTGAATAATTGATCATAACTTTCAAAATACCGCCCATAATTTTACGTTCTTTATACCGTTGGATTCGTATCGAAAAATCAAAAAATCTAGCATGGATGAAAAAAGTTATTTCGTTGCCAAAAAATACAGTTTTAGGGAAAAAGTTTGCATAAAAATATCTCTAGCAGAACACAAAACCACACAACAAAAAATGAAATGAAAAATAAACCCACCAATAAAATTTATTTAATATATGTATGTTTGTAGTAGAAATTAGAATTTTGATTAGTTGAGTAAATTTAAATTTATCAAACAAGTTTTTTTTTTTTTTTTTTTTTTTTTCTAACAATTCATATAGGTTATATATATATATTGTGCAATTGTTAACACATTCAATCTTGTAGTCAGGCGGTAAAGGCTTACCACTTTGACTTTGAGGTTGCGAGTTCGATTCCTCATAATGACAATTAATTGTCATTATTATCATAGGTGAGGCGGGCTGGTCGGTGGCCGGCGACGGTGGGATTTTTTTTTGTAATTCATCAATTTTACATCAGGTTTTTTAAATCGGTTTTAACTAAAACCGATTTCTTTTCTCCTAGGTTTTTAAATCAGTT
Organism: Acer yangbiense; assembly: GCA_008009225.1. Taxonomy (NCBI): domain Eukaryota; kingdom Viridiplantae; phylum Streptophyta; class Magnoliopsida; order Sapindales; family Sapindaceae; genus Acer; species Acer yangbiense. The sequence continues at coordinate 11,489,932 of CM017763.1, forward strand.
TTAAGTAAAACCGATTTCTTTTCTCTTGTTTTACATCGGTTAAAAACCGATGTCTTTTGCGCTTTTTTTTCTAAATCACTCAAAAAGAGATCGGTTTTAAAAATTTCAAAAACCGATTTCTTTTGCATTTTTTGTAGTAGTGTTGGGTTGGGTTATATTTTATTAACCCAACCCAACCCAACCCAACCCAACCCAATCTAGTATAGTCGGGTTGGGTTGGCGGGTTGGTGCCCACCCCTAGTTCTAGGTACATTCAAACTAATAGGTATACCATTGTCTGTTCTCTTCATAGTTTGGGTTTCCCCCTAAAGAGGAGCCTCCGAGGCAAAGTATGCCTCATCTTCCCAAAACGTAATATCTTGTGACACAAACACCCTACGAGATGGAGAATGATAACACTTATACTCTTTTTGTGAGCTAGAATACCCTATAAAGACACACTTAAGAGCACGTGGATCTAACTTTCCTTGATAATACCACATATCCAAAGACCTGAGGAAGAATATGTAAGGTAGAGGTAATATCACATAAATGAGACAAGGATTGCAGTGGAGTTTGAAAAGACAGAACACTGGATGGCATACGATTAATGAGATATGCAGCAGACAGAACGACATGATCACCCCAAAAGGATATAAGCAAATGCATTCCGAATAGTAAAGATCGTGCAACCTCTAAGAGATGACGATTTTTATGCTCGGCTATACCATTTTGTTGTAGGGTATGTGCACAAGATATTTGGTGGAGAATACCATTTTTTAAACAAAAGGTTTTAAAATTATGATTTAGATATTCACCTCCATTATTAGAGCGTAAAACTTGAATTTTCTTATGAAATTGTGTGTGGATCATGAGATAATTTTTTTGGAAAACATCACATACATCACATTTGTTTTTTAAAAGAAAAATCCAAGTCATACGTGTGCAGTCATTAATAAATGTAACAAACTATCACATATAAGATATAGGCACAACATTAATACATCAGAATGAACATGAGAAAAGGGCATAGAGCTTTTATTATTATTATTAGAAGGAAAAACAATGCGATGATGTGTTGGACAAAACACATGTTTCACACTGCAAATTATGACTCAACATTAAACAAAGAGGGAAATAAAAACTTAAGATATCCAAACGAACAATGACCTAAGCGTTTATGCCAAATATAGATATTACTCTCGTTGTCGGATTTAACTTGCACTACTCTATGAGAATGACTGGACGACCTTGGAGCATTATCTGCTGTAAAGTAGTACAACCACCCTCTTTCCCTACCAGTTCCAATCGTCTCCTTGGTTTTGATGTCCTGAAACACACAATGGGAAGGCCAAAACGTGACAACACAGTTTAGAGATTTAGTAATTTGACTGATAAAGAGTAAGTTGTTAGATAAAGTAGGCACATATAAGACAAATGATAAGTGTAGAGACGAAGTTAGAGATACAGATCCAGCTCCATGAACGGGGGTGGGTGTACCATCACCATATGACACCTTACATGTTTCGGTCAGACTACGATGACTAAAGATTTGAGAATCAAAAGTCATGTGGTCCTTTGCACCAGAGCCGATTATCCAAGTATTATTACTAGAAATTGTAGAAACACTAAAAGGAGAATGAAAAATACCTGAGTTGGAGAATTGAGTTTAAGAGTCACATATATTACCCTGTAGGATAGAAGGCGAGGTACTCGAGGTAGATGCTGATGCAAGAGAGGCAGTTCCAGTCTTTGGAGGCCTCTTCTTCTTTTTCTCCAAGTACCACTTAGGATACCCATGTAATCTCCAGCAGGCATCTCGGGTATGATTCTTCTATCCACAGTGAGTACATTTCATGTTCCCTAAATTCCCCTTATTAATTAGCAAAGCAGAACTGTCACTTACTTGTGGTGGGGCTAGCATGGTGGCTCGACGCTGTGCTTCACGATGGACATAGGTAAATACTCCTTCAACACTAGGAAATGGATCCATACGTAAAACATCAGCTCGAACCTTGTCAAATTCAGGGTCTAATCCTGCAAGGAACATGTATACCCTCTGTTTCTCAATGCGATCATTAAGTCGAACCACATCTGTAGCATCAGTCATATCATTAGGACAACATTGATCTAACTCTTGCCAGATTGTGTTCAATTCCCCGTAGTATTCAAATATAGGACGCCCAGATTGACGCATATGGAATGCTTTGCTGTTGAGTTCGTATATGATGGACTGATCTGCACCATCATAGTAGGTACGAGCAACTGCTTCCCTAATGGCATGAGCTGTAGGTAACCGAATAAACATTCCAGTGATAAAAGATCTGGCTTTGTTAGGGTTCATTAGAAAAAAAAAAAAAAAAAAAAAAAAAAGTTGCAACAGGCAATAGTCCTGAAGCAGTAGCAAGAAAAAGAGAAAAGAAAAAATAAAAGATAAGAAACCTAAACAACTTTGATGATTTATTCTTCTACTTATAGGAGGAAATATATAAGAGAAATACAACATAGAAAGAATCAGGAAAGGGGTAAGAATCAAGAAAAGAAATACAAAAGGAAATCAATCACCTATAATCAAGCTAATTAATTAGTCAACTATACAATCTCAATTATTATTGAGAATATTCTAACAGATTCACAAAGAAAATGCAGTGCAAGTTAATGTAGTTCGTATTAAGTGGATTAAATCCAGTAGAATTATAAAGTGGAAAATAGGAGGGTATTAAAGTCTATACGTGTCAAACGGATTCCTAAATTCACTTGCTTTTGTATTAGTAAAACAAAGTCTACAAATCATTGGAGTTGCATTCGGTTCGCAGAAATGGTTTCGAGATTCTCAGAGGCCTGCACTTATTTTATGTTCTGTTCTTAAATTTGCAGATTCTACAAAGAGATTCTTGTGACTTGTGAGATTGTCAAACCGGATATGCCACCATTTGCATATGTTGTTCTTGATGAGGTTATGATCTCTCTCACTCTCCCTCTCACAAAAACTAAATATCTCCCAGATTACTTGTTTTGGAAGGTAAATATGAGAACTTGCATCAAAGTTAAATATGAAGTGGGATTCCACAGAAGCTACTTGCACTTGCTGTTTAGATTTATCAAAATTAAACAGAGGAAAAAGAAACTGATGTAATATTTATCAAAATTCCATCTCATCTCATCTTATCCACTTCAAAATTTTGTTGTTTTTCTGCCTTGTAAATGTCTTGACATAAATACTATAGATAGAGAAATGATTGCAAAGAATGTGTACTACCTCAAACTTAAATCTATAAAACTTAACTAGAAGCCACTTTTTATCCCAAACCATTCTCCGGATTACGCATCATGTTAAAGAAACCGTTAAGCTCATGTTTAGGCTCCGACAACTTCAGTTTCGCCCTCTGCCACCATTGTTTCATCAGCTGGTCTCTCCATTTTCACACCAACATCCTCCGAGTAATCACCGTGAACCTAAATAGACCAACATTGCATCAAAGTTAAATTTAAAACATTTATATCGATATCAAGCAGGAACGAATTCCAATTGAGAAACTATCGTGCATACTTTTGAATAATTACAAAAAAAAAAAAAAAAAAACACGTAAATGAAACTGAATAGAAGTTAATAAAAGGTGCTCGAGACATGCCTCCATCAACTTGCCAAGGTCAAATTTGGGAGCTTTCAGGATCTTGACTTTACGAATGAACACATTCTGAAGTGGGTAGATGCCTGATGTTGCTTTCATAATCTCTCTGCCAATGGTCTCCGGAATGAACTTCATCACCAATTCTTTCAGATCACATGATGAAGCCTGGTTGATCATGATTTCTTTCATCTTACGACGGATCTGTCATAACAGCAACCACAACAACCTAAAGTTAGATGATGAATAACTGGGTGCCTGATAAACAAACAAGAATGGAAAATTAAGATACTAACCTGACGGATCTGACTGGTCTGAGCATAAGATGTTCGCTTAACCTGGTTTGCACGCCTCTTTGTGAAACCAATGCAAAACATCCTCAAAGTGTAATTATCAGTAGTCTTAACGTCCACATGGGCTTCGATCAATGTCTGCCACTTACGGACCAGAGACCTCAGCTTGTCTGTTGTAAAATCCATTCCCTAAGATACACCAAGATAAAAGGAACAACCTTATATAGTTTTTTTTTTTTTTTCAAACGAAACAACATAATGAGGAATCACAAATTCACTCCATGTACTAGAGTAGTTATTCTTAAATGAAAATGCTCCATACCCAGAAGTTCACGAGTACATTCCTTCCTTGAACATCCTCAGCTCGGAAACGAATCTTCCTGTAAGCCTGATCTTCACCATCCTTTTGAAGATCAGCAAGAGAAACTTCAAACACTCTGTGCTTGAGTCCTTCGGAGGCAATCTGTCAGTTGCAAACAATGAAACTACTAAATAAAAACATAAACAGCCTAAACTCTTTCACAACTCAAAGCTCTCGCATCTGCTTTAAACTACCTCCAGATTCCCAAAAAACAAATTAATCAAAGTACAATTAACTTTAGCTAACAAATGCACTATAAGTCTATAACATAAATTCAACTATAATTATGAATGAACATAAACAAAATTTTTAGGAAATGTAAAGTGCAGTTGACTTTAGCTAACAAATGCACATAAATTCAACTTTGTTTCTTAGAAATTTAGCTAACAAAATTTCTAGGAAACAAAGTCGCAACCAATTGCACATTCAACAACTGCTAGAGCTTTGAATCCAAAAAAAAAAAATGCTAGAGCATACATTCACACTAACTCACTTCTTTAGATACCCAACTCAATCGTCACACAACTCAACATGGAAAAAATTTCTCCTATTCATTACCAATCATCAAATTGTTTTAAAACCATCCAACTACTCAAAAAAGAAACTTATCACTAAACAATAATGTACCAAGCAATTGCATAAATTCAACTATAATTATGAATGAACATAAACAAAATTTCTAGTAAACAAAGTAGCAACCAATTGCATATTCAACGACTGCTAGAGCATTGAATCCAAAAAAAAAAAAACCCGCTAGAGCATACAATCACACTAACTCACTTCTTTAGATACCAAACTCAATCTTCACACGATCTCAACATGGAAAAAATTTCTCCTATTCATTACCGATCATCGAATTATTTTAAAACCATCCAACTACTCAAAAAAGAAACTTATCACTAAACAATAATGTACCGAGCAATGAGATCACTATTGATAGCCAACAATGTATAATATATAAAAAAGACAAATAAGAATTAATTTAGCATACCTTGGTGCCCTGAGTTCTGGTGACAAGTGTTTTACCAATGTTTCTGACTTCAAAGATAGAAGGAGCTTTAATGTCATACCAGTCCTTCTTTGCAAATGGATCAGCTCTGTTTTCACATCAATCCAAATACATAACTCTAATCAAAATTATCAAATAAACCCAACAAAACAAAACACACATACAATTGTCTATTCTAAAAACAAAATAATACAATACTCACGCCTTCTTCTTGCCTCCCTTCTTTCCTTTTGAAATTCTCTTGTTCTTCCTGCAATAACAACATAAATATAAATAAATAAATAAATAAATAATACAGAAATAGAACAAATAGGTGTGTTTACAGAGAGAAAGAGAAAATTGGTACCCAACAGCCATGGTGTTAGGGTTCAGACTTCAGAGGCAAGTGAAAGGCAGTGACAGAGATCAGAGAAATAAAACCCTACTTTTTGGTGGCTGATGGGGTTTTTTATATTACCTCACAATAATATATTAAGTATTTATCAATTAATCATCTAATATATTTTTTTAATATTTAAATTACAAAAAGAAAATTAACTTTCGTATCTGTTTTCTTTACATATATCAAAATTAGATGAAATTACCTCATAATCACCTTATTTATCTATTTATTAAATAAATTGTTAATACAAACTTGTAGAAGATTTTTTTTTTTTTTTTTTTTTTTGGTATCATAAAAGAAAAAGAATTCAAGCAAATTCTTGAAGGAAGAATGAAGTGATGGTGCCATTGATGAAAACTGCTGCCATTTTTATTTTTTTATTTTTTTTCCATCAAGTTTATGAAATCTAGATATAATTTTTTAAGTAATATATTAAAATAAGAGTTTCATTTTTAATTAAATTATAAAGATTTGATTTTTCATGACTTGTTGATCTATATCACTTCACTCATGGGGTTTTCTCCTCTATTGTAAAAGTAAATGTCTTTCCGTTGTGGGAGTGATATATGAACCACACATGTAATTATTGATTTTAACAGGTAACTATAGACCTAACCTGTTCGGTGTCCGATTTCAAAATCGGGTAATTTCCCTTTTTCACAAGGTAAAACAGAAATCTCTTCAATGCAATGTCAGAGAAATTTTATGTTGAATAAGCAGACTGAAAAACAACCATAGAAATAGTCGATTGCAGTTTGCAGGTATAAAAATACTGATTTCACATCACCAAGCACACACAAAATGTAAAAATTTCTGATCTCAACTGCTATAATTCTACATTATATTGTCTCAACGTGGGCATACACGAAAATTTTCAATCTGAATTACGAATCCAACGTCAAGGGACAGAAGATTAAATCCAGAAACTAGAGGTAGAGAAAGCTGAAAAACCAAGTAATATCTGACATCATGTAGTGGGGAAAAAAATTATCTCACAACATTGCTAGTTTGCAAATGGAGCATCTAAAAATAATACATAAATTCCCTCGTATTAAGGACCGAAGAAAAGAAAAAGAAATTCATTTAAAAATAATAATCATCTAAAAGATTTGCAAACTTTTGATTCATTTCTGAACTGAGTTAATGTTTGATCACTTATGATTTTGGAAGGGGTGAGAATATGAATCTTCAATCGAAGGGCGTTATGGATTATGAAATTTTCAAGCTTTTCAAGGCAGCAGTGAGCAGAGGGAGCTTGCCAGGAGCTGTATTCTTGTAGTCTTTCTCCAAGGCTGTTACGGCCAGAGAGTGTAGCTCTGAGCTCTCCTTTTCGTCCTTGTTCCGTCCTTTTGAGAGTTGTGCTATGGCTGAAGTACACTGGAAACCAGATCGAAAAATGAGTCGTGCAAATTGATAATCATGAAACGAGGACGGAGGAGAAAATAGAGGTCCAAACCATGCAATGTGAAATTTAAAAGATGGATGACTTGTGACAAAATAATGTTAATGCATGAATGTTTATCTGTGCATAATCATTGATTTGAAGAGAAGTGGAAGAGAAAGCTCACCAAGCAAATACCGAAAAGTGCTCTGGTATTCTTGCCACCGGTCAAGTCTATAGTGGATGCATAATATTTCTTAGCTGTCTGAAGGTTTTCTAGCCCACCGAGTGTGTATAACACCTGTTGCCCAAGAAATAACATTAAAAATGTCTTCAAAATTGTACCTTGGAACAGATAATATTAATGAAACTTTATAGAACTTTAAGCAACAACAGTTCATGCATCAAATGGTTGATCGATGCATAAAAATGGAGAAACATACTGAAAACCATTTTGCCTCCACGCACTAAAGTTAGAAGATATAATATTAGAAGTTTGATTGAGCAGCATTCAACCGAGTTTGTTGTTTACAGAATACAACAAACACATGCAACAACTTTTTAAATATTGAGAAACATGATCTTTGTGCTCTTCTGTAACAGTTTTCTTTACAATAAAGGCGAAAATCGAAGGAAATATTTCATTTAAACAAATGATGTATAGTGACAAGAAATGAAGAAATACTTACATCAGCATAGGCTAGGTGATAAAGAGGAACTGTGGGCTGTGCTAGTATAACCTCTTCATAGCAAAAAGCTGCTTGTTTGTACCTAATTATAAAACACAAAAAGAACTCAGCTATGGCAGGAAATGAAGTGGGAACAGAACATGTGATAAGGACAGAAAGAGAGGACAGGGTGTGTGGAATGGAAGAACACTCACATCTGCAAGGAGACATATATATCGGCAAGTTCTCTCCATGCATCATGATCTGCCATAAATCTAGCAAAGTGGGACAAATACAATTTAGCCACATCTGTTATGCTTTTAATTATCTGAAGCGAGAGGGAATAAAAGGCTTAAGAAATTGTCTCACATTTCAAGATATTTATTCAACAAATCTATGGCTCCTGAAGTATCGCCTTGTGCCTTTGCTATAGCTACCCTCCTTTTATGTATTAACTGTTTGATGAAAATCAACATGTTAGGCATGACAACTATATTATTCTGCAGTAAAGAAAGTAATATATTCTCACATACGAAGATAAAACATCAATGTGATATATTCCCACAAACAACGAAGCACATTTATGAAGAATCAGTTATAGAATTGTACTTGATCAATTGGATTTTCCTCCAAAAGGCTTGCATAGGCTTTTTCTGCCTCTGTCCAGGATCCCTTTGCTTCAAGCAATATTGCCTCTAACCTTGCTGTGATGCATGCCAATATTACAAAACCATTTTATTTCGAGAAACAGTGAAATTTCTTGAGCAAGAATGTTTATGCATACTTCTTAATTGGCATGTTAGCATGTAACTACATGTAGTTGCATGCTGATTAGCATGGTAGCACATTAAAAACCTGAGCTCTGAGCTTCAAAATGAGCAGTATCACAGAGGAATCACCATAGCAAAAAGAAGTACATACTGTAGCACATTTATCATGGCTACGGTGAATTTAAAGTTATAAAACCAGCTATGATGTTGCTATGATACGTCTTTTAGGGATATGAGCTACCGATAAGTTGTATACCATGCTAGACGGGACATGAATATGTGTCCTTCATCACTTATCAGTGACACACATAAGCACATTTACAGATGGCAACATTTTTTCCTTGCAAATTAAGACGTGGAGTTATAATGTTAGTTTAACTCACCAACCCTCTTGCTCTCTGGAAACTTCTTCTGCAAAACCTTTATGCAATCCTGCAAAAAGTTTCAAAGTCTCAGAAGATCTCAACCAAACAAGACAAGAATCAATCAAAAAGACTATGATCACAATGCACTTCCAGCAGTTGATAACAATCCCAGGGCAATATCTGGAGTAAGAAACCATTTTTCTTCAAAGGTTCAACTAACATGCTTTGGGAAACTTAAAAAAAATAAGAACGACCCACTTATGCTTTGCGTCCAACAACCTAACATGTCTCTATTCCCTTATTACAACACACTTAACTAGACTGGCGTGATTTTATCGATAGCAAATTGCTCTTAGTTTAACTGTTTCATTTTTTTAACAGACTGCTATTATGAAAGAAATATGCTATTTTAATAAGCCAAGGGCCACAACCAACAAAGAGGATGTGACCCATAAATACAACCAACTGATGGTTTTTCAGAGCATGAGAAGACCTCATCAGAGATTCAGAGTCTTCAAAGCTTACAGTATGACAAAGTGAAAACAGAATGAAGATACAAGTTTTCAAATAAACAAGGCATGCAGAATTTAGATCTAGAGCATGATTTAACAACTAATCAACATCAGGGATTATACAAAAACCCAAGACTCTCAATCTAGAGCAATTAGTACTGTAGATACATAGTTACTCAATTACAGTACCTATAAAACAGTTGGAAAGCAATATAAAAAGACAAAGTATAATTGTATAGAGAATGAAACCAAACCTTTGCGACATTAAGACATTGACAGTCCATAGCTGCAATTGATACTTGTTCATACAGAGTCCATTCTGCATATAAAGGGAAAAAAAGTATTTTATTTTATTTTTTTGGTTAGAACTACTTCTAATAGATGTTTATTAATGTAATTTAACTGAGAGCATCTTACAGGCAAGTATATTGTGCAAGTAATACATAATTAGAGCAACAATCCAAAAAGTAAATTAACATAATTTACAACTAGAAATCACAATTTTCCAGATCAATAAGGCACTGGACAGTGTCCTTAACTTCTTATGAGATTCGTTAACAATTCCTTATGTTTTGTCACAATATAGTCAGGACATCTAAGTAGTCCTACAGACATTATATCTTCAAAATAGGATAAATTATCAGTAATATATCCAGCTAATTAACTATATACAACAACAAGTGGAAAGGCTTTGGCACCTATTGCGACCTTGAGTTTACACAAACAGTTTGGAACTATATTCCACTTAACCTGGAATTCAAATCACACACCAAAATGCTTTACAAGAGTAGGGGCCAAAATGACATGATTTATTTTTCTTTTTACAAGGAACAAAATATCGTGCAATATAACAGCCTAGGATCCATTCTTCGCAATAAGAGAAGACACCCAAAGTATGTGACCCACTGTAAATTTATCGAATATCAATTCTCAACAGGACCCAATTCTAACGAAGCTTTAAACTCTCAAAATCTCACAATCCAATAGCCCAAAACCACAAAGCTCATGCCTCGCCCATATTTTTATCTCTATCCAACAAATCATTTTCAGTTATAATACCCTCCTTTTTCATACCTGATTCAAATTAAGCTTCCAAGTCTCAAAATTTCACAAAACCCAATTGAATAAATCAACAATAACCCTCCAATTCAACAAAATTTTCTACTTCATAATCATAAATCTCAATCACATCGAACCCAAATCAAGCTTCAAAAATCAGCGAAGAAACACTGGACCAAATCGAGAAACTCAAAAACTCTACTAAATTGTGCAGTGAATAGTCAAAGCTAATAAGTCTGAAAAACTAAAACAGTCCAATTACACAAATCAAAAACTGAAACAACTCAATTAAACAAATCAGAAAAACTGACCTTCTGGACCGAGACTGGATCGCTTTTTGGAGTCGTTCAAGATCGACAAACCGTACTTGAGGACCTTCTCGGGACGCCTGACCTTGAGCTTCTTGATAAGACAGAGGTACTCCCAGGCACCTCCTCCTCCATTATCGACCTGGTTCTCTAACCTGTTCAACTGTGTATCTTCTGTTTTCGTCACCATCTCTCTCTCTCCGTCGATGAATGGAATCTGTGTTGTGTTTGTGAGAGAGTGTGCGTCGAGCCTCGAGTGTCGTTTTGTTAGGTTTTTCTTTTTCTCTTTCTTGCCGGTTTTTGGATCTGTTATCGGTGGGAGTTTGTTTTGTGTGTGTCGTTTTTTTTTTTTTTTCAAAATTGTGTGATATTTTTCATTAATTGACTTTTTAGAAGCACTTTCTTTTAAATTGACACCGATACGTTGGATTTACCTAGAATAACATTAACCAATATATGAATCAATGGTATATCCATTCCTATAAATGAGAGATATCTACTATCAATCTAACCATAAATATTTAAGAGAATACTCATGTTTGAAAATTGCATACGGTGTGACTTAAATTTAGTGTTGCCCAAAATCTCCGTGAATACCGTGGGGGCCTATCTCCAATCCCCATTTAGGGTAAAATTATCTCTAAAAACGGGAATGAAGATAAGGACATGTTAACATGGTGAATTTCACCCCAAATCTAAATTGGAGAAGGAACACGGATTGGTCCCCCATCACCATATTCTAGGAGGTCAAGGAATAGGGAGAATGATGGGGAAACTTCCCCCACCCCATTTCCTCATTAACATCCTTACTTTTGTGTTTTGTTGTGTTTTCTAATCCAACAATTATTGAAGGGCTAGGTTGTGTTTGGTCATTTTGAAGTATTTTTATTTTACTACAAAATAAAAAAGTATTTTTAAATAAAAAATATTTACTAATAACTTTTAAAATTATAAATTAAAAAAATACAGAAGCAAAATATAATTCGAACTCACAAAACTTTCTTAACATGGATAAGAATCAATCTCTTTGATGTGAGTATATTAGCCTTTAATATAATACATATTAAGTACTATATAAATAATTAATAATGATTTTATCTTCTTAAACAATCAAAAGACGTTTTCGTCCCTCGAGCGTTAACTTCTAATGGTGCACCACAAACAACAGGGATGGTTGTGTTATTATGTGAAATCATCTCACATAAATGCAATTACATCAAATGTATGAGTCGTTTTTGCTATTTTACCAATCAAGAAAAACGTAGAGAAACAAAAACGATGCGTTTTGGAGGAGCAAAAACCCTCAAATGTGGAGAATCCCAGTAGTGTCATCGTCGTCTTCGTGTCTGTTATCAGCTCTAAAACCCTACCTGTTCGTCTGCAACAACAAGAGAAGATTCAATTTCAACAAAACCCGAACCACCACAGCGACTCTGATGACATCCGTAGACGAGTCCGACGTCGGCATTTCCTGCTACATCTCCAACCTCCCTGGCTTCCGTGGCGTCCTCAAACAAAGGTCTCCATTTTTTTTCTCTCTAATTGAAAGCTTTCGAGTTGGTATAGGCATTTGTTCCTCATTGAGTTTTTTTTTTTTTTTTTTTTTTTTTGAAATTTTGAAATTTTTTGTGTGTGTAGGTATTCCGATTTTATTGTCAATGAAGTAGACACTGATGGAAATGTTGTTCGTTTAACCTGTTTAGATGCTCCTCCGGAGGTAATTAACTTCGTGGAAAGTTTCCATTTGTTTATAGTTTATACATGCGAATATAGAGATGATTGTGTGGTTTTATGATGCATTGTTATTATACAGGATGTTTCAGTGGTGGAACCTGCTGAAACTAAGGTGTCTGATCAAACGAATAAGAGTCACGATGTTGAGATTGAATTATTTCGATCGCTTGCTGGTGATACTGATGCGGAGCGTTTGGAAGCTCTGATTGGTCAGATTACTTCTGGCAATAGTGAAGACAGTATTTCACCAATTGTTCTGTCTGCGAATTCGGATAAATCCCATCGAACAGTGAGTTTGCAAGCTTGAACTTGTTTTATTTCTGAATTCATGTTATTGCATGTGCCATAGACATAGAATGAAGTTTATTATAGCGAATGCAAGTTTGAATTTAACTTGAGACTTCCAATATCAGAGGTAGATGCATCATTATCTTGTCAACTTGATAAATAAAGATATGATGGTATGATGTTGGGTTCAGAATTCAGATCAAGGCGCCAATCTTATCTAACTAATTTAGACCTCTTAGTTTAAAAACTTGATGACTATTTTTGGTCTTTCAGGCAATACATAATTTCTTTAAGGAAAACTTGAAATTCCTTGTCACCGACACTGTTGATGGACCTGATGCTTCGTCAAAATGCATACGTGTGAGATTAAATTCTGGAGGGAAAAACAGCGGGGGTAGAAATTCTAAGAAACGGAAAGAGAGAGGTGATAAACCTTTCGATAGTAGAGGTTCAGAAAATTGGTCAGAGCATGTCGGCAAGTTCCTCAGGTAGTGAGTATATAGGGTGACTAATCTTTTATAATATACGCTATTTTCTTTTTCCCATCATTATTTATGTTAAGTGATTGTTTCTTAAATATTTCGTTTTTTATTAATAGAAGAGACAGACCCTGCATGATTTAAACATTATTTTTCATTTGGTTCATGGAAACACATTTGATTTTATATTGTTATCCCTCGAAATTGTCTTACGGCATAGTATAAAAAATTAAAAACATATTCATTTTTTTTTATACCTTTTAAGATTTAGTGTAAGGGGTTACTAAAAGAGAAGTAACTTCTCTCTCCTCGAAAGTTTTCTATTTTCCCACCTTTCTCAGTGATGGTGGTTTTTTTTTCACCTTAATTACACATTAACAACATCTGAATGTCACTGCCAAATCCAATATAAAAATCAGGTTTCATCTATACAAGGAGAACAAGGATACACAAGAGGCCTTGGGGTTGATAGCTAAGATGCTTGGCATCCAGGTATGTCCTGCTCTCTCGTATCGGATATGACTTATTTAAGGTTTGCTCACTGGTGTATTCTGGTGATGTAGAACATTGGTTTCTTTCTTCTAATTTCTAGCGGTTTATCTAGCCTTGTTTTTAACAATATTGAGTAGTCATTCAATCAAAATTGTTATGCTATTACCCTTTTGACCAATATTTTTGTTTGATAGCCAAGGTCGTTTGGTTTTGCGGGTACAAAGGATAAGCGCGCTGTCTCAACTCAAAGGGTGAGTGATTCTAGGTCTCTCCCCATTCCTGCTGCTCGTATTTGAATCTATAGTTGGTTTTTTATTTTTAAGATACAGTATCTGCTCCAAAGGAATTGCTCATTTGCGAGTTCATGTAATCGGCTTCTCATAACCAGTTCACAGTGTGTTGAAAAATATGATAAATCAAGGCCATAATTTTCTTTTTCTTTCCCAAATTGGGTCCTGCAACTGCATCTAGGTATGCATGTTTCTCTGTGATCCTTTAACACAAATCCATAGGTTTTCATCAGACTCAAGGCAGAGAGCTGCATTTCTATGAAGGCACAACCGGGGTAGTGCCCAATAAATGTTAGAATAATATTAGTTCCACGATGGTTTTCAAATAAGGATATGTTTCTATGTTTAAGAGAAAGAAAGAGAGCTCTGTGAATATCAGAACATAAACAATCTAGTTAAGGGGATACATTTTAAAATTGTCCAAACTTCAAATTTGAGAGGAGTCTGATCCCAGCAATTGTGTTTCTACGTCTTAACATCTGTACCTCAGAACTGTACTGTTGATTTGCATATATTAAGTAGTTATGATCAATGATAAATTTGCTGCTTTATATCCATATATGAACTTTTGAGGTGCAAGTGTTAACTTGAAGTAGTATATAAAAGTAAGTCATGTGGACTAGTGTTTTATTCATGAAGGATGTTTTAGCAAAGTAGTTTTTGTGCTTCCAGGTGACTGTTTTCAAGCAGCATGCAAGTAGATTAGCTGCTCTTAATAAAAGATTGTTTGGTATTCAAGTGGGTGACTTCTGGTAAGATTAATTATTTCTCGGTTCTACTTTTCTGTCGAAATTACTGTTTGATGATGCATAAGTTGTTGGTGTGTTTGTCCAGTTATGTAAAGGATGGACTTATGCTTGGGCAGCTCCAAGGAAATCGGTTCACAGTTACATTGCGGTAAGAATTCTTCCCTATGTATAGATTCCATTTTTGTGTTCTCTTGTGCCAATGTCTAATGGTATGAGTTATCCCCACAGAGGAGTTGTTGCAGATTCTGAAGATGTCATCAAAGCAGCTGCTAACTCCTTGGGAAGGCATGGGTTCATCAACTACTTTGGTTTGCAAGTACGTCTTGATATGTCAAATAACTGAATAAGTAATGAATATTATTACGTCCTGATATGTGTGTTGTGTGAGTGTGGGTGCTGGGTAATCATGATTTATGAACCCTTTGTGCAAGAAGTTTTAGATCAAAAAATGGCTTTGGTCTTCTTAACCATCTAATTCAGCCTTGTGTAAATTGTCCGTGATAAGGAGTTATTAAGGATATGACGTGTTAGGTGGGTTGGTCCAAAATTTCCGTCATAGTAAGGTGCCACTCACCTGATATTTGTAAAACACTTGTGTCTTTCTAAATCTAAAACAAGATCCATTTCATTTCAAGATATGCTACCCAGACATGGGGTGAGGAGTTGTATTACAGAAACTTTTTCAAAGATGCAATTTCTGGAAAAATAGACACAAGTATACACACAGAATGGTGCTCTTCCAGATGAATTGCTACTTAGCCTACTTATTGGTGCATGTTAATCTGCGTTCATGGCCTTTTAACACTGCTTCTAACCATTAAATTTCCTCAGCGTTTTGGAAGTGGTTCTGTGCCCACTCATCTTATGGGAGCCACATTATTTCGAGGAGAGTGGAAGACTGCTGTAAGCATGATTCTTGATCCAAGGGAAGGGGATATCCTTTTGTTGTTTCTTTTGCATAGAGAATCATTTATATGCTTGCTAAGTCAAGTGGTCTGTTACTCTGTTGCATCACTTCATTAATTATCGCTACAAATATCATCACTTGTTTTTCTTGACTTGGATCTTTGAATACAAAGAAATGATATTAGCAAGGTACGAGAATATTATAAAGAAACTGAAGATATCGATGGGACACTAAGAAAATTACCTCGCTATCTGGTTGCTGAAAGGTCAATTGTAAGTTTTCAATTGTAGTTACTTCTGTCCAACTTTCTTTGTATTGAGGCATGCTAAATGTTAATTGCTCACCCAATTTTTTGATGTAATTGATTTCTTAATCTCTATCTTGTTTATTACAGTAAACTTCCTCTGTGTTTGGCAAATTTATTGCTGTTTGTGTTTATACCCCCATTTCTATGTTAATTATTATAGAATTGTGAGAGAATTAATTTATCTTATTTCTCACTTCCTCTCAACTGAGAGTTCGATGAACATAAATAGGAAAGAAAGTTGAACTACTTCCTAAATACAAGGACTTTCAACTCAACTAGGAAACAACAACTCTAAAGGAGAGTTTGAGTAACAGACTACTCAAAACTCTTTATTGTAGATAACTAAAGAATTAAAGATAACTACTAAAAAATAACAGCCTACACAATAATCTAACAACATACTTTCAACACCCCCCCTCAAGCTGGGCAGTAAATATTTATCATACCCAGCTTGGAACACAAGTCTTCAAAGTTAACTCTAGGAAGAGCCTTTGTAAGTATGTCAGCAGTTTGAAGTATAGTAGGCGTATATACTAGTTTCACACTCCCTTCTTCCAACTTCTCCTTGATAAAATGCCTGTCTATTTTAACATGCTTTGTCCTGTCATGATGCACAGGATTCTTTGCAATGTGATGGCAGCCTAGTTGTCACAGCATAGTTTCATTGTCTTGTCCATAGGAGTTTTCAGTTCTGTTAACAGTCTTCTTAACCATATCCCTTCACAAATGCCTTGTGCCATGGCCCTAAATTCTGCCTCAGCACTGCTTCTTGAAACTTCCAACTGCTCCTTACTGAAAGGGTTGGGTTCGGCTGTGAAAGAACCTTTATTACCTGTCACCATATTCCCACGGCTTTCTCTGTTGTTGAAGGTCCGATTGGGTTGTCCGATTGGGTTTCCAATCTGCTGGTTTTCCATGAATCCTCCAACAGGTCTTCTTGGTATGACCTGGCTTACTGCAGTGGTTGCACCATGGCCTTCCTCTCCTAGGCTGGTTGTTATTGAAACTGTTTTGTGTCCCTCGAGCAGCAAGAGCTGAACTCTCAGGAGTTGAAGTATGGCTGTTTTCTGCTTTAGATGGCCCCATCATCACCCTTTTTCGGCTCTCCTCCCTTCGGACCTCTGAAAAAACTTCACGAATGCTAGGGAGTGGTTTGATTGCTAGAACACGCCCCCTCACCTCATCAAGTTGCTGATTCAGACCTAGTAAGAACTTGAAGATCCTTTTCTGTTCTACAATATTTTTGTATAGCACTCCATCTTCCGGACACTTCCATTGATATTTTTCAAACACATCTAGTTGCTGCCAGTGTCTAGTAAGTGTGTTAAAAAACTGAGTGACAGACATCTCTCCTTGTCGTAGGTCATGGAGGGTACTTTCTATTCCAAATAACTCAGCAGAATTATCACTATTGGAATAGGTTTGCTTTGCTGCATCCCATATCTCCTGTGCAGTCTCATAGAGAAGAAAATTCTCTCCTATGTCGTTTGTCATGGAGTTAATCAACCATGACATCACCATGCTGTTTTCAGTTTTCCATTGCTTGAAATCAGGATCTCCCTTTGCCGGTGACATTGAAATTCCGGTGATGTAGTCATCTCTGCCTTTCCCACAGATGAACATTGACACGGATTGAGACCATTGGAGATAATTGTTCCCATTCAGTTTATGACCAGTAATGGGCATGTGTGGGAAGTGGTGACTATCGGACCTGCCGTTACCACCATTGTTGCTGACAGGTTCCGGGTTTGAGGAAGAGACATTATTTGAGGATGTACTAGGTGTGTTTACCACATCATTAGTCATTTAGGGTTTGGTGGTTCAGAGAGTGGCTCTGATACCATATAGAATTGTGAGAGAATTAATTTATCTTATTTCTCACTTCCTCTCAACTGAGAGTTCGATGAACATAAATAGGAAAGAAAGTTGAACTACTTCCTAAATACAAGGACTTTCAACTCAACTAGGAAACAACAACTCTAAAGGAGAGTTTGAGTAACAGACTACTCAAAACTCTTTATTGTAGATAACTAAAGAATTAAAGATAACTACTAGAAAATAACAGCCTACACAATAATCTAACAACATACTTTCAACAATTATAATATTTTTTATCACTTGATGACATCAATTTTGTTCTTGTGTATGTTATTGACATTATGTTTTTTCTTTATCAATCTCGTGCAGCTGCAATGTTTGAAAAAATGTCCTGGGAATTACTTGCAGGCCCTGAAAGCTATACCTAGGACTTTGAGAATGATGTAAGTGATTACTCCTGCCTATGACTGTATCATTTCTAAAATCCAGTCCCGGGGATATAGTGGAGGTGGTCTACCCTAAATGCTCACTTAATGTATCTTTTAATTACCCCCTTTGGTACATCTGGGTTTCCTTCATCATTTCATGTTACATAATCCCCCTGTGTCTTAACAAACTATCTGCCTGTTTGTTAAGCTGTCTGCCTATCAATCTCTTTTTCTCTTACACATGAAGACATCGTACACATACTCAGACAACTAAAACGAGAATGGATTTACTTTTGAAACTTATAATGTTACTGCTGCTCTATTCTTCAGGTATGTACATAGTTACCAAAGCTATTTGTGGAACCATGCAGCGAGTGTGCGGGTGCAAAAATATGGTATGGTGTTGTATTTTCTTATACTAACTTTATGGACCTTTTCATGTAGATAAATGTATCAACTATTATAAAAAATTTATTTATGAAGCTTTACTATGTATCTGATTGGAATTAACATCTGAATTCTGATCTGTTATCTTGCTGTCTGGCAGGAATTGAGCAAGTAGTTGTAGGAGACTTAGTATATTGTAAAGGAGATGATACTGAAAAGGTGATGGTAGGTGTTAATTCTGAATTTGAAGATGACGATTGTAATGAAACAGATGATGGTAATACTTTAGATGAGGTCTTGGGAACAGATCTCCCTGAAGAAAAACATAAACTTGTTAAGGTCAGGTTTATATCATTGTCCTTGTAAAAAGCCTTTACAATTGCTTATATAGAAGCTATCGCATAGGGTTTATACTTTATAGCATCCATGTATGTCTTCAATGGCAATCTATTTTCATCGTTATACGTTGTAGAATTCTTCGATTTGACCAGCCCTTTGTATATGAACCTTTATAATGTATTTGCCTTTTAGATGTGAGAAACTAGGTGGAAGAAACCGGGACCTATCTCTATGTTATTGTAATTAATGTCATATAAGTGCAACAGGAAAATGAATCCATTAATTGCCGCACCATTGGTAAGTGAGCAGTGGCAAAGCTGTTGTGTCACTCATCAAGTAGAATGAGTCAGCACCAAACAAAATCCTGTAATTAGTTCGTGAGAACTTTGAAGGTGGCCATCCTTCATTATATTAATTTTTACTATATATTCCAGTAATAAAAATATCAGTTGGATTCAATATACTTGGTTGGATAAGTAATTGTGATTCGTCGATCCATTTAGGGCATGAGACAATGATAAATCTCTACATTGCTGCTTCTTTGGTTTTTATTTTATGCCAGAACGATGAAAGTCCTTTTATTGATATGAAAAAGATACTAAATATTAGTTTCACATGAATAATCCCTCTCCTTTTTAACTTTCAATATCTTCCACTGTGTGATTTGGTAAAAATAAATTCAAATTCCTTGCTAGGTCATGATCTATAACCCTGCTTATCTGGTGTCATTGTTTCTTCATGATGATATGGCATAATGTTTTGAACCTATCAAATTGGCTTTGTGATTCAAGTCTTAATAAATTGATAAGATCTGTCAGCAATTATTTAGAGTTTTATTTTATTTTACTCCAGTTGCGAGATTGGATACGATTAATACATCAGATTCCGATGTTTTTAATCAGGCCAGAATCAGATTCATTCACATGCTTATTGTTATCTTGTTTCCTTGCTACTCAACAGAAAATCATAAAAGTTATTCTGGCGTTGGTGCCAATTGTTCTCTTTATTGACTATGTGTATGTTAGAACTAATTTGTTTAATATATGATTGAAAATTTAAGCCGGATTCTTATCATTTGTCAGACTGTTACTGCAGAAGACATCAATGCTGGAAATTATACTATTGATGATGTCATACTTCCTATGCCTGGGTAAGGGAATACCAAAATTTATCATACTTAAAGTTGCATGTTCGATTATGAAATGAATCTTTCTTTCTTGTCCAACACTATTGTTTCTTGTTTGGCAGTTCACGGGTAATTTATCCAATGAATGATGTAGCCAATGTATACCATGATTTGGCAAAGAAGGTATGTTATAATTTATCATATTCTTAAGGTCTCTATGATACCTGTTAAATTATACATTTCGTTTCCCCACTTTATATTTTGGTTCTTGTGAGTGGTATCTTTGCACAGCTTGTATTACATGCCTATAAAAGGTTAGGTTTAGAAACAAAACTGTAGGTGTGACTTCTGATTTTTGTTTGGGAACAAAGTGCTGAGGACGGTTTTACAGACATGGAAGTTTTTTTATAAGAAACGGGAGAAACTTGTATTTATGGAGTATTAAAACTTGATGATTTAAAGTTTTGAATAATTTGAATTTAAAATCTTTCTGGAATTCAGTGTAACTCTCACATTAGTTATGAGGCGGTGTCTTCTAAAAAGGATTTATGGATGCAAACACTTGCATGAATATGCATTAGTGCACTACTGCACCAACATTGTTTACCCTATTTCATTTGTTAATTAAGTCCCGATGCTTGGCCAAGGCCAAGCTCGATACTTACTGGTGGGAAGCAAAAACAAAATTAAAAGTTAATATTTAAAAAATCAAGTCTTGAAGCTTGGCCAAGGCCTTGTCCAAGCTTTGAGACTTTCTATATATATTATTTTTGCTTCCCACCAGTAAGTCTCAAAGCTTAGCCAAGAATTTGCTTTAATTAATGAGACTGAAATAGTTAAATCAGTTTGCATTTTGCTGAGGTATAAATTAAGTTGCTGATATTAGATTAGGGTTGAATCATTTAGTTAAAATAATAATAAGATTGGGTTAGGGTTTAATCATCATTAGTATGTTTTCTTTTCTTTTCTTTATTCTTTTAATGATCCAAAGGGAGTTTTCATTTTCTTATAACTCAAAAAATGGGGAAACTTTGTGATAGAACCCTCAACGCACATGGTGCTGCTTCATATGTTATTGTTTTCACATTATGCCAAGTTTTGTCACCAAGTTATGTTTGTTCTGAAAGCTTCCTTTCTCTGTTCTATACTCGTCTATTTTATCTACAAGTTTTGGGTCATTTTTGGTGTTAATTGTTGTGTATTATTATTGACCAGGACGCAATCAACTTGACAGAGAGTGTGCATAACATCAAGTATGTTGACAATGTGTCCCTCAAATTATTGCTAAAAATTTTCCTCCTCTGTGTCTCTCTCTCTCATTTGAATTTGCTTAATGTTTTGATTGTAACTGGAATTATATTTCTATGTATCTTTTTAGGGAATTTTCAATTACTAGTATGACTGGAAGTTATAGGCGGGTGTTTCAGAAGCCAATGGATTTCGAATGGTATGGTCGTTCTTTTTCTTTAATTCCTTTCTTCTCTCTTCCACGTTTGGCTTTCCTTTTCAGTATCACTGCTGAACATATTTAAATAACACTGCCGATCAAAATATTGTTGCTTCTGTTGTTGCAGGGAATTACTCAGATACACTGATGGTAATAAACCATTAGCAGAGACAGATTTGGACATAATTGCTAAAGCTAGACCTGTGGACGTAGTCAAAGAACCTGAATCAACCAATGGAAATGAGGAAAAAGATCTGGTTGATTGCACGAAGCAATCAGAAAGCGACAAAAATGATATAGAACATTCAACAGACAATAACCAAGCCGACTGTGGCAGAGAAGTCGGGGTAACACAAGTTGAATCCCTGCATGGCTCTAATTCCCAGGAATCCCAGTTGGCACTCAAGTTGGGTTTAACCCTTCCATCTTCATGTTATGCCACAATGGCCATAAGAGAGCTGTTGAAAACATCGACTTCTGTATGTGATTTCATTTTTTTTTGGTCTAAACTTATGCCCTTACAATTCTTAAATTTCATGGTTTTTCAAACTAAAATCATTCCTTAGGTTTATACTTTATATTGCTATCAGACCTTCCCCTGTACAGACGAGTATGTTTAGGAAGATGTAAGTATGTGATAAGTTAGTACTGATCGAGAACTTAAGCCTCAAGAATATGACTATACTTCAGGTTTGATCCAATCGAGAGTCAGATTTCAGGTTTTCATCCTGAACTTATTGTGAAAATTCAGAAAATATGACCCGTTTCAAAGCTAGGTAGAATTTCTGACCGAAACAAGGATGAGCAAGTCCGAGCCCAAAAGCCTAACCTATCATCGTTAAAGTTTTCTCAACTTCTAATATTGTTGTAGTCATTATTTTGACTTCCATTTGCTGCCTTTACAGGTTGCCTTCCACAAGACGTTAAACTAGTGATCACATTGCTTCTTGTAGAGATCTAGGTATATCCCGAACAAGCTGACGTGCTTTCATCTGAAACAAGTTCTAATTTACAAATCAGGAATGAAGATTGATCAAACAAGGTTCAGTCTTCTGCCGTACTTCAGTAGTTCTTACCTTGATGCAGATTATCATTCTCTATTTTTCCAAATTTTCTCTGTTTTATGTAACTTTATTATTAAAGCCATATATGGAATCTCGAAAATACCAATGCCTTTTTTTTTTTTTACCGGGAAAAGGGGTGGCTCCGATATGGAGAAGGGAGACTACAAAGTTGAGTCTGCCCCTCCCATACAATTTTGGATTTGCCCATTGATTGCAAAATATTGTATCGTAACCTAATGATGCTTATAACTTTTGTTATTGAAGTCTTCACATTGATTCACTGCGTACTCTTGAATTGTTGATGAAAACTTTTTACTGCCTCATTTTCAAACATTGTAAACAAAAAGTTGTTTCTGTTAGATTGAAAATGCCAATTGATTTTTTTTTCCCTGGTAAGTTGTATCTGTTTTGAATGATTTTCTTTTCCTGATTTCATCTTACTATAGTTGACCAAAAACAAAAACAGTAGACATGCAGTGTAGATTATTACAACTTGTTAGCATTGCTTACTATGAGACTTTGATTAGTTAGTTAGCAAGTTAGCAATCTGAGATTTTCCGTTTACTTCCATGGCATCTTATAAACTGGTTCTTCTGTTGAATTGAGATCTAATGTCTTGTATATCATCTGTTCTTCGGTCCCATAGTCCTCGGAGTGATATCAAAGTGCAAAGCCATGAATAATTAGTAGATGGTCACATGGGGCTGCAGTCACATAGATTGAGAAATTAGAGAACCGAACATTTGAAAAAATTTCAAAAGAATGTTTGCGACAAATGAAAACCCGTTTTTTAGCTAACCTCATATGCCATAGCAGAGCTGCCATAGTATGATGAATGACTGGTTATTGTGCTGTTGGCATCGGACTCACTCTCCTTGACCAACCTTTTCGATCGATAGAGCTTGACAAACCAGGGATCCTGGTTTCTGTCAGCAGATCGTGGAGAGGAGTGTCGTTGTGTTTGACTCACCACCGGCGAAACAGCACCAGTTCTATCCATTGAAATCACCTTCGTGTTCGATCCAGGTCGTTGTTTCGGTTCGCTCTGCGACCTGACCTTGGCCTTCGACGACTCTGTGTTGGCCATGTAGTTTGGCAAGAACGAGTGGTCATGATGAGGTAGAGGAAGTAAATAGTCTGGTTTCCGACCACTAATGGAGGCTCTTCCCGGAATTATTTCGGGCTTTTCGGGATGATAGTAATAACGTTGGGGAGTGTTGTGAACTGCTGTGGAGAAAGAAAACTCGTCATATTGGTGGTTGTGTTCTCTTTTAGAGAACGAAACATCTCCTGAAAAATAAGCAGCGACTCCTTGCTCTATTTTCTTCATTTGTGAATGATTCGCATACCCAGTTTTGCTCTTTGAAACTCCTTGTGCTGCTTTATAAGCATTGAAATCAATTGCTTCCTGTGCTCGCACATTCAAAAAGCATATTTTGTATTAGCAATTTAAGAATAGAAAACTCCACTATGTTTTTTTTTTCTCTAACAAGTAACATATTAAAAAGTGTTTGGTTGATTGGAAAATCAGGAAATCAAAAAGGAAAATCTAGTTGATTCTATGATGCTCTTCAAATCATACAGACTTTGTTATTTTCAAAAACATGCAAAAAAAAAAAAAAAAAAAATTCCATTTTGGAAAACAAGATGATGCATATCTTTACTATCTAGGTAAATCATTGAAAATCTTTAAATCGTAGATAAAAATAAATAAATAAATGTGTAATTACTTATTTTATTTTAGGGTTTAGCTAGTATACGGCCGTGCTTGTAGTCTTGTAGGGTCTAATTTCGTCTAGTCCCGGCAGCAGTTGTAATTAAAAATAATAATAATAATAATAATAAAATAAAAATAAATAAATAAAAACTAGGCACGGTAGTTATAAAGGAAACATTATTTATATCTTTTTAAAAAATAGTTTTAAAGGAAATCCAATGAATTTGAATTGCTCTTATATAATTACAGATCATGTATAGTAGCATTAATCCTTTATTTTATAGAACAATTTTTTAAAAGTAATTTTAGAAAACATTACGAAAGTGACTTCACATTTAGCTTTAACAATGAAAAATGTAGAAAACAAATCCACATAGAAAAATATTGCATCGAAGATGAGAAAACAAGACTCAACTCTAAGCGGTCTTCTAAATGATCGATTTCCATTGTCATGAGGGATGTTTCCATATCTTGAGGACTGGCTTTTGACAACAAGCTGTGTTTGTTCCTCCTCAGCCATCTGAATTCTGTGAAATCGAGCTCTAACTTGAATCGCCATTAACGCGTGCATCTGCCGAAGGGTTGCAGTTGTTTGTTTCCTCACCAGGTGACCCCTTACCAATGCTTGTAACTTCACTAGTGCCCTTAAAGCACACAGTGCCTTCCTTGCCTGTTTTATATATAGTTAAGACTCCGTTCAAATATAGATTTAAGCCAAATTCAGACATATTCATATTCCAAACATACCAAGTTCTTGCTTAAAACCCCTGAGTTTTGATCATTTCTCAAAAACAACTCTCTAGTTTTAAATTTAGACGAAAACCCCCGTTTTCGAATTTTGAAACTACACATAAAATTAAAAGTAGAAGGCTGTTAATGAAAAAAATGTCCAACCCAGTTTTTTTTTTTTTTTTTTTTCTTTTTTGCAATTCTCTTCTCGTGTATGAAAATTCATCGGAAAGGCTCGACTCATTTTACACCTCTAATTAATTCGTAAACTAATAATGATGATATTTTTTTAAATAAAAATTTAGAATTATTACCAAATAAGAACGAAAAACGGCTTGAATTTTGGTGGCAGCTAAATCTTGAACAACTCTGCTTATGACTTCCCTCCTACTTGCTTCATCAATTTCCAGTTTTGGTGGTGCCACAACTCTTTCAACAGCTGAAGTTTTCACAACTGCAACAGAAAACAATGCCTTACTCTGCTGCTGCTGCTGTTTCTCCAAGTCCGCAATGGAACCTACAACAACCGGGTTCATGGTGATCGAGTCAAGAGATTTACAGCTCTTGTGTGTTTTCTCTTTGCTTGATGATCTTCCGAAGCTCCACCGCCTTCGGATTTTCGGACTCGAAGGCACAATTGCAGCTGAGTTTGCCACCACATTTTCTTCAAGAAAAACTACGTCTTTCTTCTTGGTTCTCTCTTCCTTTTTCCCCAACAAGAAATTCACCATCCATTTGCTAGCCTTTCCCATCTCTCTCTCTTTAAACTCCTCCAAACTCAAGAATCAAGAGACTAGACCTCTCTGTTATGAAATTTCTGCTTGTGTTTTTGGTCATTTTATTATATATATATATGCATAAACTTGATCATGTTGACTCATGAATTCAAACTTTATTTTTACATTTTTGTATTTTTCTGACCTTTTTTTTTTTTTTTTTTTTTTTTTTCAAGTGGGGTTTGTGGTATGGTGTAAATATTTATTGTCCTAGGCCTGCAAAACTTGCTCTAATTAAGCCACTTGCCACTCTTAAAAAGATCACTACCAAAGATTCCTCTTACCTTGTCAGAGCCTTCCTAAATGCTCACTTCAAAGAATCTCGTCTTTTTAAAAAAATAAAAAAATAAAATCAAACATCAATCGGGTCTGTCTATCGGTATCTGACAAGATCAATCGCTACAACTCTAAATTTAATAAACAAATATGAGACTTAAACCTCCGTGATCTCTTCCCAAAACATATATTAAAATTTAACTATGTTAATTTAGCAGCCGGGTCACATACGTTAAACAGTTTTTTACCCGTAAATAACTAATAATAACGATAATATTTATTCTTTCAAGAGCTCACGATAAATGGAAAAGAAAATAAGTACCGAAAAAATAGTACGGAGAAATGTTCTAAAAGATAGAAGATTATATAGTATAGTACATGTTTAGTGACTGTATTTTTAAGCCAAATACTATCTGCCAAGGTACAGATATGGGGACTTAAAACTACCAACTTTCATTTGGAGAGAAACCTAAGAGAACTTGTATCCATGACATATTATACAACACCGTCCATGTAAACGAAATTCGCGAAATTTGGGACTATGAGAAATGTGGAATGGGGATGAAAGTCTGCTAAAAACCTACAAATTAGCATTCGCTTACGTGCCTAGTGCCTCTCGATGTGAATCGTTGAACAAAAACGGATACACTCGAATCTAAAAATTTCGTTAAAACTACAGATATGGTACACACCTTTGGCTGCAGATCAATGGTATTAATCTTCTTGCTTCGTAGTGTTCTCCTTGAAGCTTTTAGTCAACCAGATTGCAGTTTCTCTTGGTGAAACTTTTCCGGGTCCAAATGGCTTCAGTAGGACTCCAAGCTCATCGTACCTTTCTTGGGTCAACAATCTTGCACTAAATTCGAGTAATCCTTCCAAAGCTTCGGCACGCTGTTGAAATGACGAGGTGTCGAACCGATGGCGCCTTGTGTCTGACGAGGTGCGGCTCGATGCCCCAGCAGTTGCATTTAGATCAGAGGAGTTGCTTCCATCCTCTTCATTCACCTGAAACATGCTACGTTGAATTCCCTGCCACGCTTCAGTGAAAGTGGGATTGACGGAGACTTTATCGGATATCTGAACTGTACATTTGTCTTTCATGATCGAACGGTCACCGTATCGTGGTGAGCTGGAAGAGCCTTTAGCAGAAGTTGGTGAATTTTTACAGATGGGAAAGAAGGGATCATCATATGAGGTTAATGGGAATTCTGCTATCTTGTCAATTCGAGGCTCGTTAACAGAAACATCTGGAGATTTTACATTGTGAAGAATACCAATATTAGGCTTGGAAGGGGAGTCTCGAACTGCAGCTCTTTTTGGCAACGGTAAAGATGTTCTGCGACTTGTTGTGACGGTCTTTTTTATGGGAGTGTGTGAATCAGGATGCTGAAAATTAAAGAAAATTAAATGACACTTGAGAACACAACTATTGAAACTACGAAAATTTACTAAGGGAGAGAGAGAGAGAGAGATTCGTTCTTACATATTCACGATTTTTCACAGCATCTGTCTGTCTCCTATGAGTGACAGAAGATTTTGAGGGAGTAAGCCTTGGAGGCTTGGCAACATTTGAAGTTTTTGAAGCAATCGGCTTACAGATGACTGTTCCTTGATCGCTGCTATCAACGGATAATGCCGATAGCCTTTGACTCAAATAACCTGGATTACTATGTATTCCTTTAGTATAACACACGGAATCTTGCTCAGTTCCTGATATACTTGGATTCAAATTCCTGTCATTGCTGAAAGAACGTCGCTTCTCCCTATAAGAGGAAATGGGAACATATGGCTCTGAAAATCTTGTTTTCTTCATGTAATTGGGTTCAGACCAATGGACTGGTAAAGAATTGCGTCGAGGGCTATTCATTTTCAGATGAACTTTTAGAACATAAGTTTGAAGATGCGGATGCCTAAGCAGTTCTGCAGCCTGCCACATTAGAACTTCAAGTAAGAGGAAAATACTTAAATAGACAAAACACGAGAACTCTCGGAGGTAAACTCATAAGGAAAAAAAAGTCCCTTTTACAGGAGAAATCGTCAATCATGAACAATAAGAAGCTGCTGCATCACATCACAACAACACATAGTGTCACCATCATATCGCAAGAGGCATATCAATGGCTTTCAGTTATAGGGGCGCAAGTAAACTGATTATAGTTAAACCAAAGAAAACCTACATCTTTGGTTCCGAGATATAAGTTGTTACTGACACTCACATTAAGATAAATGAGTCAATGACAATGGGGGTTAGATTGGTTTTTTTGATAGGAAACAATAGACTTTTTGTGTCGGTTTAAAAAACGAAACATATTGATTAAACCAAGCATATTTTCTTGAAAATTGCTTCAGGAAGCGATCTAGGCCACATGTCAGTAATTTCTTGTAAAAAATGCTTATAAAAGCATAAGAGATGGGAAGGCAATAAAGTGTAGTTTAGTTCAAAGGTTGCTAATAATTTCTTGCTTTATAATATGAAACTCAAAGAACTGGTGACATTTTAATTGGAGACATTCTTGCAATTGGAGACAAACATAATTCGATAACAAAGTATGAATATTCAAAAAGCTTGAGAAAAAACTTTGAAAAGCAAAATATGTACTTTTTTAATGGTATCCCCACCTCTCCTGTCATTATAATCACCAAGAGCAGCTAGATATAATCAATACTGCAATCAACTACTCAAACTCAATACCAAGACCTCATAGGCATGCTTATTTTCTAGCATATATATTTAAAAATGTAAAATAAAAAAATCAAACATCTTTGTATTTCACTTTATTGGAAACAAAAATAAAAGAGAGAGAGAGAGAGAGAGAGAGACTCATGTTTTAATTCATAATATGTAATCAATATATTATTTTCGTACCTTGCCAAGAATAGTTCAAAAAGGAATTTTACTATAAGGGTAGAACAGGAGAACATGTGGCATATTGGAAGTTGGAACTAGTATTAAGTATAGCATAAACCACTCAGAACTGAATCCATCAAAAAGAACTTTAAACAGCATTCTTTGATATTGGCACTTATGTAGATGCTTTTAATATAGTAGATCTGTATATGTAGTTTAGAAGAGAATTATACGTACACTTGGCCTAAGTTCGGGATTTTTCCGCAGCATGCTTTTAACAAGACCCCGACTGAAAACAAAATAGGAGCAATATAATTAGATCAACAGCATTCTCTTTATACTAGTCACATATATTTAAATAAAATTTATGAAGGATTGAACTAGAAATGTAATATGTATTCCAAAACTGACTAACTACCCTAAAATTGTTTGTCATGTTCACTTGTGCTCAACCTATCTTGCTATGAATCGTTAATTTTGAAAGTGCACGGTGCTTGACTGTTTAATAGAGTAAGCAAGAATATTCGACTTTTCATTTAAGAAGAGGACTTACAAGGCAGCGGAATATTTTGTTGGAAGTGGAGCCACTATTGATTTATTTATTTTGTTGATGAGTGCTTGCATATCCTGCTCAAGACTGAAAGTTATTAAAACAAAAAACAAAAATTCGAAAACATGCAGATATCAAAGGCAGCTTAAGTAGTAAGATACAACTGCCAGATTTCTGGAAATATCATTGAAATTATATCATCTGGTACATGAATTGCAGAACAACCAACTTTGCAACATACCAAACCTCAGTTCATCTGAAGTTTGACAGCTCTGATTACATCAAACGAGCTATAATTTATACGTGGAAATATACAACTTAATCATAATAAAAGTAAATCCACAGATCTACTTATTTTGTCCCCTTGCATATCAAAACAAGATTTCAATTATCTAGTAGGCTTAGAGTTAGCAAGCATGTTACTCCATTTTATTTATCGATATCAACAAGCTTTAATTACAAAGCAATAGGAAGGCTCCAAGAACTTACAAATGCTTTGAAGGCAGGCTTAAGTGAAGTCATTTCATATATACAGCATCCTGGATAACAGATTTTCAAGATATATTAACAAATACAAAGTCACTCAACTCTGTAATTCACCAAACACCTAATAACTTTGCAAACATACTGACACATATACAAACAAAAGTAGAGAACTTACCCAAAGACCAAATATCTGACTTAGAACCATACGGTATATCAGCAAGAAGCTCAGGACACATATAGCTGGGAGTTCCCACAACCTGAATTGCAATACAGTAATCTTTATTAATGAAGTTGAAACTTAGCAAGCGGAAACTTAAAATCAGAAATGTTAAACTCAATTTACTTACAGAGGAAGCAAGATCATCAGAAGTCAAAATTTTGGCAAGCCCAAAATCACCTGCACAAGTGTCAATTGCTTATTTAACCAACTATGATCACCTTCAAAAGAAGTATGAGAAACAAAAACTTCACTCACCTAGACGAATGTCTCGATCTTTTGTCAAGAAGATATTTGAACACTGAAAGATTCATGAAACACCTTTCAGTATGAAACAACTTCAGAGATATTGTATGCTGATAGTAATAACTTCTTTTAGTATGCAAAAACATGCAACTAACCTTGACATCCCGATGAAGAATGTGATTCACATGCAAGTAGTCAAGTGCCATCAGTAGTTGAACAAGCCATTTACAGAGTTTCTGCAAAAAGTCCAATAATTAAGTATCAGATGCAAAGGTTTCGAAATTGTAAATGTTTAACGCGTAAAGAAAATATTTTGTAAGGGAAGTAAATATCAAATTTGCCACGAGAGGACTAACGAAAATTAAAAATTGAAGGGAAAGAAAAAAAAAAAAAAAAAACCTCTTCAGCGAAAAGAATGCTGTTGGCTTTCTTTATAGCTTCTGCCCTGTCAAACATAAAGAGCATAGCATAAATTGCTGATGTATTGCAAGGCTCAAGTCAGAGCAGAAGGACCAATGTTTCACAACTCTCAACATCAGCAAAAGGAAAACTTACATGTCTCCTCCTTCACAATAACCTATAATTATGCATACATAACAACCCTGAAAAAAAAAAAAAAAAAAAAAAAAAATAGGCACCAACAACAACCAAAGTTAGGCCATATGCAACTTAGAACACTCATCTCACAGCTCAGACTATCAAATTTTATAGGTAAATCATACCTTTTCTACCCAGGAATCTTTGTACTCCACAATAAATGAATTTCGGATTTTAGAAATGAGCTCCATCTGGATTAAGCATAAAAAGAAGGGTCAGTTTGGAATCCAAAACAGGTTCAAATCAAGAATGCAAGCTGTGGAGACCAACTAAATATTGCAGCAACTATAATGAAGTCATCTTTATATATTTTGCATCCACAACTTCAATCTTTGAATACTTATGTAAAGGTACAACTTCACAAAGCCAACTTTTTAGAGTATTCTTTTTCTAATAGGAAAGAATAAGCAATAATCAATCCTACATTTTTACCCTCTTTTCTATATTCTTCGGTATGTACATCTATCTTCACTACATACTAGGAAAATAGTAGGAATACAGGAAATGTCAACAATTGATTGAGAAAATTCATAACAAAAAATACAAACCTCCTGATGTGCTGATCTCCGCGACCTATCAGTCTGTCGGGCAAGACGAATTTTTTTCAACACATACCTTAAATATACAAACAGAAGCAAAATAAATGAGTGAAATTGATTACTGAATGGTAAATTATTGTTCTCATCACAAAATTCTCTATAGCAACAAAAGAAGAAGTAAATAAAAAACAAGAGGAAGTGTCATTCTTACTTCTTCTTCTCATGTTTATGCCTCACGAGAAGAGCTGAACCAAAGGATCCCTTCCCAATTTGCTCTAGTACTTCGTACTGCTCCATGTGAGAGGTCGAATTCAAATTCTTTCCTGCACGTCGACCAGAAACTTTCAATGCCATTGGAAACCAAAAGCAAATATATATATATATACAGAAACTACTCAAATTACACACTAGCAGTGCAAAACGAACTCTTTTAAAAGAAGAAAAAAAAAGGGTTAACAACAAAAGGAAGTTACACTATCTCTCAAGTCACTCAAGAAATGCATATCCTTATAAGCAAACAAAAAATATTCTTCAAAAACAGAGAATGGAAAATGAAGTATCACTTCAACTGTAAACACAAACTAAAAAAGACCTTAAAAGCCAAGAAAAAAAACAACACAACTTTTCAAGAATTATAGAAAAATAAAAAGTAAATTATACCGCATTGCATGATTTAAAGCAATCACACATTGAAAGTAAATAAAATGTAAACACTATACTAAAATTTGCATATGAAGCTAATCAAACTCCTTCTTTTAGTTTTTTTTTTTTTTTCTTTTTTTTTATAATTTTTTTTTTATATATATTTTGAAGTTTAACGCAGCAATTAAGCCAATTTAATTGCATTGAAGTTAAAGCTCAACTAAATAAAACCATAATATTTATCACCGATCTCAAAGAAAAAATGCAAACTCCGATAGAGGAGAAGAAAATTAACTACAAATCAAAGACTTTCTTTTTTTTTTCCTTTTTTCCTAATTTTGCGTCTCATAAAATCTTGATTTTAGTTGCATCAAGTAACGGATTTAGTTGCATTTAAGCTCAATAAATCTTTCATAAATTTTA